>JBCAML010000007.1:0-1200000 GCA_038503075.1 Gyromitra esculenta | reverse complement strand
TGCTGGGTGGGGTTTATGTCTATATCGAGGAGCTGTGGTGCTGGAAAGGGAGGTGAAATTGGTAAATTTCTTAAAGGGAATACTGCTGCTTTTCTAACTTGTTCCGCATTTTCTAGTAATACAATGCCAAAAACACCCTGCTTTCTGGCATTGGCGAAGCTGGAACTGGGGATCAGAGCGGTTTCAAGCTACGGGTTTAGAAAGCCATATCTAGACTAAATCAACTGTGGTGCAAGGATGTAATACTACCCAGGCCTGCCTATAGCTATGTAGAACTAGAGCAGAGAGATCAGGAACAAAAGGATCAGGAAGAATAGGAGGATCAGGAAGAACTCTCTGGGCATTATATGGCATAATAGTCTGTGACTGCAGTGGTGCCCGAGTCTGGCATAAAGACACAGTCTCTGTAATACAGCCATCTATAATTATATATATAAGCACATCTGTGGTTTTATATAAGCACATTACCGTGCAGAGACGAACCTTTGTTTTGCTCTATGGCTAAACCATCTGTTGGATCTGTATACGTATAGAATAGCTACGGGGTTGTGTTTAGAGCTGTTTGCCCACCACTGCATAGCTATTGCCATCTTGTTTTCCTACTGAAATCGCTATAGCTATATATTATCGACACCCATTGGATAGATGTCAGTATTTAGAGGGCAGATACCGAATACTAGATGTAATCTCCAGCTATTTGCCTGCCTCATCTCTAGATCTCTGTCTTTGCCCATTGTGCATCTCTCGATCCTCACCGCAGCGCCCACTCCACCAACCATACCAACATCAACCCCAATAATAACTCCACAGCTAACTCGCACTCACGAATATCTAAATGCTCCCTCTGTTTGAGTTATCTACTATCACGAATTCTCACTCACTCCCATCATAGCAGGCAAGACCCAGCCCGATTAGTAAGCACCGACCCTCCAACATCCAAATCTTCACTTTTCTGCCCCACCAAAGATATCTCCAATCCCTTCCGCCATGTCTGCTGTCCTGAGGGTCGGTCCGCTCCCCCAATCCTCTTGAAATTGAATTCTCTCGCTAATCCCAACTCCTTTCCGCCCAGGGTGTTCCTTCAATATGCCGTTCGTGTCTGCGGCTTGTCCGAGTCTCACAGCGACTTCCATTGCCGCTCGCTCGTCCGATTCGTGCACAATTCCTGTACGGGGCCCGAAGGCCTCAGTCTACAGAAACAACACCAGCAGTTGAGGACGGCCTCACCAATGCGCAGCCAGATGCTTCCACCAATGCGCAGCTAGATGCTCCCACCAATGCGCAGCCGGACGCTCCTACAATCGCTGCGCAGCAAGTTGATGATACTCTCGCCCACGAGAATGCTGATCCACCACAGAATGTTGATCCACCACAGACTGAGCCTTCACCAATACCACCGCCCTTCAGGATTGCACCTTCCGATATAATCGTGCTGAAGGAGAGCCTCGCCTCGGGCGATATCTTGTCGGCGTATCAGCACTTTTCGAAAATTACTTCGTCCCCCCCGGAAAGCAGCAGCGGTGTTGCTGCGTCCGAAGAGCCGTTGGGCCAAACCGCGCTGGATGTAGCTCTGCAACCCATCCTCGGCCGCATGCTGGAAGCTATCATTGCGGACGATGAGCGGAACAGTGATCTCCCGAAGCCACTGCAGTTCCTGGAGCAGATTGGGAAGATTGGGGCCTTGCAGACCGCACACTACTCCATGCTCCTCATCGCGATGCTCAAGAACGGCACCAACACGACCGAGATGCTCCCCGCGTTCGACAGCGCGGTGTCCTTCAATTCCAAGAACCTGCGCGAAGTGATGTCTGAGATCGACGAGTTTGTTTCCCTTGACCTGGACATGGCGACCCCGTACTTTGCCACCTTCCTCGTGCTGCGCGACAAGGGCATGGCCTCCGACTCGATATCGCTGCTGGAATCCGTGCTGCGGGAGCATCCATACCCCGCCTTCCGCCATGTCGAGCGGGTTCTCGACCACTACAACTTCTCCGTCGACATGACGGCCCGCATCCTCTCGCTGATGCGCGGCTTCTCCGCCGACACGCTCTTCACGAACCGGCACACCCTGCGCCAGCTGATCCACGCCGAGCTCGCCACCTCCGCGACCCACGAGGCCATCGAGAAGCTCTACGACAGCATGCGGGCGAAAGCGAGCCTCCCGCTCGGGACCCACATCTACAGCACCTTCATCAGCGCCTTCATGAGCCTCTCCAACTCGCGGAACTCCCCCCGACTCGCCCAGACCGCGGCCTTCAAGGTCTGGAACGACATGATAGAGGACGGCATAACCCCCGGCGTGATCGAATGGACGCACTTGATCAAGTCCTTTGCCAACCAGCAAGACAAGTCCGCGATCCTGCCGCTCTGGAAGAAGATGCTGAAGGCGGGCATCATCCCCGACAGCCACTGCTGGACCGTCCGCATCCACGCCCAGCTCGAAGTCAACCAGGTGAAGGAAGGGCTCGAGTCCCTGCGCGCCATGCAAGAATCCGGCCTGACCCCCGCTCTCGAAACCATCAACGCGGCGCTCGACGGCCTGCTCAAACACAAGCACTTTGAGTCCGCCGCGCAGGTCCTCGCCGTCGCTGACCGCCTCGGCATCAAGAAGGACATCACGACCTACAACACCCTGCTCGTCTCGCTGATGAAGGAGCAGAAGACCAACGCCAAGAAATTCGACGAGGCCCTCGTCCTCATCCGGCAGATGTCCTCCGCCGGGATCTCCCCCGACGTGCGCACCGTCACCCTCGTGCTCGACGGCATGTACAAGTTCTCGAACCCGAAGCCCAGCCTCGCCGCGGTCCTCTCGCTGCTCGACTACTGCGAGGGCGCCGGCATCGCCATCAACACGTGGACTTACACCGCGCTCATCCGCGCCCTGCTCGAACAGGGCCGCGAAGACGCCGCCATCGACATCCTGCTCATCATGGAGTCGCGCGGCATGACGGGGACCCGCGCAACCTACACCATCCTGCTGAAATACTACTTCCGCAAGAAGGACCTGCGCTCGATCGACCAGCTGCTGCAGGAGATGTCGCAGAAGCGCATCACGATGGATGGGCGCACGTGGAGGGAGATCGCGGTGGGCTTCGCGGTGCTGGGCGAGGTGGGCAGGATGAAGGAGGCGATCGCGGGCATGCATAAGGGTGCAGCGAGCATGGGACTGCTCGGCTTCATGAGCCTGCTGAAGGCGCTGGGGCAGAGGGGGTTACTGATGGATGCGAAGGAGGTTGTGGATGATATGCTGGCTCGGGGTATCGTTAAGGGATCTAGGGAGGCCAGGGTGCTGGGTCCTGAAATGGAGTTTTGGGATGTAGTGAAGAGACTGGGCGATGGGCTTGTGTTGACTGAGCTGATCAAGTCTGGGAAGGTGAATGATTGATTAATTGATCGCACAGCTTGGGTGGATACGTATATAAGAGACAGTATACCACTGGTGGAATAAGTTTTGTGGTCACCGCTGATCACTCGGTTCTGTATAAAATGAAATAAAGTGGGTTTAGTCAAAATGCCATTACAGTGTTGAATCTGGGCTTCAACGTATCATCACTTGGACGATTGAGTGATAAGTTGCGGCGGTATTTTTGCTGTGAATATAACAAAATAGGCAATCAGTGAAGCTCTGAGGTACTGAATCGGTTTGCAGTCCACTCAGCCCTCTGCGCCAGTAAATGCAGCGAATGGAAAGTCTCTACACGTAACGCGAAAAATATTAAAAATATCAGATTATATTGAATCAGCCGGGAATCGAACCCGGGTCGGGCGCAAATCATGTAATGATGGCAAGCGCCCGTGATACCCCTACACCACTGAATCATGTCCACCTTAGATAGTTCCGAGTACATAACCTGCTAAATCTTAGCTTTGTATGTTATGATCATATCTGGGACTTGATAAGGGCTTGGGAGCTGATGGGAGATAGTGTAATTGTGATCGAGTGACGATATGTGAGTATCTCACATGATTCTTTGCTTGCTCAATCCGGAACGAGAACTTTGAGCTATTGCGCGCGGTGGGGATGGTATTCAATCAGCTTGACAAACTCTAGAGAAGATAACTATAAGCAGGTCCCGAATTCGAAAGGGTTGTTTGTTAATGGTGAATGGTGATGCAAGGGACGGTACCGGCCGGTAGCACACCGAGGACGTAACACCTACATCTCTCGTTCGATATATGGGGTTTACCAGTCACGTAACGGCGTACGGTAATATCACTACGCTGTAAAATTGATTTAGATAAGAATTATTGCTATGAATGCGCGATTGTATTACTACATGTATCGCCGCACTTATGAAATCGGATATATCATTAGTCACACGTATAGGGCTGATAGTGATATTCCGATATTATGTCACCCCGGGCGCGGGTACATATATATATATGACAGGTCTTGAACCAAATGACTCCCTAGTATCTTTTATGGGCATCTTCGTTTTCATATCTTAGAAAATATTGTGGAAATATACGTGTGGTAGCTGAGCTCTCGGCTAAGAATTAAGACTGTCCGGGCGTATGTATCGGACCTAGGGCTAGGCTGAGTGATAGATCGAAAAGGAGATGCTAGTTTAGTGGGAAGCTTGGGAATTGCTAAACGCATATCAGCCTCGATATTTTACTGGAGGGGGTATACATCCCTAAATTTAAGGATGATTCGCAGCAAATCCTGCTACGGAGCCTCACGAGCGAAAACTCACATCATGGAGCAAGCACCAATAACCTGGGCACCGTGGAAACACCACAAACAAAAACAAAGTTTCAAATAAACATTTCGTTTGCCAAACATCATGATTCAGTGGTGTAGGGGTATCACGGGCGCTTGCCATCATTACATGATTTGCGCCCGACCCGGGTTCGATTCCCGGCTGATTCAGAAGAAACATTATTTTTTATATTTTACTAGCATCTTCCTTTTCCCCCTTCCTTCAGACATCAGGTACACAGTTCTAGTTATTTGCGCCAGTGTGAAGCCCATCAGGGTAACATCACAGCTACGACCCCACAAACAACGAAAATAAATACCATGAGGATACGTATGTACTGCAAAGCTCGAGATATATAGGAACAGTTTAATCACCTGGGGAAGCTTCACACAAGCGTGCTAGTTAAGGTAAGGAGTTACGGATCTACAATTCTACGCATAGTGGCTGAATAACACACGCAATTAATGTTCTCAGATTCTGGCTTTACTACAAACGTCTATTATATAGGTGTCTGCAATTCTAAAGGCTTGATTTGGGAATAGATCATTCGTACAAGTTAAAACAATGACGAGCAATTTATCTGTGCTACCTCTAGGGTAATTTCTGCAGTCATACCTTAAATTCCTTTGCTTTTCTCATTCATATCACCCATCTACAAAAAAACCCTATTTGTTACCAACAGAAATATCTATCCCCACTATCATAACCCACTTCACTAACGTAGCCCCCACCCACGTGCGCCTTCGAGCTCGAGACACCTCTAATTGACATTATCGTTGTGATTATCTATTGTTTCATCAATTCGCGCAAATTCGAGGCCGTAATTACTTCTCTTCCTCTAGGCTATTTAGATTCATGTTACGATGTTTACTAAATATTATATATGGACAAGCCTGTGTCGATCGCCCGGCACGGCGTCTAAAAGGCCGCCCAGGGCGTCTTGGTATATATCAGCGCCATCGCAACATCAGCTTAGAAAGCACCTATTGTGAGAAAGATCCAGAAACGCATTTCGTTCTGCAGGGGGGAAAGGATATCTCTCGGACTGGTCCGGGTTAATAAAAAGATATCGATGATTTCATGTACCCTCTTTTTTTTATTTCTTATTTGTTTTTTTTCCCACCGAACTTCTTGTGCACTCGTCTCCACTATATATATCTTCAGACGCATATGTGAGCCCACTCTCCTCCGAAAAATAACCGTATGCTCAACTTTTCTTATCGTGTTTAGTTCTTCTCCGTCTCGTTAATCTTTCTTTACCGCCAAAGGACCACCCTCAGACGTATCAAGCTCTTCCATCCCGCATAATTGATGAGTGAACGAAAGCGCCTATATAATCTAGCGCGCGACATGCCACTCTGAGACAACAGCACGCGAATGTTCAACTGGCCCGCAGGATCATACAACTCCAAAGAGCCGGATGCTCGGAAAGGAAAATGTCAAGGAATACGCCATTTAGTTCTTTTCTTTACTAATCGTGACTTTATTTTACGCGTTGTGGTCTTAGATGGCAAGCCAAACCCTGCGCCTTAGAAGATCATTACCCAGTTAATGGTTACGGCTAATGGAATCAGCTCTTGGTATTCAAGGATGAAGAGGTTCTAGAGTTAGTGCCCAAAGACGAGTGTGAACGAAATGTGGGCTAGATAAAACTTAAGATATGGGTATCTAAGGCTCCAGACCGTAGTGAAGGACTCAAGGGAAGAAACCTGCTGTCAAACCAAGGGTACTAGGGTCAAAATTGACAAAATCAAAGAAGACCTTATCATACCCTCAACCCCCTCGCCGAATATTAAACTGCCTCCATGTTGCTACAATGTTCGCTAAGTTACTTACAAGTCTGTTTATGAATTTTTATACATGACGTTTTCGGGTGGTGAACCCGAAACCCAACCCAAGAAAGGTACTACGTGATCTACAAGGAACAATGCTGTACTCTACCATACTTGAATTCTCGATCTGCTCTTTTCTTTCGATCCCCTAAGCATCCCGTTGAACACCACAGGTTATTCTTCTTTTCTGTTTCCTAGGTTACTTTCAAACCTTTACGCCAAGCACCAAGACGTACTCGCAAACCTGTGCTGTGTGCAATAAATTTGGGGGCTACGCCAAACTCTATTTGCCAAGCTTACGCTCGCTCGGATATATAACCGGCCTCAGGTTCTACCAATTACAATTATACCGCCTCTAAGTTGCGTGATATGACCTCAGAAGCCCTTCCAGGTAGTATAGCTATACAAGCTTGCTATTGATTTTTCGCCCGGCCCTCTTCTAGATTCTTCGGCAAATTATCTATTAATCCTTAGTCGCACTTTATTCCTAAAAGTCATTAATTGCATTGCCAATTCCAGTCAGCTCTAGCATCTCCGCGGGCACAACGGCGCCCCCAAGCTTCAGCCGAGGGTTTTCCGTGAAATTCCGGGACCAAGACCCATACTCATAGGCCTATAGTACCATCCCTTTAGGGCCCAGAGTATTAGCTCAGACTACATGTGTATGGCAAACAAAGGTCAAGAAATCAGGGTCTGTAACCCGGTGCCCCCCCACGGCCAATTCTATTACTATTACTAGAATCTCCACCGAGGTTTCCAGAGAGCCAGTGGTAATCCGAGCCCTGGAGTATCGCATTTCTTGACCTTTTCTACGTACCGTGCGCGGTACATGTATCCATAAATATTTATGGATAAACCATGGCTAAATAGGCTGCATACGCAACAGAGTATACGGGTACGTATCTACATACTTTTGTTTCACTCTAAAGTCTGGTAAAGTCTAGATTTGTCTTTTTCCAAAGTGTTTCAATGCATGACCGGCGACTGAGACCTCCCCACGATCGAGTGATAGTCCATGAGTAATAGTAGCATGGAATATAGAATCGTTTGCGGGTTAGCTCCATAGCATTTACCCTTTTCCCCACTTAACTTGTTACCCCATTTTATTTTCCCCGGAGTATCTCAGTTGCAGTTGCGCGGGAAGAAAGCGGTTATTTAATTGCCAGACACCCCTCTGAGAAGCGGGGAGACACAAGACTACATAATAAAGCCAAGTGAAGGTCGAAAGGGCTCTGACAACAAAAGAAAGCTCAAAAGCATCTTCGAGCACTACTACAGCTAACCTAAAGGGACCCAAAACTGGCTATCACGAGTTTTATATTGACGATCGTTCGATCGGTCGCATTGATTCCTGATATGGTACCAAGACTCGGACAGTCACCTGTTCGCATTAATTTCACTGAATATTAATTTCCCAGGCCCAAACTCTAAAAGTTCCTGTAGTACAAGCCCAAAATACCCGTTGAAGTGCATTAAGTTTTCGTCTTGGGGAGGCATTATTTTACCGTACAAACAGCAACCCCCAATTGAGTACGTGTGGACTCTCCACCATGAAAGGTCACTCGATCGGGAACTATAATGTCTCTGTGCATGTGATTTTTGGCAACGTCAAAATGCAAGGTAGCATCCGGCGTATCTTTATCGTATCTATGTCGCATCCTAGCCCTTCCGCCAATTCTCAGGCTCAAGAAATTCGGTTGCCTGAGCCCTTCCCGCGTGTAACCTATAGGAGATGCTTAGTAACCCTGGATATCATAGGGCTTTGACATCATATGCCTTCGATCTTATCAGCTCTCTTGTGTTTCGATCAGCGATTAGTTGATTAGAGTTAGTCTCGAGATTAAAGACTTTGCGCAAATAGATCCAGCTCCGATTTCTAGGAATTTGATTGGTGCAGATTAGCTTCTGGTTGGCCAAAAACCAGGGCTAGTTCAAAAGCGCAAAGTCTCTATTACGACAGCAATCTCGAACCCACCTGAAACTTTAGTTTAGTAGGTTATCGAAAATTGGGAGAACTGCATATGTCATCGTACAGCTAATGTGGAGAAAAGTATCTTTTAGGCCAGCTCTTTTCTCAACACCTACTAACGTATATACGGACGTATACTAGTTACTGGCATTTTCAAGAATATTTTCTCTACTTCTCGATCCCTTGACATCTCCCAAAAGGATTTGCGAGATTCTGTTAAAGCCTGGGTTCATGACCAGGGATCACGATCACAGAAGTCCAGTTCATGTCGAAAACGCCACAATAAGTACGGTTAGAGCACTTTTCCGACCGCTTGTTTCCCCGGATATGTTACGGCTATTCTAAGAAATATATCATTCATGTATGCAAGGGCAATCGAGACCATGAATATATGACTCCTCACTCAGTTCTGTAGCCTCCGAGACGCCTCTTTGCTCTAAAGTACTCCACCACTTTGTGTGCGCGGTCGGTAAAACGCGGAAAAGACGCAAGCCTTAACCCCTCACGATCTGAGATCTACCATCTGCCTGTTCTACCTACCGGTAAGAAGCTTACTTTTGTTTGTGCCACGCGCTCGGTACGATATGAACTGATTGTTGCATGTTCATAGGAAAGCATAGCGGGTGTTACCAAGTTCGCGAGGTCCCTGCATCGCAGGAGAGGCTACATATGACAGAACTCAGATGACCGCGTCCTCGGAAGAACGAGGTGTTCTCGGAGAAAAACAAACAATTCTGGTGGAAGCCACCTTCCTACTGAGGGGGGATGGGTTCTGCGATGATGAACCTCACTTCCGATTTGGACGAACATATGGCTACACATCGTTTTCTCCCCCCACAGTTCAGCAACTGCAAGAGCTCGTGACGAGGGCATTCGTACTGAGCACGATAAACGTTATAGTCAAAAGCCCCCCCGGAAACACTTGCACGAAATTGCTTGGTGGACAATCCAACTTCTGAGCCGTTTCCCCCGTTGCATCTACTTTTCCTTAAATTTCTATAGGTGGTCGTCCCTCCCTCGTGCTGATCTTCCTTCGTGGTGGACAGCATATAATGCGGCTCTATTTGAAATCGAAATTAACGCCTTCTGTCAAGGAAGAAGACAGATCTAAAGAATTCCAACCACGTGGGCTCCAGAGCAAGGGATCTTGGGACATTTCCCTATCTATAAGGACCAATGGATTCTATGCGCTCTAGCTTCTGTGCATGCGCCAAAAGAAACCGATGCAAGCCGGCCTCGCTATTGGTACATGCGAGTTAAACCTTCGCTTCAACATTATACCAGAGAGGGATTCGTGTCCTTTTTAAGTCGTAGAGTTCGAGCAATTGCCAGCCTTGTAATTATGCTAAAATAGCACCGAATCGGACTGGATCCCTTTCTGGTACAGCCCAGTCAGGCGAGGGCAAGTGGCCACGAAAAGCTTAAATAAACAAAACCGGTCAAACAGCTAGCCGGGGCCGAACGCATTGCGGACGTTATGGTGCATCCCAGCCAATCTTCTATAGCAGAACGTAAAAGAAAGCAGAACACGTAGTCAAAGGTTATGACATTGAGATCAGATGGTTTTCGTCTGATTGCTAGCAGATCACTATGTAAAGAAAACTAGGGATTGGGGTCTCTCGGTAAATCCCGTTCTCGTTATGTATTCCACCGCGTAAGGGTGTTTCAAAGAAAGCTTTTCCGAGCCCAGGGTCACGAAATTTGCTTCAAGGGTTTCTTTCTCTACGTGTGAAAATTTTCATTGGAAGCGATACTAAAAAACCCTGTGAGATACTCTATATTGCGACACTCGTTATGAAAAATTATGTAACGCTGCTAGGATATCTGCATAAGCAACTGTTAGTGATGGATATTGTGGGGCACTTGGATATTCCTCCCAGGCTTGAGATGAAGGGTTAATCCTAGATCTAACTAGCTTCGTAGTCCAATCATTGATTCCTATACAGAACGCCGAACTACCCCTAACCCAGCACCCAATAGGACAAAGCATCAAGTTCGACCCCACAGGTATGAGCGAGGATTAAACGCTGGCGTGCGGTAGGTACCGACTACAAGGTCATCAGTGCTGTGACAGAAGTACAGGGCTTGAAGCACAAGGTTCTCTTCGCCCAGGCATATGACCCTGTACAGGGCTCGGAGGAAGCGCCAAGCCCAAAAAGAAAACTATCGGTAGAAAGAGATGTGATATACCGATTGGGTGAGGAGAGAAATATCTTCCCATTTCATGGCTTGCTTGTTCTGTTCAAAGGCTACACCACATTGATATTCTACCTATACTAAATACATACCATTTACTCCTGCACATGTACTGTACAAAGCAGCAAAGTACTACCTACATATACAATCTCACATAACATATTTGCTTCGTAATTAATATTTACTGCATGCAGGCCCTACTCTACTGTTCGGTCAGACCCTTATTACCTGGCTTTGCAGCTCCTTCTTTCAGCCTTCTAGCGGTAGTCCGTTCTCGGCAGATAATGTGGTCACCGAATAGCGGAGAAGACCGATCAGTCCGTCCTCAATACCACGCACGCACGCACGCACACTCACACTCACACAGCTGGTCTTACGTCTCACCTGTTATGCGAAACTCAATTAGATAATCACTGATAGATTTGTCTCTACGAGACGGGATGCCGTTTACGAGACTATCAAATAGCTACAGATAACTTAGGTTAATGGTCTCCATCGGCCCCGCCTTGGCTACCGCTGCTGCAAGTTCCTTTCATAGAGATCTAGCAGATGGTAGTCGAGCAAACCGATACAGATAGTCAGTTTAAATCTTGTACGTTAGGGTTGCAGAGTAACCATGCAGGTACAAGATCGCTGTGCGTAGATATATGCAGCGGTTAGTATCTTATCATTGTTTAACACATGTATAGCTTCAATTGTCATCGCGGGGCCGTATTCTATTGCCTTTAGTGAGTAGAGTTTTTTTTTTCCTCGTGGACTAGCATCTGTTACGCCTTCCTAAAATTAGTAGGACGATACTACTACTTTTGGGTATTAGTAAAAGACTCTGCCAGGTTAGGGGCTGTATAGGTAGAGTATAACCTTTAGTTTATAGTGCCGATACCATAGGTAGAATATATCTCCTATATACATCTAAAGGTCAAGGCTCCAAGTGTGCAATATCTTGCTAGTCGCAAAGTGTCGACTCTAGTAACTCATTAGGTACCTTTTATTTACGGTTAGCACGATTCTCGCACGACTAGGTAAACTGGAGCTCAATTTCCTCTTTTTAGGCACCTCTGGGGCCAGCTCCATCGCACCGGGCCGACTAGAAAATTTTTCGGTGAAAAGACCAGGATAGCTAGTGTTTTTTTGCACGCGTCTCCAGGCAAATATTCCTAGCAAAAGAATTTTTTTTTTTCGGAGTGATAGTTCCTGCGTGCATAGTGACATGCCGAGGTAGACCGGCCCACAGCTCCACGTACTAGTAGGTAAGTTTAGACGTATATAGGATAGGAAATACGCAGATAAGAAATTCTAATAACGGCTTCCACGCATCGTACTAGTATAGGAGAATTGCTGTGTCTTAGCTAGAATGGCATTGGCATTGGCGTGCTGTAGGATCAGGTACTGCGTGAGTTTCAGCTCAAGTTCACCACATTTATAGGCTATCGATTTCCTGCTTATAAAACTGGCATCTACAACACGAAGGAATTACAGATTCCGATCCGGAAAGAAGCTGGAAAGGTAGTTTCGCTGTCGGCACTAGTTGTGTTCGTTAGATATTCAGTTATACAGATCCTATTCCAAGTCGTTAACGTCAAACCAAAACCCTCGAGGAGAAAGACCGATTTCGCACTGGAGATCGACATAGTATAAACCCTGTGATATAGACCAGCGACTCCGGAAAAGCGCCCACGCCAGCCAGCCACCTGCATAAGCATCGAAGGGCTATGGAAGGTGAAGAGGGTACCCGAAATTTGGCATAGCAGTGCATCTCTAGCGTGAGTTTTTTTTTCTCTTTCTGTCCTCTTGGAATTCCGTTTCAGCAAATAGGCAAACAGGCACTCTACGTTGCAGCACACTACTCTAGAACAAGATATAGTAGAGTATGTATGTAAAAATTCTGAAACTCTCTCTCGAACTTCTTAGTTCCTGAGTATCCTTTTTTTTCTCTTTCTTTCCCAGGATCGACTGTGCTTCAGATCACGACATCCAATGCATCGGGCTCGGATTCCACACCCTACTCAGCAGCATTTCCGATCTGATCCTCTCCGTATCTCCGCAATCTAATGCTTTTAAACATAGTGTCTAGCCGGACGTACCGAGCGCTTTTTTTTTCTTCCTGCCGTTTGAGATCAGCAGCCATGGATGGATGGATAGGTTGTGAGAACCTTGCGGAATAGATACCTATTGTAATAGCGCCAGTACTCTAAGTATGATTGGGTATGCTCTCCTGGCCGTGCTCCAGGAGAAACATCCTTAGCTGCCGCTAAGGCTAAACATCAGCAGCATCAACTCTTCATTTAGAAGATATCCCGAGTCGTGCCGTCACCTGGCTGGGTATTAAGCGCTATATTAGCGATACTAGCGCCACCACCGAATGAATGATAGCATGTGGCAAGGGGTTTGGTTGACGAGCCACAAGAGCTCGCTACGTTGTAGAAGCACTGCATAACGTGCGGATTGGGGGGGAGGGGGAGGTATGCTCAGGGAGAACCAAAAATCGAGACTGACCCTTTTTACGAAATTTACTGTCTGGTCTGAGTAAGTACACACGAGATGCATGTAGGTATGTACTATGTGCCACCGTTCCCAAGAGTACTTTTTTACAACATGTGTCAAAATGCTCTGGCCTCGATTGCTGCGAACCAGGGGTAAAAAAAAACTAAACAAAACGATGAAAGATCGTTAGATCTCAAATAATCATTGGTCGACTGCATAATGCAAGGAAGTAGATCATTGGCATGGGAGGGGAGGGGTGAATTTTTTTTTATGATAAGCTATGTTTTTTTTCCCCTTGGTGCACCAGCTTATCATAACCCTGCGCGACGGGTATCTACCGTGAACTGTATGTACCCCCCCGCACGGGATGTTTTCCCTATCACAAATTCAGTACGTTTTCTAACTCCCCCCCCCTTATGCCCCACAATCTCGGACGGCTGCATTAAACAGAAAAATGATTACGATAGAGTACCGACACCTCCGGATCGTCACTACAGCCGTGCTCCCGTTCTCGGAGCGGAGGCAATAGAAGGTTCGATAGATTTTGATACCGCCCAAAGGGTACATATACTGTCACTCCCGGTCACACGACGAAACTGAACAGTTGGCGAACAGGGGTCTGGGGGGGGGGAGAGCGACAGTGGTTTAGGGTTCTAGGAATTGCCAGTATTTGTGGTGGTTGTCAACTGCTCGGTTTCGTCGTGTGGCCAGGAGCGACTGTAGTGCGTAGAGTAAAATTTCTCACATCTTATACCGTTAATTGGGCCCTTACATAAAGAATGATAGCATCGTTGAGTGTATCGATTGTGATAAGTAAACAGATTCATCTTGATCTTTCATCACAGATAACAGGCAACACAGATAACAGGCAATAATGTCTCCGCGCTCCGAGACATCAGATTGAGATTAAGCTTCGTCCAGCAGTGCAAAGGAGACCTCCCCCCTCCCCCCTCTTTGAACTTGGAGTTGGCCAGTATGTCTTCAATTGAATGCTCTTTGGCTAGATGCACAACCCGGTATCGTAGGCCCGACTTAGCCACGAAAGCCCACCCCATTATAAAAGCTCCACGGTGCCCTAATTGCCAAGAAACACGACAATTCCTCTGGAGAAATCCAGCTTCTCTACAAATCAACGGTAGTTATCAACACCGATAGCGCACGGTGCACCTAAGCATCCGCCTGTGTGTTTGTGTGGCACAGCTCACATTATATGCATGCTGGAAACCCATCGTGGCCTGGTTCCCATCTTCATTCAACGTCTTGATGATTCGCTGCTGTCAACTCGGGAATTTACCGTCTCGTGAGAGGGAAATCGTATTCATCACCACCCTTCTCTTCTTTTAGACACTTTTCCCACTTGATTGGAATAATCATAGGAACGCTGAATTATTGGTTGCGTGGGGGGGGAAGGATGCACATGGGTTGGAATTTCGCGACGAGTAATAAGGTCAGTCACAAGATGCCATCTCGGGAAGCGCTGGATAATTGTGATCTTAATTTTGTTTTTCCCTCCTCTTCCTCTGGAAACTTTCTGTCAGAAAAAAAAGAAGGGAGGAATATCGTTTAGTGATCGGAAATTGGAGCTTGTCTCTACACTACTCAGAGGAAGAGGGCTGTTGCACCGGGGAAGAAAGGAAAAGTTACAGTTTCCACACAAGTCTGGATGTGCGAGGTCAGTTTCTCCGGTCTGAGTGGCCTGATTATGATGTCTGTCTGTCTGTCTGTATCCACAATGGCTGCAACCAAATATTCCCCTTCCATTAGCTAGTTGGACTCCGAGTGTGACCTGTAGTCGCGACTTGCGATGCCGTGCTACAGTTTTATGAGTTCCAACGCCCACAAAGCGCGATTAATTGTGAGTTGCGGCTTGTCAAATTTCTGTTTCGTTTGTGTTCTCACAACGTGTTTCAAGCCTCAGTGTAATCTTTATCTAAAAGAGAAAGTAGAAATTCGCGGTATTTATTTCTCATGACTTGTGGAGCTAGCGAATTATCGGCTACGAACCCTTAGTTTCGGCGAGCTGTTTTTTTTTTCTTTCTCCGCACGGCGAGCGTACTTATTGTTTCCAACCCCTCCTTTTGTGATAGAATCTTGTTTCTGTGGATAGTTTCTGGTCATCCGTTTGGAGCGTTCATAGTCTAATTAGGCTTCGCTTAACATTCGGTCTCTCTCGCTCCAGACCTTGATCACAAAATGTGGCACCACTTTTATTTTTTTCCTGTTGTTGTCAAGACAGTACCTTCGTCCTATCGGCCGACTGCAAGACTTACTACCAGCAGGGAAGTGCCCTGTGTGGTGGCCTAGTTTTGCTGATTCAACACTAGCTAGAGATCTCTTTGGAAACGTCGTGAGGAATTTTGGTTACTTTTTTTCACCACCTTTTTTTTGTTTTGTTTGTTCTTTTTTCCTGTCTATCTTAGATTCCGCCCTTGACGTCGACCAGCGTTAACGCACGCAATTTCGTTTCCTTTGTTGTTGGGCGAAAGTGGTGGTGGGTATGTACGCGGCACACGGAAAGAACGCCTAGGGCGGTTTCTAGCGGTACCGCTGAACAGCCAGTCGTAACGCAAATTGAACGCCAAGGCAACCATAACCACATATGGAGGAGAGGGGTCATACAAAATATCGCTCTTCATGCATGATGACCGCACGATTTCACCACGGTAGTTTTCCCCAAAATCCTGACCGATTCGACAGATGTGCGCAGTAACGTTCAGGGTCCTTTTTTTCTTTTGTTGGTTTTCACTCGTGGAATGTGCATGTGTGTCGGGCAAGAAAAAGGAATTTTCGGTGGGTGTTTAGGTGGTTCTTTTTTCCCAGGTCGCTTATCTGACTTGAGACGAGGCAAGTCAAATGCGAAGCCTCTGTTACATAGAATGACCTTGGACGGTGTGCAACTTTCAAGTAGGATTGCGAAATATTGCTTATGTATGCGTGTGGGAGGTCAACAGATAGGGGGCCTACACGGCATAACATAACGCCTTGTCTATCAATTGCTGAAGACGTTGGATTGACGGGGCAGCAGTCCTGACCGCGTTGTTTATCAGCGTCCTAAACGAGCCGGCCGCGAAAAGAGGGAGGTATTCTAAGATCTTCTGCGTAAGACCGCCACAGCCGGCACAAAGAATTGTGAGACGATGGGGAACGCGTGTGGTGAGGTCATGTTTAGTCGCAACGAAGAGGATCCTTTCCGGGTTACAGTCGAGGCGGGCGAAGATCGTACATGCATAGGGCGACGAAAGAACCCTTTAATCATTTTGGTTCAATTGGCGATAGTTATTGCACGGGAGCGAGGTTGAAGCTTACTAAAAGTCTTGGGGGGGGTCTATGGGTCAACTCTTAAAAGCCTTGCCTTGGTTCCGGAGACTACCAAACTGGAAAAAGTCAATGAATTTACGAGGCACGAAGAAATAGGCGGCTGTATCGGCTAGTGATTGGCGCGCGGCGACGAAGACAATTTACCAGACGCGAGTACTTCTCGTCTCCAGTTTTCGGCAGGGATGGGGTGGGGGGTTGAAGGGTGGCTGGGTGGCTAAGTTTCATGGGTGGGTGAGATTGTGACAGTGACGTCGACCTTGTGGGGGAGAAGAGCGGCCGAGCGGGCGGGAGTCTATTGGACGGCCATTTCAGAGTTGGGGCAGCGGGGTACACATGATATACTTGTCTCGAGGTTGATGAGACCTGTGTTTGCACCAGTCGCTACTCGTACTGTCCATCTCCATCTCCCATCTCCATTTTCTCGTTGGTTGTTGTCTTTCTGTTGAGCACCACCACCCGTACTCATGATCACGAGAACGACGGCTCTGGAGTCTCGTATGGCTAGATAGAGACCGAGGCTTTCCTTTGCTTTGCGCTTTTGTAGATTATGACGATCCTGGAGATCTGGTCAAGATTTATTTGCTCATAGACACCAGCCTCATCTTGTAAGGTAGAGTGAAGAGGTTCGACTAGGTAGGGGGCACGCGACAACGTGCGGCAACCGGAGGATGGGATTCCTTGACGTTTCTCCCTCTCCTCTCTCCCTTCCCGAGGCCGCACACGTCCAGTTCGTAAGCAAAATACGATCACCAAGATCAGATGCTTTTCTTGAAATATCTCGAGAGAAAGAGTAAAAAATAAAAAAAGGATGTGTATGGCAGCAGGTGATTTCCCAACCTAAATAAATACCAGAGCAGGACTTGTTTTTTTCGTTTTTTTCTTCTTTGAGGAGGATGGGTTGGGTGGATCAGTGAGGAGAACACGAATGGAGGCAGAGCAGAGCAGGGGCGTTTCCGATGTATGGCTGAGGATATGAGTGGACCCTTGACGGGAGTGACGTTATCTGCGTCGGCTAAAACTTCGAAATTGCGTTGGGGAAGTAGCGTGAGACATCGACACTGGAACCCAGCAGCGGACCAGGGAAGTAGACGCATGGTCTCCCGAGAGAGACTCAGAGTAACCCGACCCCTGCCTCCATCTTTCGTCACCACAGCAGATCCATACCAGACCGTTGTCCACCGCCAAACCACACTGCGCGGCAGCAACTCTGGTTAGCAGAGGACAGCAGCAACAGCAGCAGCAGCATCCACTCCATTCCATAACATACCCACCAGACGTTGTCATCCCCATCCCCTCCCCTCCCTCCCCCTCCCCCAGCCCAGTCCAGCCCAGCCTTACTCCCATCAGTGCTTGCGAAGAATGAGTGTGTCTTCGTCTGCCCATCGTCAAACTGCTAACCGTGTATCTTGACGCGCCAACCTTGCTAAAGACTTCGTCTTGATCGCTGCTGTCTCTTTCTGCGTTTGGTCCGCCGCTGTCCACGCTAGAGTCTATAATCATCATCATCATCATCATCATCATCATCATCGTACGCTGCGCCGTCGCTGCGTGCTTACTGTGACCGCCCCATCCCATCCATCACACTTCTCCGCCTCTCCCCCCTCCGCCTCTCAATACACCATCAGTAAAATAAGCATAGCGTCAATCAAGGGAGGAAAAATATACTCCGAAAGAAAAAAAAAAACAGAGGAAGAGCAGGGTCGGAAAACAGGTAGTAGGCAAACAGACACCTCCTGCAACTCCTAGTCTGCGTAGAGTCACTGCTGCCGGTTTTCACTGGACCTAAGCCCCAATAATCTCGCCCTCAGCAGTACACGGCTGTCCCCCCCCCTTCTCCTCACGCCTTGGAATCGACGTTTTCTCTTTTGATCGGTCTGCCTCCCTCGTCGTCCACTTTGCTCTTGCCCCTGCGGGCCTTTTGCACAATTTCAGTCTCGCTATCAATACGTTCGGAACTGTTCAGCGTTGGTCCCCGTTTGTGCAGTCAGCAGCACCAGAAAAGTGGGAAGGAAAAAAAGCCACTGTTCCATCGACTGGTACCTACGCCAATACATCTCACACCTATCAAATCTCTTCGGAATAGAGTTAGCATACGAAGCGAGCAGCACCACGTTTCGTCGTCCACCAGACACCCAGCTGGGAAGTCTGCCCCTTCTCCTCTGCACACGGCATCCTACAAGCAACGCAAGAGACAACAACGATATCGACACTTACAATAACACCTGCTCTGAAGGAGCAAAGCATGGAGTTCTCAACAGTGTTTCGTGGTAGGATTACTCCACCCTTATACCACTTACCTGGTGGTGCTGCCTCTGAAGCGTGCTAACGTATATTCTACGAGTTGAAGGTTTTAATGGCGCTCAACCTGCACCAAATGGCTCATTAATAGCCTCGATTGTTCAGTCTCGACTTATCCTTCGATCAACATCCACTCTCCAAGTCAAGCGGATAATACCCCTAAATCCTGAGTTCGCCTCACGAATAAGCTTCGTCAAGTGGTCTCCATATTTGGATGGGTCTTTCACTTCACCAGCCTGGCATGGTATACCTTTAATAGGGAAAAGGAGGAGTGGGATTGATAAATCAGAGTCGGAAGGCGGAGGAAGGCAGCGAATTTTGTTGGCAGACGAACAGTCGATACAAGTATATGATGTGGAGGACGAAAAATGGACGGCCTCCATCAATCAAGGATTTGGGGGAATCAGAAATGTCGAGTTTGGCAGAAATGCTGACGAAGTTGTGGTCTTTTCCGAATTCCAGGTAAGGCTTCAAAGCGAGACAACCAACGGCTCGTAGATATCTTTCTGCTGACTAACTCTGGTGCAAGCGTCAACAGCTCAAGGTGACCGTTTGGAACCCAAACACTTCAAAGTTGATTGAAATTCCCAATCCGAAATTCCCAACAAAAGGTGAGTCTGTTTATCGATGACATACAATGTGTCCGATGATGTTAATTGGTTGATCGGCGAATAGGTTACGGTTACCGCCCTTGTACTTCTCATTATGCTTTGCTTACCCGCTCTTCAACACACGACGTCATTAGTGTCCATCAACATACCACCTATAAGTTAGCATCGAGTTTTCAACTTCCTACCTTGGACGCCCAAGGCCTAAAATGGTCTCCCTGTGGACGTTGGATAGCAGTATGGGATTCGGCCGCTTCTGGTTACAAAGTTTTGGTGTACACTGCAGATGGCCATTTATATAGAACCTACGAGAAACCCTGCGAAGGGCTAGGTGTCAAAAGTGTGGAATGGAGTCCAGGGGGCGATTTTCTGACGATCGGAAGTTACGATGGGAGATTAGCATTCTTAAGCAATTATACTTTTTCTCCGGTACCTAACCGCACGGAATTCTCCGCTTTGATAATATTTGCAGTCAGGCTAATTCTTGTGGGATAACTAGGTGATTGAGATGAATCATACAAGAACTATCCGATTATCGGGGGTAACAGTGTGGTCAGAGTGCATCAAGTCACCAAAAGAACGTTACTATGCACAGGTTCAACAGCCTACCACCTTACCAATGATTACATCGAGCCCAAATGATACCCAGCCCAGGATAGGGATTTCTACAATTGCATTCAATAACCCTGATGGAAATCTTATCGCAACCCGGAACGATAGTATGCCAACGACTGTTTGGATTTGGTCCCTAAAACTGCTTAGACCTTATGCTGTCTTGGTCCAATTGAACCCTATTAAGTCTATTAGCTGGCATCCTACTATACCAGATCTTCTGATGATTCAGTGTGCTCCTGATAACAATAGCGGGGAACCTTTGCCAAAGTCGCAGGGTGTGGTTTATCTTTGGAGTGCGACATGGAGACAACCTAGGGCAGTGACTGTCCCGATGGATCGTCTTTCGGGGAGCACATGGGCAAGATGGATTCTTACCGCACCACCAACAGGCAACGCCACTACAACTTCTAGCACAGCATCTACAAGTCCACAGCCTTGGGGTCAGTCTGGGGTTGATAGAAGAAGCCGAAGCCCGGAAAAAGATGTTGATAAGAAACCAATGCTCATGTTTGGGGATAAAGATGGTTATACTGTTGGATGGGTTGACGATGAACCAGTGCTTGAAGGCGAAGAAGAAAATGCAGATGCATCGATGGATGATCGGCATGGATTGCCGCTGGCGGGTAAGAGGTCGTGGGACCCAGTTGATTGGGATTACTACTCACCAAGCAGCGTTCCACCAAGGCGTGCTCTATCTTCCGCATCCCAAGTAGCAAAACCGTATATCCGGCAGGAAAATCGTGGTAGTAGTAGGGGAGGATTGGGAGGTGTATCTAGGGACTCTTCAAGCACTCGTGCTCAGGTGGGTGGGGAGGAGGGGAGCGATTCTTTCGACTATAAATCAAGAGGCCAAAATGTCCGGGTTCGATCATAGCAGCCGCAATACCGATATATCGGCAATTTCTGATTATAATTGTTAGCTGGGGTTTGAACGTTTTTCTTCTAATGGGATAAGTTATCTGGGAGCCCTTTCTTTCGTCTTTTTCTTACGTTCGTGGGACTTTTGGGGCATGCATGTTTTATACCGCATTTAATTTGGGTTCTTATTCTTATTTCCCCCTCCTTTTACTAGCTCTTGTTTAGGGCATGTTCTTGTATTTTTTTTTTGGACTGGTCCTTCGTTTTCTGGTATTTGGGCCATTTAACATGTGCTTTGATATATGGTGTTTTCGGGTGTAAAGAGTGTTTTTGTGTTTTTGATTTTTCTTCCATGAGGTTCTTGGTTTCTTTTTGCTCGTGGGATTGGCTGCTCTCATTTCGAAGTTCAAGCTTCTCTTTTATTTTCCCATTTTTCAAATTGCGGGATGAACTATTCTCTCTCCTAACTCTTTCTCCGATCTACCAACTCTAAGGGTTTGTTACTCGGAGGAAAATCATTTTCGTGTCCTAAGCATCTTTAGAGTTTTTCTTTTTCTAACGATGACATGATAGCCATCTTATAGTAGTGCGTGAGGTTGATACGAAGAAGGGAAGTAGTGTGAAGATATTTCTGGAGATGGATTCTTGTTTTTGCGATGTGTTTCCTTGTGCGTTGTTTTCTCCCTTCAATGTTTGGATATAGCTCTCTTTTCCGTTGTTTTGGGGCGTCATTTGCATTTTTATTAGGCATCTTGCATCATCACGAAGCTTGTCAGTTCCATGGGTTTGGGTTGGGACAGATTCTTTTGTGGCGTAGTGGAAGCGGATTAATTTCTTATTGGTGTATAAAAAAACAATTTGTAACTTCTAGGCTGGCAATCGTTCTGTTAACTCCCTTAGCATTGGAACAAAAAAGTAGTATGGGGAAATATAAAAAAGATTATTTAATTTTACTTGTATAATTCTAGTAACGATGGGTAGGTTTGTTCGATTTGGTGCCTGGCAGGATTAGCTGGCATGCACTAGATAACCCCTGATCACGATCGATACTCCCCGCATCGTCTCGACTTGAAACATTGAGAACGCTCTGCGGTATAAAGGTGAAGGTATTTTAAAATCCTCATACTTTGGCCTTGATAAGGTAGGGCTATATTCGATCTGCTGATTATGATGTCATACGGACCAGTAACCAGGTGCAGTTTTAAATCGAACTGCATGATCGTTGATCTTGATGGAACACGATAGCCGGGTAACCGCTTTGCGTGAACGACATCAGTTCTCACTTTACGGACTGTACTCCGTTTTTCATTTTTTTTTCATTTTAAAAATTGAACCAAGGAGACACGTCCTTCCCGTAAATCTGCCAGCAGCAGCAGCAGCAGATCCTTCTCAACTACACGATGGTGAACATTCCATCAACAATATTGAGCCAGCTCTGTCTGTCCCTGCTTGCTGTCTGTGGAGCCTGCACCTTCCCTACAGTTACATTCGTCACTTTTATCGCCTCAGCCGCTTATCCCATCTCTAACGTCGCTTCCAGATTCGACGGCGCCTGCTTCGCGTGATGCATCTCTCTCCAATGTCCAACTCGATGACGTAGCTGATCTACGCTCCAATTCCTGCGCTGAAGCTCTCAACAAAGACAGCAGCAGCAGCCTGCGTTGCCGTCATGTAGCGACTGGCCCAACAAACAAAATATGTTGTCCAGGATTTCAAGCAGAGGCAGGCATTCAACAGACATGGGAGCGAACTTTTTATGGTCGAGAAATGAAGTTCAAAGACTAGTTGGCTGTATGGCTGGACAAAAATCACCACCTAACCGTATCCAATGTCCAATGAACCATGGTTGTCGAAACTGGCCCGCGAGTTTTTCCCAGGTCGTACAGCTAGCTAGTCGGGTGAACAGTAAGAGTACTCTAGTAGTACACTCAAGCTTTATAGACAAACCAAGTAGATGGATGGCCCTCCGATCTGGATTTGGACTGAGTGTGGATAAAAAAAAAAGCGCCAATGGTACACATACACTTAGTCAAGAGGCTTTTATTTTATTTTTATTTCATTTACCTTGGACGGGGTGTGAATATTTAGACTAATTTAAAAAGCGGTTACGTTGAATAGCGTTGTTGTAAACAAAAGTGTTCGTTTTTCTTCCACCTTGAAGCTACACATGGAGGTCGAGAAAACGCTGTTCCGGCTGTCTATCCTAGCAGCGAGGATACTGCGGGTGTGGTGTCTTTAGGAACAGAACTTGGTACTGCACGGTTGGGCCATACTATGAGCTGTCAGGTGCTGCCCACTAACCTAAATAAACCTGAAAACTGCAAAAGCGCATGCCGATGCGAGCGACTGTGAAATGGGAAGCTGAGGGAAGGAGGATCGTGGCTTCGGGAATAGTGAGAGAGTTATGTAATTAGAGAGAACTTGAGATGTATATCAGAAAATGGGAGACATAGTCCAAACCATTGAAAATGTGAACTACCGATCAGCGGTCAAGAAAGTATTGCTAAAGGCTCAGTCAGAGGTTAGCTATTGGTATGTATTACTTCTTATACAGCAGTAGCGATCTTGCTGATGGTTAGTTTAGTCGTTCGTGAAACTTTTCGTAGATCGAGAATCTAGTTACTGAAGCACCCACCCTCACGCTCGCCATCCCCCCTCCCCCCGTCATCGTCTTGGATACCAATATGTCCAGCTGAAGGGGTGTGGTGCTGAGTTTCCAGGAAAGAATTCCTCAGCACTCCAATGGCTCGCCATTTAAGATATCTTGTGCATTGAACCTCGCATCTAAGAAGCTACGCACATATGATAGCCTACATATCATGGCGGGGGGAAAAAAAAAACGAAAGAGGTAAAAGCAAATATACCCCCCCCTTTTTTTCTCTCGCTACCCGAATTTTGCTAATTTACTTAGCGCGTCATTTAGCCACATCGGATGAAGAAGAAGAAGAAGAAGAAGAAAAGGAATCTAGGAGGAAATATCGGGAAAACAGTACAGTCGCTCCCGGTCACTCGACGAAACTGGCCAGTTGACGAACAAGGGCCTGTAAAGGCGAAAGCTGGGTGCTTAACCACTAGCAAACATACCAAGGAAAGTTCGGTTCCTTGGTAATTCACACCCCTGTTCGTCAACTGGCCAGTTTCGTCGAATGACCGGGAGCGACTGTAGAGAAAAGACAGCTAGAGCTTCCAGGTTAGCCAACTTCAAGGCAAAAGGCTAGACAACGCGGGATTAGGGGTCCGGGTTAGCTGGTTGAACGACTAACGCAAGGCTGAATGGAGGAGGAGTATGATGCGAAGAATAGTAGTAGGGCTCAGTGATGTGGTAACCGTATAATTATTATTTTTGGTCGGTGTATGTATGAGCTGTGTGGGAAGTATTGTGTGTTGCGAGGGTGAGTAGACTTTTCTAGCTTTATAGTTTTGTTTTGTTTTGTTTTTAATATTGATATGTGTTGGTCTAGAGGCTTTATTTAGGAAATTTTCCCTAATTGAAGGTAGTAACTAGCACTCGGGGGGGGGTTTAACAATTTCGATGGGTTCCGAATGATATTGTATGATTGTATTTCGCTTACTTCAATTTCTCGAGTATAGGTATATTAGCTGTGATACGATGGATATAGTTGTTTGAAGCTAGCCATTTAGGGCTTTATCAATTACTAGGGATTGATTCGCTTTTTAGAGGTCGGGATAGCGAATGAGTTTGGTCTAACCACATGTAAACAAATAGTCTAACAGCTTGAACTTTAAAACTGGCTTCCCCTAGGAACCTCTATGCTACCCCAATTATGTACAAGGCTTGCTCCTCAACTCTAGATCTCCCTTGGGTTGCTAGCTTTGTGTTAGGATAGACAGATATCTTTATCTTATAGAAAACATCGTTTGGAGTGATGACGAGTGGTGATTAGTAATACAAACATGTAATTTCGTACCATAGGTTTATTCTTGTACACTTTTCTGACCGTGAGAATATAGATATAAAAAAACTAGCTTTGGTGGCTATTAGACTATTTCGATAAAACTGTGAAATATATTCTTCCTATAGCTGGTATGGCTGGACTTTTCTAAGTAGTTATACAGGTATAGAGACATCCGCAAATATCAGAAATCAGACAAAAAAATCTCTAGAACGTTCTATGCCCGAAAACGCAGATATTCTATATTGCTTGAGATCCATAGGTCTTGTGGTTACTCTACCTCTTCAACCGGTGGGATCCCCTTCTGGTCCGTATTAGTCAAACACTCCACCCTCCAATCTTTCGGCCTCATCTTGTTCACAATTTCCTTAAACGCCGCCTATTCTATCGCATCAGTAGATATTTCACGATGTATGAGGGAAGTAAGGCCTATCAGGATTTACCAAAGTACAGAAACTCTCGTCTCCCTCTAAATGCTTCCCAGGCTTCCTGCAGCCCTTGACAACGACAGGTTCGTCGTTATACCTTAACCTGACATAATACCCCTCTTCTGTCCCTTTACCCCCGCCGAGAAGCCTACTCCACAGGCTCGTCGACTGCTCAAGCTCTTTCTTCCTAAACATCTCGAACGCAATCGAACTAGTGAAAGGAGGCCACCTATTATCAAATGCGCCAAGCGATGCCAGCAGAGCTGCCAAAGTAGTATCATGGCACCCCATAAGCGCAACCTTCAAATACCCCTCCTTCCCGTCAGTAGAGGCAGTCATGCGGTCCGTAAGATCACCGAGTAGCGGGCCGACACCAAATTTCCTATACTCGCTGCTCTGCGAGTATCCGCGGAACCACTCATCCACGTTAATCGTCTCTAGGTTCCTCAGCACCCCCTCGTCGTAGAATTCGGCGGGGAGTTTTGTTGCTGGGCCGTGGGCGCGGGTTGCGTTCACTGTGTCCATTATTCCACTGATACGAGGGTGCCCGTCGACAGAGACGTTGCCGTCTTCGGTCCACTTGCCGAGACGGTCCTTGATGTGTTTCATCTCTGGCGAGTCGTTCCATTTTTCGGCGGCGAGTTTGGCAAATTCGCGGGTGAGCTGGAGGAAGCGCCGGCAGACGGAGTCGTTGGGGAAGAGGTTTTCGTCGGCGAAGGGACGCTCGTGGATTAATGGGAGGGGGGCATCGCGGGTGCGGTACGAGGCGGGGTAGAGGCCGGTGAAGACTTGTTGAACGGACTCAAGGGCACGAGGTACGGGTGTTGCGCTTTAGGTTTGTTAAAAAAAAGGGGACCTTTGAGGAGTGGGTTTCTTTTTTAAGAAATAGTGTATACCGGAGGTAATATTCTGATTGTGGGCCTAGGTCTTCTGGAAGGAATTTAAGCTGCTCGACATAAAGCTTCCGGAGTCTCTGTCCTAACTGCAGTGTGGTTTCTCTCCCTTTATCTGTCAATTCCCCTCCGAGACTAGTTATTCACCAATAAAGCTCCGTTAGTCATTCTTATTCTACTTGATCCACAATACGCAACGCAATTGTGCTCACCATATTCTATTCTCCCCCCCATTAGCGCTCCCAGCCACCACAGCTCCAGAATTCTTTCCAAAAGTCTCTATTCGGCGCTGGTAAGCTAGAGTAGACCAATCACCATTACCCTCTAAAACAGCTGACTTAAATTTCGAAGCAGCGCTACAGTACGGCCAGACTATATTTTTATTCCCAATATCAATGCTGAACTATAGCTCCCCCCGCCCCCCCCCAATTCCTAGGGATGGGACTCTTACATGGTGTAAGACCGGCATTCTGAAACCGTGAAGAAACGGGTGAACGTTCACCTTTACTTCCCCACAAAATTAGCTAGCTATTCAGAACGTGCTACGAACTAAGTAAGGTGAGGAAAGGGTGTACCGTGACGAAATATCACATGCACTTGGTGCAATTGCAAGCTTGCAGGATAGAGAGAAGATAGCTCTTCAGCAGAATATGGTCCACGAACATTAAGTGTAGCCATAATTCCCAAAAAAATTCAAACTACCTTGAGAACGAGAGTGTGAATTCAGAATAACGAGCGAGAGAGAAAGAGCTGTTTGGGGGGGGAGGGGAGGAAAAGGTTGACAGTGCTGGCTGGCTGGGACTTAGAACTTCATGCAAGGCAACCAAGTATAAGCAATGGCAGGGATACTGCTGTTGTTATCCTATTCGCTGGGCTGCCGGCATCCGATCAGCAGTTGTTGATTTCTTGGCGCCAAGGAGTGATGTTTATCATGAGGGATCACTCGGTTGGCATCCAGCTTGTGGCCTTTGAGCTTGCTGTCTTTTTTGCTTGTAAGAGCACGATATACACATGCAGGTAACTTGCTCTTCCAGCAGAGAAACATTAATTAGATATTGTTTTCCCATCTTTTGCGGTCCCGCCGGGTCGATTTGGACACTTGGCATCCAGCTCCCGTGATCGTAAAACTACATTAAATTAACTAACCAATACCAAGAGCCAGAGCCAAGCAGTACCTTCTTAGGCTGGACCTACAGGCGCCACAATCTACACGCTTTGATCTCTGTGCACATGATTTATATTTTTTGTCGTGAAAGAAAGCATGCTTAAGAGGTCCGTTATAGGTATAACAAGTACAGTACAGTTGGGTTAGGTTTCTCGAAATGTTCTAAATCCTGCTGGGTGATACTACATTTAGTTACGGGAACACAAGCAGCTGCACCACAATCCGTCACTCGCCAACCCCAAACCCTACATGTAGTTAGAATGACCTTCAAAAAAAAAAAAAAGCTCCTTAGGCTTAGCAAAGAGTATACATGTAAGCGTATGTATCTCATACATACAAGTAGTAATGATATACATCCAAACACCCCAATTTCCAACCTCTCCACGAAAATCTAAATCAGAGCATACATGTAGTTTTCCCACCACGTGTAGAATCCCTTTAAAATAAAAAAAATAAAAACTCCAAATCCAAATCTAGATATAAATATAAATCCTCTACTTTTAGTCCCAACACCCTCTGGATGTCTACCTTCCCTCCCCCAATCACTCGCCAACTCTCTACATCCCTACCACCCTCTCTCCTCTATGATACCTGCAACACACCTCCCAACCCCCTCCAAATCCCCCAATAGACTAATATGACCTCTATCAACCGCCACCCTCCTCGTACACCTATAACCCTGAGGCAACATCGCCTTTCTCGCTAGACACACGCCGTCTCCCGCACCAAATAATAAATCCACGTACGCATCTGCTCTCTTGATCCCCTCTTTACCGTCAACCCTCGCACCCCGCACCGTAGGCGATGTTTTGGAATACAGTACCGTCATGGGCGGATACAGCGATTCGAGGTCCGGTTGATACGCGAGCGCTTTACGGAAGCGGAGTGTTTCAGATAGTGTGCGTTCTAGGTATGGGATAGTTGCAGAGAGTGGAAGAGTGCACTGGGTTTGTGGTTGTTGGGATTGTTGGGGTGGGAGGTGGTAGTCTTCGGATGAGGTGGAAGCCATTTGCGGTGCGAGGGTTCGGTCTTTTGTTATTGGGTTGGATCCTGTCTCGTTAACCGGTTCTTTCTTGTCGATGTATGAGAATGGCCGTAGCATTGTGGAGTCGGAGAGAGGGTTGAGACTGCTTAAGACTGAGGAAGAACTGTTGGTGGAGGGCGCTGGGAGGGGCGCGTAGGTTGCTACGCAGGGCGAGAGACAATACTCTTTCCATGTCTCTACGTCGAAGAAGTCGAGTGGGATTGATTCGCCGGTGTTTCGGTCTACGAAACATTGTCCATCTTCAGGGAGGAACGCATATGATGTTCGCAGCGTGAAATTAACCTACAACCGTCTAGTTAGTCATGGCACCCTAGGACGATGGGTGGACTCTTCCTCACCTGCGCTGTAAACACCTTCGAATTCAGCATGACTGCATCCCCATTCCTCAGCGGGCCCAAAATATTAACACAAGTCTGCGGCGTCCCCGCGAAAATAACCCCCGAGAACAGCTCCGGCCGCAGGTTCATCGCGTGTCTCGTAATGAGCCCACCAAGCGAATGCGCAATCACCAGAGCACCCTTCCCCTTCGCCCTTCCACCAGGTTGCTTGACATTACACGGAAGTTTCTCCAGAAACTCGATCAGGCGTTTCGATAATAGTTCTGGGGATAGTCTCCAATCGTATCCCCATTCGTGGACCCGTCTTCCATGCTGATCTGCCCCGGAACGTAACCGTTTCAAGAGCCTCTTTGCAATATCCACCGGCCCGATATTCGTGAGCATGCCGCCAGCAATAATTTTCTGGTGCATACGTTCTTCGTCTTCGGGATTCAGACCGACTTCTAGATCGACTTTTCGCAGGTTTAGGCCGACTTTAAGTGGTACCCAAACCCGACGGTTCCCGTTCATCTTATCACGCAGTATCGAGCCTCTGTATCCGCCCAATACCACCACATCACCAGTGAGCGTATCTAGTGCTTCTAGATTTGGAGATTTGGAGAATGCTGTGTTTGATGCGAAGGCGGTGGTGGGTGCTGAGTCGTCTGTGAATGGATTGAATTGGGCCAGCTGCGGGAATTCGAATGTGGGTAGGCCGTCGAGGAAGTTGTCGCGGATGGCTTTGATGCGCGCGTTGGCGGGGGAGTGGACATGTAGGAATTTTGTATCATCACCTAGGGACGAGGTGGTCGATACTGTCCGCGAGAGTGAGTTTCTTGGGTCTGAAATATTGGTAGCAGGATTGAGGGCGGGGTTGAGGCGGATTGACGGGGTTGAGGAAGAACGGCGATGAATTGGCGGACGTGGTGGACCAGATTGGGTAGGGTCATTTTTCAACTCTGCTAAACGGTTACAACTGGTCTCTGTAGGACGGTTGAAGAACGCAGTTGCACGGTCGGTGAAAGAGGCAGAATGGACGGCACTTCCAGGCCGAGGATTGAATAATGTCTTTGAACGCACCCGTGCATTTTTGACTCCACCGAACGACGGCAGCGTAACGTTCGGCAGCGATGGTAAACTGACATTCGGCAACTGCAAAGACGGAACCTGGAAACTGAATGCTCTAGATTTTTTGCCCTGTCCCGAACTCTTTCCAGCCTCGCTGTGCGGCTGTGAAGGGCGCGCAACTATTGGTGGATAATTCCTCGTGGTGCTTCCATATGACGTTTGTGGGACTTTTGAAGATTCAAGAATGCCATCCAACTTTCGCGTCACTGGAGGTAAAACTTCCCCATCATCCTCCAAGAACGCATCTGGGAGTGTGCTAGGTGCTATAGCGTTCCGATATAGTGCCGTGGACTGCGTTCGTGATATCACTGGTGCAATGAGGGATTCGGCGTCGATTTCTTGGACATTCTTGCCTTCACCCGGACGCACGACATCATTGTATCCGGATTCCTCTTCCTCCGAAAGCCCGCTGGAGTCTTCTCGGGGTGATTGTGGAGGAGATGGCAACTGTCCCTGCAAAGGATATTGTGGATTTGCAGATGATGGTGATACTGGGGCAGCACGAGGTGAAATCGTAGGGGCGAGGGGAGATGCTCCTAGGTGACTATCCCAATACATTGTTTTTTTTTTCTGTTCTACCCTGTTATTTTCCCCTTTTCCTTCTACTTCTCGAAGTATATAGTTGATTAGGTATTGAGAGAACAATTGGTGGAAGAAATGGTGATAGAAATAGTCGGAAACACGTGCCAAGCTGGGATTAAATAAGATTGGGGCTATCTCGTATGATTAGGCGCTAGTCCCAGACTCTGAAGAACTCGAGTACGAAAAACAGAACGGTTCGTCTGCTACGGACCATGCTCCGCGTAGTACACACAGCAGACAGGGAGGATATATATATACCCCCGGTGCTTATCCATCGGCCCTAAAAGCAAACAAGGCTGCATCCCAGCAGCTGCAGAGGCGTTCGGTTCATCCTATAGATAGATAGAAGACAGTTCACTCAGGGGGAAACTGATTCCCCCAGCTCTACTTTACTCCATCGTAGTAGTGACGTTGCAGAGCTTCGGTATTCCTGGTGGGGTGGGGCAGCATCGAGGCTGGTGTATATGTATCTACTCTACGCATACTCTAATTGACTCGCTGCACTCCAGGTTTGTGTTGCACCGGAGTCTCGCTCTTCCGTCATCCCGCTTGCCTAACCCTAATTGCAGGGCCTGCAAGAGCCGGGTAACTTTTGGAGTAGATAGAGTACATCATATGCGAATCTGGCTTTGGTTTCCGAGTCCGTGGGAGTCGCATACCCGGTTGATCTTTGCATGGGTCTGGCCGATCCTGTTGCTTAACGCGTCTGAGACCTGCGGATTATCGAGATTCAGGTTTTGGATAAAACGGTGTCGGTCAGTAGAGAGCTATCAGACAGTTAGTGGTATGGACTGGATGGTGGTGACGAGGTAAAGAAAAAAGTGACGTAAGTTCTACTATGATACGAGATGGCTGGACACAACTCAAAATAGTCACAAGAGACCAAAAACTAAAAGAGATACACGTAAATATAGTATCTACATATGATCATCAGTAGACTATAGTTAATACCTAATTTCAAATATCAATTGAAGGGAACATATACTCGTCGCAACTACATGTATCTACATATGTACCCGCGGGCATTGCATAGAATCATGCACCTCGAGTTTCTACCTTTAAGTATATGAATTCTATCCCAAGAGATCGCCCAGAACAAAACAGTAATTAATATTGCAACTTTAATATAACTATCTAAGATCTGTCGTTCTATATAGCCGAAACAGAATACATACATGTAGACAGCCCATCTCAAATCCCAATTCTAAAAAATACACACGTACCCCATACAAAGTGAAAATATAAAAACAACGCTCTTATCGAGATCGATTAGCCATTTCAGCGAATACCTTGGATCAGCACTACCATTCTTACTCCACTTGGGCTACAGGACCTTACGACTACAAGATATCTCGTGGCTATAAGCTCCGTAGTAACAGCCATCCAACGATTAAATTCTCTCCACATGTCTGTCGACCGGATAGGCCACTATCGAAATACGATACCAATCGATCTTAGCTGTAGCGATAAAGCTCCCTCGACGCTTAATACAGCGCCCTCGCACTCAAAACCTTAAGCTTGATACGACCAAGTGTCTACACCTACCTCCCCTCTTGCACTCCCTCTAGATCTCAAGCCACACGTACATGTAGGTATCATGCAGCGGTGTGCTGCAAATCTCCATCATATATGATCACTCGAATCCGCCGAGCACTAACCAGGCTCACTCTTAAATCCTCCCTCCTCCTCCATCAGTAATCCTCGCCCTCACACGAACTAGGCCGATCAGCTCTATGAACCCTCTATATAACGCCCCCCCTTACCCATCTGGGCTGTACCAAATCTGCCAAGTTCCTTTTTTTGTATATAGCTATGCCTAACACTACCCATACCTCCGTGAACAGGATTCGGGCTATTCCGTAACCCTCAAATTTTCCACTTCCCCCTGGTGTGGGTTTGAAGATGGTAGTTGTGAGTGTAGGCTGTTCTATGGGGGTGTAAATGGGTTATTCGGGCCGGGCCGGGCCGGTTACTCTGTCGTTCGGGGTGTGCTCGTTTTCACGCTTTGTGAGTTGATCGGTTTAGAATGCGTAGGGGTATACGTATGCAGCAGCAAGCTGTTGGGTTGGGGCTGGGTACGAGACTAGGGTATATGTAGTACACATGCATCCTTAATCACTCTACCTTTATTAGGACCGTGGGTAAATACAACACTTGTAGGGATCATCAACAGAAGAGATATCGATTATGATTTGAGTCATACGGCCTATGTTTTGTCATCTTGCATGAGTATTGGACCTTTCCTAGGACATACTTCAAAACTAACCCGAGCATCATTGTTTTATAACCTTCAAGCAAAATAACAGTATAACTCTAACGACTCTGCTAAACCAAAGGGGAAAAGCTCTTCGTCTACTATTCTACGGGCTATCGATACTTTTTTTGCCCATATATCTACCCCTTTCACTCAGTGATAGAGCCCGCGACCACTCCATACTGCAAAAAAATAGTAATCAAACATCAATTGCCAGAAGAAAAGAAAAATCCATAATTCACAAAAACTCCGCGAATGTAGTCGTGCCTCAAGATCCATAAAAAAAATGGTATCAAAGAAAAGGAATCCCTCCTCTCTCCTCCTCCCTTACCGTCTTCTCTCCATCTCCGCACTTCACACTGTCGGATCATCATAAACAAACCTGATATCCCTCGGCGACCTTCCTGCTGTAAGCACGAATTGTGCATCACCCTCCGGACGCTCTACTTCCATTAGCCCCAATCCAACTTCAACTCCCTCTAACTCCACCAAGACACAGACACAAAGAGAGGAGCAAACCATTCTTAGTATTCCCCGTCAACATAGACTGAATACTCATACAAACACTCTCCACACTCTGCACGGGGCTCCATCCATTCCCGCTCGATAGAAGGTCTAAACAAATAACGCCATTCGAATACACATGTGGATGCACCGGTATTTCTATCACCCCAAGTCTAGTTAGTCTCTACACCAAAGGATGGGGGGAGGGGGGGGAGTACCTCGGTCGATGGCTCGCACAAACATGACTTCCGGTGCTTCGATCGGATAGCTGTTGCTGAATTTGAAGTTTAGTCGGAACGTCTTACCGACGTAGATGGGGTTGTTGTCCAGGACCTGGATGTCCATTTGCCAAGTCGTCAGGTCTTCGGCAGAGACGAGGTAGATGCCTGAGTCACTTGTTAGCTGTAGCCACAAGGTAGCGGGGGGGTGAGGTACCTGGAGGGAGGCTTTGCTTCATCTGAGTTTGTTAGTTGTGGGTTTTATGGGTGCTGGGGTGTACGTACCTTTACGAGTTCGCGGTTGAGGCGCTTGGTGTACATGTGCGTCATGGTGAAGGTATGGGAATGGTGTCTGGGGTGTCTGGGAGTGTCTGGGAGTGTTTGTGGTGGAGTTGAGGGTGGGAGTTGATGGAGGAGGAGTAGAGGTGAAGGACCGTTACTCCACCAGAGCTAAGCTTCTCGCGTTGTTTCGAGAAGTGGGGTATGCAACCATGTGATGGTGGGTGGGAATAAGCTTTTTGAGAGCCGCTCGCTGATCCCTGGAAACGGAAGAATTCGATATGGAACTTCTTTTTATTTTCCTAACGCCGTGGGGGGGATCTTGTGTTAGTGTGTGTGTGAAGGCAGCCTCCGTTTGTATCCACAACTGCTTCGTATGCGGTCAAGGTAAAGTGGTGGGCCTCGCGCTTGCAGCCGGGATATGTGTGTACCTCGGAGGGCTATGGCTGTGGGTCTGGGGTCGAATAAATTAGGTCAGCGCTTGAGAACGGAGATATGTGCATATGTACTTATTCACTTCGCGCACACGCGCACAACCGGTGGTTTAATAGTTTATTCGAGATATTTTTCAGGCATTGAGTAGTGGAGATATGCTATGCTGCTATTGATAGCATCCTCTCTCTCATTTTCTCTCTCCCAAGCAACACAGCGTGGCATAACGTGCGTGGGGTACATGCCAGCCTCAATCACAACAGTTTTTCTGCCTATCCGCCCCGCCTGTCAAGCATGGGTAGCATGTAAGGCTCTTGCACGACTCGGGTTGACTCCGAGGCTCTAGGAGCCTTGCTGGTTGTTTTACATTCATGGCCGTATTCGCTTTGGGCCGGCTCTTGCTCGTTCGTGTTGTATGCAGTACATATCAGCCACCACTAGATAGAGGGCTAGGTAGAGCAGGTACCTAGGTGCACGATCTATGGAAGTACTGGCAAGCCCGTGAATGGCATCAACTGGGCTAAGTTGCGGCTGAGGTCTCAGTCTCCGCAAGCAGCCGCTGGTTGTGCCCCCCCAACAGCAGCAACGGCAGCGGTAGGCAATCACTTAAACAGCTAGCTCCACGACCGTCGTCGTCAACGCCCAGACCGGCAACAACAGCGCACGCGTAATAGTAATACGTGAGAGGAAATGTAATTGTTTGCATTTGACACTGGTTGTGGGAACGATAAACAACACCTGTTTTTCGATCCCGAATACAAATTTGCAGCTTCGTTTCGACGACTGTGGTGGTGGTGCTGGTGCTATGGTGAGGTGTGTTCAATGCTCTTCGCTTGCTTGTGGCCCCTCCCTATTTGCCCTTCACGGGCTGGGGTCAACTATCTGTCCCACACCTCTGCTGATCCTCCAACCCCCCCCCAGTCTCTCAGTCCCGCCGCAGGGCTTTGGTCCCACACACGATCGTTATATATAGGAATCGATCCAGTACCAAACTAATATGGCCCGGTAGCTACACACGCCTACGTACATATCTAGCTTCCTATCTATCTACCTACCCATCTGCCTCTGTCTACGTCCTCCCTCCCTCCCTTTATTCACTCTCCTCCACAATCCCTATCCACCATCTCCAATCACCAACATCAATCATGGGCCGTCCTGGTTCAAGCCGTTCGACCCCTGGTCATTCGAAGCGTGCGTCGTTTAGACTATCATTGAGTGGTGGGATGGAATTGATGTCGTCTGTTTTCCACAGACTGAACGGACAACCATCAAGCTATGACAAAAAGTGAGAAAGAAAACACCTTCAGACCAAAATTCCCAAAATTCCAATTTCGTTTGGAACGTGAGCTAATAGAGTTAATTCTAGGTCACAATACAAAATGGGTCGTACATTGGTCTGTACCACCAATCCACAAGGGAGGAAAGAGGGTCAATCAAGAGTGCTAACTAGTGGTATAGGGTGCGGGTACCTACGGTATAGTCCGTGAAGCAGACTGTCCATCCGGCAAAGTTGCCGTCAAAATAATCCTCAAGAAAAGCGTCAAGGGAAATGAAGAGATGGTATATGACGAACTAAAGCTCCTGCAACGACTAAACCACCCAAACATCGTTTCCTTCCGTGATTGGTTCGAATCACGAGTGCGTCTCCTCTTGTCCCCTTCGCTATTACACTCTAGCTAACATCTCTTAGGATAAATACTATATCGTCACCCAGCTTGCTACAGGTGGTGAACTCTTCGACCGTATCTGCGAATATGGCAAATTCACTGAACGCGACGCCTCACGCGTGATCCAGCAAGTTCTGACAGCAGTTGCCTATCTTCACACCAACAATATAGTCCATCGAGACCTAAAGCCAGAGAACCTGCTCTATCTTACGCCAGACGCCGACTCCTCCCTCGTGTTGGCCGATTTTGGCATTGCCAAGATGCTCGATAATAACGAAGACATTCTCATGACGATGGCAGGGTCCTTCGGTTACGCTGCGCCAGAAGTCATGCTCAAGAAAGGTCACGGGAAAAAGGTGGATTTGTGGAGCTTGGGCGTCATCACGTACACGCTGTTGTGCGGATATAGTCCGTTTCGGAGCGAGGGTCTACCGGAATTGATTGATGAGTGTAGTAAAGGGAGAGTGATATTTCATGAGAAGTATTGGAAGGATGTTAGTAAAGATGCGAAATTATTCATTGGGGCGTTGTTGCAGCCTAATCCGGAGAATCGCCCGTCAAGTGCTGTATGTTTAACCCCCCCCTTTCGTCTCGTTGTTAGCTAGGGGAGAATATTAACATGTTGTAGGATGCACTTAAACACACATGGCTCAAGGGCGAGACTGCGACCGATCACGATATCCTCCCCGAAATCAAATCATACATGGCTAAAGCACGACTCCGCCGCGGTATCGAAATGGTCAAGCTCGCGAATCGTATCGAAGCACTCAAAATACGCGATGAAGACCCAGATGGTGGGGATCTACCGAAGGATACGGGACTAGCCGCCAGAGAAGGTATCACTGCAGCAGGGACAGAGACGATCCCAGAAATAGCAGTGCCAGAGAGTAGTGCGGCGGGAGGTGGCGCGGCGGGCAGGCTCAGCAGAGCGGCGAGGTCAGCGATTTTCAGAGAGGTGGTGCTGGCGAAGGTGAGGGAGATGAAGGCGGAAGAAGAAAAGGCTGGGGTTGGAAAGACCGCGAGCGATAAAATGCCTGAGGGTCAGTAGTGAGCAGGTTTACTTGAGATGAATTTCTTTGAGGTCTTTTTGGTTTTTAGCTGTTTTTTGTCTACACACAAGTCAGCCTTTTTTTTTCTCCTCCCTTTTTTTGCATGGGCATATGGTGGGGTCATCTTGCTTGCTTTTTTTCTTCTGGGATATTTCTCGAGTCTATTCCTTTTTCTTCCCCCTCTTTTTCTTTTCCTCCCTCCCTACAGGTTGCTGTGGCGACTTGTGTAAAACCGAGTCTCATCCCGTTTCGTTCTGGTCTGTGCTTACTGGATATCTTTTTCTATATTTACTGTGGTGTCTGGGCTTGTTTCAACCCTTTCTTCTCTTCTTTTCCTTATACTTTTTTAGTAGCGATGATGGTTAGTGGTGGTTATATAGCAATCTCATACATATCATATGTGAAAAAAGTATAGTGAGACTTTAAATATCGATTATTAATTGGGGCTGAATTCTCTCATGGTGTTTGGTTTAGGCTAGATCTGTAGGATTTAGATGAGTCACGAGGTGTCACTCGATGTACTAGGCCGCGGGGTTGTTGGTTTTCCTTGAAATCAGTCAGAAGAGAACCCACCCTCATAAAAATTAATATTACCTCTTAATACACATTTGCACATACTATTCCCCCGAGATAGCCCTAAATTTATAAATACGCATCAATGAACCATGTAAACAAAAGCGCGATCGACCTTGTGGTATATGTACATACGAGGGATGGAAACATATCATAGAAGTCACCGTACCAAAAACCGTATCAAAAACTTCCTGCTAATAGTCCATATCAGCACCATTCTCGATGAGGATGCTAACCACTCCTTCATGTCCATGAGAAACTACTGCCATAGCGCTGTCTCTCGATCTCGATTCGTGGCCGAAATATCGGCGCCCTTTTCAATAAGACGCTGAACCACTTCTTTATGTCCTTCTATCGACGCCAGGTGTAGTGCAGTCATTCTACGGTCAACCAGTGCTGAAACGCTAGCTCCCTCATCTAATAGTAGCTGAACTGCTTGAAAATGCCCTAGAATCACCGCTATATGTAATGGGCTTGGGACTTGGGCTCTATCGGGAGGGTTCAATAAAATAATGCGTATGGTAACAGGAAATACTACCTAGGCTTTTGGGGAGTTTGGGAACCAACTTCATCGGTATATCTTCGTCGCAGCTGAGAAGATGAGAAGATAGATGATAATAAGCATAACGTCACCAGGAGAGCGCTATATAGCTCTTCCACTGTATGCCGCCTTCCGATAAACTGCAGCCTATCGTGAAGTTTTTCAATCTCAACAGGAAGTTGCGGCATTCGATAAGCAAGCTGTTTGATCAAGCTAGCAAGGATACGTCCGGAAGTCCGATGGTCTTGCTCATTATAATTGAAATATATGTGAGCCACGCCATACTTCGTTGCTTGAGCCTCGTCTTGAAGATAGTTGGTCACAGCAGAGCAAATATAAATTAAATTTGCTTTAGCCACATGCAACAACGATCCTAGAGAGTGAAAAAAATGAGATACCTTATATATGTTTTCCCAGCATCCGTTATTAAACCGACCTCAATCAGTATTTACTAGCACCCGAGGGCGGGTGGCAATCTGTGATACTTACGAATTCCATGGCTCCATAGTAATGAAGACTTCCGCTTTCCAGCTCTTTTAGTTCACCCTCGAAATTGTGGCGATTCTAGAAGCCACTTGCTCGTGTCTTCTTGCCTGCTTTTACTAACATCAACGTGTTTCGCGTCAAAGGTTTCCGAATACAGCCAGTCTGGGACTTCCTTGCGTTTTTTTCCTTACATCGGGGTGATTAACCAACCGTCTATTATTCTACAGTCCCTAGTTAGAAGTGTTCGTGATGCGGTTTCAGATGGCGGAATCCACCATGCAGCTAGCTTGGCAAACCGATGTATAGGTTTAAAATTTTACTATAAATCAAGAAAAAAAGATAAAATTCCCATTTAAATTTTAAAAACATATTGGGCATTCTAGCTACCAAACTCAGTCCTAGGTAAACTTCTTCCTGGTGTATTAATATTTAGGCAAGTTTTTAAAGTTTCATGTAGTGTGCTTTGGCCCCAGTTGCTAGGAGGAAATCAGTCTCGGCGGTAATTTTTAGTAGTTTTTGGTGATGTTTAAAAATATATTAAAAAACAAGCACAAGAGATAAATTCTTGGGTAAAATTTCTTAAAATTTAAATAGATGTGTATGATTTGAATTTTATTCCGGGAGTCTTGGATATTTGTTCTTGTTTTTTCACAAATTTCTAAAGTTGACAGCATTTTGAGATTTTAAAAAGGTCTGAGCACTGAAACCGCATCACGAACACTTCTGACTAGGGACTGTAACCAATATAGAACCATCCAACTTACCCATACAAACAGTATCATCGTTCTGCCTATAGGACTCTTGAGTTGCAACTTCTGCCCGGAACTGTCTTTGGAATTCCTCAATGGAAAACCCTATGCCTTGGACATCTCTCCTCATTGCCTCCGACAGGGTGTTAGGGTTAGGGTTAGGAAGATTCAGAGAAAAAAACTCCCCATACTGGACCACACTTATGATTAGTACTTAACGCAATGACAAAAAGGCTTTTCTGCCTCTCGATGTGTGAGACTATTTTCGAAGTCTCCGTTTCTTCCAGTAGCCACTTCAGAAATCTCATAACCTTTCTCCTCCACCCTTTAAGAATATTAGAATTGAGATTTTCTTCTGGCCCTTTTAGCTCTAAAAGACACCCTAGAAGCGGGCCGCCTTGGGCATTCAACATTTATAATATCGGCGTTGATTGTGAGTCCTTATCGACGTAATTCTTTAAGTTACCGAGGCTCTACTGAGTGAGTTGAGCTCTTCCATAAGCTCTTGGGCATCTATTTGTGTCCGCTTGAGAGACTTAATATACCCACAACATAACTTTGATACTGTCTCAGAAAGTTGTGTGAACCCAGTGATACTTGCTGTAATACCTAAAATCTCCATCGTGACGATAACTTGCTTGTAGTGATTGTTGCAACCGAATGAATGTTGTAGTTCGAATTTCAAAGTTCGTGACGGATACCTAGCCAATGGCCGTAAATAACCCACCACGGAACCAAGGCCGAGAGGGACTAAACTCTCAGCTTCAAGCAGATGAAGCAGTTGCTGTGTAACAGTTCCAAACCCAGCGGCAAACTCACTACTGCTTCATCATTGCTCACTCGATTAACCCATAGGAATCATGTTCACCCACTTATCAAGAAATCGCCGAGATGTCTCGTGTAGAATCCACCACCGGTTGTCAATCGTTGCTCCTATGTGTTATTTAAGGATGAGGAGTCTTAGAGTTTTTTACAAGTCAAGCCCTAGAGCCTCCACCATACCATTAAGAAACCACATCCGAGATTACCCCAGAACCTACACAAGTCAGTCTACTCCATGATTTCGGGGCCTAAACGAGCAAAGGAGGCTGATGTCGGCTATAAATAATTTTATCAACTCCAATTAAAGTCACAGTACGCGCCTACTATAGAATTTGATTCTATCATCTCATTTTGACAATTGTAAGGCCTCAGTCGGGATCAGGCAGCCTCCAGGGTTTTGTGAATACAATTACCGTTAAGTCTCATAAACACGTGCAGGTACGAACTATTTAGATTGGGGAGTGCGATCTCGTCACTATGTTGTGACCCAGCACCTTTCCCTCCACCAACCTCACTCCTAGCATTAGAAATAGAGAAGGTGCAATATCGGGGGTGCATGCTATCCCAGGGGTACGAACTTAGCAGATTCTACAACCAGTATATATAATCTAGAAGTCAACTGTAGTTAGGGGCTGAGACATTGGCTGAAGACCCACCAAGCCAGTCAATCAATCCAACTTGATCGTATTTGAGCACTGAAGGCAGAGGTATAACGAGGCTTGGCGGTCTTGGCTAACAAACTGATCCTCATTTTGTGGAAATATTTCATTTGTTACCCAAGCCTCGCTAACCCTCTTCCTCGCTGGCTCCATCACTCTACATAGTTACCCGGATGTCGGGTGCAAACAACCCCAGGTAAAAATAGTCACTTAGATAGGAAAAACCCTCAAAATACGCAACCCACCATGAGTAGGATCACATTATCCAAAGGGTTTCCCTTTTATAAATGTAAATTGGCCCCTTTGACTACTAGGAACTTGCTATCAAAGCGCACACTAGCCTCCCTAGTGAACAATGGCAATCCAACCCCGAAACCACGGAGAAATCCGCTCGAGAGATTCGACCCCGTGAGCTCTATATCCTACATTAGTTGCGACTAAAAGGTCCTAATATTCCTGGGTGATCTCCTTAGAAATCTGTTGAGAATGGCTGGTATTCCTACTGGACCTCTCGCTCACTTTTTGAGCCCCAGCCCTCCTCAGATATGTCAAAAGACGAGATCCGCATGCTCCTACCCCCACCCAATGTTACTGGTCAATTGCACATAGGTCATGCCTTGATGCTCTCAATCCAAGACGCCCTCGCCCGATATTATCGCATGAAGTCCAAATCTGTGCACTGGGCTCCTGGGACTGATCATGCCGGGATTGCGACACAATCTGTTGTCGAACACATGCTGACAAAGAAGCGTGGTGTTTCACGAATTGAGCTAGGGAGAGAGGGTTTCCTAGAGGAGGTTGAAAAGTGGAGGGATGAATATGGTGGCAGGATTCTAGAGCAGATATCGAGGATAGGAACATCAACCACTGCGTCCGCAAAGTATTACACTCTAGATAAAGGGCTAAGCGAAGCGGTTACAAATGCATTTATTCAGCTATACGAACAAGGTTTGGTTTATAGAGATACCAAGATGGTGAATTGGAGCGTTAGCTTGCAGACGGCAATATCAGATATTGAGGTTGTGGGTGAGGATGTTTCGAAGGGAACTAGAATTGATGGGTATGCGATAAGTTGGTGATTATATATTGAGAACTCTGCTAACCAAGCAGAGTGGAGTTTGGTGTTCTCCATTACTTTGCATATCCACTAGAAGATGGGAGTGGGGAAATCGTAGTCTCTACTACGAGACCAGAGACGATCCCGGGAGATCGAGCTGTAGCGGTGCATCCTGATGATGAGAGGTACAAGGCACGCGTTCTTTCCTTACCTCTCTTAGTCACCAATTTGCACTCACAATTTACTAATACCTATCCTAATAGCATCTCCACTTTAAACGCGTCCGCCACCCTCTCCTTCCAAATGTAACACTCCCGATAATTCCCGATGAAGAGCTCGTAGATCCTTCCTTCGGCACTGGTGTAGTCAAGATTACTCCATGTCACGACGCCAGTGATTATGCTTTCTGGAAACGACACTCTTCATCCTCAGCCTCAGCCTCAGCCTCCTCCAAAGAAAACCGAATCGATATCCCCCTCGTTCCCGTCTTTTCCCCTACCGGTCATCTCCTCCCATCATGCGGCATTCCATCTCTTGTTGGTATCGACCGTTTACACACTCGCAAGTTAGTCGTTAGGCTCCTACAAAACGCCGACGTATATCGGGGAAAAGAGGACCATAAAATGCGTGTCAGGAAATGTGAGCGATCTGGATGCATAATTGAACCACTCCTCCAGCCACAGTGGTACCTCTCTACAAAACCGCTCGCTGAGAAGGCTCTTGAGCAATCCGAATCACAAAAGTTGATAATCAGACCCGAGTCACCACACTCAGGTGAATGGAAACGCTGGCTGGAGGGGATCCAAGATTGGTGTCTATCACGGCAAATCTGGTGGGGGCATCGTATACCAGCCTACCGTGTAGTGACACCGAAAAATGGGGAGGAACGTTGGATTGTGGCTGCTAACGAAGCAATGGCGAGAAAGCAGCTTACAGAGGAGGAAAAAGAAAGAGGATGTACACTTGAGCAGGACCCAGATGTATTAGATACATGGTTTTCGTCAGGGTTGCTACCACTTAGTACAGCCGGTTGGCGTGGAAATAAGGAGCCTGGGAATTTAGAAGGTTGGGAGAACAACTATCCTTTGAGTTTCATTGAAAGTGGGGGGGATATATTATTCTTCTGGTTGGCAAGGATGGCAATGCTTTGTAGGTTCATTTATCTTTTATTCTCGTTCTTATCTATTTACCAATATCGAAGCTCAAGGGACACTATTGGTTTAGGCACCTGGTTCTCCGGAAAATTACCATTCGGAGAGATAATCCTTCATCCCCTCGTCTGTGATGCCCAAGGCCGGAAAATGTCAAAATCTGTTGGGAACGTCCTCGATCCCCTCGCCGTTGTGGAAGGGCGGACAATAGACCAAATTATACAGGATATCGAAGCTGACAACAAAGAAGAGCTAGAGCTCTGTAAAAGCCAAAACGAAACTGGGAAGAAGCAGGTCAAGATGGTCGAAAAGCGAATCAGGAACAAAATCAAGGAAGCCATGAGGTTGTTTCAGAGCGGTATCACGGAAAGCGGTGCAGACCCATTGAGGATGGCATTGATTGATTATACCAGGCAAACAAGACAGATTAGTATGGAGCTAAGACATGTTGATGCATTTCGTAGGCTGGGCATCAAAATCGACAATGCGCTCAAGTTCTTCTATAATTCCCGAAAAGCAATCGAAGAAAGTGTTGGGAAAATTGAGGAAAACTCTAGCACTTCAGCTACGATAAAATCATGGATAGATGGTTTGGATACAACGAGGACGAGGACTCATGATTGGTACATGCTTTACCATCTACGGGAACTCGTAGAGGTTTGTAACCTAGCGTTTGAGGAAAGGAAGCTCTATAAAGCTACGGAGGCAATCAGGGCATTTACTTTCGACATCTTTTGCGATATTTATCTCGAATTTGTCAAGAAGGAGTTGGCCATTGATGCAAATCCCGAGGTCCGTATTTTTCTGAATCACAATGTCGCGCGTGTCAGATAACATAGGATACTGACTACAAGTATTTCTAGAGACGAGAAGTTGCCATGAAAATGATGTTTCACGCCCTGGACACCATACTACGACTTAGTCACCCTTTTATGCCTTTCCTCACTGAGGGCCTCTGGCAAGAACTTGATCCCAAAACCCGAGCAGAAGTCGATGGAACCTCCATCATGCTTTCATCGTTTCCCAGTGTCCACGACTTCCCTCAAATTACTACTTCTCAAACAGAGCTAATGAAGCTTGTTCTAGAATTGGTAGATGCGATTCGTCGCTACGGCGCTTCATCTACTAAAGGCAAGAGAGCTAAAGCACTTGTAGCAGTTCTCCCACCTATGAACGGGGATTTAGTGGATTATCTAAAAGAGAGAAGGGATACTCTAAGCCTAATTTCAAGAGTGGATGTTAGTGAAATCTTAGATGAGATCGAACGGGAGGGCATTATAGGCGATCAGAAAGCGAGTGGTGAGGGGAAATGGAGTGTTTTTCTACAGTCTGTTGACGGTCTGGCTGAGAAGAGACCCGTTTTCGTATATTCGTAACCAGGAGCAGGGGAAATATTGTACCATATCCCCAGGATTTTACTAGTCGAAATAGACCGGTATAAGGGTTTTCTTCTGGAATCTCCTTAGCTAGGATGATTAACACACGAGGAGAAATCCAAACTATTGTATAGTCATAAACTCTCACTCGTCAGATCCACCTCAAGTTTTACAAATCACATTCCTCTTAATTATATCACTGCATCTCGAGAAAGGTGGCTATTCTTGCATATTTTACCCCTTGGCATTCCCGAAAGACCTGAACATCCGTTTATCAAACATGAACAATCGCTCAGCCTAAAAATCTTACACAATTCTAGGCAGCTTGCTTTATACGGAGGACAGAAAGAAGATAAAAGTCCCAGACTACAGTCCATTATTTTCTAATCTCTCCACAAAGTTCCCCAGTCATCAAAACAACGACCGCCAACAACGGAACTAAAGCTAGCTGACGAGATGGTAGCTCCCCACGGCGATGCTCTGGGCGATGCTCCAGACATCAGGAAATAATTCGTTGTCCAGCTTCATGTTTCAGAAAAAGACCACCGGTATGGGCCGTGAGCACACTAATTGATGATCCAGCCGAGAGAGCTTTTTAACCCTTCCATCTGATTCAACACAAACACCATTCTTTAGCCCGGTGACATACGGGTAAATATTCTTCCGCCCCAACTTTCTTCTCTACTGCCTTAGCCAAAAGGGTTAAGGCAGTACGTAGTCCTCTAACCCCTACACTAGGGTTCAACAGGCCTATGTCGAACCCGCCGGCACGATAAATTATCCGTAAATTTGTATTTCCGGTGATGCTCGCGTGGCTCAGATCTCAGCCTCGCATATACCTCCAGAGTTTTCATTTAACTTCTGTAGGTGTCTACTTAAGGCCATGAAATCACTTCCGTGGGAGTAGAAACAGTATCAGTTGACGATATTATTGGTCGATAAAGCGTGTTGAGAGAAGTAGACCACTTGGATGGAATCACATAGCATGTGGTGTCAGGATAATGAAGGGGCTGCACCTTTCACGAACGGATCACAGCCCCTATGATACGAAATTGTAGCCAGAAAATCAATTTTGTTCTCCAGAACTCCTCCGTTAACAAGCCAAGCCAAGATAAGTACAGAACCCCCGGAAACAAAAACGAAGCAAAAAAAGTCAAATTCCCAATGCCCCAAGTATGCATGCACACACATCTAGTGTATGTCCCTCGAACCGGAGGTCGAATTCGGAACTCCCGCTGAAAACACAAATGCTCGCCACCGATTAAAACACCATTAAGCATCCATGCTGAGTCCCCCATCTCCCCGGGCGAAAACTACAAACTATCGCTATTTGCTCGACGTCATTCTTTTCCACGGATCTGATTCGGGTATTCTAGCGACTGACGGTGGCGAACTTGATGGTGTTTTGAGTGTTTTCTACGCATTTTGTAAGAACTTCGAAGCTCTCCCCCCCTCTCCTATCGTTATATCCGAGCACTCACGTTTAGACAGGTTTTGTATTCATTGAATAAACTTTCGCATCTTTCCATATGCGCCTCGCCTCGTTGATATTCTTTACCCCCCCCCGTGATCAGTATGTCTTTTACCATAATAAGGTCAGGGTTGAACCCACTTTCAGAATAGGACTTGAAGAAGCATGAATCGTATCTCCCCTTTGCTTCGTTACACGCTGAACTGCTCGGAGACGTATCTGTAGTGAAGTAACTTTCGAAGGAATCGTCGTCAAGGATAGACATTTTCTCTCTCGTTTACGTATGGGTATCTCAAGTGAGGGATGGCCAGTTCGTGATGTTTCCGCGTGAGGGTTTTGAAAAACAAGAACATAAAAAGCAACACATGCGGGACGGCATCCTATTTATTATTTGCGGGGGTAAAACAAGTATGGATGTCAATTTCCACTGGTTGTGTGGCACTGTGGCCAGTGAGCACACTCCAGCCCGCTGAGGACTGCGGGCCAAGTAGCCGTCGCTAACCATGCAACGTGGGGTTTAGCCAAATCCGGGGTTTTTGTGGGGAGCGCTTAACCGCGCCTGGAAGGAACTCTCCCGATTACCGAGGACATTTCGCGGCCGGCAGGAACGGGAATGGGCAAAGGAATTGAGTGGTTTGAGAAGTCCAAGATGCTACGATGAGCGCAGATATCGAAAGTTATTCGATGCTCAAAGCATCATCCCAACTTCCTGTCGAAACGAGGTGGTCTGAGAGGAGTCTCAGATGGTGTGAATATCCTTGAGGCTGGCCTGACAGCTGAATACGACATATGCATGCACGTCCAAATTACCCAACTCATGATCATTCAACCGCAATCAGCATACCGGCGGTCCGATGAGGGAAGATTAGCGAACTTTATAAGGAGATTATACTCTAAAACAGATGATATATCGAGCTTGTGGATCGATTTTTAACGTGTCAAGTGGCTTGTACGGTACGATACAATAAGGTACCAGGGGGGTAAAGCCTATTCTGGAAGCTGCCTCTCGTGTCCCCAAGGATAAACACCTATCTTAGCCACAAACATTCAACTTATCGTTTAGAGACGACAGTTTCCCATTTAGCCAAAGCGTAGGAAAGTGGAAGCTTTCCCAAATTTCTTGTTCCTCTGTCGCATAGTCTAACTATGGCCGCAAGCAGTGTCTGAGAACTAGGTTGTTTAACTAACTGCTTCCTCAATTGCAGTCAACCATACAGCTTAAGGAGCTTTGGAGTTGAGCTATTCTATATGATAATTTGGTTAATGAATTCAGGAGTTTTGACCGTTTAAGCAAGTTCTTTTATAACTAGTCCCATCATAAATGTATCACCTTACTAATCTTGCTTAATTAGCCGCCAAGACAAGAATTGTTTGCCCTTGATATTAAAGAGATGGACCAAATTATAGTCTCGCAGCCGACTTGTCACGTGATAATTCTCGCCCATATTGAGTGTTGCTTCCCAAAATCCTTAGTTTTAACGAACGGATGTCCGATTGCGAGACTAGCCAAATTACTATTTATTTCAGGGTGAAGATTAAAAATCGGAATAATACAAAAAAAGGGTTTCGGAAAAACTCCAGCTACAGCTAGGGAGCCATATAAAAAGGCTTCGTAGAAAGTTTTTGGCTTACAGCTTGTTATATATATACCTACACGTAACTACAGACTAGAACTGATTAGCAGACGGCCCCGCTCATTAATTTTTCAGACAGCGGCACGAAATAGCATACGTAGCCAACATCCCTCCAAAGGTCAAAGCCTATAAAATCCATCTAACCACGTGGTGATGGTATGAACTGGTGCCTGAGAATAGAGACGAATCTTCCTATTTTAGCTAGAGGTAATTTTTTTTACTATCAATAGTGCTCTACTCTGAACCCAGTTAAGGCTAGAAAGACCACACAGCTCAAACTTACTCTAAATTTTCTTGTAATCTAGCGTACCACATTTCTAACCAATAGCCACCATGCACTATATTCACCGTTACTGATAACACTTCCGCAACGCCAATTTCACCCACAAACTACTGTGCCCGCTTCCCCAAAGCTAAACCGACAGCCTTGCTATAATAACTTGCTTGCTACCATAGTAAAGAGGATAGCGGTAGACTTCCATTGCGTGCTCGATGAACTATCGGTATATACTACTGTCCTTCAAAGACGCGATATCGGGACAAGCTAAGCATAATGCCGCAGAAATAGTAGTAATCATTTCCCCTAGAGGACCATTCGGCAGCGCAAGACTCATATGAATGAAGGAGGGGATCGCAGTTAATGAACATATGCGGTCAGGGGAGGAAGAAATTTAGCGAAAATAAACTAACTAGTGTGATTAATTGTGCTATGCCGCTCCCACCGCCGCTCCCACCACCTTCCTAATGAGGGCCGTGAAGTGTTTTATTCATCCCGCAATAGAAAGTTCAGAATCAAAAAAATAATTAAAATCATGAAATGTCACTCGATGTTTCGGTTCGTTAGAATAGTAGACTCCTTCTTGACCCCCACCTCAAGATATATCCATCTTCATCATAACACACTCATGGCTCCAGAATTCATGACAGAACGGACAAAACAGGATGCTATAGTTGAGGACGAAACCCACAAACGTGGACACTCTTCCTAGACATCGAACAACCCACCCAAGACATAGATGCCCACCAAAACGATACTAACGAGATTTTAGTAGCCTTAGTGGTACATTAAGTATAACGGAGAGCACGCAGCACTTCGTTAGAGTGGTGTCGTAGAAAGTGTGAAGATACGTCAACCCCTCTGATCAGAAATTTTGATTTAGGATATATATAGCTTTGGTATTATATACTGTAGCAAGCACTGTGCATGTGGGTGGGGCAACCCGGCTTGTTAACAGTTATTTTTTCCTCAAAACAGGGTAGTTCTGATGTCAACAAGTTATCATCAGACATAGTTTATTTATGAAAGTTGTCATAATCTACCCATTCCCCGGTCATAAGTAGGATTTATCACTCGTGGTCTAATATAAACGGTAAAAGCTATTTAGCTTACAACTAATAGCTATCTAGTGAAACAAGATATTGACTGACTAACACCAACATATAATATAGTAGTCCAGGACAAGAGAGTCTTGCTGACTATTGGCGTGCTAGGTATAGTGCTCGCTACAGTATGTTCCCCCCGGTAGTGGCCCCCTAACTCCGTACGAGGGAAAGAGGAAATCTTGAACACAAAAAAAGGTACCACAAAAAAAGTCACACCATATCGTCCAATAAATATATATGCACAAGCTTATTGCAGCACAAGGAGAAAAAACTGTCTAGCCAGCTTAGTCAGAAAACAGGTTCCGAGCAAAACATCTTCCCAACAAAACCTAAAACGGAATACCGCATGTGCGATGCACCCTTGAGCCCTATGAACTAGGTACAATAACATCTACGACAAAAACTTCATCACAACGAGTTCTCCCTAAACGCACTGCGAGTGATTATTTGTGACTAAGAGCCGATTATTAAATGCCAAAACACCCCGAACCAGAAATCAGACTCGAACCCTTTCTTTCGCAGTAACCTACCAGCCACCGCAGGAAGATTGTGTTCAGCCTTACATCCGTTTTTGTTTTTCCTTTCTTTTCCCCCTCGCTTCCCCTCCTTAAGCTGACGTCAATAAGAAAATCCCACTGATTTTGTTTGAAAATAAATTGGCACTACGTCATGACCCTACTCTACTCTACTCTACAAAACATAACCATAGAAGTTCCGTCATGGATAAAGTTACATTCGCTTTTAACCCGCCTACCTACCTACGTTACCGCATCCAACCAACCGCCATCTCCAATCACCGAGAGAGAGGTCCATTCATTCGCCAAAGCTAAGGGGGGGTATGACAATGATAGATCTCGCGCCTTATCTCCGCTGTCCTATCATACATGTATCCCAACAGTCCGTATTGACGTCACTTGAGCCACCATAGGGTAATTCACCAGCAATCACTCATCATCCACTACACCCACTGCGACGCGACGCAGCCAACCAGCCAGCCAGTCAACCAGCCGGCCAGCGTAACGCAACCAAGTCCTCCAATCGCCTCCAACATGAGTACCTAGGGCTACGGATGCAAATACCTTATGCACGTCACGCATATAAAAATATGTGTGTGTTAGAGTCAGAGTCGATAAATTCCCATCTCACCAGCCCAGTCCAGTCCAGCCCAGCCCACAACCCACAACCCATCCAGTCCAGTCCAGTTCAGTCCAACCCGACACCTCGTAGATCAGACCTTCACATAGCTAATTAGACCGATCGATCATCAATGCTACGAAAACAAAAACAAAAACACAAAAAAACACACACAAAAAAAAGCACATGAATAAAACCAATGAATAAATAAACTCCATTCCTCTTCTAAAGTAACATGTAATGCAATAACCCCCCACACCTCCCCCCCCGCAAACCCCCCTCAATACCATCCCCCCCAGGATCCATTTTTAAAGACGTACCAACCCACACACCCACCCATCTTTCCACTTCCTCCCCTTCACATGCCGTTCGCTGTAAGACATGCAGCGACGGGTTCTTCCTCATCCTCCAATAACCGAAGAGTAGGAAAAAAAAGAAAGCGGAAGTGAAAGTGAAAGTGAAAGTGAACAAAAAAAGCAAAAGGTGGGAGGGAGGGAGAAAAAAAATAGTCAAGCAGTCGTAACCATAATGTTAAAACATGGAACACACGCACACGACCACATTTTTCCCCCCCATCATGAGAGAGAACACAGGTAGGTACACAGGTAGGTACAACACAAACAAAAAAAAAAAACACACACATACACACGCATGCGCGGATATATACCCCTGGGAGAGTTAACAATGCATGCGAGAACAAATTCACAATAAATAATAAGTAAAAAAAAAGGAATTAATAAAAGTTTATGAAAATTCTATAGTCATAAAAAAAAGTAAAAGCAGCCCCACCGCAAATGAACAAAATATGGGGGGAAAAAAAAGGTAAAATAACAAGACCATTTATCCATCGATGAAAAGCGCACAAAAATACATAAAATGCCAAGATAACACCGAACCAAGTGGGGGAAGATAAGATGACAAGATAGAAGTAGGGCCCTAGCTTAAGAGATTCGTTGTGATGGAGGGTAAGAGGAAACGTTTATCCTCATCACATTAAGAATTCGTTACTTCTTGGCGAAGTATAATGCAGATGAGGTGATAGAAGCAGTGCACCCAAGGGAAGATACGATCAAGGAAACTAAAAAAACAAGACTCCCAGGGTATAATACCAAGCTTCAAAAATGAAAAAACCTAACCCAAAAAAACAAAAGATAAACTCCCTCATTTGCCCACAACGCCGACGAACTTGTTGAAAGTGTATCCCGTCATGATGCTCTCCTCTAAAAGGTGCTCCAACTCCAATCTCTCGGGACGCTACCAACATAGCTTCCAACCTTCGCACCAAGCCCACTCTCAATTCCTCTGGGACCTCCGATACCTTTGATGCCCACTATCGGGCTGCTGGGATGATTATTGTTGCTAAGAGTAGAGCTGCTGCTGGTGCTGGAACTCAGGGAGTCTGACCGCCTCGCTGCGAGAACGCGTTTGTAGTCGGCAAAACAATTATCGCAAGCCTTGGACGGGTATCCTTGGGCATGGAATCGAGCATTCTGGCTTAGCGGGACGATATGGCTAACATGCTCGTAGCAGAAAATGCCACCGCAACTATTTAGAATTATTAGTTCCAAAGCTAATGTAGCGGTTTATACCAAAACGTTTGAGTGCCAGTCGTTTGAATGCCCGGGGGAAGCGGTGGCAAGAAAGAGAATTCATGGATGCGGGGCAGTATCACATGGGAAAGATTCAACAATGAAAGGGATCAGAGTTAGGCTTCACCTGACTAAAACCGGATACAAGGAGTGAAAACGTAACGGGCGGACGAAAAGACAATACGACAAAAGAGGAAAAGGCTTACCGTCGACAATGATGTTTCCTATGATACATAGTAAACTTTCTGACACACATAGGTGCATCACACGTTTCAGCCTCGGCGTCAGGCTGTCAAAGCACGCGACTTAGGTCAGCAATCACGACACAAAAAGACATCAAGCATACGCAGGGCGAGGGGCTTATAACGTAATGAAACCAAAGATGCGACGCGCAAAGAGTTATCCATCAATTGGATGAGCTCAATAGTATAGAAGTAACATATAACCCCCCCAAAGGTCACCCACCCTTTCAACAACCTTGGTGGATAACCGGCTTTCCCCTCGTTCCGAGGTCCATGCACAAAATGCGACCGTGTGGACTCCACGGGATTACATGATTGGAGCAAAGGACACAACAAGGTGGTGGGCGGCTCTTGTGGGAGGGGGGAAAACTATATATAAGGAAAAGTTGATAAATACCTTCCAGTGTCCTCTATCCGGCTCTTCGGTAACCTGAATGTCGTCGTCCTCAATTTCTGCCAAATCCGCAGAACTGTATCCACTACCACCGTTTCCATAACCGAAATTCCGGAAATCAACCCCAGTCTTGTACTCCACATCACCAATATAATCTTCGTTGAGAGATGCAGCCGAGCTCCCCGGTGGCGTCAGAGGCTCTCTCGCATTTCTGAGGGGTCTCTCGATTGAACGAAGGACAGCTGGCCGGTAGAGAGGAACCTTGGGAGGATGAAGCTGGCGACATGGAGCAGGGACGTGAGGGGCGAACAGCGAAGTGGGCGAGGTGTTGAATTGGGAAACCTGCATCGCTTGTTGCGAGGGAGGAGGAGAAGTGTTATTCATGTAGGGAGCGAAGCGGGGCTGCTGGTGTGATGGTGTTAGAGGCATTTTCGGAGTGCTGAAGCGAGAAGGGCGCCGATGATTAACCGCTGCTGGTGTTGATGGATATCGATAAACACAGTGGGGTTGAAGAGAGATGTCGGAGCAAAGGAGCTGAAATGAATTGTTTTGACTGAGGAGAGGGAGTTTGGAAAGGGGGGGGGTGGAGGAAGAGGTGTGTGGACTTGCGGGGGGGGGGATGGTAGAAAGAGACTAACGGCGCGGGCGATTCCTGAGTTAGCGGAACTTGTCCTTCCCAACTGCCCTGCACTGCACGCGACAGTGTTGCCACTAAAAGCTGCTGCAATGCAGGCTGAAGTGTTCTCAACAATACCTTCTCAGTAGTAATCGTTCAATCTAGCCAGGATTCTCCGCCCGTAGAAAAGGGTTCTCTGGACGTGTAGTGTAGGTAGCTCTTTGTCTCTGACGAGTCTTTCGAGAATTGTTTCAAGGAAGCATTGATTCCGAGACAACGGGTGATGGGTGCGGCTATCTGCGATACGGGTCGCCAGAGATGGAGGTATTCAGACAAAAACCCAGGGAATTTCAAAAAAATATATATTCAAAAAAACAAAAAACGAAACGTTTGAGGGCAGTCGAGTTCCGAAGACCGCTGTTACGTTGGGTGTTTCTGGCTGGGATGGTCTTGAAGTGGTGGTGGTAGTCAGTAGTAATGATTCGATATCGCTATCGATAAAGATGTATCACGCTGGCTGGCTGCCTTTCGGAGCCAAGTGGATAAGTAGCCAAGCAGGCAGCTAGATTAAATGGACAACGGTTCTTCTCCTTCCTTCCTTCCTTCCTTCCTTCCTTCCTTCCACTGTCCGTGTCCGGGGAAACAAAACAAAACAGAAATTCAAAAGGCACACAAAACAAAACAAAGCTGCGCAGACCGATTGTGGGGGAAATGACTCGGCAGGAAGTGAGGGAAATGAGCGATCAGGTCCGGCTCTCTGGGTGGGATTTCTTGCAAGAGGACGGATGCAAAGGGAGTTTTCTAAATCCTGTCGCCGCTCTCCACCACCACCACCGCCAACCTATTCAGGGAGGGAGGGCCAGACGAGAGATAAGCTGTGGACGGGCAGACACGCCAACTGCCGGGATCCCACACGAGATGGCCATTGAACTAGCCTGATCAGGGCAAAAGCCAGAGATAAGAGGTGGACGCGAGCCAATCACTCTCGCTTGGTCTCTAATCTGCGTTTCCGGCGGCTTTCTGCGAACGTTTCGATGAAGTCAGCCTGCTGGCCACACCGCTCGGACGCAGGGTCTTTCTCAGTGGCCCGCGCTCCCCAGCTATGATGAAACACATCGTGAGATCGGGACTCGGCTTTGGTTACCAGAGTCGTGTGTTTTGTGGGAGCTCTCGTGGACGTTGTTTAGTCCAATTTTAGACTATTACCCCAGATCCAACCCTCCGATGCTCCAGTTACTCCGCGATGCCCTATAAATTGCTGCATTCCCCGGCGTAGAGTTGGTCACCACCGTTGCGTAAATCCTCTTCGACTCGCGTAGAGAACAAAAAAAAAACCTCCCTGAGCGCTCCTCCATGGGGTCGAAAGGACAGCGGAAAATTCCTTCTCCGACCACCCGGTAGGTCGGCCCGTGGTGTCGCTGTCTAATCTCCCCGTGCCGATGGCTAAAAGGGCACTGGGCTGCTGCTCACGGTCTATCACTCGGCGCCAACCTCTCCAAAGCTCAAATCCTGATTTCAACAGTAAGCCAGCTCGAGCGAGTAGCGTCTACATACCATATCTGATCGTCCATGATAAACACTCCTAAACCTGAAAACCTAGTCCTTGAGAGCAAATGATCACCTCGCCGCTCAAATCGTGCGCGCATGGCCGTCGAAGTGACTCCGCAACTTCTTCGCCCAAAACAATACGTTCTGCATGGAAGCCGACTAGGGGGGGCGCAACTGGCACCCTTTCAACCTTATTCTATCTCGTGCAGATAAAAAAAAAAAACCACACGCCTACGCGGGTTGAATACCCCCTATTAATAATATATATTTTCGATTTAAGGATCGTGTAGCCGGGGGGAGGGGGGGGGCGTACTCGGTTGGCGCGGTTATGAAATTCAATATTTAAATTATCGGCACCTCGGGGAGAGGGGGGTTGGTTAAGGTAGAGCACTACCAAGAAAAGCTGGTGAGCCGTAAAAGTTCGAGATGACTTGCCGAGCTATGACGGAAATGTGAATGTAGAAAATCGGTGCGAAAAAAAAATGGATGGTGATCTTTTTTTCAAATCGGTCGTAGGGGAGATTTGCGCCACTCGCGAAGATAACATCCGCTGGGTAGCCGATTTCTTCACGGCAATCAAGCTGGGCACGGAGGGGGGGAGATTGAAAAAAAATTGGTTTGGGAGGGTTAGGTTTCGCCAGGTTTGGAGTTTTTATGCGGCGATCTCCGCGGACACAAAAATCAACCAAGCCATGGAAAACCAATGATCGCCGTAAAGAAGTAGCTACACACTCTTCACATGTGGTAAAACGTCAATAGATGTTCTTTTTCCTTGGAACCGTTGATTCGATTGCTTTGGAGCGGATCTTCCAGACTGTCCAGTGGAGAAGTCTCGGTTCCTTAATCTTGGCAAACATCCCCCTCGGGCGATCTCCAGGGTAATCCGCTTGCCGCAGCGTCGCATGTATGGATGTATGGAGTAGAAACGGTTCGTGATGGATCTCGGCTTTGTTCGCCTGATGCTGGTCTACTTTATTCTCAATGGTACGGCAAGGTCTCGAGGTACCGCGAGACAGTGCGGGAGGTATTGTAATCAGAAACAGTGCGGGACGGATGTATGGGTTCATCTCGTCTGCTTACCCACGGCGACTCCCGAGCATTCCATGATTGCTCGTTCCCCGGTCCCAGTAATTTTTGGCTCTGGAGTTTGTTCGTTCGACGGGATTAGGGGTCGTGCGGTAGCTTTTTTCAGGGCATGGAGGTTTCCTCGTGCTTCGGGTGTCACAGCAGCAATCACAAGTGCAGATTCACACATTGGCAGTCCTGCAGTAAGCAGACGGGGAGACAAAACAAGGAAGGGGAAAGGGGGGGATCGGAATTATAGAGAAGACGCGGTAAAGGTGGTACAGAATTGTGTAATACAGGTATCATCATCTTGGAGCATGGCTAGGTTGATTTACAATCCGACAGATGTCCAATTTGCCAGCTTGATGAGAGTTTCATTCAGCGCAACCGAGAAGCATCCTCGCAAAACCACTCTCCATGGACTAACCAGGCACCGGTGGTGAAGCGGGGAAACAACGCTATCGTGCTCAAGCCAAGTGTCAAACGAGAGCATGGACTGGTGAGAGAAACATCAGATGCCATGGAGATCCGCTCGTGTACGCAAGTACTCTGCTCTACTCTGCCCAGCGTTGCTACGGGAGCAAGACTCGCGAGGTGGAGAGCTAAGATAAACCGAATTAACGGTCAAGAGCGCCGTATCTAGGGGATTTGCAAGTAGCTCAGCACGCAAACCGCCAAGGGGCCCCCATATTTGGGCCTGTGCGATTGAACTCTATCCCACACTGCGTTCTCCCCACGCATACATAGCCTAGGGATCCAGTTCTACATAATCCTTAGAAATCGGGGAGACCGTCAAACGTCATTACTCACCCAGCCCCCCAGAACACCGAAAAGTGTTTGTTTCTCGAGTGAAAGGGTTTCCTAGGCTGTCGGGTAAACCGGCCCTTTGACCACAGGCGGCCTGGCCGCACCACACACGGTGCGTTTTACCCTACCGTAGAGCAGGCCCTCGACAACGCCGCATGTAGGTGTGCTACGGACCGCAATCGCTCTCCGCCGAGAACTTCCTCCGGTTACGTTCAAAAACAACTAGTCCAAGGCCCAGGGCGAGTGCGCGCGGCTGCTGGAAGTACAAAGGCGCCATGTGAGACCGAACACACACAGAGCAACAGCGTGAGTGGTTTCAGTGGAGGCGAAGACAGATGGACAGCCAGAGAAGCAAACGGTGGCGCCCACGATCCGCTCGCTAAGCCCTCGCTCGCTCTCTGGGCCCGCCTTGAGGAGAAGAAGGCGCTTCAACCAGAAAGTCTTATTTATTTTTCTCTCCCCTAGCGAGAAGTCTTTGAAGGCTCGAAGCGTCTTGGGTGTCTGAATGCCCGAAGCGTTGTGTCTGGTCGTGGGAGCGCTAGGAGGCTGATGACGAATGCTGGGCTGACTAGAAAAGCTAAAGCTGTATAGAATTTTAAATGCTTGCTAAGAGAACCTGCTGCAGATCTAGGTACCGTGTTGGTGGGAGGCTGACAATCTCCCTGGTTAACGGGGATCAACGATGGGCATGGGCGTGGGCGTGGGCAGGGCGTGGGGTCCTCCCTGAACATGGAGAAAACAATAATCGGGAGCGAGAGTAGCAGAGAAAGAGTCAAAGCCGAGAAGGAGAAACATCGTGATTCAGAAACTGATCGAATGAAATTTTGGCCGAATACCGGTTTGAGTGTAGAGTATATCCTGGTGCATATTGACACGCATTATCCAAGGAAAAAAAATCAAGCCTCAAGACAGCTAAAGACGGCTTTTTGTTTTCCATCTTCCCTCCCCACATCTTGGCTGGCCCTCAGAGAGTCTCCTCTTCCTCTCCCTTCGTCTTCCCTCGCCTCCCTTCTTCCGGATTTTCCTTCTTCCTTCCCTCTCTGTTCTTTCGAATACACCCGCTTCTGAGAATTCCCCACCACCACCACCATCCCCCCCCCGGATCGCCCGCCGCCCGCTCTACCCACAGTGCATGAGAGAGCGTGGTCGTACAGATGGTTCGCTCAAAATCCACCACAGGGAACCTACCTGCGATAGATCACGGGAGTCTTCGAGATGCTCATCGCTCGAGAGAGCTTTACAAGTCAGTTTTTTATTTACTCTTTCGGTGGAAATATATATGTTTGTATCAAATAATTGACTTCAGTACAACAACGAAAATAAAAGATACTACCAGCCGCCTCCACCTGAAACCCAGACACCTCGGTCGGTTTGTCATGCCACTGTAAACGATGATGCTCTTGCGCCACAGCAAAAAGAACTTGTATCGTCGCTGGACCCAGCCTTATCGTCCTTCACGCTTTTAACAGCGAACCTACTATCGTGCAAACGCTCTATGATATCACTCATCGACCGGGACATGATTTATATTATTGCTGAATCCACGCGCACATTATCAATCACAACCCCACATACTTACGAGCCAGGTGACGAGTTATGGCTAGGTGGATGTACATCTGTCCCAAGGGAAGGAGGGCTATGCGAAAGAACAGTTTCGTTAATGGGATCTGCAGAAGTCGCGAGGGGGAACGATGGTGCGTTGGTTTTTGAGGTTCCGGATCTTAGATTGGAGCCGTTTTACAAGCATGACGATTGTGTTATGAATTGGCCCCACATGACGTTCTACGCTGGCACCCCACTCCGTACCAAAAATGGACTCTCGATTGGAAGCATGTGTGTCATCGACGATAAACCACGACCTGGAGGGCTCAGGGAGGCGGATAAGTTGACATTGGCGAAAATGGCTGAGACCGTCATGGGCCATCTTGAAAGGGTCCAGGCGGAACGAGATATGAAGAGGGGGAGGAATATGGAGTTGGGGATTTCGAGGTTTCTGGCTGGGAATTTTCGGCTGGGACGTGCCGAGCTGGATGACGACGAGATGATTAATGGAGGGAGGAAGACGGTTGAGGAAAAGAAGAAGGAAGAGAAGAGCATGGAGGCTGAAAGGCTGAGATGGGTAGATCAAGTAGCGAAGCATAGGCGACGAGATATGAGGGAAGTAATGATGGTTGGGGAGGAGGAGGAGGAGGAAGGAGAGGAGGAGGTTAAAACAGCGAAGCTCTCAGATCAACACACTCGCGAATGGACACGGAGAAAGGAACCAGATCCATTTGCACGCGATTTTGCAACGAACTTGAATCGAGATGTTATGATCGCGGACGATACATGGGATGTAACGAACGATATGGGCTTGACCAGTGTTAAAACTTCACAGTTACCGTTATCTTTCCCATCACCAGTGTCAGAGGAATTTCCGTCAACCCTATACGCAGAAACTCCTCTTTATTTGGCAGACCCGGTAAACATACCGGAACTCTCACGCAAATTCAGCTACACTTCGGTGAAATCGGGGGTAAGTATGGCGGACACTAGGCCTTCTGGATCAATGAGTTCAACATCGACGTCTTCGTTGAGCAACATTCCGCCATCGTCACCATCTGACATCTTTCGTGACTCCGACTTTGTCCCTCATTGTTCAGCTGTTACCACACCCACAGGACAGCTTCCAGCAACGGCTCCAGATGTCAATGGTGCATTCCGCTCCACCTTTGCTCGTGCATCGGTTCTGATACAGAAATCCATCGAGGTTGATGGCGTGGTTTTCGTGGATGCGGATCTGGAAGACAGATATAATATCGAGGACTCCCTAGACACACCTGAGGCTGCTCCTCCTTCGGATACATCCTACCTTGGCACCGATTCTCCAAAAATCCCATCGAGGCCAAAGAAGTATCGCCGAAGGTCTGGGATACTTGGTTTTGCCACCAAATCTAGTTCTTCATGCTCGAATCCCTTCAACAGCGACAGTATGTTGTGTCGGCGAGGCAGTGAGCTGGAAAGAACTCTCGGTTTCGATATTGGGGAAATCGACGAGCCATTCCTGCATAATTTGGCTACTACGTGGTCAAACGGACGTGTTTTCTCTTGTACACAGTCTGGGAACTCTTCGAATGTCAACCTGTCCGATCTTGTACCGGAAGAGGACGACGAAGAAGCGTCTATCGAAGGAGGGGAGAACTGTGAAGAGATAGCAACACTGAAGCGATTTTTGCCAGGAGCCAAGAGTGCCGTTATTATGCCATTGTATGATTTTTCTGGGAAGCTTTTCGCAGTAGGGTTTGCATGGAGCTGTTCCAGGACTAGGGTCTTCCGTGAAGATGTAGAGAAGAGCTACATGGCAGCGTTTGGGAACAGTATCATGGCAGAGGTTGGGCGGTTGCACTGTGTTAGTGGTAAGTTAGAAATTGCTCTCAATTCATGCTCTGAAGATTAGCTGATGGTGTGTTTGATATGGAATAGCGGATAAGGCGAAGGGTGACTTTATATCGTCGGTTTCACACGAGTTGCGATCACCATTGCATGGAATCTTGGCTAGCGCTGAGTTTCTGGCGGACACGAAACTCGATAGTTTCCAGAGGAGCTTTGTTGACACAGTGGAAAGCTGCGGACGCACACTTCTTGACACGATCAATCACGTATTAGACTTTTCAAAGTTGAACAGCTTCGGGAACAAATGGGTTGGTACCAGGTCTTCGTCGAAGAAGGAGAGTTTAGTACGTAGGATGAGTCGTCAACGTGGTCGATCTGGTTCGGTGAGCTCTCTCAGCCAGTCTGGCACTAAGAGCGACGACGAGGAATCTGAACGAAATTCTGCAAATGCCGACATCCTACCAGGACCCGGGAACGATATTGTACACCTGACCGCGGAAACTGACTTGAGCGCAATCCTGGAGGAGGTGACGGAAGGCGTGTTTGCAGGTTACGAGTTCAAGGGTATCAGCACACCAGGGGTTATGGAGGCTGTAGGAACACCTAAGCTCGATAAGGATGGACGACCGGCTGCTGGAGCAAAGAACGATATTACAGTCATCATCGATATCGATCAACATAAAGATGGATGGGTGTTTGAAACGCAGCCAGGCGCGTTGAGGAGGATCTTTTTGAATTTGGGTGGAAATGCGATCAAATATACAGATGCTGGATGGGTCAGGATCAGGATGAAAGTGGAGGATTTGCCGCAGAATGGAAACGAGGTGGATAGGAAGTCTCTCGTTAAGCTGATTTTCACGGACTCTGGGAAAGGCATTAGCAGGGAATTTTTGAAAACCCGATTGTTTACGCCTTTCAGCCAGGAGAACCCATTGGTCAATGGGACAGGGTTGGGAATGAGTATTGTTAGGCAGATCGTTGAGATGCTTGGTGGGGAAATAGACGTGAAGAGTCAGCTTGGCAAGGGGACAGAAGTGACGGTTAGCTTGGTGTTGAAGAGGGTCATAAAAGCGAAGCTACCTCAGACACTAAAGGAGAAAGAGACCAGTAAGAGGGATACGGAGATTGAAGATATCAAGGAAAGAATAAAAGGAAAGAAAGTTTGCCTTTGTGGCTTCGAAAGTTCACCACCTGAATCGGAAGCTCAAATAAGGGCAGTTTCGTACATGAAGAATTCCTTCGAAAGATACGTTACTCAATGGTTAGGAATGGAAGTGGTTTCGCACTCGCTGGCTGCTGCGGATGGTGATAAAGTAGACTTTGTCATCACCCATGAGGGGCCTACGGTGAACTCTCACCTATTGTGCACCAAGGCGAATAAGAAAAGGGTGGCCGGAAAGGCAGGAGGTCCGCCATTAGTTGTTATTTGCTCAAACGCGGCAAGGCATGAAATTTACCAGCCACTAAACAGTTCTGGGGATAGGGGAATTGTGGATTTCGTATCAAAGCCTTGTGGGCCCAGAAAGCTTGCAAAAGCTTTGGCGGCCTGTCTTGATCAAATGGAAGCGACAGCCAAGGCACCGACTACCGCGAAGCCTGCTGTTCCTGCCGAAGCCGAAGCGCCAGTTTCGCAGCAGCAATGCGCTGGTGAAAGCAGGACTGTGCATGTTTCCACTAGATTTCTTCCTCTTACGGGAGGCAAAATCACAACAACCACAACCACAACAACGAGTGTCGTTTCTTTCCCCACCGGGAGGGATTCTGATGATGTTGATGCTGTGACCGCGGTATCTCCAGCTATCGCGATACCAAAACCGCTGAAAGCTCCAAGTCAACCCGCGGTATCGGATAGCAATCCTATATCACAATGGAAAAAAGAAGTTGAGCGGATATCTTCTCGCGATGCCAGTGAGATAAACAAGAGTCTTCCAAGAACACTCATTGTGGAAGATAATCCCGTTAATTTAATGCTCTTGGCAACGTTCTTGAAGAAGAAAGGATATCCATATGAAAAAGCCACGAACGGACTTGAGGCTTTCCAGGCGGTTGAGAAAAGGCCTGAGGCCTTTGATATTATTCTTATGGGTATGTTTTTGTTTCTTTTTTTTGCTTGGATGATTGCGGGAAGTGACTAATGATTGGGGGAAATAGATCTACAAATGCCAGTCATGTCCGGCATCGAATCCACTCGCGCTATACGGAGACTGGAACGTCAACGAAAACGGAAAGGCAGTTTGATCATTGCGCTAACTGGATTAGCCACGGCAAACGATCAGCTGGAAGCCTTCGAGTGTGGGATAGATTTATTCATGGTTAAGCCAGTTTCCTTCAAACATTTAGAAAAAACTTTACAGGAGTTCAAGCTCGAGGATCAGGACGAGGATTGATTAATCCTTTAGTAGAGTTAGGAGAGAAACGTGTTTTTCTTTTGGGGTGTTTTTTTGGGTTGACTAATTTAGTTTCTGTTACTATTACTTTTCCTTATATTATTATTGGGTATTATGGTGGTTTTTTGCTACACAAGTGTATTTTTCTTTCTTTTGGGTGGGGCGGGGGGCTTGGGAGTTTGCTGTGATACATAATGGGCGGCTCGTCAAAGGGGTTATTACAGGTCCCCTTTATGAACGATATCCGTGGTCGATCGAAGTCATTTGTTTTACTATTTAGATAGGTGTTTGGTTTTTAAGTAATTTATACACAGGTTCATCAGATAAGGACGGATGATAGGAGAATTTGGAACAAGGAGATCTAATTTCGTATTAGATTCGTAGCACTACGCTTAGGAAAGGCAGAACTAGAGACTTTTATAGCTGTAGCTGATAAGTCTTCTTCTGTCTGCCAATGATCATTCTACCGGATGAAGAGAGGCTCTCTCTCAACACCGGCCAGTATCTTTTAGCTTTAAAATATGCAAAGATTAATTATACAGTACTAATTACGAGTGTTCCTTGTGCTTAAAGATACGCATAGGGAAAGACGAAAAATAAAATAAAAAATGCAAGTACAGTGACTCTATCGAGTGCTTCCCCATGACGGAGAATCGGTGTCCCCAATACGGAATACCCATCACACACCTCCCATCTACGGAAGAGTATCAAAAAAAAAAGGGGTTACTTCACATCACCCAATCGTGCCCACCCGAATATTCCGCATGCTCGAAAACGCCTAGTTACCCGATTGAAATCCGCGTCTCCCAGCGCCAGACATGCTCCTGCACCTAAGCGGATTTCCCAAGATCCTTGTTTTGGAGCTATACTAGACATTGGATTATGTCCTTTTTATTTTATTTTGGGGGGAGGGGGCGGGGGAACGGGGGGGCGGTTGGAGGGAATTGAGGTTCCGAATTAAATATTTAAACTAGTCGGCGACTAACTTTTAATATTGGTGGGTAGGACAAAATGTTGCGTGCTGGGGGGGCCATCCTGGATAAAGGAATGGATGGAACCTTGCCCGCGGATGAACTGGCATAAGCTTTTTTTTGTGTCTGCGTGCGTCATGGTAGGGGAGTTCGTAGTAATGCAGGTATTTGGTATTATGGGGTTTTCTTGAGTGTATGAGCTAGGTCGATTTAAGACCCAAGAGGCCGTGAAACGAAATGTATGGAGGAAAGGAAGGTTTTTGTTGCTGAAGAACTTGAAGAGGGAACTTGAAGGTAGCATAATGGTGGGGGATTAGGGACATAGTAAAGATAGGTGGAGGCCTGCGGAGGATGGTGATCTACGTATGCCACCTTCTCGATCGGTTAAGTTCCCTTCCTCTTTAAATCACTGGCATGGACACTTGAATTCTAAGAATTACTCTCATCCTACCCGCCACCAGCCGGCGAAGTTCAGATACTAACGCTTCTCAAAACAGCAGACATGCGTTTGGAGGTAGTACCGGGAGGTCTAGAAGAAGTAGCTTGCTTATCCAAAAGCAGCATGCAACTTCTCTCGATATCTAACTCGACCCAAGAGATGGGAGCTGTGTCGATCTCTCCGGCCGATCACATCATATCTACATCTACTCAATGCGACTAAGACGAGAAACAATAATATCCCTCGTTCCAACATTTTCAATCTTTTTTTTATTTTAGACTTCCTTCAAACGTTTATGTGAAACTAAGCTGAATGATGTCAATGGCTTATTTCATTCAATCTATCCGATATTTAATAGTGGCTTGATTCAAACTCGATCCGTAGGCTTTTGTTTAAAGTTTGTCATCGCGCGGGGTCGAGGCATAACTCGATGAGAAGTCTTGGGCTCTCGGGATAGTATCGAATCTGGTCCCTCCAAGTGCCCCAATTCGAATCCCTGACTCGCTATCAGTAAACAATGGTATACTCTACATCGGGGTAGTAGAACTTTTTGTTGCCACTCTATTGGATTCCTCCCCTTTGTTTATATCAATTTAGGTATATAAACGTACTTAGTGCTTGCCCAATCAGAAAGGTATATTAAAAGTGACAGCGTTAACAATGCCGAAGCCGCAGCTTCTATCAATAGCGAATATCAACTAACTCCGAGATAGATTAAGAAAATAAGCCCACTTTGCTTTGTAATTGAGCTCAAAACCTGGGGTAAATCTAAAGTTGATGTTTATGACGAACACTCTATAATGTAAGAGCTATAGCTATTGTGGGTTAATAGTTAATCCATGCAGCAAGCCCAATATCTCGCTTTATGCTCTTCCCCAAATAGAAGCTGTACTTACTGTAGGAGCGAATCTCCGCGGAATTCTGATCCACATTAGTGTGGCATGGTAATTTATTCTCGCAACGGGTATAGCAAGTATTTGTCATTCATCCTATTCCTTCTCGATCTCTGCTGTTTCCGCGACAAGGTTTGAGATTTTACTTGAATGGATAGGGAATTTAATGCCACTTTAAACAGTTTGTTGTAGGATGGGTATGCTTGGTTGATTGTGAGTAACGGGCGGGATAGTCTGAGCACCCCAGTGTCACAATTAAAGTATCAGTATCTAGCCCAAAGCTTTAAGCTGTCATTTCTCAGCGAATAGATTAGCTGAACTTTAAATACACCCAGAAGAGCGAATATATAACCCAAGATATTACGTCCTGACTAGTTGGTCAATGACTAAGAGATGCGTAGAGTAATCCCAACGATCAATGCCATATTCTCAGCCTTATTTAGGCCACTAGCTGGAGCATTCTAGTAATCTGCACCTACAGCAAATCCCAATTGAAACTCTAATTCCCAATTCCCTAAAGAGCGAGTTATCTCTTTGCATCCTCCGCCAGTGTACGTACTGCATATATGTGCATATCTGCCTACTGCATATGCACATATATAAAAACTCAAATCCGGAAACTCCCATCAGCAGTAACTGGCCATCATATGCGCCTCCCATTAAAGATCTAAGAACGAATTATAGGTATTGGTAGCATTTTATATATCAATCGCACACCACCACAACCGATAACAGGATAAGTCTAACTCCTCCTTTACATTCTTCCAAAAGTGGGTCTCGCTTTTGTGCACCCACACTGCAGGTCGGATAACGGCACTAAACAATCAATCCCATGGGCTTGGTTCAAGTACTTTACTCTCTGCCCCCCCTTGTTTTGGACAGGATAAATATGGTTGTTGGTGCTGTTGGGAGGTAGTATTTTCCTGTGGAGTAGATCTCCGCGGAAATCAACGTTTGTCGGTAACTACATGGGGCTAATTAGTAACCCCCTCCTCCCCTCTCCCCCCTGCCTCCTCATCTATTATTAAGCGAGTGATGAATTGTGATTGGAGTTCGGCCTTGGATCCCTCTTTCGTTTATTACATGATTCGTCTGAACGTTACACGTATATACCTTCCCCCCCACCACGTTACTGCGTCCACTCCGTTTCCCACCCCAGAGCCGAGTAAAAAAAAGCCCCCCACAGTCAGTACCCAGTACCTTATAGAAACAGTCACTCGTATATACGCGCCACGATCTAGAAGCCTACAATTCTGTCTTGTCCTAGATCCAGCCATTCGGAGAGGCGCATAAGGCGTTGTAGAAGACTGAAACAAGAGAAGCGCCCCTATAATATACCATGCTGGATTTCGGTATCGTATGCCGGGATATTAGGCTGAATCGCGATTGGGGGGGAGCCTTTTTCTCTCTCTCCCTTCCTCGAAGCTCACTTAGGTTTCTTTTGTTTTGTGGCTGTCTTAATTAACTACCTAGCTGACTACATACAATCTCAACCATACCGTCTAGCTAGGCTGATATCAACCCCGCAGTCCCTGTAGCGAATTGCCGAGGACGGGCATAAGAAGGTTTAAGGTATTGTTTTGTTGCCGGACCCATCACAGTTTCACGTAGTGTATGTAAGCTAGTAGAGTACAAGTGCGGGGGGGGGGAGGGGAGAATTGTGAATATTGTATTATTCCGAGATTTCTCCGTCATTGTGTTGGTTGTTTTTTTTTCTCTTTCCGTATTACCCCCCCTTCTCTAAGAGCGTTTTCAGTACAAGTAACGCATTTGTCAATTATGGTTCTCGCAAAACCCGAAAACACCAATGTTCGTAAACAATTCGATCTAACAGGGAAAGTCGCAGCCGTGACGGGAGGCACCAGAGGAATTGGCGTCGAAGCAGCACGAGGGCTCGCTGAAGCCGGAGCTGATGTGAGTCTATTCAACATACCTGTGTTTGAACCAACACTCAATTTTTCCCACCTTTTTCTCTTCTAGGTCGCAATCATATACACGTCCTCCAAGGACGCTGCCGAGACCGCCGCCCGGATGGCATCCGAAACCGGTGTCAGGGTGGTGGCCTACCAGTCGGACGTGCGAGATCCCAAGGCGATCGCGGCCACAATCAACCAGATCGCAGCGGACTTTGGCAGGCTCGACATCATGGTTGCGAACGCCGGAATAACGGCGCACGTTGCGGCGCTAGACCAGACGCCCGAGTCGTTCTCCGAGGTGATGAAGGTGAACCTGGACGGCGCCTTTTATACGGCTCAGGCTGCCGCAAAGATTTTCCAGAAGCAGGGAGGACACGGGAATGTTATTTTCACAGCATCCGTTAGCGCCATACTTGTGAATGTTCCACAGAAGCAGGCTGCGGTACGTAGGCTGTACCTTTCCGCCCCCCTCCCCCCTTTGGAGGGGGAATAAGGAGGGCCTAAAACACTACTAAAATGGTTTTCGCTATCGGTATTTGTAGTACAACGCGAGTAAGGCTGGATTGGTCCAGATGGCCAAATGTCTTGCAGTCGAATGGGTTGATTTCGCAAGGGTCAATTGTGTCTCCCCAGGGTTTATCGCTACTGATAGTAAGTTATCGTGAACTGCAGTTTTGGGGGAGGGGGGGAGGAGAGATATTTGCTTACCGGTATGGATGAAGTGATTGCGGAACTTCCCGAAGACTGGAAGAAGCTGTGGCATACCATGGTCCCGGCGCAGCGCTTTTGCGATCCCTACGAACTGAAGGGGGTACACTTACCCCGTTACCTGGCCGTTGGAAATCTGTAGCCCTCTACTGACCTATATATAATTATGTATCAGGTATATGTCTTCCTCGCTAGCGACGCCTCTAGCTACATGACTGGTACGTGGATCCGGGTGATGCTCTAGGTACACTCTTTGGTGATACACAGCATTCTGACGGCTCTTATTCTTAGGTGCGAACTTGGTTGTAGACGGCGCATATACTTTGCCGTAGGGTCTTATTACAGGGGTTGTCGTGGACGATCATAGAGAAGGTCGAGTATGCTCTCATAGCTGACATGAATCTGACCAATTTTCGCATAAATCCCTTTTTCCTTCTCGATCTTCCAACTTAAAAATACGGATAGTAGAATCAGGCCTAGTTGCTCTAGATCTACATGTAGCTATAGCTATAGTAGTATGTACGCGCTGTGATTAAAAAAAAAAAAAAGGCCACCGGCATAGTCTCTGTTCGTAGTTTCCCCGTCGACCCCCCCCGCTTATAACTTAAGATCTGCGATCTACTGTCATCCGCCATATTCCTCATATAGCCTTTTCTCTCTCTCTGTAGAAGTAAGACATTATTTCGCCATTCAAACCCCGGTTTGGTTTTTTCTTTTCTTGTCTAAGAAAGCCAATCTATTCCGTAAGGATACGTATCTAATCCTAGCAATTCCCTAATCCTCTGGATTTACCTACTTCCGAGGAAGCACGCGGAGGTGAGATGTGGAGGGAGGCATGTGGCAGCACCAAGTGGGATGCTGTAGAATTGGTTTGCTAGTGAGACGAAGGAAATGATAGTCTCTGTCCACCAGTCTGGTGGCATGATACGTATAGTTCCACTAGTACCGTTCGTCCATCAGTCCGTCCAACTGTCCTTGAAGTAAGCGTTTGCAATGCCGCGGCAATATGGTCGTGGCGTCGAAATCACGCCTCTATTTATTTTTTTCAATATGTACAGCAAACGAAAGCCGATAGTGATAGTTGGGGAGGAGGGTTTTTTTTTCTTCCGGCGGGAGCAAATACCTATTTGGCCCCCCTCCCGGAGAATGGGGGGGGAGGAGAGTGTTAGAGGGAAAAGGGAGTATTTGATTTGCTGGACAAGAGAGAGAAAGGACGTGCAATCTTTTTTTTTTTAACCGTGATTGCGTGGCTAGGCGCGGGAGAAGAACCAATTCTAGATAGATATGTGTTGTGCCTCGTCCCCGTTGCTCCGTCACTCCGTCATCCCCCCCCCGCATCGAATGGCTTCCCTTTTTTTTTTAAAAAAAAAAACCGAGCTGGAGATCTGTTCTTCGAGGAACGCGCGGGGGGGGCAGTGGCCGTTTAGAGACGTTACCCATCAGAAAGCCTCGGCAAGATTCGAAGTTTTCTTTTCTTTCTTTTCTATCCTTTCAAATGCCCGTTAGTGCCTTGTGCCTTGCGCCTTGTGCCTCGGTGCGAAGTATGGGGTCCTCGTATCCGTGATTTTCAGTGGGGGTTTGTACTGCGTTGGTTGTTCGGGGCGATCCCACAGTAATCAAGCATTAAGCACTAATAAGCAGACGAGGAGTTGGATTTGCCCGTACCAAGGCCCGTGACGTGACGTCGTGATACAGAAGCCGGAGCTCTTCTTTGTGAGCAATTAGTAAGGGAAAGGGAGGGGGAGGTAAATCTAGTCCTGATAATCATTGTCGTCCGAATCGGTACCCTATCGAGCTGGAGAGAGACCTTATTTCTCTCTCTCTCTCTCGCTCTTTTAAGCTCCTTCCTCAACTTGGGCCAAATGGATTAATGCAATTTTACTATTCCCGAATCCCAGCTAGACTGGATATACCCCATGGCCAAATCGCGAAACGCCCCCCAAACTGCCGGTCGATCCAAACCCAATTGAACGGTTACCTAAGTTTAAGGTAATGGAGACGCTAGGCTTCCTGTTGGAAGCTCCGGTGTGAGGGGAGGGGAGAGAGATCTGGAGGTTCTCAGCGATGTGTTTGGCAATCGCACTTGCGTCTGGGGAAAAGAGTTTCTCGAATAGCAGACAGGGAGCGGGTCGAATGCATATGGAGCACCTACTCGGAGGAAACAGTCGGCTAGGGAAATGTGCTGGCACATACAGGCAGGCTGTTTGGTTGAATTCCTCTCCATATCTAATCGCGGAAGTAAAATGGAAGGGTGGGGGTTTTTTTTGTTTGTGCTTCCAAATAACTTTGTATTACTTGGATTTGATCTTAATTTATGGGAGGACCTATTGGCGCCTGGAGACAACCAAAAGCTGCAGGTTACTTATCCGACTTGGGCCACCAGTTAGATTAGAGCTCTACGTACATGTATGGAAAACACGGGGTAGGAACCAAGGTTATTTGCAGGCAGGAAGCACTGTTGGACATATGGAGATGGAGGGTCCTTCATGCGTGACGGGGGGATTGACTGCCAGGGGACACAGCGATCCACGAAGGATAGGGATGGGCATAGGGAGCAGTGGGAAATAGGGATAGGGACAGCATGCTCTGCAGTGGAATGGAATGGGAATGGGGAATACATGTAGGGAATAGGGCACAGCTGTCAAGGCCGAGATGAAGGACGTGCGGGAGGCAGAGGGCAGGCAAGACGTTTCATACGGGAGGGAAGGCTCCAAACAAGCAATTCTGTGCCCGATTCCCGTCCAGCGCAACCAATCCAACGCCTGTGGAAAAGACGAAGAATACCTAATGGCACAACAACAATAAAAAGAGAACCCTCTCCTCCCACTCGGCTCAAAGAACAAACCCCCTGAACAAGGGAGAGCGCGCACCGGAAGCAGATATAGGTGGCGAGTAACGGGGCGACCGGGGAAATGTCTCGGGATAATTTCCCTATCCAGCACCGCGCTCTTCGGTCGTTGCGCTCAAAGGATCCAGCGGCTCCGAAGTCCCAGAGATCGAGACACCACGCTTCCTCACTCTTGTCCGGGCTGATCGGCGGAGCCCAAAACCATGTGTGTAGAGTAGATTATCAGGAAGGGGAATAGAAGGGGGTCACCCGCAGCGTCTTATACATACATACAGCTCTGTCTTCCCGCAATCGTGACTTGAGATTGATTCCTTGGTATCGTTTTCTGGTAGCACTGTGATTTCTGCTACTCGAGGTTTCTCCTGCCTGTCACTTTATTTCCTTGCCATCGTCGACTTTGCTTTTGCAGTTTGCAAGCAGTTCCACTCGCGCGGACGTGACGTGACTGGAACGAAAGGAAAGGAAAGGAAAGGAAACGACGGACAACATGGACAGCGAAAAGATGGCTGGGTCGTCAACCAAGTCGCCCTCTGAGCACAGCGAGCCTCTTGCACAGAAGCTCGACGGCCCTCCTGTAGGCCCGCTGGATTGGGACGGCCCTGACGATCCGGACAACCCGTGGAACTGGCCTTCGTCGAAAAGGTGGTTTGGAACAATTGTGCCCGGGTGTTTTTGCTTGCTTGTGTACGTTTCTTCTCTCCGACCAGGGGATTCTGGGGTTTTAGCTTTACTAACGCCTTTTTTTGTTTTTGTTTCATTGTTGCAGCACTTTCTCGTCGTCTGTGTATGTTCCGGGCGTGTATGAGGTTGCTGCCAAGTTCGATGTTTCATTGACTGTGGCTCTATTGGGAATTTCCATGTATGTTGTGGGACTTGGATTAGGGTATGTTTATTCCTCTTTTACTCCCCTCTCATTGTTAAGCTTCCATTTGCTAATTCGTGATACAATGCAGGCCAATGCTCAGCGCACCGTTATCAGAGGTTAGCAATTGCTGCAATTCAGCACACCCTTTTATTTATTGAGAAATACCGGAAAAACTAATCTTCAATTTCTGGTCGGCACAATAGGTGTTTGGACGAAAGATGGTTTATTTCGTTAACCTGCCATTCTTCCTACTATTCACCATGGGTGCAGGACTGGCAAAGAACATCGAGACTCTAGTAATCTGCAGGATGCTTTCGGGGATGTTTGGAGGACCAGCTCTCGCTGTATCAGCAGGGTCATTTGTGGACGTGTGGGAATTGAAGAGTTCAGGATTGGCAGTTTCAGTTCAGGCTATCGCGACATTTATGGGGCCTGCGTTGGGTAAGCTCAGCCAAAAAGAAAAAAAGATTTATTTTTTTCTTTTGCTTTACGAACTTTCGAAACTAACACATTTTTTTGCTAGGTCCTATCGTTGGTGGATATCTTGCTGAATACGAAAGCTGGAGGTGGACAATGTGGATTATCCTCATCCTGGGCGGTGCAATGATGATCCCACTCTACTTCATGGAGGAATCCTACAAGACCGTGATTCTTAAACGCCGAGCCATCGCCCGTGGCCAGGAACTCCCACCCAAGCCAGATCCCAAAAAGGCTCTACAGATGATTATCACCATCACCCTCGCCCGGCCATCAAAGATGCTACTCACCGAGCCCATCGTCCAGGCCGTTGCTCTGTACTCGTCCTTCGCGTTCGCAGTCCTGTTCGGTTTCTTCGAAGCATACCCGGTTGCATTTCAGCGCGAGTATGGGTTTGCGCTGGGGGAAACAGGACTGTGTTTCCTCGGGATCGCGGGAGGGCTGATTCTGGGATGTGGGATATACCTGGTGCAGGACAGACTAGTCTACGTCCCGGCGCTGAAGAAGCACAACGGGAACCCGCCGCCGGAGATCCGACTTGTCCCCGCCATGATTGGGAGTTGCTTGATGCCGATTGGATTGTTCTGGTTTGCATGGACGGCCAAGAAAGAGATTCACTGGATATCCCCTGTTCTTGCAGGCGCCCCGTTCGGTGCCGGACTTGTCTTGATTTTTGTGGGTCCCCCCCCTATCCCCTTCCCCCCTCGCCCGATAATGGTCTGATGTCTTTGTTTTTGTTTTTTTTGTTTTCTTTCATTCTTAATATCGAGATGGGTAGACTAATCATGTAAATATATAGCTTACGGCGGTTATGTATATTCTGGAGGTCTATCCGCCACTAGTAGCAGCGTCCGCCATCGCGGCATTGGGACTGCTGCGTTACTTGCTTGCGATGGCGTTTCCCCTCTTCACACCACGCAGTAAGTTTTTCTCGATCTGGAGCGATGGTTATAGATAGTGGGTCTTGCCAACTAACTGTTTCTGGCAGTGTACGACAATCTTGGAATCGGCTGGGGGACTTCAATCTTTGGGTTTATCTCTCTGGCCCTGATGCCTATTCCTTGGGTATTCCAGCGATGGGGACCACAGATTAGAGCTATGTCCAGATTTGATGCGGTCAAGAATTAAGTTTGCGTGGGAGACGACAAAGCAAAGGAAAGAGAAAAAGAAAAAAAGGAAAGAGATGAAGTGGGGTGGTCGTTTTAAACATTTTTTTTTCTCTTCGTTTGAACTATACGGAGTTTGTTAATAGTATTCTATCTGTGTGTGGGGGGAATTATTTTTTTTGGGACGCCGTCTTTTTTCTTGCATCTGTCGACTCGAAGGGAATATTATTGTTATGGGCCTTTTTTTTCTTCTACTTATTTATTACTTTTTTCCTTTTCCTTTTCTTTTATATGGGGTTTGGCGGCATTGGCATGGTTACTCTTTTTTTCCCTCTTCCCTTTCCTGGCCGCTCCCAAAAAAAATGTTGGATATTGGAGCAAAGCATTGGCTGGATATTGTATATATATAATAGCGTTTATCTGGGGGATCTCTGGTTTTTTTTCGCACGGGGTCAATGGTTGGCTCCTGCAATACTTAGTCTAGATAATTGAAATTGGTCCCTATAGGAGGAACCTACCCGTTACCAACAAATATTATATTTCTGAACTCCGAGATAAAGTGTGATTAGTATATTACTACATATCTTTCTCTTCCGTACTTCCCCCCCTACCCTGGATATGTGGAAGATTTTTTCCCAACGGATATAATTACCGTTTTGTGGTGTTGATAGGGACTTGCTTTTTGGTATCAATGATCGATGACCTAGTAACTAATTCTTTTTTTCTAGCTAGTGAACGAAACGTAACTAGCAAAACCGCCCGTCTGTAGCTGAGGACCTGACCATCATTAGAAAGATTAGAGGCAAACATGCAAGAATAGGATAAATTCAATATCATAAATCCTGAGCAATCCATCACATGTAGTGTCCAACTGACTGTGGCTTAAGATAACGGTTCCAGCCAAGTTATTTCGTTGGCTGGGGATTCTCGGGAACCTAGTAAAATTACGTTATTATGTCTGACCTGCGAACTTTTTCTGCGAGCTTTACGAACCCTGTTTTGGGGAGAGGATATGTTCGCCCTGGGAACAGTCGTGGTCAGCACTACACGGACAGGCGATGGCCGTTGGGGGGACTTTGATACCCGAAAAGGCTATTTCGGCCCGCAGATGTGGCACCTGCAGCCAAGATCTCGGTTATACCCGCTGTTCACCAGGGCCTCTTTCCCCTTCCTGGTTTCGCCTGCTTAACTTCACCCATGCGATAGCTAAAAAAATTTCTTAACGTTGGAGGCCTGAATCTCAGTATTCTAATTCTTTTTTGATGCTTTTTGCAATTTTTGGGGTCGCCACTTAACTACCTTTTAAAATGGCCAGTAATAGCAGCAGGGCAGGTGCAAATGCAAGCACGCATCGCTATCGATACCGCACGCTTCCTGATTCTGATATGAGCGACAACGACGGTTTCAAGATTCCTCCTATTGAGGGAGTTGATGATCTTTCTGGTGAAGAAGAAGAGCCGCCGAAGGAGAGATGGTGGAAGAGAGAACGGTTCGTATATAAACCCCCCCCTCCCCTAAATAGAGCTATTACCAACTAAGGGATGAGAATGCGTGGAAGCTTTGGAGCTTAATCAGCTGACTGGGATTTTGTTGTATTATTACTTTTGATAGCTATCTTGGAGCCTTACTTTTCAATATCTGCACTTTTATTCTTCCAGCCCTATACGGAACACTTTCAAAATTATGGATAGCCCAGCTCGACTCCAAGATGGTGGTCACGACCGACACGTACACATACATTAATACTGTGACCGAAGTAATCAACGAAGGCCTCCCAAGAGCCGCATACGTTATCATAGGCGACAGAGACTCGCGGACAATAACATCCAGGATCAGACTCTCAAACACGTTGGTCCTAACTCAGGCGATTCTAGGTGCTGTTCTGTCAGCGGTGATTGCGGCAGCTGCGCCGAGCTTCGCAAAGGCCTTTGTACCAATCGAGGTCAGAAAAGAGAGCTTGCAGTACATTAGGATATCTGCTTTTTCGTCCTTGTTTGGGGCTATTGATGTAGCTGTTAGTTCTGCTACTAGGGCTTTGGATAGGTTATTCTCTCTACCTAATTTTTCGAGGAATGTGTAGCTAATACGAAGAAAGACCGGATGTGCCTTTGGTCATCAGCTCTGTGAAGATCGCGCTCAATATTATACTAGACGTGTTGCTCCTGTCGAAAGTACGGGTCGGGCATTTGGATGTCAATGTCAATACTCAGGCCATTATAAGGCTTGCCTGCGATGCTGCAGGCGCGTTAGCTGGAGTGACCTTCTACATGTACGAGGGGAACATATTGTATCGTGACCGGCCGCTGGAAGAAGTCGAATCTAGGAAACCAACCAAAGGTGCACTTTGGGTGCTTACAAGGCAGGGTTGGTATACTTTTGTAGAATCTCTGATTCGAAACGTGTTGTACCTCTGGCTTGTCTCTGGGATTGTTGCCATGGGTTCTGACTATGCTACTGTATGTATATTCCTATTTATATATCCCTGGTGGGCTTTTGCTACTACTCTATACATTCGATACTGACCCCTTCACTCATCCAAGGCTTGGGGCGTCTTCAACACGATCCGGTGGGGCCTCATCATGGTCCCAGTTCAGGCACTTGAGGCCACGTCCTCCACATTTGTTGGACATGCATGGGGGTATTGGAGGGCTCGTATGGGTGCCGACAACAGAAAACCAAAAGCCTCATGGAAGGACCTTCTCGGTAAGTTACTACCCTTCTTGGCATGAAGAACCATAACTGATAAGTCGTAAGTAATCACTCGCCCGGCACTTACCTCAGCTGCTATCGCGCTAGCTGTGGAAGTACCACTTTGCATCTTCTTTGCGCTTTGGGGAGCTCGTTCGTTTGCATATTGGCTTTCTGATTCCGATGCGGTAGCGGATATTACGGCGTACATGTGGCGGGTAAGCATAATCTTTCCCGACTTGCTATGTATTTTTATTCGAGATCATGCACTAACCACAAACTAAACCTACCGAGCAGACAATCGATTGGTGCTACATCTTCTATGCTCTCTCAACCCAGCTAGCCAGCATCTTGATCGCCACGAGACCGAGATGGTATCTGCTCCAATCGCTCTGCTCCAACATCTTCTGGGTCCTACCTTGGGCCATCGTAGTGTCCACGCTCAACCTCAACAAAGATACAGCATGGAAATGGGATAGTATTATCTTCGGCGGCAGTTTGGTGGTCAGCTTCGTCATAATTATAGTTTTCCTCGCTGTGTGGTCCTGGAGGCTTAGTAGGGGACTGAGTACGCTATCGCCGGTTATAGCCCCTATCGTTGGGTTTCGGGAGGCTTGGAAGCTGTTTGTGGGTAGGTTTGTATTTTCGTGATTTAGAGTTAGTTGGGCTGGACTTGGAAATATATATATCTAGTTGTGAATCATGTTGTTTATTTTAACCTAGTGCATTGGGAAGAGAAGATAGGGCTCGTCCACGTTAGCGAATGAGCTTTAGTGAAGACGTATTTTAATAAACAGTTTTGGGAACCGGTTTAATGCGCGTGGTTTGACCTTAGTTTTTATTTGATCTGAAATTTAGGAGTCCTATATTAGCTTTATGTTGGGTGTAGAATATTTGCATTTAGTGACGATACTCAGTAGCCTATACTTTGGGGTAGGAGGCTAAGCGCTTAGAAACGTCACTGATTACGGTATATACAGCGCACGGTAAAAAAGGGTAGAGAAACATGAGACTTAAGATTCGGGACTGTTATTGGCTCCCCAGAGTTTTCGAGGAAGATTCTAGCAGTTGGATTGGCCACAGAGCCCGTCAGTAGGCCCTGGTTTCTCAATATTTTTTGCCGTACGCTGTATATCACTCGTTCCGGCATATAATATACTCGCACTGGGTAGCAGAAAACTTAGAAGTGGGTTCTCTGCTGTTTTTGAGTTAACTATAAGCCATTTTTATCATATCGTCAGGATTTAAGACCTTGCTTTTCCTGTGATCTCACCAAACGCCGAATGCTCAGTTGGGTTTTGTGGTTACTAATTATTCGTAGTTTACACGGTTACTTTCGTATATTACACTGAATCATAAAAACTATGAGTTACCATACAAAAACTCAGTTATCCAACGTTGATAATTGAAAGACGATCATACGCCCGTGTTTGCCCTTTTGACCCATACTCTAGCTGGTGACTGATTTTCGTTCCTCGATCTAACTTGACCTTCCTAAGTACCAAGCCTTTAAATAGGCAAATACTCTTTTTAAACAACATTTTCTCCTCCAAGGGTTTCGTATCTCAACCCTTCTAGACTCTTAGCTTCCGAGGAATCCTCACTCATCCCACCCTCGACATCTCCATCTTCATCGTCGTCTTCATCGTCGTCTTCATCTTCATCTTCATCGTCATCTTCGTCTTCGTCTTCGTCTTCGTCTTCATCTTCATCGTCGTCTTCGTCGTCTTCGCCATCATCATCATCTTCTTCCTCCAACGTATGTCGAGCTGTTTTTGTACACAGGCTACCATTTGACCGCACCATACTTTCGTTTGTGAAACTCCTTCCAATTCCATCTTTTCTAGGGTCAGTGCCCTCAGTGCCCTCAGTGCTTCTCTTAAGTTTGATGGCACCGGCACGCTTCAGCTTGCGATCCGCTTTCGAGAACTCCTCCATCATTCGTACAGCAATATCCCAATCAGCTGCTAGACTAGACTCTTCGAACAAAGGCTCCCCGCCAAATCCAACTTTGTTTTTCAAACAACCGAGGGTAGGTATCCCAGCTTGAGTAAAGCCCGGTTTAGAGAAGTCGCTGCTTCCACTTCTGAATGCATCGCTGACGGGTCTTTCACCGCTACGACAGACGTTGCCTGGAAGTCCGGCGAATTCTTGTGCGGATTTGCTCCAACTAACACTTGCCCTCTTCGCTGGCACTAAAGCTGGAGGCTTCGGGTAGGTGATTGGGAAAACACCTGGAGATAGCACAGGATAGCGCTTTCGGATTTTCCTTGGTCCCAAAAAGTCTAGGACATATTAGCGAGTCTTAGCCAGTATTCCCAAGATGTATCCCATCAGCTGAGTTAAAGAGAGGGGATAGAAAAACGAACCGTCAACTGCGGCTTTTCCTGACCCGACTCTTTGCTCCGACCCCTTTATGAAATATTTAAATTTATCTCCATTCTGTATCCCATTAGCAACGATATTATCTGCCTGCAGGCTATGAAGGCTGTCATCCTTGGTTTTTTTGATGCGAGATTCGGTTATCATTGATGTCTTGACGATTCCATGAGAGGTTAGTTCCTCGATTTCAGTTGTTGCTGTTGCCTTGCTACCTTTGCGATAATTTAGTTCTTCGGTTTCGTGAGATATCTGCCCTCGACCTTTTTTGGCACTCGAGACCGTTGCATGGTAAATTTTCAACGGACGAGAAAACACCCCTTGATTAATTTTTGTAGAAGTATTGTCTGATTGGTCTTGGGGATGTGTTTGATCTCTTCCCAAGGTTGATTCTGGTGTCATCGAATTCCAGAGACGAAATAATAGGCTTGGCCTTTTTTTGACTTTTGCTGTTTCGATATTGATTCCACTTAACGTTTGTTGTGTAACTGCAATTCCTTTTTCCTTCCTCTCACGCTGATTCTCGAGTTTGGTTTTTGAGAAGCTGAAAGTATCAAACTTTCTATGCTTCCATGCAGCTAGTCGTGATCTATTGAAAGTTGTCTTTTCTGACTCCCCTTTAGGCTCAGTTTGTGGGAGGTCACTGTCTTGGTGTCTCGGTGCCTGTATTCTAGTTTTTTCAGCTTCCAGCTGTTTGTACATCAACCTTGGACTGCTTGGCTCAAGCTTATCAAGTGCCTCCTGCCAATTAAGAAGACTTTCGATGTCATTAATAGGGCTCAACTGAGTTTCAACGATTTCATCGTTGTGATTCTCTTGGAGCCCGTCATTGATATCCTTTTCGAGGCTGAGGTTGCCTAACCTAAAATCACCAAAATCATTTCCAAGAGATGTGAGAGATTTGTACATGGTGGATTTGTGCTGACTATCTCGGGTTTCGCTGCTGGGACATGTATTACCGAGGCCGTTCGTTACTCCAAGAGATGTCTTTTGGTCACTAGTGCTGACGGTTTCCTGTCCGTCAAACAAGTAGCTGTAGTTTTCGCGAATGCCGAGAGAATTTTCCTGGTCAAAAAATATATCTAGAGAATCCGCAGCCCCACTCACAGATGGTTCGCGTTTCTCATCAGGTTCTATCGTCTCTAGCGATGTTACATCGCTGACAGCAGCAGCAACAGCAAGTAAGATAGGGCTCTGCAGTGGGATGGCAGAGTTTAGAGTGTCGAAACGACGAGTGATGGTTTGAACCCCATTATCATCAGTAATATAGGTATTTAGATGATGGTCTGGTGAGAATACAGAATGAGGACGCAGTTTACGGAAAGCTTGCAGGCATCGAGCGGATATTCGCTTCGAGACAAGAGATGAGCGAGGTTTGAGTTTAGTGTCATCTTCTAATGCTAGTGCCAGTGGGGTTTTAGAAGCGGAAGGTAGAAGAAGCCCTGTCGAAGATGATATTGATGAACTTGAGGTCAGCTGATTAGAGAAATTGCGAAGGCTAGAAACCCGTCAGTCCTCTGTCGTTAGATAATTCGAGAAATTACAAAGATAGAATAAACATACCTTCTGAGAGGCTCTCCGCTTGTAAGATATGATGAGGGGATACCAGAAACCTGCTGTTGGCTGTCATTGCTTGTGATTGATGGAGTTTTCTTGATAAAGTTGACAGCTGGCTCATCAGTAGTACAAGAGTCAATCGACTTATTTCCAAGGCCAACACAGGTTAAAGCTTTCTGAATCGTTTCTTCGAGCCCGGTATTTTTTCTTGACATCTCTTGATCCGGCAGATCGCCTCTTGTGATGGTTGTTAGAAATGGTGCTGATCGAGAGCTACCAAGGTACGTAGATTGGTTCCACACCGGTTGTGAACTATCACCAACATTCGAAGCTGATGATGAATGAAGCAGCAGGGCTGGGGCAGACTTTTTTTTGGAGAGCCCAGAAGGCATTGGATGGATTTTCATGCAACTTCAGCAGTAACAATTATGTTGAAGCAAGTATAGACAAAAGCAATGGTGGTGATGGTGGTGGTCTGGTGGGGTAACTTTCTCTGGGAGCAGTTGGGTCCCAAACCCTACTGTTGTGGGTTGAGGGCTAGGGCTGGGTGTGAGGCTAGTTGATATATTTATTCTGTCATAGTTCAATAAATACTAAGAGCAGCAATGAACGAGTGATTATATATGACACAGGTGAAAATCAGAGCTCGAGAACACAAAAGCAGGGCAAAATATCGATCTTACACCTATCACAATTTAGTAAAATGGTCTTCTGTTTGTGTGAATCGAGGCACAAATAGAGGTTCGATGGCCGTGGGAGTGTGCTTGGCCGGGGTGGGGATTCGTCGTGGTCGCCCCCCAGTTGCAGCTCAATGTCGGTTACCACCAGTCACTCTATGACTTAATCTTGGGTATCACTGGAAATGCCCCCTAATACCAGGAACTACACAATTATATAGGTGGAGGCGCACTCCCAGCTTTCAACGGATCAAGCGATCGGTCCCCTCGTGCTTGCTGCCCACCCCCACCCCCCCAGTTCAAACTACGTGCTACAGCTTCATCCACCATCACACGTGCACCCCTAACGAGTCAGCTTTTGTAAAATTTAAAATTATCTGTTATCGTATGCTCCCAGAATGGTTGGAGAGGTGAGATTGATCTTGTTAGCTAAGAAATTTAGTCTCCTAGAGCATGAAGAATCCGAAAATACAGGCAGAGGCTGGCCAATAAATTCAATGATGTGGCTAGGGAGAGGGAGTCAAAAAAATTTACCAGCAAAAGAAATTTTCAGGTTCCTCGTGCCTGCCCCAAGTGCAAGGCTTGCATCCCAAACAACTAATTTGCATGGAGAGGAAGGTTGATGAGTTAAACCAGCACTGCCCACATATGTTTTAGATGCTATGTGGAGGCTTAGAGAAGAAGGCGACCATGCGGACTAGAAATCGATAATTGAAAACACTACAATTTCCGACAGCGAGCCCTCAGAATTTCGCTAAAAGCTAGCAAACCAAGGACAACCACACCACAACTACGTGTTTATTTGGAGATTTAGTAGTTCGAGGACTCTGCAACTTCCGATCCACTAAGTCGTGAAAGACTACACGTATACTAAGCACGGGATGTGGCGATATTGTGACAATGCATTTGGTGTTTTCCATTATGATAGGTTGACATACCAACAATGTGAGACCCAACCTGTACTCTATAACCATCTTCACGCGCTACATGTAGCACCGCATCAACTAGCCTTATATAAACACGAGACTAACAAAATATACAATCGGGGGGCGGTCGTATACCACTAGTTGATGTAGCAGGATTTTTGCCGCATACTTTTTTTCATGGTAAATGGATAGTTCAAACTTCTTTCATCCAATATTTCACTTCACACTTCACGATTGGCAGTGTCACCCGGGACGTTGGATGGCTCCTTAATGAAGTCGACACGAGAATGTGGAGCAACAACGAACGGCAAGGAGAATTGGTTACGGTGTTTGGGGAGCTGAGGAAGTCACTTTGTGAAGATAGAAAAAAGGTCTAAGAAATGATCGACGAAAAAGCTCTCGGCGAACTGAGAACTGAGTATGAACTCTTTTTAAAACACATTGAGGGCTTGAGAGAGCGTATAGAGAAAACTTCCAATGTTTTGATGTCATCAATGGTCATCCTCGGGAGCAAAAGAGCTATATCACAGACCGAGAGCATATCTAGACTCACTGAGTTGGCGTTTATTTTCATCCCTTTAACCTTTTTAACGTCCTTGTTCAGCACGAATCTGGTAATACACCATATCCCTCCCAGAAATATAGCTTTTTCTCACCTACTAAATTATTTTCATACGCTAGGACCAAAATTACAAATGTTACATGTGGGTCACGACCGCAATACTTCTTGTTTAGGGGGCATATACCATCCGGACACTATTTACTCCATACATTCTAAGTTCACCATGGCCAAGATGTCGGGGAAAGTGCCAGTATCTGAAAATAAAATTTTTGACCGGACGACGCAGCAAACTATAGTTTTCTTGTCGTGGTATTGTCGGTCTTATTGGCTTAATTTTTTAATAATAGTATCTCTAGCAGTGGCCTCTATATAGTTTGTAGTCACGAGGGTATATGATAGCTTTTATGATTATGGGGACTCACTCTATAGTATCCGTCTCGCCATCATTAATTTTATTGCAGCTCGGAGCAGGACTGTAAGCTACGTACATACCCCCCTTAATCCCCACCCCTCCGTCCTAGGACAGCAGTGCATGTACGTACGTACAGCCGCGTCCCCAAAATCTTAAGTCTCTGCGCTCCAACAACCTAGGCCTGAGAACACAGCTAGTTTATAACAAGTCGCTAAACGGAGCTGTAAGAGGGAGTGATTAACGGGGGGGATCGATATACATACATAGTATAGTACAATTATTAAATAATCTCCTTAATTCCAGCCAGCAAACCCATATTTTATTAAATCCGCTGGTGGTTAGGCTAGCTTGGTAGTAGATAATATATATATAGAGGGAGGGGGGAGGGGGGGAGCAAAGACTTTTTGGGACGCGGCTGTATGTACTTAAGCTTGATTAAGATGCCTGTTTTCAATAGTAACGTTTTTGTCGTAACGTACGTAGCTTAGGCGCTCGATGTATACGATTAATGATATAAACAAAAATAAAAAAATCGCTAGCAAAGGAAGCTTGTGAATGCTTGTGATATTTCATGCCCGGATGCACTGCACACTATATTTCCCTCGTTGGGATGGTATCCCTTTACGCGGGGCTTGGGACATGATGCGACATTCTTGGTTCTTGGTTTTACTGTGCCGCGATGTCGCGTAACTATCGTGGAGCCGGGGGGGTAACAGGTACATGTAATTGATTACTCGACAGATATTCATGGTAGTCATAGTAGCGAACTAGCCTAGGCTAGACAGTACCCAACTACTTTATTAAGGCACGTGTTCTTAAATAAGTTATTAACGCAGTAGATCTCACCATGCAGATAAGAAGTGAAATAATAAATAAATAAATAAACCATGCAGATAAACACAACAGTTAAAACACCCGAGTGACTATCCATGACCAACATTTGCACAGCAAAACCTCAAAAATATTATTACCCCCCCAGACCCCAGCCGGAAGGGGAAAGAAAAAAAAGGCCAACTAGTATGTACAAACAAAAACTCCCCCCATACAAGAATATTCTAGTTTAATGCATGCCGCCTAAAAGATAACCCCATCCAAACACCTCAACTCCGCTATACATGCTTTCCCTTGAACTCAACTGATAGTACATGCGCCCCCCTTCCCTCCTGCTCTTTCCATCATTATCCCAACACCCTGACCACAATCCTCCCTCTTCTCTTCCACTTCTCCTTTGCTCTCTTTCCTCCCACCCAGTATCTTACCAGCGGCATAAGCCCCGCCTCCAAACCCAAACCTAACTAAACTATCACCCGTCAAGCTCCCAATCACAAACACCCCAGCAACAACCTCCAAATCCTCTTCGACCCTCCACCTCATAGTATCGCCCGAGATCCACCCAGCATCCAGCACCCCAACCGCCCTCCTCATCTCCGGCGAAAGATACTCCAGACTCCCCCGTCGCCCCACACAATACCGCAGCTGCCCGACCGCCCTCTCAACCACCTCTCCGCCCGCCGTTAAAATCCTAACCCTCCCATCACCCGCCGCCACAACTCTCGCATTCGGGAACCCCTCATATCCATCCGACGCAGCTGCACCAGCCACAACCGCCTTCATCCGACGATAGATCCGTGTATATTCCGGATACGCCTGTGAATGGCACCCCTTCAGCGGCGACGGGCGTGCCATATTCCATTTATAAACATGAACAACTGGTCTTCCCGCCGCTTCGGCAGCCATCATAACATCTGCAGCCGTGAACCCCGAGCCCACGACAAGCAGCGGCGCATCTGTTGCGTTAACGGCGGCGGGGGTTGTCAAGGGCGCATATATCGGTGGTGGCGGGATAACATGGGAATAGATCCCGGTTGCTAGTACTAGGTGCGTACACATGATCGTCATAGTCCTCGCAGGATTTCTATGGTGAACACGTAGCTTGAAGCCGCCTTGCGGGAGCTGACAGATTCGCTGAGCGTGCACAGAGGTAAAGACCTCCGAGGATATGCCCACGGCTTTAGGGTACGCGCTGTAGTACGCCGCAACTTCTCGACGAGACGGACGCACGAAATCTTGTAATGGACGGTGACTAGTCCGCTTATGGTGTTCCGCGAAGGAGTAGCCGGGAAGGGAGAGCATTTCGGCGTAGCTGAGAGTCTCGCAGTCCCAGTTGGCACCAACAGGGTCTTCGGCCCATTGACCACCGGCCTTGGTGGCGTCCCCGAGGACGAGGTGGTCGACTCGTTTGCTGGGATCTTTCTCCCACCGGATCCGTGTGCGTGCTTCGCCAATTTCAGTGTCTGCATTTGGCCGGATTAGGGTGTCTAGGAGAACGTTGATTGGCAGAGCCTGTGTTGAGTAGGACATGGATGGGGATGCTGGGAAATGATCGGTCAGCGCTTCACACGCTTTGGGTGAGTCGATGACATCGTAGAGGGGTCGGTTGGGACCCAGTTGGCTGAGTTTTGTGTGCAGGACGGGGTCAGGGTGAGGGCCATGGAGAGTTGGGTCGTAGATAGGGACATTTCCGTGGAGCAGGTAGCTCAGGAATAATGCAGAGGGACCATTGCCTGGAGGATGGTCAGCAAATGCATAAGAACCTGCATTTAAGAAGCGGAACAGATCTACCGACCTACGATAACGGTGTCGGTAGTGATGATGTCTTGCTGATGGGCGAGAGGAAGCGGATGGCTGTATTGGCCAGATGACATAAAACGCCTGGGAGCCATCTCATGCAGATTCTGAAAAGGGAAGGAAATGGATCGAAGAGCCTCAATTGTGTTTCAGGTGCATTCCACAAGAAAGAAAAAGGATGGAGGGGAGACGAGAGCGATCAAAAGATAAATAGACACTGTAGGAGATTGAGGCCGAGGAAGAGAAGAGATAAAAGCCCGTCTTCCCCCACCCCGAGTGACGGAAAATAGAAGAGGAAAAAAAAGCGTGACTTTCTCTTGAGGGACGCCTAACAATCGAGAACGGTAAGAACGGTTCTATTGCGTTTAGTGCGAGTGGTGGCCCCACTTGGCTCTGTTTCACGTTTTTCTTCCTTTCTTCGCTCTTGGCCCTTTCTTAGATCTCTGTTTCTGCTCTGCTCTGCTCTGCTCTGCCTTTGTCTGTGACTGGCGATTCCAGATCGTAAACACGCTTGTGGGGGCAACAAAGGGAAGGGAAAAAGGAAGTCTCCCATAAAGATATATATACTTGGATACATCATGTCCAACGTAAAAACAAGGTATCAGGTTTGCTGATCAGTAAGTCCACACAGCTAGATCCAGCAACCAGAAACCCGACCCAAAGTATGCATTTTCAGGTTCTCTATGTGGTGTCCGAGTACATTTCCTCCCCCCTGTCCCTATAGCAATGTAATCACCTCGACGTCGGGCAGAGAAGGAAGTCAGTGCCAGTTGGTCGTTTGTCTTATCTCTGCTCTACTCTGCCTGTGCATGTCTCTGTCTGCGAACTTAGCCTGCCCAGCTAAATGATTGCGGCATCATAGACATCTCATCCACTGAGTAATCCGCGGAAAGGAGAGAAGAGAAGGGGGGAGAACCTCGAGCTACTTCTAGAACTATACGCATTACCCGCCCTCCCCCCATTCCTAGCCCCGGGGGTCTGATTTCACTCTCTTGCTACTGCTTGCAGTAACAATTTAGAAAAAAACCACCAGAGGTGGACATCCAACCACTCAGAAGTTGGTTGGCCCGCATACGTCAAATACCCTCCCCCCTTTCGTAACACACACACGCAATAATTGATTTGTCAGTCAACGCGGCTCCCACCTTTTTATTTTATTTTTTTGCATGGACACCAAACGTGGGATGTCGATACCACGAATACCCCGCGAATTGATAAGCAGGGCCAAACTTTCCCCCGAGTTCTTCTGCTGCTGCCCCTCGGATGATCTGAGGGTAGGTACATACGTAACGTACTTGACCGGGGAGGGGGGGGAAGGGTAATAGGCTGGTCAAAACCACAACCAAATTTTCCCAACTTTCGGTAGAGTTAGTACTACCTATTGTGCTCTTAGTGGTTGCCATGCGAAAAAAAAAAAAAACCTGTTGGGAATACTGTGGACCTGTTCACAACTCTACGAGTTTGCAGAGCAAATTTTCCTCCGCGCGGGAAGGTCAGAAGACTCTCTACACAAGGAAGCCTGATATAATAGTAAGTCACTAATACTCAACTAATAAGAGCTTTTTAACGGTAATATTTGAGCTAGCGATTCCTAATAATACGGTCGGACCTTGATATAAGGAACCTCGACATAATGGAAATTTGCAGTAACAGAGGGAAGTTAGGTGCAACTTTGAATTCCTAGCACTATCCAAAATTTGCTGTAAGGAAAATTTTGCTATAACGAACGAATTCCCACGAATTATGCACGTCCCTAATAACAAGGTGCGACTGTATTTGACAATACTAGCTCGTTGCCATTTAGTCGACCGTATGGGGACCAGATTAGCCGGATAGATAGCATTGGAGCAGTAAATTGCAAGATTTAGAAGGACACGCTATGGGGGGCCAGTGACGCCACTCAGTCTCCAATCATGCGAACCACCAGCACCAGTGAGCAGCTTTCTGCAGCCATGGGCAGTAGGGACGGAAGCGAGTCTACCCTCAACCCGATCAAATACAACGGGGGAACACGGCTGTGTGCGTGCGTGCGTTCGTGCGTGCGCACCCGCTTTTTGCTCTCGGTCGAGAGGTTGTTGCGGTGCCGGCGCCAGGTTAGCAGCCCTAGTCTTGGCAGGCGTTTATCCAGCATACCTACTAGAGTGCTTAGACCTCCGCCTATGAGAGCAGTTTTATCAAGTGCTGTTTAGTTACAGAGGCTTGGTTGGCGATTACTTTACTAGAGAGTACCTATCATCCTGTTGGCTCTCCACTACAGACTCTAGTCTGGCCTAGAGACCGTACCAAGTTAGTTAGACCTTCTAAATGATACCTACAAAACTCAAAACCCCAATTGCTGAAGAATCAATCCCAAGTATATGCGCCGCTTCCAACTGCACCCCCCAGTATATCCATCTACCCGCCCACGCCTATCCGAGTACCAAACATCAAGAAACGCGGATCCGGAACGGACCACTTGCCACATCAGCTCCCATACCGTCACTTGCGATTACTAATGCCTCAAGTACAGAATTACCCCGGGTACCTATCCCAATGGCCCCCAGGCTAGTCTACTAATCATCTAGCATATGTACGTAAATCACCTACTCTGCAGATAAATTATGATCCGCATGCACATCACCAGGTACATACTTCCTGTTCTAGAAAGAGGGATATGGCGCTCCAGTAGATCAGAATTAGATCTTCTGTACAAATACAAATAGGCAATAGCGAAAGAGAGTCAAGGGGAAGCAAAGAAAAGAAGAAGAAAAAAATGAACCAAATAATCAGTGAACCTATGCACGTGTCCCATAGCCATACTCCATATGAAAAGTGTCGATCTGCTTGCTCACTTGTCCCCTCTTCCCCCACTACTTTGCAATATGTCTTCGCACCAACGAAGACCTCGATGTCAACAATAAAAAGTCATACACGAAGAAAAAAACCCCCCCTAAAGCACCCCCCCTTATTATTCAAATCAAGAACCCCCTCTGCGAATTCCTTCCATATTCGCTACTAAACGCTTCCAGTTTCACACCCACCAAAATAACCTCGAATCCACTTCTCCCATCAACCCCCTGTGTCGGCTGCACCTTAATCCTCCACTGTCCCCTCTTAACAATCCACTCCGCGCTTGCCTCCTCCATGCTCCCCCGTCTCTTTTGACGCTTCCTCGCTCCCGCCTGTCCCTGCATTCCTAGAAACGGCTTTGCGGAAGCCGGCCTGCTCGAGATACCCTGCCATTGCAGTCCAGGGCTTTGCGCACCCACACTCCTCCCCGCGTCACTGCCTGGTGGACCAAACGTGCTCTCAGCCTCCAGATGGTCGTGCGCATCAGTCGAATTCACGCCATCCCGATCCCAAAACTCTTCTCCGTCCAACCTAACATAGCAATCAGGCTCAATCTTAATCTTAACCCGATCTTCACTCAACGGAGTATTCCCCGGACTCGCAGGGCCAGCTGATCCAACAATGGATCCATTTTGCTGCCCCATGAGCACCAGACCTAGCGCGCGCTCATGTCCGATCGGCAAACCGAGTTTATTCGCAATGACCTGGAATAGCGCTGATACGCGCTGATTTGTAGTCCCCGAGAACTCGGCTCGGCCGCTGCGCCAATCCACTTTAGTTTGCTCGCCGCCGATCTCGACGATTAGTTCGCGCTGCGTGTCGTCCACGAAAGGTCGGCTGTAGTTGATCCACCCGCTTGTTGGCTTTCCCGGGAACTGCTCGGCTGGCGGGGTGCCGGAGGGTGCGAAAATTATACCGGAGGGTTTGATGTCTTCAAGACGAATTACGATTTCTTGGCGGTGGCGTCTCTGGTTCCATGATATTTCGTGGGGGATTAGTTTCTGTTCAAGGCCTTTCAGGTGGAAGTATTTGCAGTCGCGTAGGAGTTCCTGCCGGTGCTCTTCGTTGCGGATGTGGACTGGGTATCCGCGGAGGAGGTGTAGCAGTTCGGAGAAGACTTCGGCGGACCGGTTTGGGACCTCCGGTGGTAGGATGGAGGGGGGCCGTAGGAGACCTTCGCGAGATAGACCCGGGAAGACTTCGTTGGGTGAGGAAAAGAATACGGCAAAGCCTAGGGAGAAATAGTTTGGAGAGTTACCGGGCGAATTGAAGAGGTCGCGATTTATCTGGAAAGGCTGGGAACCGATAGATATAAAGATTTCGGATTCGAAGAGCTGGGATATTAGTTTTGGGACTGCGGGGGGATGTTAGGGCTTTTTGTCTCTAAGATTGATAGGAATTTTTAGTGATGACTTACGGCTGTAGAATTGCGCATCTGCAAATAGTCTTACGAAATGTTGTCCATCCTTTGGGGTAACGTGATAACCTGTTTATACAGTCAGCTTCTCCCCCCCAACTCCGCGTCTGTACACCTAGAGATTTCTACCTTGTAGATGTCGTGCGATATCCCTAAACGTAATCGGGTCCCGATCTATGTAAAGCGTTCTTATATTCTGTCCATCCCCCAAATTCGCCAACTGCTGCTCAAAGAATTGCGAAAAGTATGAGGGAGCTCTAGCACTCTCAGCTTCATCGCCCGCCAAGAGTAGGGTATTAATGGTGATACTGACCATCCGATGATATTGACGCGCCGCTATTCACACCCACAATTAGTTTCCTGTGCCTATAAACCCCAGAAAGGAAAAAAGTGGCATACCTCAACCGAAACAATTCCCCTCCAATCTGGATCGGAAAGACCTATGACTCAATCAGTTAGGCCTTTCTCCCTCTCTCCCGCGCGCACCCCCGAACGTTCCAAACCTACTTTCTCATGGGGCAAGATCCTCGGGATCTCCGGAAAATACGCGTTCCCAGCGACGCGCGACTTGTTATCGTCGTGGCCGATGCTCTGCGCTTGGCTATGCACACTCATCGTGTTGAGTTTTTTCCTGCTCCCGTTTCCGTTTCCGTTCCCGCTTCCGTTCCCGCCAGCGTCGCTTCGTGGAATAGCCCGCACTGGCTGCCTCGCCCCCGATTGGCGAAACGCAGCCGAAGGTGGTGGTGTAATGCTGTCGTGATGTCGCTTTTTGCCGCGATTGAAGCGGGTCGCAGGGGACGAATTTGGCGCGCTGGTGGTGGTGGTGGTGGTAGTGGTGGTGGTTGGGGGGATGTTGTCGTTGTTGCTACTGCTGATGCTGGGGCTCGGTGGTGGTGGGGGATACTCGAAGAACGAGGACGACGAGGATGTTACAGCAGCAGTAGTCGTTGTTTCGGTAAGCTCCAACCACGGTCCGAGAAAGCCTTCGGCGTCGAATGAGATCGGGGTTGGGGGTGTGACGGCAAATATGGGCTTGGGGATTTGCGTGGACGATGAAGTTGCCAATGGCGAGCCGCCGAGGCGGTTTGGACCAAGCATCACTGGGGTGAAGAATTCCTGAGGGATTTGTCGGAGGGACCCCGGATGCGTCGGGTAGCAGACAAATAACCCCCGGGGGAGTGGGACTGGAAAAACAGGAAATCGATTCTTTTGGTTTCTCCCCGCTTATTTCCTCTCTCCTAAAAAGTATCGTATTCTCACGCGTGTGGCTATAGGCGTTCTAGAGAAAGAGATCTCAAACTATTACACGCTGCAGGTCAGTATGTTGTAGTTTCCCCGCCGCAGGAAAGGATTCGATCTTGGCTCGAGACCGAATTCGATCACAGGAATTATAACAGCAGACAATCCTAATACAAGCCAATTCTGAACCGGAATACTCACAGTAAAAAATGGTTGACTGACTATTCCGTGGGTTTCGAGAGGTACAGGAGACTTATGAGACACGAACAAATGGATTTTCGGCCCAGCTGGAGTTTCTTTTTTCTTTCTTTCGTTCTTTCTTGTTTTTCTCCTCTAGTACAACTAGCAGAGTTTATGCACAGATCAACCAGCTCCCGGATGCTAAAGACCCGCTTCTCGGAAGGGTGATTAGAGGATGCGAATGTCCAGATCCAGCGAAGAAACCGGAATATCTGATTGACAGATTGGTAGATTGGTAGATGGCGATATGGCTGAGCCAAATAGGCAAAAACCAAATGATATCTATCGCCACTAGCAGAAAGGGTAGAGTTTTTTTGAAAAGTTAGCAAGCGGGTCAAGTTCTCAGTTTCGATTTTGGATTTTCGTCTTGGGGGTTTTCTTTGGGGCTGAATTACCACGTTTTTTCTTTTGCTTCCCTTTTCGATCTGGGATCGGATGAAGTTTGTGTAGCGGCTATTGCTAATTATGTAAAACTCTAGTTCACTGTAGAGACGCAAGAGAATTAATATGGAAGCTGCAAATTTTATCGATTTGCTCACGAGAAGGGTTTGAGGGGGAGTTTAAAGATGAAATTTTTCAGCTTTGTTCTATTTCATTCCCCAGGGTTTCTTTTCTTTTTGTTTTCTTCACCCCTTTCCTTTCTTTCTTTCTTTCTTTGCTTTCTCAAGACGTACGTACGCGTATACAATGGAATCTCCGGTCATTCCAGTAGGTCGATCGATACCCGAGAGTATTATGGAACTATATGAGTTGGAAAATGTGAGATGACGATCTCTCACTGAAACCCTCCCAGGAACAGCCAGAAGCCACTGATAAAGCGAACGTGAAATACCGAAGGTTTCACTTTGAACCCGAAACTGAACCGTAAGGCAAGAACGAATGTGTTTGCTTCGAACTATTAAATTCAACACCTTCTTACTGGGTGTTCCTCCTTCTAGAAGCCCTACACAAGTAAACCGATTCCCACTACCAAAAAAAAGGGTCCTGCCTCTCCCGTGGCGAAAATCACTCTTCCATCCAGAGGAAAGTCCGTCCGGTACATGCAGAACGAAAGAAACTAGGCGATAAATACCCTCGCACTCTCCGGGAAAAATCAAGCTTTCAGGTGGATTCTGAGAATGGGCCCATTTCGACAAGCTTTTCTATTTTCTTTCTATTTTCGAAGGACATTCCAAAAGACAAAAGAAGCAAAAAAATCCCCTCGAACATCCATGACAGAAACTCACCTCTAAAGGAAATTGTAGCTACATGTACCACGTGCTAAAGACAGGCAGCCTAGAGATAGGCAGAGAGACGTTATCTCCGGTGCACGTGCTTTGACAAAAGAAGGTTATTTGAGACAATCCTCCTCACCAGAATAAAACGTCCTATGGGGGGGCCTCTGTTTGATTACTATGATGAACGGCCCGAGGTGAAATTCGAGGCCGAACGGAAGTGAAAATGCCGACTGGTTTATGGTTATGGTTAGTACAGCTGCCGAACTGTATTTTGGTAGGGTGAACTCCCGAGATGTAATGTAACCACACTGGAATACGTAGGTTAGGATATTGAACAACCCGAAGAAAAGTTTCGATAGGCAAACAGCATAGACGCGGCTAGCCCCATCAATGAAAAAGAAACAAAAGCTCCCGTCTAGCACGTAATCGGAATCGAAGACTGGGCGGTGGAACACTCTGCAGCAGCCCTCCCTTGCCATTAGTAAAGCATATCCTTGCGTAGATCATGGTTATTGAATCTTTGATAATACAGTTTCCCTTTTCCCTTCCCCTCTCCCCTCGCCCTGTTTTCCCTTTCTTTTTTTCCTGTTGCTTATGTCAACCGCTGGATTTGCAGGATCACCGATCTGCTCGCGTGTTGCCTCCCATCGCCCATTAAAAAGCCCCAGATCTTGGATAGTGGGTTGACGGCTATGGCGATTAACGAATGGTCTTATGTGGACGCGTACCCCGCTTATAGTTACATGGATGGTTGCGCTACAAGCGTTCCGAGGCTGTAATAAAGGTATAGATTTGGCTTACTTTACATGTATGTAATTGCACTTTGCTGAATTATAATCTAGGCATATTATACCGGCATGACTGAGGGAGCTCAGAGGCTGGATGGGAAATTACATTTTTATGCAAAAAAGATGCATAAATGAATACCTCACTCTCTCCACAATGTTAGGGAAAATGCTTAATTCTCTCTATCAAATACGAATCCTCCAGCCCCAACCTAACTATAGGTTAGGTTTTAATAACTACGTACTCAATGCCTAGGAGCAAGCAGACAGGCCCTGAAAGCAGGGGTGGGCTGTTTCTGCAGTCGCAGTTGCAGGTTTGGAATAACGAAATTAGTGACGTTGTTGAATCACCCTTTGTGAATTGGGTTCATCACATCTGGCTCGGATGGCAGAGATCGGTATTTAACGGGGATAACCCGGAACAACTGCCAGACGCGCTAGAGCCCATGTTCGCGGAGGGCTGAAACCTTCTTATTATGACGGTAAACTATAGAGGGGTGCGTCCTCAGGCTTAAGGCCCGCTGTAATTATTGTTTTTTCTTCCCCAACGGGCTACCCAATCTTGAGGAGCGGACTGGAGGTATTATGGGTAGGGGACGTGATTGGTTTTCGTCCTGTCTAATATTAATCCTAGCTGCGAGGGATCCGGTGAACCGTGGTGCCGGGGAGTCGGATTTGGTAAATGATCGTCGGATGTTATCGTATGATGTTCTCTGTTCGGGGTGGGGTTGGAAATTTGGTTAGGTACTCGAGGCAGACGTGAGGAACCCGAAGATGCCTTTTGCCAGTAAGATTTGTTCTCCCTAGCCACATTATCGGGTTGATTGGCTGAATTCTGCCTGCATTTTCGGGTTGTTCAAGCCTTATTTGTTTATCACCCATTATTTCATTCGGCACATGGTTGTTCAAGTCTGCCCTGAGTGTATCCTAGTACTTAAGTCTTTAAATACTCTAATATAAGCTTAAGGGGGTTTCGTGGATATGTGGGAATTCGAGACCCTCAGAGCGGAGGCCTCTGGCTTTCCGGATCCACTGGGGCTGCAGTATTAAATGGCTGCGGTTGAGCGGCTACGCGTAATTAAAAATTTCTTGATTTTTCTCACAGCAGTTGGTATTCTTATGACAGTATTATACTAAAAAGAGTAGCTCAGAAGCTATTCTCTGCTGGTATAAGCGTACTGGGGGTGAAATTTGAACAGTCAGGGTGTTCGGCCACAGCGGTTAAGCTATGTACCCATTCTAGGTATGTGAACCAGAAAACAGGGGTGTGTGGCTTCATATGCTACGAAAGTGGCTTTGCATAATATGCAATCTGAGAGTGGTGTTGTACCATACAGAGTCCGTACCCCCCTAGTTCATATGCCTGAGGATGAGTACGAAAAACTGTTTTTCGGTATCTTAGTCGTTCCAACTTTATCCCTCATATGTTTGTATTTCTGAATACGAGATTCGGGTTGGCTAGTGTCGCCAATCCTCATGTCCCTGAACGCGAGCCAGGACACAGGATGTCACTCAACGATAACCTTAAACAGACCTCAGGGACCCGGGTAGTTTCGAACAGCCGACGTCATACCCCGTGTAAGAGAAGAATCCCCAAAATGATCTTTTCTTTTTCCTCCTCGTCTCGACTCTCCACCAAGTGCATCCCTCGCTAGATACCCCAGAGGTCATTTTTGGGTCTGTTCTTTTCAAGGGGTATTTGGAATCATGACGTTGCTCCCGTCGCTTATCGGATTTGGACGGCCCATCTGCCGTAGTCGCTTGGCAACACAAGCCCTTGTGATGCCGCGGCCAAACACCAGCACGCGACTCTTCCACCTCGAAAGGCTAAATGCTATTTCACCAACGACCGTTCCATTGAAAGCTCTCTCACACACCTCTTCCAGCTTCTTTCACTGCTCCTTACAACCTATCATAGCTTCTATCAATACCCAATCTAAACTATTTCATACAACTGCCATCATGTCTGACTTTCAACCTGCCCCTGCTGGCTCGAAGCCCAAAATCACACTCCACTGGTAAGTTCTGTATTGAAGCCGCATTTTTCTGGATGAGTACTGATATTGCGTATGTAGGCTCAATCAGTCCCGCTCCCAACGTATTGTCTGGCTCCTTGAAGAGCTCGGCTTGGAATACGATATCAAGACCTATCTGCGTACACCCGCCATGCTAGCCCCCGAGGAAGTGAAGGAAATCCATCCTCTCGGAAAACTCCCAATTGTTGTGGTCGATGGAAAGGTCCTTGCTGAGTCCGGGCTCATAACCGAGTACCTCATCGACAAATTCGGTCCTCAGCTGAAACCTAAAGACGAGGATTCGTTGCTGTTGTACAAGTGTGTTGTATCCCGCGGATTACGTAGGCAGGATGTATGTATATTGATGATATTATAGATACTATCTGCATTATTCCGAAGGCTCTTTAATGCCACCGATGCTCGTTGGTATCATCGTCGAGAATATCAATAAAGCTCCTGTACCTTTCTTTGTTAAGCCGCTTCTTAGAATGGTTACCGGTGGAGTGGAGACACGGTTTTTGAAGCCGAATTATAAGGTCAATTTGGATTTTATCGAGTCTGAGCTCGCTACTCGCCCGTATCTGGCTGGAGAAGAGTTTACGGGAGCGGATATCTTTATTTCTTTCCAATTGGCGGCTGCGAAGAGGATTATGGGTATGACTAAGGAGAGTTATCCCAATATATTCGAGTATATGAAGAAGTGTGGGGCAAGAGATGCGTATAAACGGGCAACTGAAAAGGTATGTGGATCCCTGCGCTTATTTTGAGCTGCAGGGTTGGATTTAGCGGTGTTCGTGATGGAAGCTGACGAGAGAATTTAGACTGAGGCGGTTGAGGCATCTGGAGCAAAGTTGTAAAATAGGTTGGCTTTGGAGTTTCAGATTTTGATTCCGATAATCGGATTAAGTATTTGAATTTTATGTATACCGCGAATGAATTTCTTTAGTAAATGTACTCTACTCTACTAGCCATATATTAGCAGGGCGATCAATAATAGCCGCCAGCATGCGGATATCACTTAAGTTTTCAAGTAACAATTCGAATGATATTCCATGAGGGTGATTTGGGATGTCTATTTCGGATCACAGCATCCCTTCGTTAATTTTCAGGCACGAAGCCACCTGTGGGGTGATGTGTGGCTCCAGCCCGGAATGGCAGTTGCTAAGCCAAGTTGTCATCATGCAACCGATTCTAGACACCACCACCACCACCACCCCCAAAGCAATCAAAGCATTGTGAATCAGTGCCAGTGTCGAGGTTTTGCATGATCTAAGCCCCAGTACAGTTGCATCAAATTGGCACACCCTCTCACGTAGTTTCCACTCTAAAAGTGAGTGAAACGCGGGACATAGCGAGGTATGGTGTTCAGGAAAGTAAGGATATATATGTTCCGGCCCGTATGTCATTAAACCCCGTCTACAAACGGAGCAACTTGCAGATAGGCTGGCCCACCAGCAAAGTGGCACTAGTTGGTGGCCCGTATCCAAAGTGCAACAGCAAAGCTTAGACCACCATCGAAGCTTGGGCCATGAGGCCTCGCTAAAAATCCCGCAGCCCACTACTATAGCAACTTTATCATGAACTCAAACGCACCCATCGGCTACTAGTACAAAAAAGATGTCACTCCAACTTGAAGCTAAAGAGCTCGGCGCACTCGGGTGCCGGGTAATATCATGGTGATGGTTGTAGGACTTGAAGACTCAGACCGCTGTTTTTTACTTTGAATATGGGCCAAGTTTGAATAACACTTTGTAGATGGGCTGGCCCATTTGTAAAGCAGGCTGGCCACTTTGTAAACGGACATTCTTGACAAACGGGCTAGAGCGTATATGACGAAAGAGGTGATTCTCCGGCTGCCGTGAGATTTGGTTTCTGCAGTCAGCATCAGTTCGATTAGTAGGCGTCATAGATATTTTCCACTGCGCATAGCAACGTCGCAACTTATTCTTTATGAGTCACAAACCCCCTATAAAAACCACACAAGATACACCAAAAATGTAAACCCAAATAACCCACTCAAGCCATGTCTAAAGCCCAAGTGATTCTCGTAACCGGCGCCAACAAAGGCATTGGGTACGGTATAGTGCGCACGCTCCTTACCAAGGCACCCCGTGGCAGCACAATCTACCTAACATCCCGCAACGAAGAAGCCGGACGCAAAGCTCTCTCCTCTCTCTCCTCTACAGTTAACACTTCAACCCTACTCTACCATAGGCTCGACATCAGCGACAAATCTAGTATCAACACAGTATTCGATAAAATCAAAACTGCGCATGGGAAACTCGACGTATTGATTAATAATGCTGGTGTAGCGTATGATCGTAACAAACCTGGGCTAGCAACCGAAAGAGCGGAGGAGACGGTTGAGATTAACTATTATGGGACTTTGAACGTATGTCTTACCTTACTTCTTAGAGTGGGGTGGAGGGAAGGAGGGAGGAAGGAAAGGAGGAAGGAAAGAATGGCTGAAATATGTGGATAGATGTGTAGAGAGTTTCTACCGATTATAACGGAAGGGACTGGACGAATCGTTACTGTTTCTTCGATTACAGGTCACTTGAATGGGTTCCGTTCTGACGAGCTTAGACGGGAGATTGCGGATCCGGGGCTTACGGTGGAGCGGTTGGATGGGTTGATGGAGCGCTATAAGGTTTGTGTTATCCTTCAGGTCTGGTGGCTTTGGTGATTTTGGTGGTATCGGTGTTGATGTTTGGGTAGGACGATGTACGTTCTGGCAAAACGGAAGAGAACGGATGGCCGAGAGCATATTCGGTTACTAAGGCTGCACAAACTGCATTAACTGGTATTCTGGCGAGGGAGAATCCGAAGATTCTGATTAATTGTTGTTGTCCTGGGTGGGTGGATACGGATATGGGCTCGCAGGCTGGGAACAGGGCGCCGAAGTCTATTGGTATGTTACTTTGCTGTTTGACATATGGGGGTGTAAGGTTTTGCTGATGTTGATTGTGGGACAGATGAAGGGGCAAGGATACCATGTAGGCTGGCAGTGGACGATATTGGTGGGGTTTCTGGGAAATTTTGGGAGAATGCGTCAGCGTTTGATAAGGGGTATGGAGCGGTGGGTGTTTGGTAGGATGATTGGGTTGGGACCTCGGAGGAGATGGCGATACTTGAGAAGTATGTGTTTTAGGGTTTTGGGGGTACGATGGGGTGATGAGGTTCCAACCATGTATTTAGTTTACAATCGGAGATTGCGGACAAGGTGACACAGACTTTTACTTGGAGGGGAATATGAAGTATTTTATAAGGTAGATAGAACTGGTATTCAATTGGTATAGGGTTTTATCTTTCTTGGAAGACTATTCGATATACGACTCCCTTATAGGCATTACTGTTATGCATTTACTATCTGACCAATTCACTCCCTGCTTCAAGAAAGATAGACTCCTAAGCCAAAAGGGATACCAGCCCTCAGGCGTAGGAAATTCCACTCCTCCCATCACCTCAGAGTAAACGATATTATGATCAGGTCTTAGCCGTCGAGTGATTACCGATGATTTGCCGCGACCACTAACATCGTGGAATGTCACTCTGACGTCGATGAGCCTAACTAAGCCCATTCAGTCTTGTTCGGCCTTATAACTTTTATTGTTGGTCATCTACTCGAGGCTCCTGCTCACCGATCACGAATCCCTAATCATGGCTCGCCCCCCCAAATCCCAAAAGTCTCGTCGAGAGGCTGCAGAAAAAGGGCACCTGACTCGCAAGGCAAACTCTCGCCGCTGGCTACTCGAAAGCTTTGCACCTCGATCAACAAAGTCGTGTGGTTGGGATAGAACCGGTTGGGGATCTTCTGCTATGGAGGATATCAGACCCACCGAAAGTGCAGATCAGTTGCAGAACCAAGATCTTGCATCTGATAACACCGGGTCGAGCGTTGATCCAACTCAGCATGAAAGTCCTAGTACCGGGGAATCTCAGAAACCCAGCGAGCACCAAGAAGAGCGTGAAGAAGCACAACAACCGGGGACGGGTACAGAAGCAGAAAGATCAAACTATAATGATCCATGTCCAAATTCAACCCGGAAATCTGATTTGGAAATGGATACACAGTCAATTCTTGAAAACTTTGCACCCCATAGCTGCGTCAACTCGAACACATGTCGACCGTATAGAACATACGACTCAGATGGCACCGGTGCAGAATCATCCCAGTGCGATCGACATTCCTCTCAGTATAACAGACCTATCACGAAGTCAGGTTGCTCGCAGGATAATGCTGGGCCCAATGCAGAACCGAGCCCAGAGCCCGATCAGAATCCAGTAGGCCAACCCGCCGCTCCCCGCTCACCCTGCCGACAGACGATCTGGCGCCGCAAGAAACGCGAAGAGACAAAAAACGAGCCATCTAATTGGGCGGAGCCCGAGCCCGGGGCGCCTCATAACGACAGCTTACAACACGATGCAGACCTAAAAGACATAGAGCTCTCTTCAACGATCCAAAAGTGGCCGCGAGGGCGGGCGGCAAAAGATGTGAACTTAAAGAATAGAATCCTCGATGCAGGTGAGCATCGTATCAGCTCAAAATAAAAAAAGTATCAGGTAAGAATTTGTAAACGTTTACTATTACTCATCTAACACTTAAAAAAAACACGGAAACTTGTGGTAGCAATATACGATATGCAACAACTTTTAAACTCGCGACCGAATCGGCCTGAAGGACAGGACTATACGCGGCATAAGCAAGTCTTGATGTTTATGCAAGCACAGAAGGAGAGGCCGTTTGAGACCCGTGTGAATTTGGCTATGGAGGTTGCGAATCAATTTCAGAAACGACATAGAGTGCAGAGGAGGATTTTGGAGCACGAGAAGATGTGGGTTAAGGAGAGGAGGATTCCGGAGGGGGGTCAGGGGAGGGTTAAGAATGACCATGTTTTGAGTGTCTTGCAGGATGATGGGACTGTCAAGGTTGAGCGAGGAGGGTTTTGCCGATAAATTGGTGTTATTTGGTGGATGGTTTTATTATTGCTGAGACTGGTAAAATGGATTCGCACATTTAGTTATCGTTAAAGTACATGTGGCTTGGGAGGTGATAGGAATTGAACCTAAACTTATGGTTTAACCTTCTCTATTACGGGTGGGCATAAAAGCCCAGACTTGGTTACATGAGACAAGAATCTGGATCATGTATCTCGCTAGAGCTCATACTCCAGGGTTTAGTTTATCATCCACCCTTGTTAACTGGCTAGATCACTGTATTTAGAAAGTCACGAAGAAAAATGCGGGTCAATAGCACACGTGTTTTGTTGGCATGATTTGATCGATTCTTCTGAAAAGCAAAAATATGACTTGTATCAATGATAACTTTTATCGACCGTGTAAAGTATTCCCAGAATACTATAATCTATCTTAAACTCCAAAAACGCCTTTCAAGGCCACCATTATCACCTCTACCAAATACCTCGAAATTAAACCAACTCCTAAGTGTTGCTGCATTGAAGGAAATTATTTCCAGAAGCGCCACAATGAGTAACCGCATCTATAACCCAATCAGCATTCTGAACAAGCTATATTTGGTAATTCATTACATACCGCAGAAACGAGCATTTGTTCCATCCCAAGTTCCAACAATGACACGATCACATCCAGGGTCACCACCGGTGTATAAACCACCCTTCACAACAGGGAACTCGTAGTACGGTGCGCGGCAGCCAGAGTTGAAAGTGAAACCCTCAAGGTTTTTGAATTGATGCGGGTAGTCGTTAGAACCAACCTGGGTTCCGGCGTTCAGGTAGTCGAGAGCCTTTTCAGCAGCGGCGTCGATGTTAGATAGTGAGATGATGTAGCCTGTCTCTGGTGTTAGTGTATGGATACATGCGTGATCTACAGACGGAAACACGATATACTGACCATTGCAGTTCACACCAGTAGAACCAGAGACGTCTTGAGCCACGGCTGAAGCAACGAGGGAAGCAACAACCATGAATGCAGCAACAAGGAACTTCATAATGACTGAAGACAGAAGGAACGGATAGTTCGAGTATGTATTTCGAGTGTGCTATACTAGCCTTTAATTCCAAGAGGAAAAACGTCCGCCTTTTATATCAAACTCCCAATCGCTTAACAAACCCCCTCCTTGTGAGAACTCCCCTGGTCTCGCTTCATTGATTGTATTCGCGAATCCTAGCTTGATCTTGATAGTCGTGATCGAATGGAAACCCTCTGCCAAGCATAGATAAAACGAATGAGTTAGAGTTAGCGGAGTTACAACCCCACATCAGGAAGCTGGGATTCAGGAACGAGATGTCGCATTGTATTTGCTTACCTTTGTTCGTCGGCGCGCTCCGGATCGTGACGATCAGACCTTAACTAAGTTTAGACGACACCTTTATTTCGCAGGTGGCCAATCAGGTTATCGTAGACTGTCAGCCTCATGATAGTTGCCGTTAGTCTATTTGCACTTGACACGGGGGTCGTGTTGGGGACTAAACTTTTCATTGGGTGGAGAATGGGGAAGGCTAGCGGTACTCCAGGTCTCCTAATAACACGTTGTTGAGTTCTTGGGTTTTATTGCACGCTGTTGAAAGGTTGTACGGTTCAGGGCCTTTTAGTATCCAAGGAATGGCGTCGAAGCAAGCCGTTTTGGATATTTTATGTGGAAATTATCCATATGTTCTAGGCCGTCAAAACATATAAGATTCCGTTTGGGGGAACAGCGTTTTTTTTATTTACCTGTAGTAATCGTTTGTTGGGCGAATTGTAGGGATGTGGTCGTTTCAAGGTGATTGTCTTATCCAGTTTGTGGGGCGGCGACCCTATCAACGATAGGTAACTACTGGTTGGTTATAATTATGTTTAACTGTAGTAAATGTAGTACAAATGTAAGAGATATCACTAGAAAGCAAATAATGATGCCGTCGTGCATGGCTTTTGATAAGCGAGGTGGCTTTTGAAAAGATTTATAATTGTCAGGTACCTTCCAGTTGTAGGATGCAAAGCTTCGAGACTATTTGCTACTACTGGTACCCTTGAAGGGCCAAGCAAGCTTAACCGTACCTGGAATTTTACTCCGCAGTGTCCCTGAATATTGTGTACGTGTGGATTGAAGCGACCACTCAAGAGGCTAAAATTTGTCCCTATGATGCTGGTGGTAATTTAGAGATTAACGGTAATTCGGAGTTCGGGGGTTCTGGAGGGGTGGCCCCTCTGAGAGATATCTTAATTGGCAGCCTATCTCTAGAAAACGCGGCGATAAATGTCTGCAATATATGTTATAGAGCTCTTCCAAGAGCCACAATAACATAAATACCAACAATATCTCTGGAGAGCGCCGCATACCGCTGAAATCAACTGAAATCGATCGGTTTATACCGAGTGGAATCCAATTGATAGTATTTTAAGACGCTGAGATGACTTGTTCCGGCCTCGAGAGTTACCTAGCAGTTTGTCTCCTAAAGCTTCCCTGAGCCAATCCTTGTAGATCGTACACTTAGCTCATATAGTTCTTTCCTCGAAGATAACGCTTTGACCTGACGCCTCATGATATTTTCTTCACATTAATATAAGGAAACACTAAGTAGCAGGGTCTTTGGATACGAGAAGGGTTTTGTACTTACAGCTATTAAGTCTTGAGATGGTAGAAATGCATATGGGTCACCCTATCTTACCCTACTTTACAAGAACATACCGACTCCCTGAAAGAAATAGCCAAAAATCATGATATGATGTAGGGTTTCTTGGATTGCGCTTGAAGCTCCTTAAGGTTTGAGCATTAGTATACTCGTTCTAATATGAGCCTAATACCGGTAAAGTAGACGACGCATGTTCTTAGGGAACTTAATGGCTGTCAATGTGTAAGCAACAATGGCTAAGAGTAGGCCTCGTACGTCCCTGCGCTATGAAAGCGCTTGGACAAGCTTACCAAGTTGCCCTACACATTCATCCTCAGGATATGGCACCTTTGAACCACCACCAGAGCAAAACTACATGTAGGTTCCCACCTATCGAGATTACTGGCACAGAGGTAATGAAGGCCTATAATAGTGGCACTGGAAGTATCTTGCGCTGAGAGAAACAGCATCATCAATTAGAGACACGACCTATGCCAGAAAAACCAGAAACTGGGGAAATCCAGGTACCGAATCAATAAGTATTGCAGTCTATTTATAGAGTATTTCATGCGGCTGATTACAACACGTGACCAAAAGCCAAGCCAAGCCAATTTTTTCCCAAAGCTAAATTTCGCAGGCTCGCAACCTCCACGGGTCTCCAGCCATCATGTCTCTCTACATTGAAGCGTCAAGAATTATTTCCCGCCCTAGATATGGTGGCCTGAGGGGAGCTATATATTCTGATTCCTCGCTGAAGTCTCGTCCGGAGCAACTGTATGCCCTAGTCATCGAGACGCTGAAACATCAAGAGATTCTGAACGAAGTTATTGACAAGGCAGGCCTGCTAGATATTGAAAAAAAAGTAAGAATATTTTCACTGCGGGGATCTAGGATCTCATTGATTTTCATAGGTTATCTTTAGTTGTATAGCAGTCCATAGCTAACACATTTACTACTAGCTTTCACACCCATTAGCCCTAGTCTTGGTTCACGACTTTCTTTTAAAGAAGGGCGGAATTGCAACCTCAACCGGACCATTAAAGGAATCTATCCTCCGCCATAAAGCCAGACTATCTTCTGAGTTCACCCGCGCCAAGATACGGCGTGGTTATTCATCTACCGCAGCTCTCCTCGCTGCCACTGTCACGACTTCTGCCAGATATCCACGATGGGTTCGAGTAAATACTCTCAAAACCACAGTTATGGATGTTTTAGCGGGGGCCTTCAAAGATTACACCCCTGTGAACGAATTCCAGGAAGTATTCGCAAAAACCGGAGAGAAGGAGGCTATGGTGGTCTATATAGACCCCCATATTCCTAATCTACTAGGATTCTCGCCTTCTACTGATCTATCAGCTCATGCGCTTGTTGTCTCTGGCGCCATTTTTCTTCAGGATAAAGCTTCCTGTTTTCCTGCGCATCTTCTATCGCCTCCGCCAGATGCGTTCGTGATCGATGGCACGGCCGCTCCTGGGAACAAAACCACACATCTCGCAGCTATCATTGGAAATGGGAGCTCTGGAAAAATATTCGCATTTGAGAGGGATCCAAAAAGAGCAAAGGTCTTGGAAACAATGGTTGGAAAGGCCAGTGCCAATAAGATAGTAGAGATCAGAGGCGGAAATGATTTTCTACTGGCAGATCCGTGGAAAGGGGAAGAGAGGGAGGGATTAGGGAAAGTGACGCATTTACTATTAGACCCAAGCTGCAGCGGCAGCGGCATCGTAGAAAGACACGAGTACGAATTACTTCCCACCGCCGCGAAGCCTCCTCTTCCGGCTAGCCGAACAAGCAAAATGAAGAAGCGAAAGCGGGAAGATACCGCAGAAACTGTTCCGACAAAATCAGTATCTAAGAAGGAGGAAGAGGAAATCGCGAAGCAAAAGAAATTGGACGAAGAACGTCTCTTGTCTTTATCTACTTTTCAAAAGAAGATTATTATGCACGCTATGCGTTTTCCTTCAGCACGACGGATAACTTATAGCACATGCTCGGTGCATGCTGAGGAGAATGAGCATGTGGTTTTGTCGGTCTTGAAGTCAGATGTTGCGGTGAAGCGCGGATGGAAAGTGGAGAATAGAGATAGAAATAATTTCAAGGCCTGGGAGAGGAGGGGGTTGGTTGAGGAGTGTAATGGGGATGAGGAAATAGCAGGAGGCTGTATTAGGTGTAACCCGTGGGAAGACGGCGGGATTGGATTTTTCGTTGTGCCTTTTGTGAGGGATGGTAATATCGATGAACCACTCGAGGAGAGCAAGGAGGAGGTGGATGGACTTCCAGATTCGACGATTGAGGAAGAGAATGAAGAGGAATGGGGCGGTATTAGTGGTATTGACGAGGTCAAGGCGACGGAAACAATTAACTCGAGTATGATGGAGAAGCAAAGACAGAAAAAGCGAACGATAAGCAAAGCAGTAGAAACTATCGGGGAGGACGGTGTAGGGAAGAAGGGGAAAGGGAAGGGAACAGAAAAGCTTGCTAAATTTCGTCCACGGCGTTTGCTTGGTTCGAACAAAAAAAAGTAGTTTCTAAGGGTAAAATAATGAAGGGTAAAATCGAGGGAATTATAATTTAATGCTGCCACAGCTGCCAAAAATAAAACTAGGCTAGGGATTTTAGTACCATTTTTCACTCATATCGGGGTTTTCCCTATGAATCTGAAGTTGATAGCTGTAAAATCATGTGATATCGCTGTCAAGAAATTTTATAATGTCGTTCTACTTAACGAGGACGAACTACTTAGGAAAATACACTAGACCAATCTAGCCAAGCACCAGGCTTGACTAAATACCGGGAAGTTCTGTTTTTTGAACTATAGTTCAAGAAACCCGCCCAGCTGCAAGGCGTATGGAAGGCCCTTGCAAATTATCCTCGCCGCCTTGTACTCGAAATACAGTACCAACATTGTATTTGATGGAATACTAAACCGCATATCTCCTGACCCGTACCTATTTCGGAACCAAGAATGCTCGTTTTAATACGGGTCAACCCATTTGCGAGGCGAAACTAAAAGACAACCAATGTCTAGGGACTACAAATCTAAGCAAGCTAGATTGGGATTTGCGCAAACGTCCTCTCGGAATGTGAGCATCAGCTTCGCCCCATCGCTACCGGAATCTTACCCATCACAACTTCGACGAACCCTTTTTTTTTGTCTCCTCACTAAGTATTGATCTATCTCATGGAAATTTGCCCTATCCACGCACACCATATGGCACATGTGGCATATGTTCAAGCTTCGAAAGGAAAAGGGTGTACCTAATACCAAGAGTACAGTATTGATGAGTTGGTCCACGACTACACGTATTGTAAGAAGCCATAGTAAGTATATGTAGGTTAAGAAAACCACCTGCATAGGAACTTTGGGTATGTTTAAAGTGGCCCCATTTGTAAATAGGCCGACCCGTTTGTAAATTGACATCCTTAGAATACAAGTCGAATCACGAACAGCCGTGAGAGCCAGAGTCACCCAAAACCATCAGCTTCCAACATCTAGTAAGGTAAGCGTAAAGTTACTATTAATTCCTAAGAATGAAGCACCACAGCACTCGTAAGCAAGGCTAGTGATAAGACAACCAAGGATCTTGATGACAAACCACCTAACCACAACGAGGCCTAAGACCGCAAGACATCCGCTAGGGTACTTGAAGTTAAAGGTAAAGTCACCAAGATAGTATGGAAATAAGAGTTCGTTGAGTTATTGGACATTAGGAAATTTCCGAGCTACCGAAGAGACAGGAGGGCCAGGGCTCAAACATCTAGTGTTGATTAGACCGAGTGATATATAATGAGCGCTACCTTTAATCAAAAGACACAAAAATTAAGCCTTACAGATCAGTCGTTTTCCACGCCAGACATATACCAATCCTCTTCCAACACCCCGGAGCGCCTGATTACTCCAAATACCCTATATAAGGCCGCCTCTTAAAGTTGGTTTGTTAAAACCCACCAAGAAAGTCCAGTTAGATAGCCCCATTTTAGTCACGGGGTTTTCTCGAGACGAAACGAGAAGATCGGATGGGACGAGACGAAGCGAGATCTGCCCGAAACTAGTCCCGCCTCGTCAACATTCAGGAAATTACCGCCCAGCTGTTCCTATGCACATGTTAAATGGCTAGCTTTACTTTCAATGTCGTACTAATACGAAACAATGCCTAGAGTTCTGTTACCGTTGTAGGTATTATAGGATCATAAAAAATTTGGGCTTGTTGGAATGTGGCCATACGGAAGTTGGATGATGACACTTCCTTCATATATATGATCTATTTATCAACATGTATATGTGCGTGTGATGATTACTTAAGAGAATTGAAGGAATAGTAGTACGTTCGTCACATCATTGTTCTGTTTTACAGCCAGGTGTGATCATGATCATGATAAGTCACTCGATTAGCGTGCACCGGGCTAATTAAAGAATACCCTAATCATCAGAGTAGTTTCAAGGTATAATTCCTCAGAAGAAGCATAGAAGCATTATGTAGAGGGGCGAGGGCTATGGTGTGGGTGGCGTGAAGGTGAATTACTAGATAAAAATAAAAATAAAAAAGGAGCTGGCGGGATCTGAACCACAAAAGCTCTTTCTGCCAAGCACTATTTCAACTTGGCCGCGTGTGAGAGGAAATTGTTCCACACCAGTTCAGGTAGGCCATTCTTTCACGCGTTATGATGGTGCCTGTTTTTTGCAAAACTTGTACCCGTGGGCATTGTTTCTGGCACGTACGTAGGTTAGACACCAGATAGAATGGTGGTGACTAGCCAGTAGCCAACAAGGGACTTGGGCAACTCATTTGTCATCCAGATAGCTCATCCATTTCTTCAGACCTTCACACCACCTTGACAAGAACGGTCAGAGTGTGCCTCCTTTGGGATTTGGCTAAGACATCACTCCACTAACAAGAGTTTGTGCTAATTCTATGAAGAGAACGTATTTTAATTAGGCTATTGAAAAATCTAGATATAGTCAGTTGCATTACTAAGTGGTGCGTCCTATATGATCACTCTTGCTCCACAAGCTCTTAGTTTCATAGCATCCGTCTCCACTTTCTAAATTGTGTAGTCTTTATCCCGGACGCTTCTAGATACGGTGATCAGCAAAGCAACCCCTAATAGAGAGTAAGGTAGCCCTACCGCAGCGCTGAGACGACTGTGCCGAAAATCGACGATCAGCCAGTTGCAGAGAGTCCCGTTGTCGATCTACGGCTTGTACGCGCCAACATCCAAGAAACGCTGTCAGTGCTCTAAAAGACGATTACCGTCTCTCAGGAGCTCGATCTTCACCTTGCTTTCGCTCTGCGGAGGCGGTCCAGTAGGGTAATCCGTCTGGTTCCAGGGTCTAGCCCCGGGTGGAATTGCCAAAATTTGCTCCAGGGCAAGCCTAGAGAGGACTGCAGACTGCAGTCATCTTCGCCGGGGATGGTGTGTGGCGGGCTCATGTGAAGCGTAATCTAAAGCAGCAGGTGAGAAATCAGAGGTTTCTCACTAGAAACGAAGTCTTGATAGGAAAACATAGAGAATCACATTAGCGTTACAGCACCGGGAAGGGGGGGTGAAATTGGTACGGTATTCGTACATCGCTCTCATGAATGCGTGAGTAAATCGGTAGTGCTACAGAGTTCTTAAAGGTAATGCGGTAGTCACCCTGACTTATTCCTACACTTTCTAACAATACGGTACCCAAAACACCCCCCACTTCCCGGTACTGTAGCCTCAGGGTTCATCCAGAATTGATGCCCCCTCTCTGAAAGCTTCACTACAAGAGCAGATAAAAAGAGTTTGACGATGACATCATAGTAGTAATATCTGTCAACGTTAGTACCGCGAAGCAGTCGAGACCTCTTGGCTCTTGAGCTTCCTGGTAAATCTTTAGACGAGTATGTCTACGGAGACTTGCGGAATACCCGTAGTCTTCACGAGTTTTTCCCTCTGGCTTTGAGATGGTGCAGGAACAATAAGACCTCGGAGCGGGAACGAGCGCGAGCAATGTCTAAAACTAAGAGCCTCCTGTTCCTGCTGCCATAGTCTGAGGTTCGATGTTGCTAGATGAGGTTACAAACAAGCTCCCGCTTGCATCCAAAATATTCTGGGAAGGTATTTTTTTAATTTTTAATTTTGACGTCTATTTGTCGCTACCACGTGCTGTATGCACATCCCACCTCCGCGTCATGCAGGTACCGCAGGTATCGGATGATCAGGCACAGACTGTTGAGAACGTGGTGGTACAGGACTCAGCCCAGGCGACTCGAGCTCGAGTGTCTAGTGCCATTGATGGATGGTGGGGAACTCTCTGACACTTAGATTCTGGCTGAGTTTCTGGATGCCTTCCTTACTTTCGTGTATTTTTCGGATTACAAGTGTCGGATCTCTGAAATAGCGTTACATGACGTAATGTACCGCGTAGTACACAATGCGTTAGCGGTGCTGACAAGCCTAAAGCTTGGAGGAACATAGAAGATACATGTATCAAGGGTAAAATAAAATAAAAAGCCGGACAGGAGATATATATAGATCTAGAGCAAGAAGTAGAAGAGATACAGTAGACTCTCTCGATAGGAGCGCCGCCTGTAACAACAACTACAGTATGAAATTATCTATAGTGGGTTTGGATTCAACATGCAGTCTACCTATAATATGAACGAGTAAGACATACGATACACTACTATCGGCGGAGGTGAAAGAGCTTTTCTGGGGTTATGGGGGACTTGTATAGTAGATAGTAATAGGGGGAACGATAGATGATACGAGGACAGTTGAATGCTTGGCAGCGGGCTAGGGCCGGCGAAACTATTTCCCAGGTATTAAAAATAAAGCATATACATAGAAGCCAAAAATAACACCTATTAACTACCCCAAGCTCCATTTACAGTTAATGGTTTTCTGCCGTAACTTTAGTATATCCAAGGCGTGATAAAGACTGAAGGGTTTACCTCGGATACCTAAAGGGGTTCCTGATGACGTCGCCGTCAATCACGAGCATTTATTTAGATATAGGATCCGTGCCCCTAATTTGAGGAGGAGATAGGAGACAACGTCTATATACCTCACAGCCGGAGATCGGTGCGAGAAATGAAGAAGATTATTGTTGTTATTGTTGTTAGAGGCTAAATATGCTTAACGGGGTTGTGTATATTTCTTTTTTCTCTCTGAGGTGGCTGAGCGGCGTTTATAGAGGCACAGACAGCACTAGAACGCTAGGAAACATGACCTGACATTACGATAACAATGATGGTATTCCTTCAATATTGGTGTTTTCCTTTTCCGCTCTACTGTCCGCTCTACTGTTAGGCTTCAATGAAATGTAAGGGGGGGTTGGGGGGGGTGAAAAGGGTGAGGGTGAGGGGCAGGAGGGGAGAGTAAGGGGGTGCGGAGATGTCGAGACGGAGTAGTGTGAAGTAATCAGTGACACCGCCTTCCCGAAGGTACGGCGCTGGTAAATATCATGCAGATCATGCGGAAAGATGGGAGGGTGGAGTCCAGACGGGAGGGTGTTGGGTTTAGGGTTCTGTGCGTTTTTTATGTGCGTGTTGATTTTGTTTTAGTTGTGTGTTTGTCTGTTTGTGTGTTTAAGAGCACCGTAGTCTAAGGGTTGAATGTGCCGAACGAAATAATCTGATGAAATGTTGGGGCCATCAGTTCGAGGCTCTGTGATTCTTGGCGCGGGTGATTGTTTATGATTCAGCTCATACCCGGGGAAACCCATCGCTAATTTGATCACCCCGTTCTCCCGAAACTCTGTATCACCGGCCAACCGTCCCCTGTAATTGTGTGCGTTGTCAGCAGTTGTTCTAATTCAATCGCACATGCACAGGGTTTTTCGTTAATTCATATGAGGTATTTGCTTCCCGCTTTGGATCGCGATACTACCGTTACCAAAGCCCTGCAGTGCACGTCCCCCCCGATTTCGAGAAGGCTTACTTTAGGCCCTGTGGCTTGTACTTCAACGATAGCTGTGTAACTAGAGTCGTGGCTATAATCTCTTGGTCAACACGCGGAGCAGTTGTCCAGCCTTACAAGATTCCTAAAACGATCTCCCTTTCGATATAGCTATGTAGCTGCAACTGACGATGATTCGCTAGAATTAAACCGGTGTTATAAGATATTTAAATTAAACGACCATTCGATAGCTACAATAGTTGGGGAGAACCAAGAAAAAACTATAAAGCTGGCTATGCGCAGCTAGTACATACATACCCGTGGAACCGGTTTTATTTTTTATTTTTTATGCTAATTATAGGCCTCAAAACGAAGCCGTAGTGCCGAATGTTGGTGGTCCTTGGGGAAATTCACAACGAGAAGCCTTTCGTCTCAAGGTTCTGAGGCTCTTTAGAACAGAATAAGACTCTGGAACAGGAGACTTCATAAAAATACACACTACTGCAAGCTTAGGCGCACACATTGCGCCAGCACACTCTTCAAAACCCCAGCATAAAGCAACCCTGAACTCTACTTCATATACATGACAAGCTAAGGATTGGTTGCAATAGCGATGGAAAGTGCTATTTCTTTTTCCCGATCCCTTTTCACCTGATCGCAGATGTGTTTTGATTATGCTGTGCGACTTCTATATCCCTGATTAAGTGGCGAAGCAATGTTGAGTTGTAGAAGCTGTTGATTCGTTCTGGTCGCACGGCGATGAATAAAAAGAGTACTCGCTTATCTTTAATGCAAATAAGCTCACTTCTAAGCACCTGTGACGGCTTAGGAATACACATGTATGCTTGCTTCCTACTAATATCTAAGTGCACTTCGTAATAAATGTACTAGGGTCAAGGGTGTAGAGATAGAGTAGAACGCCAGGGTTTTCTGTTCTGTGAGGTCACCATAATGTGAGACCTGGACTTGTCCCATCTTCATACCCCTACCCCAGTTTTTATTTACTTAGCGGAAGCGGCTTCCAAGGAACCATCTAAATACCTTATCGTTGTCGAAGGAATCGCCTTCTAAACCGGGATTTTATTTCCTTAATACCACACCCTTTAAGTAATATTTCCGGTTGGAAGTTGAATCCTGGCTCCCCTCCGAAATAAAGTATGGCCATGTCGTACGGTAATTGTAGTAAGGCAAGGATCTAGATTCCCTACTAGCCTGGTCTGCATGGAGTATTCTTTGGTAGAACAAACAGAGAAGAGGGGAACCCACGTCCACCAACAACATATTGCCGATGCTGACACCGACACCCATTTTGGCGTCTAGGGCTGTGCATGTTATGCTGATCCTCCAATTTCACAATGCCAAACCATAAAAAAATGTATCTGAAATTGAATCTTAAGGCACTGGCTGGTTGAGCTTCATTTTAGGTCTCTCGATACGCCAACCCATACACTATTTTTTTAAGTACAACCCAGATGCTGACACAGGTAAGCTGTAAGTTCCTTACACGTTTCAACGCCCGGAGTGGATTTTACCACATGGTTTCCGCCCAGACGCAGCAGCAGCATCTCTGGGAGACGTTCCCGTCGGTTCCGAAGACTCGGCATGCTGTTATTCACGTGCAATTGCCCGAGAAAACGCCGAGTGGATTGCGGAGAAGCTGGTTCTGGGCATTTTCAAGCTTCGTCGAATGCAGGTACTGCGTCCGTGGGCATTCTGACGAAACGTTTGGGCTTGGATACATCGGGGTCCTAGTGGCGAATCACTTCACACAAGGCTATCGGCTGGCTGATCCCGATAGCGATCCCTGCAACTGCATAATTAATTTCCCTCCCCCCGCCCGTTTTCTCTAAGCCTCTCCTCTCTCTGCTATTGTAACAGCATTCAGTACTACCTACTCAGCTTCCTGACGTGTGCTAGGCAGCATCCTCCTTCATATCTACATATGTAGCTTTGGTTTCGCTTGAATAGCCTTTGGCGTGGGAACCCGGCCGCTACCGTGAAGCCCCAAAAGCAGTTCCTCTGGTCCGAGGATCCTAGGAAAATACAGACTTGGTAAGCTATATGATCTAATGGTAGTGTATCCTAGGGAATACATGTGTGCACTATCCAAAAAAAGGAGTAGGTACCAACACATATCGTGTGAGACGCCCACATACTGACACCGAAAGGTAATTACAGTAGCATCCAGGGCCAGCTGTATTCCCTATTGGTACTCTTCGGTCCATGACTCCACCGAACAATTTGTGTCTTGATAAGTATTAGAGTTGGAGGGAACCAATCACCATCACCCTACATGCACCAAGTACCCATATGCCTGCATGGTTGTTAGTTGTGGTGGCTTACAAGTGCAGGTGGGCCAATACGGTCAACAATGTCCCATAACAAAAAATTTATCTACATAAGGCTGCCGATTTCCGGTATCCTCTCTCTCCTTCATCTCCTTCATCACTGGCTTTCCCCAAGCTTGGGTTTAGGTATCTACACATCCCTTCGGTGCCCTTGACCTTAAGCTGCACTTTAGTAGCTTCTGGTCCTCTCTCTCTTTTTTTGGTTTTTCTAGTTTACCCTCTACGGTCGCTTCGCAATGAAGCTCTCTACTTTCCTTTACGGGTCGCTCCTAGCCACTATCCCAAACTTTGTGAACGGATGGATGCCCGCCGACAAAATTCGCGGTGTCAACTTGGGCGGTCTTTTTATTGTCGAGCCATGGATGATGGGCGACGAATGGAACGCGATGGGATGCGGAGATCAACGCTCTGAATTCGATTGTGTCCTCAAACTCGGTCAAACCAAAGCTGACGCCGCTTTCCAGGCGCATTGGAACCGATGGATCACACAGGACGACCTCAACCAGATCAAGAGTCTTGGATTGAACACCATCCGTATCCCCGTTGGATACTGGATGTACGAGGCCATTGTGTACACCGACAGCGAACATTTCCCTCGAGGAGGTTTCCAGTACCTCGAACGTATCTGTGGATGGGCTAGAGCTGCAGGTCTCTATGTCATTATCGATCTCCACGGCGCACCAGGGGCCCAGCAGCCCAATCAGCCCTTCACAGGCCAGTATGCGCCTTCCGCAGGTTTCTACGTGGACTACCAGTACGAGCGTGCATACAAGTTCCTCGAATGGATCACCAACATCATTCACACGAACTCCAACTTCTGGAGCGTCGGAACCATCGAGGTCGTCAACGAGCCTTCGCAGAACCCCGTATATCCTTCCCTGGTTCAGACATTCTACCCTACCGCTTTCAGTCGCATCCGCGCAGCAGAGGTGAAGCTCAACACCGCAAAGGCCGACTACCTTCACATCCAGATGATGAACCAGAAGTGGGGCGCTGGAGACCCCAATGCCAACCTCCCAGACAAGTACTTTGCCTTCTACGACGACCATCACTACGTCAAGTGGACACCCGGCGTCCCTCTTACCCGTGACGGCTACATGCGTCACTCATGTACCGACGACCGCAGCGGAAACTGGCCCGTCGTTACTGGCGAGTGGAGTCTTAGCGTTGCCGATTCGGTCGAATGGGGAAACAACGAGCTCTCGCTCACAGCTTCCGATGCTGTTACCTGGTACCGTAAATGGTGGGCTGCGCAGTTCCTCAGCTACGAGAAGATTGACGGATGGATTTTCTGGACCTGGAAGGTCAACTGGATCGCTGGACGGAACGACTGGAGATGGGGCTATCAGCAAGCTGTTGCGGCCGGCGTTATCCCGAAGAACCCGCTGGATGCGTACAGCTGGAATGCTTGTGCTGGCTATACCTAGGATTCGTCTGCAAAGACTCTCAAGGTACAGTCTTCGGGAGTGAAGAAGGGAGTCTTTGGGGCACTGAAAGTGTTTCTAGCCATAGTGTTTGTTTCAGAGTGTATTTTCATGGCTTTTTCATAAATGTTAATGTCGAGAGTACATCTTTGTCATTCACGAGCAACTATCACGAGAAATCTATTCACTGTATATAGAAAGGAGTATAAAAGACATTCCCATATGCATTTTCCGATATTGATTGACGTCCTGGCCCAAATACTGATTGCATCTAGCGGGGCTGGAAAAACCGGTAACCACCCATCCATCAATTTACCCGGTGGGTAGTTAATGTAAATAGAGGCTGTGTTCAAGCATCAGCCAACCAATAAATATATCAACGACGTATATTTTTAAGCATTGACTTTGCCATGCGTTGTGCTGTTGTGCCGCAAGCGTGACTTGCAGGTTGGCACCGCCCGGGACATGTGGGCCTTGCATGTCGCTCGTAGACCCACGCCTGGCTTGAGAAATACATCCGGAGTACTTAAGAAATTCCGAGGTTTGCAGAGCTACATGTAGTGCTCATACTAGCTTCCCATTATACTCTACTCTTGATGTTGCGGCACTATCGAAGTGTACAGAACTGTCTAAGACAAAGCCGTTGCCACGATGTGATGTCCTACAATGTCAAACACACTAAACTAGCAGCGGGAAAGTATACTCTACTCTACTACTCTCTTGGCCAACCACTGACGCAAATTTTAGTTACACGAACCTTAGAGTAAAGGACGTTGAAGTCTTGGTTTTGTTGACTAACTAAAGAAGGCACTAGTGCTGTATCCGAGAGGATCCGATATAGCCCTAGCATTCTGCCCTAGCCTAAAATTCAATTCGTCCTACATGTACTTGTTGAGTGTGCACTCAGGGTACGTACCGGTATATCTAGCGAGTTACCCCATGGGTTTAAAGTAAAGTGGAGGAGGATTGATTGGATCGCTGGGAATTACATGTATGTAGCTTCGGCATCTGGTCCAGTCTTAGGATAGCTAAGCACATATAGTTTAGCTAGGTCAGGCCCACTGAAGCTAGGGAATTTGAATTCTAGCACACCCCTCTTGTTTTGGTCTGGTCTAGTCTAGGTACATCGCTTTTCATTAGGTTCTAGCTTTCCCCCACTCTCCCAAAAGGAGTACATATATAGTAGCTAACTGTAACCACAAGTATTGCCAAAAGGAAAACTGAAAACTGAAAACGGCGAGAGAAAGAAAGCACCGTAAGAAAAGTCCCGAAAGTCATCATGACAACAACCTGGAGCACCATCAAGACTGTTAAGTAGCGAGGAATCCGTTTCCATCCCTACCGCCTCCTGCAATTGACCGTCGCACATTATCGAAAATGACCTAAGAAGATGAAGCTAGGTTCCGAGATTATGAATTCAGTGATGCCAAGCTGTTCTGTGAGGTACCTAGGTTCACCACATGCCACCTCGATACCACCTACATAACCTTAGGCGCTCTTTGGCATATATAGCAAAGTGGGTTTCTTGCAGCTTGGCCGATATATCTGAACGGACAATTGCACACTAATACACCGGCATAAACAGCGGAGTGGCACTTCTCTACGCTACCAGGAATATTCGGGCAATGGACCTACCCAGATAATTAAATCAAACCGCAGCTAATGCAAAAGTTAGACCGACACACTATTATCGCTTAGTCTGAAAATTATTTATTAGGTCTATTAGTCACCTTTTTTTCGCTTTGTCCAAACTACTTGTTATATAACTGCCACTTATGAGTCCTAGAGTACAGCACACTGGGCATGTGAAACCACAATCTATCACTCGATATATCTTCATAACAATCTGTTGTAGAACGGCTTCCTAATTGGGGGCACATTTGGACAAAGCAGTGAACAAACGGTACCCGGAATCAGTGGGAGTTCTCGCAGTTCTTTGTAGCCAGAAGACAAAGGCTTTCTTAGTATAAATACTGAGTTCTAGGGCGCGCTGTACTAAATAATAAGTCAATTATTCGATATATTACAACACAATCCTATTATCTATTTATTTATTAACCCATTAGGCACATTCAGCCCGTAGGCTATGCATATAAAGCATTCTAATATTGGCCTCAACACACTTAGTTCAACTATCAGGCGGCATGGCACTCCAATTTTAAGAAACTGACATAATCAACCTTAGTAGTCTCGTGACAACAGTACAATCCTTAATAGTGCAAAACCCCCCCTCCCCTTTTAACACATATCCCCTTGAAAACACTGCAGTATCTAGGAATAAAGTCGACGTCTTCCATCGAAAGATCAGCCAAGATCTTTAGTTTTTTTTTCATTTTGTATGAAGATTCTCTAATTATTTTTTTTTGGTCCTTCTTCCTTCTCTCCCTCCCTCCTTCCTTCCTGTATGAATAGATATCGCCGCAGTTTTGTACAACTTTTTGTTAGCCATGTGTACAGCCCTCATCCTGCCTTTTAGTCTTGGGAGAATCGATACATGCAGTAGTAGTTACACGAGCCCCCCCCCCACAGGCCTCCCCCCACGATTCATCGAGCAGCTTGAGAGATATATTCAATCAGCCTCTAGCTCTCTACAATATTACCCTACCTATTATTTGCTAGCCACAGACCGAAGCAGTATTTGCAATTATCTACGGCAGACTATAACTCCGCGCCCCCCCGCCCCCCTGCCCACGCAATCACCAGGACTACCTACTAGGATACAGACCCGGTGAAAACCAAAGTAATATCTGCAAAGGCCCGATATATATATATATGGGATATTATTACTTCATCCGGTAAAGAAAGTCTTTGTACGATCGGGTACTGGATTCCCCTCGAGCTCTGACCACTCCGGATCCTCTTATGTGCTCACTCCCATTTTTTTTTCATACTTTAATATTCGTAAATTATAGCTCCTAAGTTATTATAAAGGTGTCTTAGATACTAGTTTACATTCTTGCATTCTAAATAGATTTGCTAGTTAACCTACACGCTTACATACACCTCGAGTAACTTTCGCCTAGACGTGGTCGATGTTTAGTCGAACAAAACTAACGACATGGACGCGTGGCTACGTGTACATCCATTTTTTTAAGACATACATGTATCTTGTCTTCGGAAAAACCACAAAATCAAAGTTTCTTGAAAAATGCTTAGCTATGGGTGGGTGAACATATAACACAGTCACTTTGCCTCAGGAATGGACGCGACGGGTTTCTATATCAACCCATCTGCAGTATAGTAAGCAGTCTAAACCACCGGCATATAGGTGGAGTGATAATTTAAATCACAAGCTGAGAAAAAAAGTTGAGCACGAACCTCCCAGCTGCCCTACATATTAACGACGTCCCATAATCACAGTATCTCACTCGCCTCTCCTAGTACACCACGTTAGAGATACCACATCGTACTCCAACAGGTTTGCTCTTCCCATCATCGCTGGGTAGGAAGCTATAAAGATCTATCATATATTCTTATGCTATATAGAAGAGCTTTTTATCTGTGTTTTGATCTTGGCTCTTCGGCTAGGTGTTATTGTAATACCGATGTGTGTATCCGCTTTTCCATGTCTAAGCAATGTTCACACCCGGCGCCATAAAAGACATCTACGAAAACGATTTCATTAAAGAACAGGTGAATCGTTTTAATATTCCTATTTATGTTCAGTAGCCCCCTTCCTTTTTGATTAGCAATTCCTCGCCCTCCGAGATTATCCTCACCGATTCTTAAAATTGAAGCCTATTAACATAATCTCTAATCCATACACCCTTAGAAAATCAATTTTGATACCCCGTAATTAACCATCCCTGTGTTTTAAATTCACTCGTAACAGCCGCCAACAGCCGCCAATGCCACGTGCTTCTTGCCTCCAGAGAACCACTCTAAATCACTCACCAGAATCGGTTTTTCGGGAGAAACATCTTCATAGCTATAAGTCTTGCCATATATAAAGTAACGCTTGCTTGAATTATTAGATATTTCGATGATGCTCCTAAAATAAACCTCACCCGGATGCTCTTTGCGCTTCGGGTTGCCATTATAGACCGTGTTCAAAAAGTCGGCAAGCCTCAGATGTCCACACATAACCATTGTCATATACTCGTCCGGCTCTTGATTGGCATCGATACCTTTATTGTTCAAGTAAATCGTGGCGACGAAATTTTCTCCAACAAGAGCTCGATTGCAGTGGCTGCAGGCACAAGGGAGGGGACGGCAGGCTTCCAGCAACGCTACGTTATCACTATGCACCTTCGGGTTCAACAGAACCAGGCTATCTTTGAAGAAATGGTGCTTGAAGAGTGTGAGGGGTACGCCGTTGCTGTTGTCTTTTCCCAGGGTAGGGGTTAATTCGAAATACCATTGTGATATGCCTCGTTGAGAATCCGTGTAGTGGTATCTGCAGTTACTCTCGGGATACTCAATTGTCAACAGTATCTCTGTGTGCTTTTTGTAGTTCTTTGGGAGCTGTTGCATAGCGTATGTGGGGCCATCATCAATATCTGTCCCTTCTTGCCGTTTCTGCTCGTTATCCCAAATCTTTTGAATCTTAGGATTTGGAAGCTTCCTTCCCCTCTCCAGGGTGAATACTTGATGTTTCGAAGAATCGGATTGAGAAAGGTGGATAAATACATGCAGTATCGGGGATACCGGCATAAAGAGATACTGGGAACTCATGACTATCGATGATGGAGGTCAGTTGGGTAATGGTTAACAGCTGAAGGCAGATGCAGCGAGCTGATGCAATGAGTATCGAGATGAAGGGCCGAGGAGGAAAGGATGAAGAAGCGAGACGAAAGGGCGGAGTGGATAGGTAAGATGATCACATGCGCTAGAAAAAGTCACCATGCTTAGGTAAATTTGAATGGAGCTAGGTGGCCTAACTCTCTCCTAGCTTACTTATCCTTCTCCTGTTTAAACTTGCAAACCAGGTTTATCTGTAGAATTTCCACCACATACATGTGCAGTAACCCCAAGTATTTCTTTAAACCCCAAAGATCTAGTATGCCCTCGAACTTATTGCACATACCAACAACCTACGATACTTTGTTTTTCACACTCGGCAAATCGCTGGAACTAGATCTAAAATTTACATCCGGCCCTAGCTCGAGTGACCGGTGATGATCAAGGTTCGAAGGTGAGTTAGGTAAGAACGAATGTCCATGTTACCAAAACAGTTTAGGTAATTCCGTACCGGCGGGCATGGACTTAAATATCTATCTCGCGTGGCACCGAGCGGCTCGTCTCTGACTGAGACACCATGCGCTGTCTGTTCTCTCGGAAGCTATGTATAGGTAGTTCAAGACGAACGGCAGGCCCGAATTACTCGAACCTAGATATTAGGGGAGGGGATGGAGACTTATCCGATCGCCGCGATGCAAGCCCTATTCCATTCCTCTCCTAGGGGGACGAGAGCTAGAAAAAAGCTGGCCAACTCAGAGCCTGCCCCTGATCCACTTGTTTCCCGCTACGGCCCAATCAAAATCGTCTGGCCGATAACAAAAGCAGCCGAGATTCTAATACCGTGGTAACCGTCCTACGCTAATAATTCCCGGGATAAGGGTTTTCGGCGTTCTGGATCAGCCCCATAAAGATCCCGTCCGTCGGCTGTCTCATAAAATTTCGCCCAACGCGCTTTAGAAGCATCTAGCCGAAACGACCGTGATTTGAGACAACCAGGTCCAGTTAGAGATGCGCCGAACCTTATTCAGACCACGAATTTGTACGTAAACACAAGAAAAAACCGTGAGCTTATGTGCAGAAGGTCTTTCCCTATCCCGGGGGAGATCCCGTGGTACCGAAAACTCAAGATTTGCGTGGCATCTGGGATGCTAGTAATGAAAATTCCCTTTTTTTTCAGCAGAACGATTATCTTGGCCAAGACACACCCTTTTAGATCGTGAACAGGTTGGTGTTGCCTATTTTAATATATTTCAAACCATTATCTCCTTGTTGACAAGAGCTGTTGCAGGCTCGAAGAGTACGAGTGATCGCATGTGCATAACAGTGGCAGGCAAAAGGCCCAAAAAAATCAAAGTCAACAGGGATCAGTTAACGATCAAGCAGAAGGCCTTGATCGGATGATATTTATACTCAAATTAACGGACGAAGCGAGAGTACCTGGAACGAATGTGTACACCCGCTAATAAAAAACCGATGAGAAAAAAAAAAAAGACCGTCGATGTATAGAGAACCCAGAAAACCACAGACCCGTAAATGAACCCTCCCAGTTAGCAAAAGAGAAAGAAAAACCCCCCATGTCTTGTTTGACATCGAACTTCCCATCCATACACACAAAATTCACATCCAGCTACAACCGAGGAGAGTAAACTTGATGTCTCAAGCTTAAACGCCTCGGCATTCCATTCCTATCCTTCTTCCTCGAATACAGAAAAGAGTAATGGCAGCAAGAGTAGAGACACTACAAAAATAGGACTAATAGTAAAAACCAGTAAAAAAAACAAAAACAAACGCGCCCTGACAAAAGAGAGGTAGTAATAGGAAATAAGATGACTATCCGGATGAGACCCCGCATAAAGATAAAGATGAAAGTTAGAAAAACGCTGAGAGATAGGGGATATGTTTGCGCAGAGGCTTACAAGAAACACAAACATAAGAAACCAATGGGAAATTGTTAGTAAAGATGAGACGAGACGACTTGAAGGAAACGATAGTAAACAAAACAACCATCCACACACAATCGTATCTCCTCTAGCATACGTAGATGCTCAAAACCCAATGCCACAGGACACCAGCTTTCTCCAAACCCCTCTTTTGTTGTACTTTTCACAGCTTCTAACTTTGAAACCCTCACCTCCCCAGTATATCTCGGCTTTGGATATCATTAATAATAGGACATTCTACCCGGTCCACGGATCGAAATAAAATCCCTCAATGAAAAATGCCAGGAACAAAAAAAAAGGAACAAAAAAAACACAATGCCCAAAAGACTATGCCACGCAAAACACAAAAGAAGCCAGTGACAAAAGGAAAGCGGAGATCGAACAGAACTAGGGAATATGCAAGATGTAAAACGAAATGTAAGAAACCAAGTTAAAAGGGTATGTAAAAAAGGAGTTTGTTTGCCACCCTACAAATAGCGTTGAGATCACCAAGAGCTTTCTGATAGAAAATATTGCTCCTCAGCCTCTTCCTAACATTTGCCTCATCCCCAACTTCTGACAAATATAGTAACGCATATGGCAAATAACCCTCGTGCAGCTTCTATGAAAAAAATATATAGTCGCCTATAAAACAACGTAATTGATTCCGGTAAATAGTACTCTTTGAACGCCTCGTACAGCTCATCAGAAGAAATGTGTATAAACTTTGGACTCTTCGTGAACATCCATCTCCTGCAAAAAAAGGTTAGCGTATGATCTTAAATTGCGATTACGAAGATTTGACAGAATTTACCATCTTGAATGTATTCAACTCCTCTTTTATTTGCTGAGCCAGCATAGGAGTTAATCTATTGCAGGTGGCTACCTCCCCCCTTCGGTCATATTCACCACTTGGCCAAGTATCGTGAAAAGTAATACGCGGGCTAAAGCTGACATTATATCTTGTAAGGGACGCAGGTGACGTAGGTGCGCTAGCCGAAGAACTTGCAGTTGCAAAGCGAGGCCCGGACATGAAATAATCATCTCCCTCAATCTTGAGTGAGTCGGACCTCTGCTTTCCAAGCTGTGGTTTTTGATTTTCTGACCCGGATGCAACGCTGGAGGGATCCGTGGGTTTTATTATGGGGGACGATGAACCGGAGCCTATTAAAACGTTAGTTTTAACTAGAAAGAGAGGAGAGTAGATCCAACATACGTTTCAGAATACCTTTCCTAACCGCTGCTAGGATCTCAGCTCTTTCTTTATCTCCCGCAACAAAACTCTGCCTCGCCGCGTCGGTATCGTTGGCATTGCTGGTCCTCCTGGCAGTACTTGGCTCACCAACCTTAGATGCCTCGAGCGAGTTTCTCTCTAGCTTAGGAAAGCCAGTTCCACCACCCGTTTGATCACGAGGATCTGCATTGACATTCACCTTCTCCCTCTCAGCCTCAACAGTAACCATAGATACCTGTCCTGTACTAACCTGAGCGGTGACTGGGCCGCTGGCGGCAGGCACGCCTACAACAGACTTCGGCCTGAACAGACCAACTAACGATCGCGTTGATTTCTTCATACCCTTGCCCATCTTCCTTATCATGATCGAAGCCGAGGACGCGGTTGAAGAGACGGAAACATTATCCGTTGACCCCGCGAAGAAGTTCCCTTGGCCAGAATAAATACCCTCACCCAACCCAGCTTCCTCTTGCCTTTTAGCGATTCTTAACTGCTCCGCATCCTGCTCCTCGCGAAATTTCTCCTGACGAAGCCTAGCACGCTCCACAGCCTCCTCGCCCCTCATATTATTGACGGCGGACACTTTCCGCAGCTCAGCAGCACTTCCAAATGAGAAAGCACGACGAAGACGATTCTTCATTCCTTTCTTTGGCATATCGAAAGACCCGAGATGTTCCGCTGCTGTTCTCGTAACTGGTGAGGGAACGGTATCGGACGCGCTTTGAGGTTCGGGAAACGTTTGGTAGGACGAATGTGTCTCTGGAGACATGCTCATGGGTTTCGAAAGCGGGGACGGGGCTGTGATTCGCTTATTCATATCGGTAGAAGATCCACGAGGGGGGACTTGAGACGGGCTGATTTCGTGGGGTGTGTTTGAACCAGCAGCACCCGACGAAGCGGAATGGATCGAATTTCGGTTGCTCTGAAAAATCAAAGGTCAGTATATAGACAATACACACGTTAATCGGAGTTGGGCTAAAGTACCGAGGTGGGCCTCGAGGAGTTCGCTGAGTTCGAGCTATCGGTACTGCCAGCCCTCCTATTACCAGGTCTCATGGAAGGCTGAAAGTTGGCTGACCCCGTAGCCTTGGTACTACCTTCGTTAGTTTGTGACTTACTCGATCCACTTGTCTCAGATCCTGGCCTTGACAGCTGTATTGGCATCGGTGATGACATTGTTGACATCTCTTGCCGAACAAAATTTTGAAAACTGTCTGGGCTAAACGCATCTGGACCAACAGATCTCCTTCTATTTTGCATCTGTTGCTGTGTTGTGGTAGATGGATGTCTGTGGGTGTGAATGTCGTCGACCGATTGACTTCTCAATTGGCCAGGGTAATCAGCAATGAAGGAAGGTTTAGCCGTTGCCCCAGCAAGGTAGGCGTCTTGAGGTAGCGAGGGGTTACTGTTTGATCGTATTGGTTGAGAGTAGATAGCAGCCACCGAAGCCATTCCAGATCCACTGGGCTGAGCAGATCCATTCTGCGAAGGGCCGACGGCAGACATTACGGAATCTGTTCTCCTATTGCCTGGGCGGCGGTACCGATCAGGGCTTGGACGATTGGTTGATGTTGTCATCTGTGGGGGTGGGAGGTTGGATGTTGAGATGGTGGAAAGGGGTCGAGGGTTGGAGCGAGAATATTGGTGTGCGTCGTCACGTGCAACGGTCGATGTTGTACCTTGATGTCGAGATGAGGGATCTGAAGATGAGGATGAAGACGAAGATATCGAGTCTGGAGCAGGGTACCGATTTCGTGAATCGTCAGGCTTGGATGATGTCCGTTCCCCAATTTTAGGGGGCTGTTTTGTATTCGAAAGGCTTGGGGTGCTTGTAAAAGCATATGGAGCAACGGGAGCAGTCGTGTATCCACTGCGATACCCACCTCCAACACTACTATTGCTGCTGTTCGAAGTGTTATTGTATCCGCCCATATTTCGAGGCGTGGTCAAGTGGTGCTGGTTGGTATGAGCAGACTGCGTCTGGGAGGACTGAAGGGCGTTAGAGGCGGACTGGGGGCGTGGCTGCATCAGGCTGACTGGTGATGGTGACTGCTGAGCTGGGAATGACTGGACGAGAGCTGCCATATTGGAGCGGTCCCCGCCTTTGGTGTTGAAGGGTGGATTGGACGTCGTTTTGAGGGAAGACTGTACAAACTCTTAAAGGGCGAAAATATTACCGATATCGTCGTTTAGAAATGCTTGGAATGAAGATATGATGGCAGGGTCTGATTAAATTGGTCGAAGCACAAGAGTCAGTCGATCAACGCTTATCCAAGAGCTTCTTTGTGAACACGATGAAGAGAGAGAACAGGTGTCCGGTGAAAGCTGGTAGATATTTTGTGGCTCAAGGCATCATATCATAAGACAGTTGAAGAACGAGGGATCAGGAGAGAAATAAACGAACCCCTTTCTTTCTCGGAAGAAATGACGCTCCGCGATGTATGATCACAAGAATCCGGTTCAGATCAGATTAAAGAAAGTAAGGCAAAATGTTCACAAGAATCGAAGGACTAAACACGGTAAAGGACAAAAGGACAAAAGAAGACCCAAGTACAGAGAAAGCCTGATGTGGGAGTAGACTGAGGGAGATGTATCCACTCGACTTGTCGTGTCAGGCCGTTAATTGGGTGGGCAAAGGGGATTATAGAACGAATGGTATTGGTTAATAGATTTTCTGGGGCGATCCCACTTCCTCGACGGCCAATTGTTAAGAAGAGATACGAAGGAGAGATGGGTGTGAGGTGGGTGGGCTTTTCCACAGCACAGCCAAGGGGGATGGTGAAGAAGAAGGTGACCGTGGAGGTTGAGAGCGGTGGTTGTAAAGCAGTTGTGGGTGCGTATGCAACAGGGACAGGGGGGAAGGGGTGGAGGGGTGTTTTGTGGGTTCAGTGGAAGGATCGAGGTGGTGCGAAGGGCGGCCGACGGACCAGGAAGAACAGGCGGGAATTCAAGCGAGCGAAGGGGGGTTGCTTGACGGGGTAAGTTGGGTAGAGAGGGAAGGCCCACGGAAGACAAGGAGAGAAGAGAGGCGAAGAATAGGGCAGCAGGAGAGAGAAGAAGAAAAAGGGATGGAGAACACGGATGAGTGGCTCCTGTCTAGAAGGGTGCAAGCATTTGGGTAGTAGAGGCCGAGTGAGCGAAGAGGAGCGGTGGAGAGAGAATGAGCAGGCCCTTTTGTCAAAAAGGAGGGAAATACAGGTAGGAGTGAACAAGTTGTCCAGGAGCGCTATACCGGCAAGCAGGCTAAGGAAGGAGCGGTCGGTTAGCCGTAGAGAAAGCTAAGTCCTCTGGGGAAGCGTTTTCTTGGCCCAATCTTCAACCTCTCCACATGGGAATTCCAGAGGTCTGCAAAGAAGGACCAAAAAGGAACTGGGCAAAAAGGAAAGAAGACTCTGGGACTGTGTTGTGGTTACGGTAAAGTTTGGTAGCTTGTCCTTGTGTTGGGGAGACATTGTTTGGTTAAACAAACTGTAAAAAGAGCGATCCGAAATGCAATAGAATGCTCAATATTGATACATGTAATTATACATTTCCAGTCCATATCACACACACCAGTTACGCACGTTATCAATTTGCTCGCTATACTAAATCTGACAGCAAGATGGTTATGTAAAAAAACAGAGGACAGGGCCGTAGGAGACGCGTCATATTTATCTTCCCATCGAACGTCCGCTACAGCAACATTCTCAGTCTTCAGTGTCGTTCGGTACGGACATGGGATTGCTTAGAGCAGATCGAATGACAGGCAACATCTTGAAACGTTAGCCTCTTTTCTACGGTTGTGTTTCTGCATGTACGAGCTCTTGGCGCGCTTCTTTACCCCATTAATACTCCGGCTAGCGGTCCGCCGCTCTCAACGGATTACGGTATCGTTTGTTCGGTCGGCTTGAGAAGCAAGGTGGTGTTTGTTCTCGTCTCTACAGAATGTGTTTTTCTTTTGTTGTTTTGGATTACCATGCTACGGTGTTTAAAAAGGGTCCTGCATGCTAGCGCGTATCGTACCTGGTGCAAGAACTAGTCAGCGACCTAGTGTAGCTTCCAGGTGTGCTTCCCAATACACACACGGTGAACTCTTTCTTGAAAGCTAAGAAAGAAACCTACACTTTCGCAATAATCGTTAACTCGGTTTCTTCTCGTGCCACCCTTCGCCTTCAACTACTAGCTAAGTGGTTGCACTACCCGAAACCGTCCGAAAAAACGCCTCTCAGATTGACGACGGCACACCAACAGACACACTGCTCACATACACACTATGCACCTCCCTCCTTAGTGCAGGTATGATTGTGCAAGTCGTAAATACATTTTGCCTACTGTACCCCCTTCAATTTTCCAGGCCTTTGGTTTCTCGGCCATCAATTTCCCTTTCGCAAGCCTATGTATTGCTACCGAGGGTGCATGCGAAAGTTTCGCAGAACCTTCAAGGTAATATCTTATACTATAGATGTACTACTACTCCGACCTAAATTCAGATGCTCCGATGAACCCGCCTGCAAGGTGTTCATCCGGAAATAGGTCACCTCATATTGTTTCTGTCTTGAAGACAACCCCCCCTCCCCTTGGTAGATGTTAATCCACGTATAACTTCGTGGTGCAGGCAATATCATCGTGAGGGACAAGGCAGGGTCGGATCTTGATAAATACAAGCCGGTAGATCATGTCTTTAAGAGATGGCACCAAGCCATCCATTAAAAAGTCGAGGCTCCCCGCTCTTTTTCAGGCTCCCCCGTCCGGTTGAGAGTAGGGTTAGGCCAGGCGGCGTTCCATTTGAGATCGTGGGGAAGGACCCTTCGTTCCGGTATCTATGTTTTCTTGTCACACGAAACGGGATAGATTTATCACCAATATCTTTTTTTTTGAAGGGATAACCCTGCTTACGGAATAAGCAGACAAGCATTCTCCCGGAACGAACACTTAGCTCTGGTTAACTTACCATTCTGTTGAATACATGTACGCTTATGGCCGGCTCGAGCTGATGCCGGACACTCTACCATACGTGGCGGATGTACAACAGCACATTTCAGAAACTGTTGCAAAAAAAGCACGTATCTTTGGCAAACTCTCATCAAAAACGACACAAGCTTTCGTGGTCGGGTTTCCTGCGTTTTTGCTTTTTGCGGTATTAGTTAGTGGCTGGGATACGAAGAGCGAACCAAACCCCTGCCAATGAGCCAAACCGCCATGACCGAAGATGATCGACGTGCACCGAGGCTACACATCGCGAATCGCGATATTTCAGGACAGAAAAAAAAGAGGGCCAATATTCGGCAATTTCTTCGCCGGCCTCCGCGGTGAAGACGGAAGTAGAAAGTGGGGTTGTTTTCCCAGGCCTAGTCTAGCACTAAAATTTTTAGAAAAATACTGCTATAGGATCGAAGGATTGTTAGATTCCTGGAAATGAAGTCCCGAGCCGTTCCATATGAAATGCAATTCCACTCAATGTATGTACATAAAGTATCTCTCAATCACGGTTAGAATGTATCTACTGTTCGCAACCGATAAACTTATATTAAACGTGTTGAAGATGGCAATCTCATGGTATAAGATGGGTGATGTTTCATCGTCGTTCTTTGCTCTAATAAGAAACAAATTATGAATGACGCTTGTCGTGGCAAGGGTTCCGCACCCCCGGATCCTTGTAGATTCCCCCCCACGCTATTTATTGGATTTAGAGCTACTTATTCCAAAAAAGGTACGACATTAGCAACACCATAGCGGCCACACCATCAAAGTATCACGACCACCACCCAGTATTGCTATTAGCAGGCGGCGTATACAATGAAATAACGTATGGTCAACTACTGTAATTGACCATGAGATCATAAGCCTAGAAATTTCCCGCGACTTCTCGCGATCAGTTTAACACGACCCGTGTCCCCACTCGTTTCCAATCGTAATTCGAAGATGAGAATCAGAATATATCCGTACAGAACCCAATAAATCACATTTAGGCAGCACCCCCACGGGGATTACTTCGCAGATGGCCACACACGTGCATCAAAATGTATATAAAAATTCATTTATTTAATACAAAGCGCACGGCTACGATGACTTTCGCGGGGAAGAAAGAAAGATTTCAGCCACTGGAAACAAAAAAGCCGGGTCCGGTGATATGCAAAGAGAAAGTCGTTGTTTGGGTCGCTTCCATGTTGGATGCTTTCGGACGAAACTGCCCGAGAGCCTACGTCATTTCTGACCTGGTGGCATTCGCTTAGCTATCCGGCTTAGTCCTCAATTGGTTCGCTTAGATCCGATATCTGGGCTAGATCCGCGATTAGATCTAACACGGTGGTGATAAGCTCCGTAGTCCCTTGATTGATTCAGGAACGTGAATAATAAATTTCTTGGTGGATGAGGTTAAGTTTTGGTTGTTCGAAATAAATAAAATTATTATTGGTACCTTAATGAGTTTGTCGTGAGTTTCTCGCTTCAAAGGTAAGGTACGGTACTTTCGTGAGCTCGGTAGTCAGGATGGTTTGAGGAAAACGAAGGTACGAGCTTCCTTGTGACAGCCTGTGTGGATACAAAAGCGTATTTTGTGTAAAGTGATACCTGAACTTCCCAGAATTAATTTTACCGCCGCTCTAAGATGCAGGAGCAAACGGCATGGATACATGCACAGCTAGCATCATAATACGCACCATGCCTCTGCGGATCTGAATGTTCGTTCCTCGCTGCGTCCACACAGTGCAGTCCAAGAATCTCGTGATTACGAGCGAACGGCTAATTACAGTATCTACACCGTCATAATCAATATCTACTCAATTCCACACCATGTATAACGGCTTTTGAATTTGACTGGAACACCATGGACAGTGGATTTTTGATCCTCTTATCATTTTTTTTTTTTGTTTCTGTGCCACACTAATCATGGCGTGCGATGATGTAGCTCGTAGTCCCTGTTATTTTTTTCGGATGGTTCAGAGTTCTCATCTTATTTTAGCACCAACCGTTCGGACCGGTATCTTTCTCTGTCTGAGCACATACCACTTTGAAGATCGATGCATCGCCTGGGCAAGCGATTGCAAAGCTAGTGAGTCAGATGCATCTTTGATTCGTGCGCGCGCTTGCCTTATTTTTTCCATCTAATCCGGTCGCGGAACGATGGGGGCAGTTTTCTGGCTGTGGTGGTGTTGTGCAAGCTGGCATATGGCGACTTCAACCGTACCGTTGGTTTTCTTGGCGACACACTGACCGGGTGATGCCCGATCAGTTGGCTAAATATAAATTTTCTAGACAAGACGCTAGTAGGTTACGATTTTGAAGACTTTACCTCTTGGACAATGGTGCTCTCCCGTGGGATTGGATGAGCTAGTAGGACGTCAGCATCGCAACAGCATGTACATGCCCTCCGTATGTAACTTGATGTCCAAGGTGATATTTGTGCAAGCGAGGCATTTGCTTGAGGCGCCATCCCGAAGAATCGCTGCTTTTCCTCGCTGGGATTTTGTTGGCTGGGAATGGTAGGGCCGCTCAACTGCTGATGGGTATTTTGACGTCGGGAGGATCGGTCATATGCTGTCTGGGTTACGCAAGATGAAAGGGATGAAGGATCTAGATAGAATTGGGTGGAGTTGAGGTCATCTGTGCTGGCGTTTGGAATGTCTTGGGCTGGCTTCGATTGCATCAGATGCCGGTAGGACGCTACCTATCACGGGTTCTCTAGATCTTGGGGACTTGGGGATAAAAATACGAAAACTGATGATGTGCGAGGTAGATTCTACCGAACCTATCCAAGGGCTGGCGTAGTTCATCGACTTCTTACGTTGATAGGAGAATCTTCGTTTCACGTTTCAAGGTATGTTTCATGAGGGTTTATGCAAGGGGACGACCTCTTATTCTAGGTAACGTATTCCTTGACCAACCTCCATGCCGTATGCTCCCGTTTTCCGATTACTCCCTTGTTACCGGTACCATAGCTTCGGGACTCCAGCCCTCTGTCCTGTGCCCTGAGATGCATCACACTCACTCGCGGGATGACAACGACTGACGGTGATCAGGGGTTTTCACGGTACGTTTGGGTACAGAGCTAATTCTAGTTAACCATCTATTGGCCAAAAATCCCTGCTTGTCAAGATTCGTGGTCACCCTATGGGTGATTGTGAAATGGTATGTGGAGCTAATTTTCCCAAAAGAGCTTCTCTTATACTAGGAACTTATCAGGACTTACGGGGAGCGAATGCAAATTAGATGTAGGTCTTTTTTTTTTTTGGTTGTAAGGACCCTTACATGGGCCGATGTTGGAAGGAAGGAGATACATTTTTTATTTAATAAAGGTCATGTAGTCTTTACATCCGAGACCCATAGTTGCTCACTAGCTAACCTAACAATTTATTTCCAGTTTAGGAAGCTGGGACTTGAAGGCAGCTGAAGGAGGCAGAAAGCTAAGACTATGACAGTGATTGGTCGAACCAAATATTATCCCAAAAGCTATTAGTACGTATTCGAGTTACAAACGGATCTAAATGTTTACTAAACATCGAATTGCTATATATAGCTGTTAGCGTTTTCCAGCTCTAACCGACTTATGGCTAGCCAAGTGTGAATACGCTGTTCATCTTTCCGCAACTTACATAAAAATGATAGGTATCGGATCCACTTCGCTCGGAGCCTGAGAAAATGTTGCACTGAGCTGATACGATGGCAGAAAGGGGAACTTATCCTCGCCTGCCTTGATGAGGCAGAACTTCCGACGAATCAATGATGAAAGAGATGCCATAGTTGTTCTACTAGCTTAACCATGAATATCTAGACCTACCGGAACGAATCAGTGCTTGGAGAAGAAGGGATTTTCAATAAGCCCAAGGAAGAAGTTTCTTGAGAGTGCCGGCCACGTTAGGCGGGGCTAACCAACGGCTACAAAACCTGCCTTTTATGTCTGTAAACATGATATCTAAGAATCATGAGAGCTTTGATTAATAATTACTGAAAATTATAACTCGTTACGAGCTGGCTGGGCATGGAATTTTTCTGACTGCGGCATAATTATGGAAAAAAAAAGATGATCCGGGCGCGATTGTCTCCCTTAAAATACTAGTTGGAAAACGGGTTGCATACAAGGGTCTTGATGTGAGTTTTTCTAGTTGAGTGTTTCGCTTAATTAGTATTTCAATCACGAGATGAGATAAGATAAGATTTTACAGCAAACTTGCCAAGAAATAACACTATCTCAACATCAACCAGGCAACCAGCGCAGCCGGCACAGCTATCTACAGATCCCATTAACGACACCGTCAAACTTTAGCGTCACTCCAGAACTTCGGTTTCTAGAAACCAAATCTTATATCTTTGTTGACCCAGTAGTTGGGTTATCTTGGCTCTTATCTAATCCTGCACTCGTAAGCTTTTCATGAATATTATTCAGGCATCTGGTGGTATCGAATCTGTACTGAGATACGAAGTGAATAGTGTTTGAATGGCGCTTACTCCCTCTTCATCTACTCACGAGGATGTGGGTCCAAAATTACACTCGTTTTGGTTTTGTCTCCTGTTGACTATTGTGCTAGGTCACTCGGGGGATGTATCCGAACGTATTGGATATCCAGGTGTTTGTTACTCTCAAAACCTCAAACGGTTGGGCTGAAGGCTCGATCACACATAATTCCTTTCAAATTTATGGAATGAGTACTCCGGTGCGCAACGGCCTTGATTTTCTCCGCACCTTTATCAAACCCACCCTGGACTACATAAATGCTGTTTTCACCCATATGAACGCCGAGTGCGAGCTTAAAGGTTTAGGATTTACCTACGCAGTTATAGCTATTTTCTATGAGCCCACTGTCAGGGGCGGTGTAGAGCTATCACTTCTGTTGAAGAGGATTAGGAACGGTTGGAGTGAATAGGTCAGTGTAGCAGACTGTTTTTATCTTGTGAAGAGAAGATTCTAAGAAGCAATTACGTGGGGAGTTGGGTTCTCTATTTCATTACATGTAGTTGATTTAAATTGAAATCGTCTACTTTATAAACCTCGGTGCATGTAGTTCGATTTCTCGATGAAAAAAAAATGAAGTACTAAAGCATACATGTAAATCCGGTATTAGTAAATATATTAGTGGGGCTTGTGTAATACCTGCCGTTTCACCAAATAAACAAATATGCCTTATTGTCAGCAAGAGAGTGAAAAAGAAATATCGCCAAGTTACCTAACCCGATACGGGGAATACAATCCCGATCTCTCCCGTGTACATAGCAACGGGAGTGACGAGTGTCAACTGTTACACTACGTTGGATTGTGCTGTCGAAGATCTTTTTTGTGGGTGAGTTGAGAATTTCCGCAAAAACCTGTAGTAGTTCAACATGGGGTAAATACTAACGAGTTTTCAGAAAGGACATCCATCGCCTTCCAAGTGTTGAGGAATAAAAATTTTCACTTTACAACTAGTCCTAATATGGTGACATACGGCTTGAACGTTGAGTTGGGTAGGATACATAGATCTATCTATGTCATGGAAGATCACTCGTATAGTTATTTGGTATTTCAGTAGACGCTATGAATCTTTAGAAACCATTATATTAACAAGGGATTTTTATGATCCATTCGGGATATAACTGTTTTCGCGTATTGTGTCAACTACCGGGTAAATATCTCTTTCCAGTTGCAATGGTGATCAGTGGTATACCCCCCCTTAGCTTATCAATGTTCCAAAAGGAAGGTGCTTATCCTGGAAAAGCCCTCAGGACACGTCGATCTTTAATTATTTTTGTGGGTTGATAAACTAAGCTCGGTTCGAGGGAAGGCCAAAAGCATAGTCTAGGCTCGCTTCCCACCAGCCCCTTGAATTTGATCAGCCATTAGACTGGCTCCAACGTCTCACTCGTCCTATTCTGGTTTCTTTCCGAAATTTGTTCTATCGCGGTTTAAATTTTCACCGTACCTATATTGAATCTCCTTTGCTAAATTATAAGGGCGTGACTATGCGGTCAGGAGAAGGGTTTTTGGCGGTTAGCGCTCCTATATTGTGCATCCTTTCTGCTGCTATTCGAAACACCCACGCTTTACATCACCGTATTTTTCTGAGGCAATTACCGCTGGATAACGACCGCCATGGATGCCAGTTTTCTCATTGCCTGTATGATCTTAGTGATACGATTGAAACGATGAACCTTGGGCAATTACTACCTTGATGTGGAGAAACTTTAATTCATTGTTGATAATAGCTCCCTTGCTTTTGGCTTGTAGTGTGGAAGTCGTTGATAGCTGTATACTATAGCTCTATAAATCGTCCGGTGATAGTCTTGCGTTTTATTAGGAAGTATAATGGGATATAATTTAAGACCCAAGCTTCGAGAATCCTAACGCCAGGTAATTGACTGTATAGAACTCGGATCCCCTGGACGGCTTTCATATTAGTCGACGTTTTGCAGCCATCGTCTTAAACTTATCTATTACCCTCCATAAAAGCAGTTGTCTCGTCGGATTCTGGTTTACTTTGTAATATTCATCCCTATATGCCCTACTATCGCTATCTTAAGATGTAGCCTATAGTCCTTGAGGCGATAGTGGTACATCCTATAGCCCGCTTATTAAAAAGGTGATTATCGGTGAGTCTGTCAAGTGGCACTATGATAGCTTTTATGGACATCGGTACAGTCGCTCACGGGGTGACGGCGAATCTTGTCTAATGGCGAACAGGGGTTTGGGCCAATTCCCTACTCGCCATCAGACAGGATTCGCCGCTGCCACGTGGATGACTGTATGTGTTCTGTAGTCGAGTAGTAGCCTGGCGAGTCTTAATTATGCTTAAAGCTCGTGTAACCGTATCTTCATTCGCTCTGAATAGCTGTGTGGGGTAGTGTTCCACCGATAGTATCCACATAGCTTGCGTAGGGAGGAGCAACTTGACTAACCCCTGACTCCTCACAGGCTGTCAAGTGGAGTGATTTGCTGTCGTAGTGGCCCTCACGTTAAGAATGGCTAGAAGGTATCTTCCTTGTGGAGTTCAATCGCTATGTAGTGGGGTCCTTTTTATGGCTTTAAATCTGGCAGAGCACTATCTAGCAGGGAATTGGCATGCTCGGAATCCTATATTTTGTGCGGAGTGGGCATTGGGTAACATGCTTTCGATGGCTGCTTCCTCTTGGATAAAAGCCTCACAGCCGTCCCACCGTGGATAAAGCGACGTTTATTTGTGGGGTTTCTTATCCGCTGGTCCACTCACCTCTGTCTTAGCATCTCGGCTATGAAATTTGTTTATTTAGAAGTAACTTGAGATATCCTTGTAGTTATGTTGAATTTCTCTATCTATAAGCATACCAATACCCTTTTTCGAATGCGCTGGTTTAGCTTCTAATCCCAATCTACATAGTTCCTCCGGTATCTCTTGAAGTTTGAACGTCGAGACTGAACGAGTCCGCGCAACGCGATCGTGGAGGTGTCGAGGCCTAGAGTATTTAGTCTAAAATGAAATATTCCGGTATAAATTAAGAATTTTTGTATGATTAAGGATTTTCTGGAAGGATTGTTGAAGGGATGTCGTTAAATGCCAAGCCACTTCGTGATCTTGATCACATATAGTCACTCGCGTGTCAAGTCCTACCAACTTTTGTTAGTGTTCGTCCATTTATATTGCCCTCTATTGCGCTTCATCCCAACTCCCAACTAGCGGGGTATTCACACCGCCTCTTGAGAAACCCAGAATTCCATTGGTAAACTGGCTAGGCTGTATCTTCCTGCTGTGCTAATGGTATTTGGAGTTACGATAGGTTGAAGGGGGGATAATCTTTCGTTGAGGAGCGCACAACAAACAAGACTCTTCTTCGGAGGTGCTTTTATAATCTACCATCCTATTATCAAATCTAATATGAGCAGGCGGGTTAGGTGGCCATCCAAGACTTAAGCAATGTATTACCTTCAGAAACGATTTGACTCCATCAATGTTTTCAGACCAGTATGCCATCAAAGTCACATATCGTCTTGTTTTTAAGCTCTTCTGTTTCTATATCGCTCGGGGTTTATGGAGGTTGAATCTTTCAGCGGTTTTAGCTGAAGGTTTGCTGCTACTGTATCCCACGGTAAGGGCGTGGGACGCGGAGCGGCGGGCTTCGCAGTTCACATCTGGTATTCGATAACAGAGCGCAGTGCATAGTCTGGCACGGTTTGCAAGCCGTAAAAATTCTCTACCTGATTGCTTTTTAAGGCTCGGGTTTTGAGCCATGGGCTCCCCCGTGATCATTTCTTGGATATTTTGATGACTGTCGGCATCACCGGGGGGGGGGAGAGAGAGGTTGAGGAGGTGCTTTGGCTCTCTGCTGTTCCTTTATTTCCTAAAAATTATCAGCAGTCGACTACTTTGTCAGCTCTCGATAACTCCACTAAAATCCACCAAATCCCATCACCTCTCATCAATTTTCACTATCTTTCATCATCTCTGACTGACTTCCGCTTACTCACATTAACGTTTAAAATTTTCCACCGTATTGTCACCAGCATGAAGATGGGGTTAGAGTAGAATGGCCGAAGATGGAGGATTGGAGTGTAAGATGTTGATGGCTGAGAAGCTGGTTATGGTGTGGAATAGCGAGGGAGGTATCTCCATCTTCGGAGCTGGGTCATTAACTACATGTATGCTGAACAGATGAACCAAACCCTTCCAAATCTCCACGTCCCGAACTTCTGCTCGTGTAATCAACAAAACTTTCGCTTAAGCTGTTGAGAGATACGAACAGCCCGGTGACAATATTTTTTTTTCGATGTCTCGGTAGAGCCCAAGCAATTGATAAGAAGTAAGCCCCCGATAGAAAGAAGTAATTTTCTTGAGGGGTAAACCGAAAAGTAGAGACGCAAACCAATGACGCTGGTTGCCACTGCTCTTAATGAAGTAACAGCGAGAGGACCATAGGTGGTCGTCTTAGACCAGCGCTGGTGGGATCACCCCTCGTACGTAGCAAAAGAGAGAGAGCACCATAAGCAACTGGCCTGGTTGACGAGGAGGAAAGAGAGAATGGAAGGGGCCGGGTGGGGGCTTTTATCCCCTGCGCGATAGTATGGGCCTCACTAGCGAATAACCGGGAATGTAAAACCAAGTGTTGGGATTGATCGAAAAGTGTTGGAAAGGTATGATAAAGGGAGCGTGGATGAAAATTGTGATGTTCGGGATGGTTTTGCCGTCTTTCTAGTTGTATCATAGGTGATCACTCGTGGCTTGGAAACAAGGGCTTAATGGCTTGATGGGTTCCTTTTCAGGCAAGAGAGTAGAATTCTATATCACACCGCAATTTCCTCAGAATTCAGGATATAAGAGTTGCCATCAATATCTTCCGTGTATCCGCTGTATCCGTTTCGATATCCAAGAAAATCAATACATTTAAAACGTCCACTTCCACCACCTACACCAAGTATAAAGCCCAACCTTTACTCCTTTACCCCCCTTGTCGGACGCCGTGAAAGGAACAAAAGAGGCGATCCAGGGAATAATAAAACAGCGCTTGCCAAACAATTAAAACAGCAAAGTTAACAAAAGTACAAAATACAAAAAACGGGAAGAAAGAATAGAAAAATATCAATAGAAACCGGTTATCAACGCATAGTCGGAGGTCTTGATTCCTTATTCCACATGACGCGAGTCTTGAGCCACTCGACAGCTTCTTTCACACCAGTCCTACATCCATAACCCAATCAGCAATCGTCTCTCTCCCTTTCCTAACTTTAGGGATGTAACAAAAGCGAAGCAAAACTCACCCCTCTAAAGCCGACACAGGTAAAACCCTACTATCTCTTGCACCTAGCCTCACAATAACTGGGTTCACGACCTCCTTCAACTGCGCAATCTCCAAACTCTCATCGCGATCCTGTTTATTTGCCAACACAAGCACCGGCACACCCTCAGTCTCCTCATGCTCCACAACCTCCTTCAGAACGTCCACCACCTCGCTTTCAATCCTTGGGACGTCTGTCGAGTCAATAACAAACACAATCGCGTGTGCGGACGAATAGTACGATTTCCATAACGAGCGCAGCGTGGATTGACCGCCAATGTCCCAGAGCTTCAGGTATATGCTGGGCGACGAGAGAGGGATCAAGGATACGTTTTGGCCGACGGTAGGGATAGTGGAGCCTGCCTTGGGCGGTGCTGGGCCGTTAGGGAGGTAGAGGGATTTGACTTTTTCAAGGAGCGTCTGAGTTGTGTGAGTTTGTGGCTCTGGTTAGAGTGGAGAGGGGGGTGGGAGAGACGAACGGTTTTTCCGGCGTTATCGAGGCCCAGAAGGCTATGGGCGAATCAGCTTTGGCTGAGATGGAGAGGGGAGAGGGACTCACGGCGGAGCTGTAACCCAGACGGAAGCGGGGGTGGGGAGTGAGACTTACAGGACGGAATATTCCTCTTTGCTGGTAGCATAGTAATAGACCTCCTTTGCGAGGTGGTACATTGTGGCGGGGGAGGGAGTGTTATCGCGGGCTGCTGTGAGGGTTCGGGGTTTGGAGGATGTTGCTGAAGCGGGCGGGCAAGTCGTGGAGCTGGCGGAGCTGTCGCCGGAAACGACCGCTGTCCACAAAAAAAAAGCCCCACCGGTAGAGCCGCACGCGATAACCCTAGCCCTGCAACTTTAACGACACCCCCACCTTCACCACCGCTCTCACGTTTTTTCACCACAACTGCAGCTCTCCAGATACCCCACGGCATATTCACCCGCCAAACTGTCGCACCTTCGCAGCATCAAATTCCCGTTCGTCTGCGCTCGTTCGTTCTCTCGGCGCCTTTCTGCCCTGCTACCAACGATGACAGTCGATTCTGAGCCCTCGGGGGCCTCTGCGCCACCTATAGACTCAGAGGCACCCATCAAGAGGCGGAAGCTGCTTGGACGGGTGTTCTACGAGTCTATAGGGTCACCAAAGACAATTGTTGCTCCCATGGTCGAGCAAAGCGAATATGTTTGCCCCCCCCATATACCCTCAAGCCATCTAAACCTTCTAACTTTCTGTATAGGCCTGGCGCATTCTCTCTCGCCGCCACTCTCCGCCTGGCACACTCTGCTATACACCCATGTTTCATTCCCGTCTCTTTGCTACAGCTCCCACCTACCGAGCTCAATCCTTCCAACCTCCTAATCAAGACTGCAACCCCTCCCACGACCGCCCAACATTCGTCCAATTCTGCTCCAACTCGCCTGCTGACCTCCTCTCCGCCGCACGCCTCGTTGCCCCGTACTGCGACGCCGTCGATCTAAATCTCGGTTGCCCACAGGGCATCGCTCGGAAGGGCCACTATGGTGCGTTCCTCCAAGAGGAATGGCCCCTCGTCACCTCCCTAATCAGCACACTACACGAAGAACTCGATGTCCCAGTGACGGCCAAGATCCGCATCCTAGAGACCAAAGAGCGTTCGCTGGAGTACGCACGTATGGTCGTCGCCGCGGGCGCCAGTGTCGTAACCGTCCACGGACGAACACGAGACCAGAAAGGCCACAACACGGGAATGGCAGACTGGGACACGATCCGCTACATCCGCGCGCACCTCCCGCACGAGGTTGTGGTATTCGCGAACGGGAACGTGCTCTGGCAGGAAGACGTTACGCGCTGCATCAAAGAGACGGGCGTCGACGGTGTTATGTCTGCCGAAGGGAACCTCCATAATCCGGCTGTTTTCCAGACTGATTCCGATTGGGACAAACGGTTCCCGCGCATGGATATGATGGCGCGGGAGTATTTTGGGATTGTTAGAGAGTTTGTGTTGCCGCATTTAAAGTTTGGGGATCTGCCGATTGATACGAAGCGTGCAAGGAGGGTGGCGGAAGTCGCGTTGTTGGATCCGAGCCTGACGCCGATTAAGAGCCATTTGTTTAAACTTTGGCATACGCTACTGCCACGCCATACGCATGTGAGGGATTTGCTGGCGAGGAGCGGTGCGAGGGTGGGGGAGGACGTATTAGCGGCTTTTGAGGCTTGTCTGAGTGAGGTGGAAAAAGTTATTGAGCAAGAACTGGAGGTGAACCCGGAAGCGCTGGATGCGGATGGGAAGTGGGTTGGCCCTGATACGCCTGCCGACGAAGATGAGGAGAAAGAGGGAGAGGAGAAGGGAGAAAAAGAAGGAATAATGGTCGAGCTTGAGAACCCAGATGGCACCTACCGTCGTGTCCGCCGTACCGTCCCATGGTACCGCTGCCAACCGTACTATCGTCCGTTGCCAGAAGAAGCAATTAAGAAAGGTGCATTGCAGTTCAAGAAAAAGACCAAGAAGGAAGCGGAAGAAGCAAAAGGAAACGAGCAAAAGAAAGTCAAACTAAACCCGAAACTCGAGGACGTGCCACAAGGTGTTATCGACGCTACAGGAGTCCCATGTGGCGAGGAAGTGTGTGACTAGATTGTGACAGCATCATTTTTCTAGCCTTGTGTGTAAGATTGAAGTATTGTCTTGAGGGGATATCTATAACTAGAGAACCAAGATCTCTTCATTTTATTTTATTGCCAGTAGACCGGTGTTTGGGGGGTTTTTGTATATCTTCGTTTTTTTTGGGTTTGTAGTTATGGCAGTGTAGGCTTAGACAAAAAGGGTTTGATTCCACTCTGGAATTTGGAACTGGTACCAAAGGGTTCATACTGGCCTCTAATTACCATATATTCACTACAATATCTGTAAGCTGAACAGGATAGAGTAATAAGTTAATCCCGTAACACTGACTTGGTGCCATCAAGGATGACTACGTTGTCTATCATGAGCTATCACTCGGTATATAAATGACTAGATTGTTGTAATATTAGGGCGCGTAGGGAGGAATAGAGGACTCGATTGCTTTATTGCTTGAGGTGGGCATACGATCCCTATCTAAATAGCTCTCTCTTGGGCGCTCGAGTGCCCGTGTGCTCGGGTACCTGTCTCTCAATCATTTCCGACTCCGAAGCCACACCCGTGGAGGCACCCCGTATTAGGAAGCTTCTCCAACATAGATAAAGTGAAGTATTGTCAATGATATAGGTTATCAATCACCGATATAAATGTAAAAAGGAAAAGAATTCATTTCTTACTGAAAATATTAATCCAATCAAGTCTTGAAGACCAACGCAAACATCTGGTGGACATTGTCTACATATAGGTACTGATGCACTTCTAGATTCTCTCGTCGTGGGTGCTTCAGCACTCGGATAATTGGTTAAATCCGGTATCTCCAGAGTACTTGTGGCAACCAGCAAACTACACGTTGTCTACAGGTACTTTCGAGGCTGTGGTCGTTGCAACGCTGTTTACTGAAATCTGGAAGTACAACAGCTTTATATATAATTTGCTGGTTGCTGTAAGTACTCCGGAGACACCGGATTCAACTAATTATTCGAGTAGATACGGTAATTCGTTTCAGATGAAAATAACTCCAATCCCCCATAGTATGTGGCGTATGCGGCGTATGCGGCGTATGCATGTGGCGAGAATCACTATGGAACTTAAGTTACGCTTATATGGCGTTTATGCGGTACTGCGAAGGAACATATAACGTGCTAGAATGTTTTCTGGTCTGAGATATACACAGTGCTCATAAGTCGTCATGAAAGTGTATTAATCAGTACTAAGAATGGGCAATCCAACCACTGTCAGTTAGAGTTCCCAAGACCAAGGTGTTAATTAGATGAAGGTGTTTGTTTAGGTCCATATCCATAGCTGAAAACAGTTATGTTTTCACATAGCTTAGGATATAGATACACGTATCACAGCATGGGTTGTCACTCGGGATAAACTCAGAATCACTAATATACTTGTTGTTGTTGTTTATTCATTAGGTACATTATCACTAATATACTGCGTGGAGATGCTTATTTTGAAAATATTGTTGGGTGGCTATTCTTTGTTGTGGGTTAGCAGCTGTTTGGTGTAGTGATTGATCGATGGCTTCGACGACTACATGTATAGATAGCTAGATACTTTTTCCTTATGGATAGAGATTGCTAGAACGAGGATAGTGACTTTTCAGCAACAGAGGTATGTTGGGGCATGATCGCCAGGCGCATGGCCTGTACTGTGTTCTTTCTGTCGTTGTCACTACCGAAGCAACAGCGCCCAGTAATTGATGCCGGGGTCACCCCGAAGTAGCATTGGGGCTAAGCGATGTCTCTTCGTATCCATCCTTGTTGGGTCTGCATTTTTCCTGGCAACGATCTAGCTATGGGAGGTGCTTTGGTATTGTCGAACTGAAAATATATATTATTGCTACTCCCTCTAATCGTTTTAGTCACTCTAATTTTACGATCCGTCGAGTTACTGCTGTGATAAGCATGTTTATAGTATTTTTTTAGCAGCTATATTACCATGGTATAGAGTAGTTTCTACATAGGTATTTAGCCAAAGTCTTCTCCGCATATCTTAATTTTTACGCTGCGTAGCTTTCCCACATAATATTAAAGTCATACATCTATTTCGCCGTCGTATAAGAGAGTAGTACGTATACCATATATTCAATCCGGAAGAGACATCGATACATATTTGTCAAGAGTGTATAAAAAGCTGCTGGTTGGACCTAAGGGAGAAGTATAGGTACTTGGGTTTTCAGATCTCCCACGATTGGCGGAAGCTCATTTCTTGACTGAGGGGATAACCCCAGCCTTGGTGGTTTGGAGCTGAATCTCTCTTTTTTTCTTCAAATTTAAACAGACACCAGTGAAGCCTATAATTTCACTTTCAGCAAGATATATCAACACGAGAGAAGAAAACTGCAGAGTGCGCAGCAAAGGTTCCGCATGCTGTTTTTCCATATCCATAGGCCACGGTACTACGATCCCGCAATCTGCCATAAATGTCATATTTTAACGCTCCGGAGGCACCCATTGGAGTTAAATATTCAGCTGCGATTAAATAGTTACTTGTGTCCTCGCCGCTGATTGGGTGGATGCGTGTGGTTTCTGGGTAATTTGGGGTCTGGCATGTTGTTCTATTCACCTAGTACTGATGCTTATGATAATAGCTTCTATTAGGACAAATGCATGATCGTTTTCAGGTGAAGTTGGATTTATGGATTTTTTTCCCCCCACCCTCACCTCTCTTGGGCCGCAGGCCTGCAGGAATATGACCAAAAACACCAGGTTTTTGTGGATGCAAACAAGCTTTGCATTGCTTTCGACTGGTGGTGGCAGTCGGGAGGGGTTATCTAATCGTGCTTGTCATCGTTTCGGAAAGTCTCACCGACAGAACACAAAGATGTGTTAACACCTCCCCTTGTATGATGTCTGTACTTCATTGGGCAGATTGTTAATCTAGAGGGCGACCATCCTAGTAGAACTCTGCGCCCTATCTTCAAAAAACCAATCATTATTCCTGTCTCATTCCCATTCGCTCATTCACACACACACCACGCTCCCCGCCCCCTCCCTAGTACACCCAATATAAAATTCCCCACAGCATCGAAAGAAAAACAAAAACAAAGGGAGAGTGGCGCAAAATAAACAACTATCCCTCTGTTATTACTTTCAAATAATCCTGACCCACCTTTGCATGCCTTTGCACTCAGTGATGTCTATAAATATAACGAGCTATTCGAGAGAGAGCCTTGCATGAATTACAAAAAAATTGAATATATGATGGAACGTGATGCAGTGAGTTTTGGTATGATTTATCAAAATACATCCCATCAGGTTAAAGTAGGATCTCGCACGGCGGAAGAAGGTAAGAGGGAGGTAGAATCAAGATGCAGAAGAGAATTTCGAGAATGATTGGAACAATAAGAAAATAAATAGTCAGATGTCTTACCATAGAAGGAAATAATCTGTAGGGGAGTACTCTTCGTGCTACAATCGTGATATATGTAAATAGAAATAAAAATAAAAAATAAAAAAACAATCCGAGATAAAACAGACAACGGAACAGTTTGTACCATCATTGATGCGGGGCTATCAGTGCACCAAACTCTAGAGACATATATTTAAAAATGTCTCATACCATCAAACTCCACCCGAATGTATGTTGTATCTCTCGTTTCACGTTTCAATGTCTCCACACCCCCGTCTGCCAGGCGAAAACGCTCCCTTTTCTCCGAATATCACTTCCAACATCTAATCATCATCTACCACCGATTCTCCCCACCCTTGATGGCGTTGATGTGATACTACAACGACCGTCAAGTGACCCCTCTTCCGCAAGGCGTCTCGATCTCGTCCTTCCCTGGTTTTGATAAAGACTCCCCGCCTGTGTTGCTCGTGTTGCTTGTACCGTACAGAACACACACTCGAACTCCTTTGGCAATGATTTACGATTGTATCCAACGCATTTCAGATGCAACCAATTACTACACGAATCGCTATATCCAATACGAATTAGTTCAGTCTCTATAACATCTGAGAATCGGCGGTAATGGGGGGCTTATAAACGAAATATCATAGTGGTACACCCTCGCAGTGTTTAAAAGATAATAGATGCCCTAATACTAGATACATACCATTGAACCATCGTCGTGCCGCCATCGTCATCAGTCTCCCCGCATACACAGCGTGTTGCGCCGTCCGGATTGCCTTGGATTTTCCTTCCCATAGCTCTAGTACGGCGCTTCGGTGTTACAGAATCAGATTCCGTCCCAATATTAAAGGTATTTCGAAAATTTAATTGGCCTTGTGGGTGATATCCTCCATCGGCAACGGTTTTCTGGCGACTAGCGCTTCTCATGATTTGTTCTTCGAATAACTTCTTCTTGACCGGCGAGGCTCTTAATAGCGTTGGATGTATCTGGCCATGGCGGGTGCTGGAACGAGAACCAATACTGCTTCCAGTGGAGAATATTTGTTGTCTGATTGCGCTGCCGGATCGGGGTCTTGTTGGGGTACATTCAAGGGATACGGCTACGTAAATCCTGATTAGTCTACACTATCTAGCAGTTTTGTGTTTTTAGCAGGCAGAGATTCACCCCCACTTGCGTCACCAATCCTCCGAGCCATCATGACCTTTTTCAAGGCATGTAGGGCATCCCCATCCTCTTCTTCCTCTTCCATTTCATCGAGAATTCCGATCTCAGTTCCATCAACTACAGTCTCGGCCTCCGACTCATCGCTGACCTCTTGCATTGGCCCTAACCTTGGAGTCCCTAGGGCGGACATCGACTGTGAAGGAGTTAAACTAGAGTGACTTGCCCTCCTAACCCGTTCTCTCAATCGACGATCGAATCCGGAAGGAGGACTTGATTTTAAAGGGGTTGGAAGTCTTGGTGAGGAGTCAAGTCTCCCACTTGTAGATGTAGCAGCAGCAGCGCTAGCAGCGAAGCCATTACTCCTTCTACTAGTCCCTGAGACTGGCATCTTCAAAGGTGACCTTCGAGTTGGCGTTCTTGGTGGTGGAGGTACTCTTGAAGAACTCTGATGGAGTGGAATGTTTAGTCTGTGTGGGGCCGGTCTGGTATCTCGAAGCGGATCAGCAGCTTTACGCTGCTGATACAGTGCGTAATCGATACCATCCGGTCCAAGGCCCCGAGGTACGTCGTCATCGAACGATGAGTCACTTTCCTCAAGCGAATCCCATCCTGGAGGGGCAGCCTCCGTAATATCGGTGTCGGAACTTTCGTATATCACCATTGTCTCAGTTTTAGCTCGGCCCCCTGGCGAAATCGCGAGGACCACCTCTGTCCTTGTCTTCGGTGCCTTGATTTGTATCTCCCCAGGGGTCCGCTTCAGCAATTGAGACTGATTGATCCTCCGGAGAGACGGTTCTGGTGTGATAGCACGCTCCATATCCACTCTCCGACTAATATTGCTACTACATCTCTTGATAGCCGCAGCATTGAAGTTAGCAGCCCTGGTATCTTGTCTTCTTCTTCCAGGAGCGTGGAGGAAACCATCGCTTCTGCTATGATTTAGCACACTTGAATGTCGTGACCCATTACGGCCACCGGACGCTGCCACCGTGCGCTCTCTCTTAAGTTTTTCCTTCGAGATCTTTTCCTGCAGTTGTCTCTGCCTTTGAATTTCTAGTTCTTGTTCCCGGAGATGCTGCAAGTGCTGATGTTGATATGGCTGCTGGATAAATGTAAATGACTTATAATCTTCGCCCAGCCCTCCTATCATAGACGACGCTGCGCTATTGGTTGCCGATGAAAAAAGTAGATTCGGATTGACATCTAGCGGCATTTCCAAGCCGTACGGGTCGTCAAATTCGAGGAACGAGAATGTGGGATTATCGGATGTCTCATCTGTAAATGAAGACTGACTTTGTCGCCGCCGGGCAGATGGGGAAGGCCCGAAGATGTCGGTTAGGGAAGCAAGGTTGTCCATGGATGCGTTGTTCCGAATGGAAGACCAATCAAAGCTTGCAGAGTGGCCCAGCCCATGAGAATTGCCACCTAGCCCCGCCATGTAATCCAACCCCCCGTCCCAGATATTCTCATCGTTCTTGGGGTGAAAATTAGTAGATGGTATGTCGTCAGATGCAGGCATTGTAATACCGGAATCGGGGTGCTGTGATTCAAACTTGCTATGGTGTATCGTTAGATTTTGTGTGCTGTAATTTCCTCCAAGATACAATTTCTTGGTAGGGCTTGCTCCCTGAGGTGAAGGGGGAGAGGGATTGTTGTTGGCTGAGGTTGGATGACCTTTTTTCGATGGCCTCCCCCGCTTTCTCGCTGTAGTTGTACCACTCGGAGGAGGCGTTTGCATGCCAGAGCCAGAACTGTTGATACTGGCTGAAGGTTTGCTCTTGATGGGTGTTCTAGTGAGTTGGTTTGGTAATTCCCTTGATCGTTTGCTCGGTGACGGCAGCGGGCTCGAACTCAATGTATGTGTTGGTGGAACCGGAGAAAGATGATTGGGTGATGTTATTGTGTGGTGAACATGTGATTGGAGGATAGTATTAATGTTCTCGAGTGTGCCGGAAGGGCGTTTTTTGAGATTTACTGAGGAAGGGTGATCAGAGTTTGAAGATTTTGAACGGCCGTTGAAGTCCTCCGGAAGGGTATTGTGCCACTTGAGGTCCGGAGAGAATGTACTATAGCTCGGCATGGGTGGTTGTTGAGTTGTGTTGATCGCATATGAGGTATTTGAGGATAACGGTGCGGCTGAGGATGGGACGTTTGACCGACTATGAGCCAAAGTTATCAGCATAAAGAAGACTTAGAAAGAAGTGAATGAAGAAGTGGAGGAGGGGATAGTAAACGTAACGAGAGGATACTTACTTGAAACCTCGACGCTGAGGATTCATGTTCCAGATGATGACCAACCCCGCCCCTTAGACACTCGATTTTCGAGGATAGTGATGAAACCTCACTACAACCCAGAGCACGCAACCCAACCTATTCCCCGCAAATGCTGGCAATGGGTAAACCTTGGATGACGTTAACTTTCATGGACAACAGTTGATATCCCGCTCCAAGCACTCACCCAAAAGACAATTTGGTTTTCAATATCCTGATAATCAACTCGGCTGGATCCTCACCCTCGTAATAACCGTAATGGGCTCTCGGGATGGATTGTGGCGCTGGCTCCACCTTAAGAATGGGAATTTTGGTTGTGATCCCGTTGTCGTGGAGACCGACTAGGACGGGAGTGACGAGGGTCTCGTTCTGTGTTTGTCAAATGCTGACAAGCAGGTTTCTCGGGAACCTTGACAAAGAATATTTGATTTTGGGCCCTTGGCTTCAGCAAGAAGGATCAATGGTTATTTTTCCGTTGTGGTTGTCAGATGTCGGGTGTGAGGTCGTGGGGATCATGGACGTCGTGAATCGTAAGACGTTGTTCTCGTTTACAGCCGGGAGTTACAGCGGCACATGAGCGAAAGGGGGACGTAAGCGAGAGAGGGAGAAATGGGAGTCAATCTGAGAGGATGGAAGGCGAAGAGTCCTGTGGGTCCAGCCTAGGTTCAGGTGCGTGCTTGGGTGGATTGAGTGCAGCTGGCCTTGAACTTCTCCCAAACCAGTACAGGCAAGACGAGGTAGGTAGGGGGTGGTTCAGGAATGACAACAACAGCTTCCCAGTGTCAGCAAAAAAACAAGAGACACCAAGAACTCGGAGACAGCTGAGACCGTTTGTCGTACGTAGCCTGTCAATTTCGCGGCGCAGACGCAAGAATGATCAATCACCGTATGGAAACGGCGAAAGTCGGTGTTGAGTTTGCTTTGGTATGCAGCCCGAAGTCGTTATGTATTCGCGAAGGCTCGGACCAATCCTTGGCTCAACAACCACCTGTGTGAACTTCACCCCACCTTTCTCAATATATATGCACGACCTGGCACGCAAAAATTGCACATTGATGACACCCACATTGCCGAACAATTCAAACCCAAGACAGTACTCTGCAGATAACGTGGTCTCAGAATGTATGTATAAAGTCGCCAATCTAGTCCAGCGCATTTCGCCATCTTTAGGATCTCATCAATAGCTTTGAAGACGCTTATGGCAATACCAACAGGCCCAGAAGCCCCTTGGCTACTTTCGAGCTGCATCCAGTCCAGATTCTTATGTTTTATCGATGTTTCCCCAATTTAAAGTTCTGTCATTTGGTTGGATGCTTAACTAACAGGCACACCCAGCTGCACTTCATCTCACAGATACATGTATTCATGTTATCTGAAGTTAGATAGCAAAGATACATGTATACGATAAACTCCTTACTCCCGACACCCCACGGATATTGGGCATTTGGCCAACCAGATCTCGAAACCCCTAGCTGAACCTTACGTCTGAAACGGTTCTGCCGCTTAGGCTAACCAGCCCTGCGCCCCATCGTGGCGAATAAGCATTCGGGAAACGCCAGCTAGAATCGGTTTAAACCAAGTCGTGATTCATAAAACTTATCAAAGAATCAGTAGTCGAATTAGACGCGCGGGATACGAATAAAGTTAGGAAACATAGTGGTATCAGTGTGTTGTATGCGACTGTGGGCTCACCGTGAGCCAGGAGGCATGAGGCTCGTCGGTTGTCTCAGTCGCCTAAATTAGCCACGGAGACCTTGCGTCAGGTTCGTCGACCGCCACACCATCACGATCTGTGAGTTCGTAGCCTGTTGCCCAGGCAATCTATCGTCCCTGACCAAAATAGGCATCTGTTCAACAGGTGTTACCGGGAAGCGGGGAATATTTCGGAATATCTATGACATGCGTTGAGCAATGATCTTCACTGCTGCGGAGGAGGCTGCATCCGTAATCAGGGAACGTTAGGAGTAGAGTATACTCTAGAGGAGATACATGTAGTATCGGATAGTACCTATCTAATTTCAACACGATATCGTCGCTGTTGCTATGCACCGAAACAATAGTTATCCGACTTGCCGAAACATCGCTCGGCTAGGAAAAAGCTTTCGCAACCAAAGTTTGGACTACCAAGTCGCTTGATATGCATCTCGTCCAAAGCAGCATGGCTCATTATGCTACCCCGGTTTCAAACAAATGGAATCGACGGCAACCTCGCAGACGCCCCGCGCTTCGAGAAATCTGCTATTTTCGAATGTTCCCCACTTAATAAATCAGACGTCGTAACTTATTGCGGCAGCACTCCCTCGGATACCTCCGCTATCTGCAATAACGGTATCAAAAGATGCTACTGCCACACTTTACTTCCTAAATTAGTTGTATGATGTCGGGGTTTTATCACTTCCCGCAACTGATTACTCGAGGCTAGACGTAGTGTGGTAGATACCAATGATTTTTAATGTCGGATTTAACTTTAGCGGAATATTATAGTCAATCCCCGTTATTTTACGTAATTTAGAGGTTCTGATTAGGCCAGTTGGAAGGCACATGAAATAGCGACCTAGGTAGGCACGATAGAGCTATTCTTTGATAACTGACTGCAGTATATATGGTATTTTTGCTAGTCATGACTTTCGGATACAGAAATTGCATCTACATAACAGTACTTAACGAATAGCCCCAAAACCCAAACGCTAACCTGTAACCCAGAGATACATGTACTGCCGGAAAAATCTACATGTACTGCTGCAACTATGTCCCTTCTCAGTCGTTAACCATTTCCACATAAAATATACACATAATCAAAGTTTCTTTCTTCGGTAAGACGAACTATCTAAAGTTCGGAGTTAACCTAAAAGCAAAACGCTAGTTGAGCTTGATGTGACGGCATACACACATATCAGCTAGGTTAGCAAATATATCACAATTTGCAGAAGAAGCAACAGTGATATGACCCTTACTAAGGGCCTAGCGGGGATGTTAATAGAAGCTAACTTGCATACACGCGATGGAGCATACCATGCCGCAGCAAGGAATATACCCTGCCCCATTGCTCGGCAATAGCACTTGCGATTGCTATGACTCATAGAAAACCATCAGCCCATTCAAGCTCTTACTAAACGCATGAACCCAGGTAATTAATAAACGCTTAAACGACCTTGATTTTGCTATAACGGCAAAGAAGGCTCATTACCTTATGCTATGATTGAGTGAGATGATAGCTATAGAACTCTGCAACTTAGTTCTCTTATTCCTGTGTCTATCAGGCGGAAATAAGTAACCTATGCAAGATGTAAAAGACTCGGAGAAATTAGGACCCGTTTAAATTGTATCACCGAATATCACTCGGTATTATGGTCTAATGTGATTATTAAACTCACGCTTGAAAATGTGATCTCGCACGGCTATTGCTCAAATCTACATCAATAGTATTCTTACCAATTGCAAAAACTCGGTACTGGTCCTTGTAGCTGGATCATCGAACCCAGGATGTCTCAAATCCTTAAGGCATGCAGTGGGAAACTCTCGAAATGGCTAGTTAAGAAGAGATAATGCTTCGATTTCTATCAGAAGTACATGCCAATGTTTTTCATATTTTCAGACAGCGGCTTAAAATCAGAGATAAGGGCCTAGCGGCCTCCTTCCCTTGACGAATGACTTCTCGAGTTTGATAAAGAATGATGTATAAGAGCGAGCTGCTCAGCATTGGTATATGTATCCTAATTATAAATCTTGGCCATTAAAATCAGCATTGGAGAGAGTACATTTGGTTCACGGCTTAGATCTAAACTCAAATTTAAACGAATATTAAACTTCCTTACGATATAGAAGGTAGTAATAGTCTCTGGCATTGATCTCGTCAAGTCCCCTTTGTTAACTACATGTAGATATACTTTTCTGCTGAAAAAATACATATACATATGTATAATACTGTAGTGGCATGGTTATATATATATTGTGATATATCGATGGGGGGGGCGACAAGAATTTTGTCTTTTAGCTACCGAAGAACGTAGTAAAGTGAAAGACGAACTCGTTCACTGCCACCACTGCCGTCGTCGTTAATAGGCGATTTAAACAGCGTGTATTAGCTATCTACATATCGCAGTCATTAAACCCATCGTACTAAGAGGAAGCGGGTTTTTAAGGAAGGCAGCCGCCTGTTTTAGATGTCCCTAGGAATGGAGTATACTAGAGTACATAAGCAACTATAGGATTGGGTGGTTGGTATACTAGTACTTACGCGATATTGTTGTGTGCCTTGTATTATCCCTGGTATAGCCTGGTAGCTGACGGTTGCCGGGGTGACGCTTCTAGTCCGTCTAAAGCAATGGTAAGCGAATGCGGGAACCGCGTAGCTTCCAAATGGTGTTTCGTATCTGGTTTTTATAACCTAAATCATACCTGATAACGATATATATCCAAAATTAACTCCCTCTGAAGAAGATGAAGCCTGCGCTGAGGGTCAGAAATACCGAAGTCATTACTTATAGTTGAATCATCATGTGACCTATACAGACAACCACAGAGTTGCTCTAGTCAAAACTCTGATATCACAAAGTATATCCAACCCTGATATCGATCCGTTGAGGTTTCTTGAGAAAATTTGTTTTGTTAGCAGTGCCGCACACGCTATCAATCAAATAAAGTAACTAGTTGGAACTGGTAGAACCAGAAGTGACTTAGATGACAGTTTTTGGTTTAAATCAGTAAACGTCGCGTGAGGCCCAGGTGACTAAGGAGTAGAGAAGAGAAGTAGAAACCCCAGCCAAAATTAGTCTTCGATTTAAAATCCATATAGCAGTATCTTAGTCCGCTAGTTATAATTGACATGATAAGATATCAAAGGTCTGACTGACGTCAAGCTGAGTGTCGCCCCACATTTAAGGCTCTTTGTGTGGATAAATGTCCTGTTATTTCTCGAACAGCCCGCCTTGTGGACTACGCTAACGGGATCCCTAACTTCATACGACGCGCGCTATAAGTGGGATTTACAAGATTATAAATACACCACGAAGCTTATAAGTTCTTTCCTTGCGAAATATCATTCTAAAGATACACGTACGAACGATTAGGGCCCAGTGTCTGGGGATAAAATCCCATAGCCAAAGTCACCCGAACCGATCTTAGCCCTAGGGTTAAGACCAGACCTCCCACCAAAAACCTCGTGGCCAAGAACTGTCTTCTCGGGCAACCTACATACATATGGTGTAGCATTTATGGACATATAGTTAGTGTAGGTTCGGATCTTTAGAGCTTAGTGCAGCTTTTCTTCTCCGAGGATAAAAGTTCGCAACGCTCTCGGGCAAGCGATATTCACGAAAATATCTGCTACACTATAGCCTAAAGTTGTATAAATGTAAGTACGCAGTCGGGTGCAACTACATCTACGCGACCTGTAATGTAACTGAAACTTGGCACTCTCCGTGATACTAAACCATCTCTATAAAAACGACTCTGTTTCTTGGTCAAGGGTGGATGACTAATATGCGAGAGTTTCCACTGCTACCTACGGTTTCTTGAGTACTCCTTAAGTTTCCAGCTTATGCACTGACAGCTTTTCACTAAGGCTGGGCTTTCTGGTTTTGCTTTTTAGCGGGGTTTTCCGTCGAATCACAACCTATAAAGTTCAAAATCACATCAAGCCATGAAAAATACGCCTACAGTCAACATGCTCTCTTGAAAAGTCAAAAAAATCGTTGAATAAATAAAAACATCTCCACTAAAATTAAAAGCCCTGCCATATTTGTTGGCACACTTTGCTCGGCTCGTGTACAATAGTGTACTTTAATTGCTCTCTTTAAATTATCTACACTTCCATTTAGAACAATCGTGTTGATGATGTGAAGTTATCCTCTGTGCTTGGCATTGATCCTTGTCAAGGTCACAGATACCGCATGGTAGACTACACGTGGACCCCTGCTTCTCTTAAAACGAAGTTGAGGAGTTCGAACAGTTTTGGGCTTGCCAGAATTCTAGATCGGCGATTAACTGAGTGGACACGAAAACTTTCCTAGTTTCAGCATTAGGCTCTGTGCCTATATTTGTCATGGAATATCACTCGGATAGTTATTTGTTTTTGTGAAAAGGTGGGCTAATGGCGGTTTGTAGCACAAAAATAAGGCAAAAGGCCAATGATATCTCACTTAGGCCCGATTCGGGATCATCCGCGATCCTCAAACCATCCAATTTTGAAGCTTTTTCCAACTGATTTGCTCTTGTGGGAAAATATCTAACTTATGAAAGGTATGTCTAGACCTCTTAATTACGAGAACTATTATAACCTGTTAGTAACCTTAATTTAATACGATAATATATGTTAGTTTCCATAGTTTGCCCTTTTTCTGGGAAGTGGATCAAAAACAAGTATGCCACGCGGTGTGATTACTAACGAATCAGCGCGTGACAAGGATAATCCAGCGCTGTGGATGAGGCGCGCCAATGATATTATTCGGGTTCAGCCCCTGGACTCTGAGTCGGTAAAGATAATTTAAAAAGGAAAGATCGACACTCGATCAGAATTTGTCTGCCCATCCCAGCATTTTAGTTCAAGAATGTTGCACAAAGTCATACCTCCATAGATATCCTAAATCGAGACCTAATTACTTTGCTGAGGTTTCCCTCGACTTAAAAACTGTGGGTCATGACCTTTAGCTGCCATGGGTTCCACCATGCATCATCAAGTCATCCATTCGATACGCCAAAAATGAAAATCAAGAAATAAGATAATCAAACGCCATTTAAAAGAACGAAACACGTCCTCTTTAACCAAAAATTACCGCGGAGTAGTGGGTTTGGAAACTTTATCTCCTCTTTTTACCTCCTCTTTTTTTCGCCACTCCCTTCTTCCCCCAAGAGGTCCTGACTCCGCCTGCTCTCCATAGCCTTTCTAAAGCCTCCTTAACCGATAAGTCATCTTTGCGCACTTCTGGGTGCTGTTTTGTCACATGTCTACATTTAGATTTATTCTATTAGCTTCCATTCGCACAACTTGTGTAAGGCTATATGTACTCAAGAATATCTCTTGATACTGGGTACACATGCGTAAAGAGCGTAAGAGCGAAGGAAATTCTTACCGTTGAAAGTTATCGCTGCGATTGAAAGTTTTCCCATCTCGGTAGCCCTTTGGGCAAAATGGGCAAACTACACTTACTGCGTCATCGTGGATTGATGCAAAGTGACGGAGGAGCGCATTTTGCCGCGGGAAAGTCTGCGAACAATTTGTGTATGGGCATTCAAGCTTTCCATCATTGATACCGAAGGAAGGAGAATGCACGTCATAGTGGGACAGATCAGGCGTTGTGTTTGGGGTGGGATAGTTTGAAGGACTGGTGGTGGAGCGATAACGAGGTTTAGATTTGCTTTCCACAGGAGAAAACGTGGTATATTTTTGTGAGAGATTCAAATCAACGAAAGTGAAATCGTCGTTGTATCTCAAAGAACTATTGAAATCAATACCGGGCGACTGATCCCGCGGTTCTGAGTTCTTTTCCCAACGTTACTCGGTTGTTTTTAATTGTTGCGGCAAACACCGCAGGCAGAATTTTACCAACCTCTATTAATAGTTCGATAATTTTGAGTTCGAGATCGTCCCATCTCTTGTAGGCCAGTCTTAGATTTTCTAGTTCTGATCCCATTGGGGGGAAACTTCAGGTTGCCTCTCAGCAAGAGTTTAAGAGGAAGGTAAAAAAGCAAACGGAAAACGAGGTGGAGAGGACGCCCAATCAGAATCTGAATTGCGTAATCGCAAAGATAATGATAGCGAACCTTCGGCTGCGTCATACCTTGTTATATCGCTCAAGCTTTGGATAATTCCCGAAACGGCAGCGTACTTCTTTCCCCTCATTTCGAATTCAAGGGCCAATTGCTGTCCTTGATTGTGACAACTTGTTCCATCGTCAATCTCGAAGCCAAAGACCATATTGAGATCATGATATTGTCCATTCATATAGTCTTTCCAGTAACTGATCTCCTCATTACGAGATATTATAGATTGGGGAATAGGAAGAGAAAGGGAGAAATAAGTCTCCATATCAAGAGAAGCATCAAAGACATTATCAAAATGGTTTGAGTTGACCTGGGAAGTCATGATGTTGATGGTGGTGGATAAATATATAAGGTGTAATAGAGAAGAGGAAGAGGGAAGGGAGCAGGCGGCAAGGAGGAGGGAGGGCGGGCCCATATTTATGTATGCTGTGGGGAGTGTGTGCGTGAGGGGCTTAGTCACTTGCCAAGGCTGGCCACAGTTGCAACCCTTCTACACCCCTCATCCACCCTTTTCCTCTACAGGGGTCTATATACAGCACTCAGCTGATAGTGTCCAACTATAATGCTGATAGAGAATCTATTCTATCCTAAAAAGCCCCCAAGACTCCTAGTATACCTCCAGATAACTTGACAGTGACTACGAGTGATAATTTGTGATGAAACACCTCGGGTTACCGGAAATAGGCATCGCGAGCAGTATGGGAGAACTTCAAACCGTGCACACGTCTCTTTGAGACCTTCACTCGTCAATTTAGACTACTTGTTGTTAGAAAAAGTGTATTGCTGTGAAGGCTAGTAGCTATGGTCAAAGGCACATATAGGATTCCTCTGCTTAATTGATACCTAGTGGGGAAGTCCCGTTGGAATTTACATAATCATGAGCGTGCGGCTTGCGTGTCTGAGAAATCCTGTATTAGTAGATGGACCATTTCTTATACGGCTTTGCATGGTGCTCAATTTAGATCAGTCCACGATCCACACGCACTCTAGATCCGAGCTTGCAAGTAAAGTATATATTTGAGTTCTGTAGCTGCAAAAGGTCATTCTAAAATTGGTTAGTAATATATAAATTGAAGAATATTCTTGCATCTCAAAAAATTTCGGGAGTCACCCAGAAATTGGTATTGTATCCCAGACCTGCTAGCTTTCTCTGAGGCCATATTTCATCATCTTTTCGGCTGAATTTTCATCCGATTTGCTGGCCCATTAGTTTCTAGAGGCTTTTTTTTAGTGGTTAAGAATTCTATATTAGAATAATAACTGGTTTATTAAGACTATTTACCTGCGATTAGACGGTAGTTGCGCCTGCCAAGACTTCGAGCTGCAGGCTAAGTACCAAATGATTTGCGACGTGTGGGTTTCTTCATTCCAGCCTCAGATTTTCTCGGAATAAGATTTGTTAAGGCGAGCGCTGTGAGATATAGTAGATATATTTCTTCAGTATGAGAGTCTGGGTGGTACGAGCTGCAAATGCCTCATGTTCGATACCATGGTTAAAGTTAGTAGTGCTATCGCTTTACTTGATCGTATAGTTTGGAGGAAATTTTTCGTGACTATCGTTTTATGGTAAGGCTCAGGCAATTTGTTCGTCTCTAGCCTAGGGATACGATATAGTCTAGGAAAGTGATGATTCTTCAGTCAAGTATGTGGATCGCGATATTTATGTTGCCAAAAAAAAGGGTTAGGGTTTCTCAAGTGTTTTTTATGAGTCAAGCAGGGTGGTAGCCTAGTTCTGGATTTGTTGGCGGTGCCCAGCTCCATCGGAATTTCAGCCACATATGTGTGGCGCTGTGGCACTACGACTTCAACCTAAGAACGTAATAACTTCTGCAGATAACGAACACAGCTGGATAAGAGGAGACCAGAGATCTCCATCCCTGGTACGTCAATTGTTGGTTTAGGGAAAACTCTTGACATTCTAGGGTATCTTAGGCGGCTCTGCAAGTTCTACGACGGCCAGTTCGAAATCACTTTATCCAGTCGTATTCGTTACTCATGGGGGTATAATGAGCAGTGTGGCCTGAGTTAACCAATCAAAAGTCAGTTCACCACCATAACTTAATCACATGACGCACCATAAATCTAGTGCCATAAATATGATACTAAACGGATAGCATTCAGGGAACGTACCAATAATTTCCCCTGGTAACAAACGAAGCAGAACATCAGATTCAATCGCGTGTACGTAGTGACGGACTGCTCTCGTGAGTGTGCTGCCATCTAGAGTACGGCGGATCTCATGAGCCTGAGGTTCAAGTTTCCCAGTCCCCTAGACGGTTGAATACAAACGGACATGTGCTTTCTTCGTTCAGAGCGAAATTTAAGTCTTGTTGATGACAGCAAGCTAAAATCGTGCTACTATGCCTATTAAGGTAGCTTAGGGGTAGTATATAAGTTAGTTGTGGAGGGCTTAGTCCAAATCCAAGCTTACGAGACAAATTAGTCATCGATGTCTGACCTCCTCCTTAGAAATGCTGGTATATGCGGTCTTATACCTACATGTAGCTATATTCGTGGGTTGTTTCTTGCCGGGGAATAGAGTATGACAAAGTTGGACTCTTAGGTCGCTTCAATAAGCTGAAAAACACAGGAATTTCTCATTGGGTCTCATCCTCCAAAGGTACAAGAAATTATGTAGGAAATGCATCAGCAAAAAAAAAAGCCGCCTGGACGAGGTGTCTTCCGGAAGATTATATTTCTCCAGGCGCGTTTTTGATCTCCTAGCCTCTCCTGAAGAGCAACCCACGCCGCCCTTCCCCAGGCGTCCCTGAGGGGGTCTGCTTTCTTCCGGACGCTCAAGAAACCCTAACCTATAGTTACACTACTTCTCTACGTCAACAAAAACATGAATTGTCGCCTGGCCCACCTCACCTTGTAAAGGAAGAAGTCCTATTGCTCTAGAATGGTATAAGCATAAAATATGGCCGTTGCAAATACCAGAAATCAGGTTGAAATGTTAAGAGTATTTTCGTACAAGGTACTCATTAATTTTAGAGCACTGGAGGGGTCAGCGAGGCAGAGGGTATAACGAGGCTTGGCGGTCTTGGCAAACAAACTGATATACACTTTGTGGCAAAATATTCCATTTGCTACTCAAGCCCCGCTATACCCTCTGCCTCGCCGACCCCTCCACCGCTCTACTCGTGTCGCCAGATTTATAATGCCAGATGACTAAAGTCTGACTAGAGTATTGAGTGTAAAAATGGGTCCCAGGTGCTGGTGAAGCTTTCACGGAAGCTGGGTTCTTCAACAGCCACCGAGTATACAAAATTATAATAGTTAAAATGCATTGCCTAGAGTGTGCTAAAGTTGCTGCCGCTCTCAAAGTGCTACTTTTTCCCTTATCTCATACTACAGACATGATAATTCCAACCTTAGCCAAAATTTAATCATCCGGCATTATAGATTTGGCGACATGAGTACTCAGAAGTACTCTGCCTAACGACATCCCGACGGTATGGTACCGAGAATTTGGTCCCTTGGCGTCACTAAATGGGCTCTTCTGACCATTTTTTGGTCTCTTACCCCCACACGCTCTCTTATGGCTGCAAGGTTGTGTGTGACTAACCAGCCATCCACCTCAACCACTGCAAGGCGATGCCATGCACTTCAACCACTGCAAGGCGATTCAAATCTGCCTGTTGCTTTTTCTCGCAAATGAAGATGAGCGTGATAATCTTAATTTGCAATGATAGTTTCCCCAACTCTGCGGTACCAGCTGAGGTTGAGCGGAGAGCTTATAAGTCAAGACGATGGCCACCTTCAGGAACCCTTTCTTCACAACAAACAGTATAGCGACGAAATTTAGTATTGCACCACTCACGCGAAATTCTTTGCCACAATCATGGAAGATACATGCGGGTACGAAGATTTATGGCAGCAATTGGAGAGCGATTCAACGAAGGTACACGGAGTGTCTCTCGCACCTTCCACTGAGAAAGGAGTTCAAGATTTTCGCAACTGGTGGAAAAGGTTCAAATCTCCCTACGTGAAATTGGATTTCGAAATACTAACACTTGTATTCATGCAGATTTAATAACGACGTCCTACAGAAGCGCCATCCCCGTACTGCAGAAGAAGCGCTCAGAAGCGTTGGTGCCACCGAGATCCAGTTATATCTCTACTATCGACTCAAAAACTCTTGATTCATCAAACTAGGGAAACGGGTGTATCGCTCAACAGTTTTTGGGTTCTACAAAACTTTCCAGATGGTTTATTCCCTCGACACTGGTGATCGGCTCAAAAAGAGCATCAACAATACTCTCAATACGGTAAAGCTGAAATCACGCGATTCAAAAGTGCGTTGCTAATAATCTGACAGTATATCGAAAACAATCTCACCAGGTAATTCGATCTCGTCATGGAGATGAAAGACAAGGCCACATGCTCCGTTAATGACCTGTTTAATCTTTTGCATTATCACTGGCGTCAGGATAATGACACAACTGGCCATGGGCGATATCGAATACAGATGGCCTTTCTCATGCAACTCTTTGCTTATACATCTTCTCGCCCTGGAGCGATCATTGAAGCCAATTGTTACAAAGGCCGTGGACAAGTGTTAAAGTATAAGGTATGCGTTTATCTGAAACGAAGACAATTTATACTTAATCTGACTGCTGAAGGATATGAATTTATCTCTATTACGAGATCCTGTTGAAGGTGGAACGATTCTTGTTCTAGAAGTGACTACTACGTTTCTCAAAGGGAAACGGAATAAGCATGAACCGTAAGTGAAGGTAGTTCTTATGAGGGAACATATTCTATAAACTGACACGTATTCGATAGAGTAACATATATTCTTTATGAGCGACGTGATAATCCAATATTCTGTCCAATCATGAATCTGTTAGGTCTTGCATTCGCGGACAGCGCGTTTAAGGAGGGTGGTATACGTCGAGTTGAAGACATCTATAACCTTAAAATTCCAGATTTTAAGGAATGTTTATCAATACAATGGAGGCCGGATATCCGTGAGACACCGATATTTCGTCGCCAAATGGGGAACGATATATGCTCCAGCACACCTCTAGGATATTCAGATTTCAATTATTTTCTGAAACGGTTTGGTGTTCTTTCCGGATATCCGCAAGTATTGACCAGCTATATACTGCGTCGTGGTGCTGCGAATGCGATTGATAGTAAGTTGCGCAAATCAAGCCTCGAGAGTATGCAACTGACTTTTTCAGACCCTGATGTCACAGACGTCCAGAGAAATCAGATAATGGGCCATGCCAGAGCCGATGTTTTTCGTCGCCATTATCTAAGCCAGACCGTAAAGATTGACACTCAAAGCGCGTATCTTGGGATTATCGACCGCCGCGATCTCGTGAAGAATATTGGATTGATGAGTGCCAAACGCGATCCTCGAGCACCTGACAAAATTAGTCTAAGCGATACCCAGCTGGAGAATAACCCAGAGTATGCAAATCTGCGAGTGGAAAAAAATCGCCTATGGGACGTAATAAAAGGGATATATCCTACGATTATTGCAGCCAAGGCGGACAACTCTACACTGCATGACGAATATACTGCTGCCAGAAATAAGCTTAATGCTTGCAAACGTCGGCTCAATCGGAGTGGCTTGGAAGAGCTGAGAAGCGAATGGTTTGAACAGGTGGACCATGAAGAAATCAAACAGCAACTAGGGGGCGAGGCTCCTTCTATATTCTCGTACCCAGTACCTGACTTTGATTGTCCGCTGAGATCTCTAATCGCTTCATTCCACAACTGTTCGAAGGATTCTGTGGCATGGGCTGACGCTGTTCGAGCGCTGGCGAGTCTCTCCCAGCAAAAGCCTCCGCTAATCACCAAGAGGGTAACGGGAGACAGCAAAGATAACCAGTGCCCGTTTTGTTTGACGTATGAAAATTTGCGACTCACAGATCGATTTCATTCATATCATCGAATTGACACCCTCAAGAAACATATCTCGAGAAGGCATCCTGTTGTATCCTCAATTGGGCCGGTGGAGTGCCCGTTTCAGGAATGTACATCCGGGTTGAATAATGGGGATCATCTTAAAAATCATTTGGCAACTGTGCATGGCATCAATCTGTAGAGTAGTATTTCTGCGTTCAAAATTTCGTCTCCGTTTCTCCCATTTCTTTGGTTTTTTAATGTGTTAGGTTACTGCGCAATATTTTTTCTTCCGTCTTTCTTGCATATTTCCGGGAACAATTATAGGTTTTTTTCTTTTACTATTCCTATTTAACCTGTTTATTGTAGTAAATTTTTATCAATGTAGTTGGAAAGAGTACGTCGTTCGCCTAATGTGGCAATATAAGCAATATATTGGGAATTATGAAAACACGCATCTGTTTCACTAAGCTCGGTATTTCGACAGCAGTGTATGAATTAAATTATTATCTGACTCAAAATCATAGTAATAGTACTAACTTTATGTATACTCACGAAAATGAAACTGACTATTGCTTGGTGGGTAAAAGCATTAGATGGTGCATAAATTTCTCATGCCTTGTGATTAAATTTATAGAGATAATTCCTTACATACGACGAGACTTTGGTTGCAGACCGAAATACCCTGAAAAATCGACACCGGACTTAACAGATTATGCACGTAGTGAATCAAGAGATCATTAGTTACACAAGCACGTGGAATCTATTATTATTTTCAAATTCTTTTTCGAGTCAGGCAAATTCAGTAGCTTGCGGCGTATCGATTTTTACACCATGAGACATAACGCTGATAACGCTAATCTTGCTATTATTGAGATCGCCCTTGCATATGCTGATCGAGCACAGTAGGATGTTTCAGGGACCCTGTTAATTGTAGTGTAAACTTGCATTAGTTGTCCTAGGAATTGAAAGTGCCTCCTCACAATTTAAATCTGCTGTCGTGGCTATGTGCATAGGCGCCTTCACAGTCAACCCGTCACCCATACAGCCGGGCGCATGATCATTGGTTAGTATTTAGTGCGAATTTCTTGCTTGAACAGGACAGAAGCCGGTCAAAACGCTAGAAATTTTCCGATTTTAGTTAGCTGTCCGGGTGAGGGGGTGGAGGCGTCTCAGGAACACAATGCGGTCGTGCAAACGTGCATGAAATTTCTTTCTTTTCTAGGCAAGTATAACAGCTAACCATATTTAGCAATACAGTGATTCTTCACGATCATGTGGACAACCTCAATTAAACACATGCATAGGTTGAAAACATAGTGGTGGAAACGTGTGTCTGGCACGAAAACTTTTGGGTCTAACGTAATCGAAGAGCAACTCCCGTGTCCTTAATAACCCTTGGATTTCCCTTATACAACTCAAAATCCAGTTGCGAAAATGTCAACCGCTGAAACCAAACTTAAAAAGGTTATCGAGACAAGAAGAATGAAAGCGAAAGCCGTAAGACGCCAGTACATACGCCGAAAAGACAACCTTGTAAAGAAAGCTCACGAAATGAGCCAACTTTGCGGCTCGAAGGTGTGCTTAGTCATACAAGATGGCAAAACCAAACGATTTGAAGTGTACCTGTCAACAAAGCGCTTTTGGCCACCGAGTCTCCAAGAAATTGTGAATCAGCCATAACCGTTCCACTTGACATGTGCTAACAATAACGTAGAATGAGACATATCCGTTACCAAAGATCACATATGCCAACGACAATGACACTGAAACCGATGAAGGACCGAAATCAATTGCTCAAAAGAGCGAATTTACCTTGATGTCTCCTCCAAAACTGCTTTGTTTGAAGGATCGATAGATATTAAGCACGTGTATTGTTGTCATTTTTTTCATTTTCATTAGAAAATATAATTAGATTGAGCTTTAAGAGCACATTGCGTAATATGAGGCAAGGATGCGACCCTGAGGTTGTGACAGCCTTGCGGTCGCTCCAGTGCGCACTGCACGGATAGTGCTACCCTGCCGGAATATACCGCCCGGCCATATAAACCAGGCGGAGACCCAGACTCGCAACTACAACAAAATTCGCAACAGCAAACATGTCATCTCCAACCCCACCACCAGACCGCACGGCACAGCGCCTTGATATTCTAGAAAATATCATACGTCGTTTCCTCCCTCATGATCTCGACTCTGTCACCCAAGGGCTACTTGCGGAGCTTGATGCCCTTAGATCGCCACGGGAAGTGAGTTTAGCAGGTTTTCCTTGTCCTGTTTGCAACAGTATTCTTACTAGCGAGAAAGGTTTACGTTTTCCTTATCCTATTTGCAACAGTATTCTTACTAGCGAAAAAGGTTTATGAGCGCATATAATGAGAATGAAAGGGAAAGATGAAGGACACAGCGCAGAGGCGAAGGAGTGGTCTAAATTGCATTGTTCTCGGTGTAAGAAACAATATAAGGACAGGACGTCAGTAACGAAGCATGAAAAGGAAGAAACATGCAGTGAGTTTGCCACCAGTATGATTTCAATGAGAATAGCAACTGATCATTTTAGGTTTTGTAGATTTTTCTGAGGAAAATCCTTAGGAGCCGCTGGCAACGGTTATATTTTTGTCCCTGGTCCTGTAATAATGTTTCGAATTAGCAATTGAAACAGACTATTTGGCGCCGTATATAAATAATGTTTAATTGGTATGATGCAAAAATAGATGCTTTGTAGGCCCAACTACTATTTAAGACCCGTTATCTGCAGCACTTTTGAGATGTATTCCAAGCAACTACTTCAATACATCTACATCTCATCCTCTGACTAATACAATTTTACCATAATTAAATATGTTTGCATTCTATCTATTCATTGGTTATTGCTACGCGTTTCAAGTCAATGTTTCGCTGGCCGAACCCATTGAGGCTTTTATTTCTGTGTCAATTAGAACGGATGGCCCTGCCCACTCCATACCCACGACTTTGGTCACGTCTATCCTATCGCTTACGTCAGAGCCACTGCATGCGACCATGTCGACACATGCCTGGAGCACTGCATACATGACACCTGCATCCACTCCAACTCTCTCGCATAACTGGACCGCCACGTCTGAGAAAAATCTTACTGCAAACAGCACTACGGCAACGATACCGACATCTCTCACTACCAACTACACCACGATCAGTATGCCAATTCCGTTGCAAGGCTGGAACACTACCTTTAACACCACGTCGCTCGAGATGCACAACTGGAATCATACGTCGAATGCTTCGCTACTCGTTAGTACAACTGAACTAAGCCCACCAATTTATATGACGCAAACTTGTGGAGTTTTTTGGCCAATCCCTTCAGGCGATACTCCGGCTTGCAAAAATGCGCCTCTCTCGGCAGTTAATTCTTCCATTGCTCTTACTTCCACTTCGAGCGTCTCGTCAAATTCTCTTCCTTCCACTTCGAGCGTCTCGCCAAATTCTGTCTCCCGCGTCTCCAGTGTCCAGAGCTCCAGCGTTGGCTCTTTTCTTGCGTTACATATTGCGATGTATCTTTTCATCTAAAAATTGGGACCCTATTGCCGGAGAGAGTGATAACTACTCACTGAAGTTCTTGTACCCGAAACCGAATTGTTATACTTGAATTGTCTCTGTCGCATTAATCTCTCTGAATTGTCTGAATTGTTTGAATTGTCTGAATTGTTTGAATTGTTTGAACTGTTTGAAATGTCTGAATTGTTTGAATTGTTTGAATTGTTTGAATTGTCTGAATTGTTTGAATTATCTAAATTGTTTGAATTGTTTGAATTGATACAACACGCTCATATTCGATAACTATTGATATATACATTTGTGGGATGTTCCCGGAAATATGCAAGAAAGACGAAAGAAAAAATATTGCCCGGTAACCTAACACATAAAAAAACCAAAGAAATGGGAAACATTGCATTTTCAATCGTGTATATGAAAAAAAAAAAAAAATCCTACTCAACATCCGAAAATCCTTCAGCAGCATTCTCGCCCTCATCGTCTGAATCAGAATGCATCAGACGGTCTTCCTGTATCGCGCTTTTATTACTATTTTTCTTGACAGGCTCAGCCACTGAAAGGCCTGCTCTCCAGGCCACTTGTATGGCCTTGGATCGTGAGATGGAACTACTGGATTCACTTGTATGCCAAGCAGTACTGCGGGGAGGGATGATGCCAATATCACGTTGTTTCGCAAAATAGTAAATCTCCCAATCGCCCACCTGGGCTCCCCTAGTCGCGGCCCAATCAGATCTGGTCTCAAAGGTGCTGAATGACTCTTTGGTGAGATCGATGCGCTTCAGGAGTTCTTTGTCGCATAATTCTTCGGCAAATTGTGTTCGCCAGCTGACTTCCACCATACAATCACCTATTCGTCGACCATGCTTCTTGGCACTCGGCCTATTAAGCGTATGATACCCCTTATGTGCCACTCCAATGATACCAATCAGAGCTTGTAGAAGCTTTGTCTTGAAGGCGTACGGACGTTCCTTAATCCGGTGGAGAAGTCTATTGGTAACTTTTGTCGAGTTATAAACAGCGCTATTGGATTCCAGCGATTCTCTTGTTTCGAAGAGCTGATCGCCAAGGGATATCAATTTATACGATCCAGGACTGATCATCAGGGCGAGAAGATTTCCCCGAAAAGCGACAATTTTGATACTGGTTGGTACTAAAACCGGTGAGGACAGAAACGGGGTAACGACGACTTGGGTGGGTGTTCGGCGAATTAAGCTGAACTGTTCCTTCACACGGTTGAGTTGGCTCACTGTTAGCTGCACCTTCGGAGCCTCGCCGCCCTTAAGAGGTTCACCAAGTCCATCGTCGATAAATCGAAAAAATGTATCATTGTTCTCGTCGTTGGCCGAAATAGACAAGTTGTCATGAGACCACTCGAGGAAAGCTGCTCGTATCGTGTTGAACTTGTCACTAGCCGTTTTGGCCGCAGCAGTTGAATTCGGCAGCGTTGGTGATCCTGCAGGTTCTTCCACAAGTGCTTTGTCCGCCTTTATGTGTTCTTCCGCGGCGTCCAGGTATGGCTGTAACTTCTGAATGAAAGATTTTGGGGAATCTTTGTCGATTACCTTTCGAGGAATGGGAGTTGGATTCGCGGACAGGGCGAAAGCTAGGCGAAGATAGTCTCGATGCAAAGTATGGGCCAATGTCGCAGCTTCATGCATCTTCGATTCTGTTGAAGGGAGATAATTCCACTGGTCATGAACGTAACGTGCAACTGTATCTCGCTGTCGTTCTATGAGCTTCATCGCTTTTGACATTGCAGGGTCCTTATCGATATCAGCCATTTCGGCATCGGATTTGGAATCGAGATCAACCGTGTTGTTGTCGTCGTTGTCGTTGTCGCCATCGTCACCGTTGTCGTCGGAAATCACATGAACCATTGCCTCGCCCTTGAATTTGGGAAAATGTCGGGAGCTTATGAAACGATCATCGCTGTATGTTTGCGCTTTATCGAGAGCTTCTTTGAGATCAGTCTTCAACGAGGCTTTTCTTCTGGCTGTTGCACTGTTCGCCAATTTTTGTTTGATAATGTCGACTTCGTCGTCTTTCTTTGCCATGTTGATCCTGAAAGCAGTATGGGCTCTATGGGTGGCGATTTTCGGAGGAAAAGGGGTTCCCTGTTTCTGAGCAAGCCGAATGGCCTTCATAACCGCTTTTTTCCTATCATTTGTAGGTTTCTTGTGATAGGCAGCGACGAGAGAGTTCGTTTCCTTTGCTGGGACAGCGGCGGCGGCGGTACTGGAAGAAGCCATGTATGCGATGAATATGGTTTAATGGTTTAAATCAAGAATGTAGAGTACGGGAGTGATTTGAGAGCTAATTGCTGGGCGGTGAAAGCTACGCCTTTTTATATGGATAAAAGAGAATATATTGATAAACAATAAGTGTGTTAACTGCCGGTAATCAATTGCTGCATTTGGCATAATGCAATGTTTTCTTGATATGGAAATAACATGGAGAAACAATCAAGTCATCCCAAGAAAACAGCCGCGTCAGATTGGGAAAATTCTAAGAACAACATATGTGACCCCACAAATCCAACTAGAACTCATGCACATTCTTTGCCCTTTTTGGACTTGGACGCCTGTCCTTCCTCCTCGGAAGATTCAATGCATGATCTTTTGCGCTTATTGAATCGCATATGCTCTATTTGGCCTAGGGGAGGTTCTTTGTGAGAAATTAGCAACAAGTTTCTCCAGGGGCTTGTCAAAATTCCCATGAATAAGAGTGCGATAGAAAGTCATCAATAAATCGTAAAGAGAGGGAGTGTACGAGTTACCTTCAGTGTCCTGGGTGGGTGCTGCTGCTGCTGCTGGTATAGTGTCGGCTCTCTCCGAAGAAAGGGGTGTCAGAGGACTCTTCTCACGGTTGACTTTCTCAGTTAAGCCCTTCGGTATCCCCGAAGGTGAGCAGTGCTACTTAAGCGAGGTATCAACTCGTTCGACGAGTGCGAAGTTTCTACAGGTCCTACAGGGAGTATACTTCAAGGCGAAGTATCGGTGATGGTTCACGGCGACAGCGAGGATTCTGAGGTAGAATCGAAGTGATATTTAAAACTGATACAGGAGAAGTATAACGAGAACGTTGCTTAGAAAAAGAAGAGAAGAAGAAGACAAAAGGTAACCAAAAATCCATCGCTTAAATACCCCGCTTTCTCAACCAAAAACCCAATAACCGATAATACCCAAAATACAATAGCATTATACCACAACAACCCAATATCCTATAACCAACTTCGAACTGAAACCTAACCCTTGTCCAATCCTTAATCCATGAAAACTCTCTGCACTCTCAGCAGACGGGGTTGGGGAATTGCCAGTAGTACAAAAAGACTGAAGAGTCGATACACTTCCGGTGTCCTCAGCAGCAGAGGGTGACGAGGAACAGTCTAGAGGGATAACTGTCAGGGATGTTGTACCCTGATTGTCATCTGATTGAGAGGACCTCGGCGAGCCGCCAACAGCTGCAAACGACAGTGGTGGAAACATTTCCTCTGTTACATCGGAAGAAACACTGTCATTTGAGATTGAAGACAGCGATTGTGATCTCCGTCCTATAGGGGACGTGGTGATCGAAGAAACACGACTGTTATTCGGAGGGACGGCTCCTGCAAGGCGATACAGAACGAGCCAATCGTACAGTTTAGACACAAATTCCCTCAGAAGCTGTGTGGTTAAAGTGATGTGAAAGTAGTCGAGATCAGTTGTATAAGATTCGTCCATAAGGAACAGTCTAGAGGGACGACCATTAGTAAAAATAAAGATTACAGGGGATAGCAACAAACATTATCTCCCCAATACTCGGTGTGATCGCGTCCATTGGATAAGAGCGAATGTAGTTTGTCCTGGCGGATGTTAGTAAAATTCCATACTGCGGATATGCGGGACGCACTTGATAGTATTAATACCTTCCGCAGATCCGGCAAAAGGTAGGTTCCTGGCAGGCATACTGAAAACGATGGTGAGCCAATTTGGGGAAAAAATGGAAGAGGAGTGGTCAAAAGAGGAGTGTCAGGAAGAGGATGATACTACTGTGGTAGAGAGGAAAGAATAATTTAGGTTGACAGAAGGATCATTATAAATACTTGAGATGCCTTTTGGATTGCATGTGTTTGCTTGTTCGTGGAGGGATAGGAGTACAATTTGTGATGTAAAACACTATCTGATTAAGTGGATTAATGCAACTGCGGTTGGTAATTTGTGCGGGATATAAACCCTGCCACTGCGCGGCTGCCGGGCCCAACTGGCATTTCTTTCAGTGCGGACGGGCCCACTTACTGGTTTCAGAGACATGACCCTGTTCGCTGTTTGCGGCTACCGGGCTCAATTAGCCTTCGATGTGTGTGCTGACGGGCCCATTTACTTGTTACAGAACGCACGATCCCTTTCGCAGTTTAATGCAACTGTGCGCCTGTCGGGCTCACCGCTCTTGTTGGCTTACGATTGAGCGGGCTTCATTCCTCCGTATCCAAGACCTGCTTGTCTGTTGGTAGTTGGGGGTGTCATCTGGTCTAGACTCATGCCAATGCACCCGCTTCGTGGCAGTGGCAAAATTGGTGCGGGCTTGCAAGCCTGTGATTTCGCGGGGCATCGGGCCTAGTAGTGGCGTTTAAACTGAGTGTCTTCCAGTCTGCCCTTGAATGAGGGAAATAGCGGCATATTGCGGGGCGAGCCAGCTTGGAATACCAGAAACAGGATAGTCGTTCGCGGAGAAACTTCTCGGGTACCTCGAATGGTAGTACTTCCGGCTCCCTTACCACTGTATTCCAAATTGATAATAACCGCGGCCCGTGGGCCACATGTGTATATATAAGCGAATTTCCGCTCACTCAATAACACAGCCAGAACCAATGGAAGGCAGAATCTTTTATGCTCTCATCATTGTGATTGATATTGTCGGCTATATTCTCTTTACTATGCTTCGACGTAGCAAAATCATCCCACTCCGCTCATTCGATTGGTTATCAATCCTATGTATATCTTCGTCAATCGCCAATACTATTCTCTTGAATACGAAAATACCCGAATGGATACCACACATTACAACCACTCTCTATCACGTTTTTCAGTCTTATCGCTTGTCTCTTACTATCTCTGTATGGGCCGACGTCGCTACGTTTACCCAAACGGAGTTTTCTATAACTATTTGGAATAAATCTACACGATTATTGTTCTTTGGGCTCGGCGTGGTCCTAACCTTCATTACAACCATTCTATACTCATTCAAAATGTATTATTTCTGCCTCTCATATACCGCACCATGCTAATTTAATATATATAGCACGGACGTCTACGTACCACACTCCACAATGTTGCTATTTTCCTGTAATCCGTTTACTTGCTGGCGGATCAAGAAATATCCGTATTGGGTGTTGATTTGCAACGTGTTTGTATTACCACCTTTATATTCGGTAATGGACATATTCTTATTCAAAGATAGCGAGGGTTTTAAGGTAATTCACTCAAATCTTAGTGACTTTTGTATATGACTAACATTGTCAAGGTGGTTTTTGACGCCTTCTGATGTGCCTGGTCGTGGGAATCCTATTTCTTGTCCTATTGACGGCACTGAATCGATCTCTATTCAAAGTTCGCAGCAATGTATATCATACGGCCCGGATTTGCAAAATCACAACCTTCAACGATGACGATACCGAATTGGCCACCCCCCCCCCTTTCATTTCCGACTCCTGCACTACTTTCCGCGAAAACGTCATGATCTGTTTATTGCCATTGTCTGCCAACTTGCTGGGCGCATGTATATACTATATCTACACTGGTGGGGAGGTAATGTTCGTAAGGAACATAGCTGTTTAACTATATCGAAAATGTCTTGACTACCAAATTCCATGAAATATATATTCATCTGCTGTAAATGTATTAGCAAAGTTATCAAGTCGCTCGACAAATACATACTTAGAGAGTTTAGTTGGTGCTCTTTATTTTGCTCCATTTGATCCCCACTGCTCCAAACAAGCCCAGCATGGACAATGCAACTGTACAATAGAAGCAACTTCTCACAGCTTCGTTATATAATCCTATGATTTCAGGGAGGATGCCCGGGATCGAAAGACTGCATAGGCTTGTCACACCTCCTGAGAGCACATCTGCTTTATCTATTGTGGGAATGACTCTACTTAACTGATCGATCAGTTTCCCTGCAAAGAGATTTTGTGCCCTGGCAACGTTAGTAATTAAACCAATATTAAAAAAAAAAATAAATACACAAACACAGAGATAAAGCAAGCGCCGCCCAGACTTTGGAAAAAGAGAATACATGAGAAACCAGCATGAGTATCGCGTCCCTCTAGCACTGCCTGAGCCACAATAATTGGTTGCTGCAATCCGATTCCTGCCCCGCACATAAGTTGATATCCTACCCACTGAAGTGATCCTGCGTTTTCATCAAGTCTGGTCAGGAGAATGGCACCAGTGGCTGAAAGTATTGCGCCTAGGGCGATGTTTGGGGAATAAAATCGAGTTACAGTTATGAACGTGCCACCGAGCAGAGAAGAAATAGATACTCCCAGAACTAGTGGCAAATTCATTATGCCCGAGTCGCTCGCGGATGCCCCCTTGACGGCCTGAAACCAAATCGGAAGGTAGAAGGCCCAAAGTGTGTAACAAGAGCCAATTGCGAAAGCAACAACAGAGCAGCAGGCGATAGTCCGGTTTCGAAGTAAGCGTGGCGGGATAGAGGCCTTCTCCCCTCTAACAATTTGAACTGCACAATAAAAAATGTGAAGAAGGAACGCGAAAACAAGAAGGGCAACAATAACAGGGCTATCCCATCTATATCTCGATCCCCCCAATTGCAATGCCACTAGCAAGAGCAATAATCCAGCAGTAAGTGCGGTAATCCCAAGGAAGTCTAAATCTTTTATGAAATTGGTATCGGTCACCTCTCTCGGTGGTGAAATGAAGTAGAGTAGAAAGATAGTAGCACAAATAAAGCCAACGGGGAGATTGATATAGAAGCACCATCTCCAATCCATATGCTGGGTGACCAGACCTCCAACAACAGGCCCGATCACGCTAGCAATCCCCCAGATAGCACTTAAAGCGCTCGTATAAATGGGCTTTTGGCGCGGGGATACGTAGACGTCTAACATAAAGAGCGCGCCGGAAAAAATGCCAGCAGAACCTGAGCCCGCAAACGCTCGGCCTATGATGAAGATACTGGAATTTTGTGAGAGGCCACATATGAGTGAACCTGTCTCGAAAATGCCGATACTAAATAGAAAGCCGTATTTTAGAGGCAGTGAACCGTAGAGTGTCCCACATGCCAATTGGTATATGCACCTCTATTAGGGTTAGAAGTATGTCTAACATGATGACGGTGAAACTGACCGGTAACATATAGGCTGACCCGTACCATCCCATGTCCTCGAGAGCTCCAATGTCCTCAGTAATTTTCGGTATTGCTGTAGTAATTATTGTCTGATCCTGGCGAAAATTAGTCGGTGAATATAGATTAGTGGTCAGTTCATACACACCAGCACCGTCAAGAAGACCGTGATAGATACGGCGACGATAACCAAGAAATGTTTTAAGGATACGAAGAACTCAGTGAAATTCATGTTGAAAATTTTCTTTTCCTATGAATACGTCTTCACTCTGGAACCCGGGCGAGTTTTATATCCAAGAAGCACGGGAGCTTGTTAGTATCTATGCCAAGAACCGCTACGGTGAACCGAGGTATACGGTATTTCGGCACATTTTTCCGCTCACATGCAAATTACCTACAAATTTCGTTATTATGACATCAACGAATCATGTGATAGATACATGGGATAAAAGCATGCTTGTTCCTCGTCGTCGCAGAAAGTCGTGCTCACCAGAAAATTCTGCTTCAACAATTCAGTCAAAATGGCGCAAAATCTCTCCAGTGAATCACTCATGGAACAGCTCTCAAATGCGAACCTTGACGATAACACTCATGTGGCCAAAGGCGATGGGAGTGTTACTGGAGGGTACCTGTCCGATATTGTCTACGACGTCAAAGAGCTCAAAACGCGTTTGTCTCATCTCGAGAACATCCTAAATCATCTCATTGATCAAATAAGTGGAGTTTTCGCAAGCGGTTTGCAGTCCCTACATTCGATGTATCAGATGATACTAATGCGCAATAGAGAAACACCCGCGTAAACCTAAGAGTGAGGTAAGGGCGGTGGAGGAGAAATCCGAAACGGAGAGAGGTGGAGCATGAATTTGATAATTGTGTCACGATGTTATCTGTTACATTTTTCTCACTGTTATCACGCCTCTCACTACATTCTGGAATTTGTAATGAGACAAGACGAGTGCAGAATAGTTATAGGAGGTTTAAATAATCCCAAAATACGCCCAAATGTTATTTTGATCAGTGTTCATATGAGTAGATCAACATATCATAAGTCACTTTTTTTTGTCTCTCTTTGTTGAGTTAACAAAAACAACTCTCCCAATTTCAGTTTCACATCCCTCATCCACACTTCTAGCTGGCCACAAAATTGTTTCACGCAGTCTAATTCCTCTCTTAGAGCTCGAGTTTCCTTCCTAGCTTCCGAAAGGGCCATATCGTTGTCCCTTCAAATGATAAGCATCAGGAGTCAATAAAAGAGATGTGTTACCTTAGAGCCAACTGAAGGTCTGCATTCCTGTTTTCAGTTAGATTGGCGCGAGATAGACATCAACAGGTTGACTTACTCCGCTTCTAACTCTGACAAGCGAAGAGCTGTATGTAGGCTGGCCGTGTTAGAGTAAACAAAGCAAGGGCTAATACGTGTAACTTTCATGGACGGATGTTATGTTGATCGGTTAGGTACATGGGTACATGGTTGTCGGGTTTCGTTGTCGTTCTTTGTGTTTTTATGAGTCTTCTATTACAATGAGTCATGTCTTTGTCATCAAAAGGGTTGGAACGTGGTATATAAGCGAAGGGATTTCCCCTCATCTTGTACTTCTTCTTCTTCTTTCTTTAAGCAACGTCTTCTATTGCACACTCACTGTATCTCATAAATACAACCTCAAGATTACACCTTGTAATCTTTCGCCGTCGCCGCCTTCAAGTCATCATAACTTGAACCATTTGTAGAGCCTGTAGAATCCCCGCTCCTTCTCCTGTCGTTGGTTTCTCGTTCAAGTAGCACTGCTTATCTCGGGGGATACCTGAGAGCTTGACGAGAATCTCGCTCCTTGAGAGTAACTCACGTGAAGCAGGTGTGGGACAAAAATTCCTGTTTAAAGTTAGCTTTGTTGATGCTCAAGTTTAACGGGCTGGCCTACTCTGTCTTGGTTTGAAAAGCTCTGGTTGTTTCGCCAGAGCTGAAAGACTATAAGAATTGAGTCGTAATATTTGAGTGTAAAGTACGGTACCTTATTGTGTCATGATCGGAAACTTCAACCCCAGTTCGTGATTGCAAAGGGCTTTTTGTTTCTCTAGAAGACATTGTGTATTTAATTGTGAAGCTTGTTTGTTGGTCTAAATACTTCCGTTTTATTGCAGCCACCGTTTTGATGTGGTGAATTATGTGTTTAACTGCAATCATGCATTAAGTGGGAAAAGCCCTGGCAATCACGATTTGCCACGCAGCATGCGTCAAGAATAAAAAACAATGCGAATCAGGTGAATAGCGTGGTCAAAATTCTGGGCGATGTGATATTGCGCATTTCAACTCCGAATGACATCCTAGACAAAGTCATCGTGCATCGCGTGGGTAAAATCCTTGGAAATGCGCCATCGCGCATGTCTGCCCCAATGGAGAGGCTAGACAAAGTCATCGTGCATCGCGTGTGAAAAAATCCTTGGCGATCTCAGATCGCGCATGTCAACTCCGAGTCACATCCTAGTCAAAGCCATCGTGCATCGCGTGGGTAAAATCCTTGGAAATGCGCCACCGCGCATGTCTGCCCCAATGGACAGGCTAGGCAAAGTCATCGTGCATCGCGTGTGAAAAAATCCTTGGCGATGTCAGATCGCGCATGTCAACCCCCAACGACAGGCTCGGCACATTGAACGTGCGTCATGTGTGAAAAATATTTGGTAATGAATTCATTGTGGAGCAAGATGCCTAACAGAGATCCCTGTGGACGTTATATGGTAGAAAGTGCTTGGCAGTACTAGTTGCCTTGAACGTTCAGTGGCAATGTAAGTTATCATTGATGCTTATCATTGCGTCAATGCATTGCATGGGAAAACAGCCGATGGTGATCAATGCGGTAATGTCATGCATCATCGGGGACTGGGATTGGGCACTTTTAAGTGATGTCCCAAATCAATAGGCTGGGCAATGCTCTGATAAGACTCATTTTAAGCGCCGCAAGACTTTGGCGTCTGTGATTTTATGGGTGGATCCGATGAATCCGAAGCAGTTGTCTAGTGAAAACTCATGCCCAAAATCCATATTCTAATTCTTTTAAACCGATATAACATTGCAAATCTATTGTGTGTGCGACATTCATAGCGCCAGTTTGCTCATTTACATTTTGGTTACAGCAAACGAGGGATGTGGCTTCAGTTGATCAAAAAGAATCAACCATATCAGGTGGTATACAAATTTTAATCTTGACATCACCAGAATCAGACAAAATACATCCCAAAAGCCAATCATTCAGCTCATCGTTACTGATCAACTGACCGTCATCGTATACCTGGGCTCTATATTCCATGATATGGCTAGCAAGCATGGTTGCGGTTTCACTACGTGTTGCACGCTTTTCCGGGTGGGGTGTATCGGGCGCATCATCTGAATAAACTTCAATAATCCACTGTCGAAATTAGCTAGATTATGTTCTGGGTTTCGAATGAGCCTTACTTGTACATTGTCCAATGGGCTTACGCCAACGCGGCGTTTTTTCCCACTAAAATCGTCCTCAATTCCCCTTTTTCGGGAGGAAGGAGATAGCGGAGGTGGGGAAATTGCCGGGGGTGGAAATATCAGTGAAAATGGGATATCCGCTGCCCGATTAGAGGGCCCTGGCGATTCCGACAACGACTCTCTAAATAAAGGTACATATGAAGATACCGATGCTTGACGTGGTTCTGGTGGTTGGGTAGGTAAACTGACAACACGCTCTCGGAACAGAGACTTTGGTCCAATAAAAAAGGCCTTGAAAAACGATCTTTTACAAAAAAAGGTCGATAAATTAGACCCCGCGCCGTCTTCGTATGAGCCGATCATATTTTCTAACACTAGGAAATCAGTGTCAATCTGATGATCGCGTTCATATGGGCGACCGGCCCTTCTTCCGCAGTCAAGGCGTTCCGATGAAGTCAGGCAAGGAGTATGTGGAATTTTGTTTTGCTTGGAAAAGCTGTTAAGGCTTTCACTGAGTTTGCGTATTTCGGTTGTGAGAAATGCTTGATCGTAATCGTACAATTCTTTTGGTTGGGCATTGAGAAAAAAATCCCGCGCCATAACCGTTTCTGGGATCGAATGCATCGCCTTTTCAATTATATTTGATCGGAATTGTAATTGGTGCGCCAAACGTGCGAATTGGACAAGCAAGTCCCGATTCGGTTCTCGTACGCTTGGTTTCGGCTGCCCGTTGTCTTTTCGCGGCGTAACGCCAACTAACTGGGAAAAGTGTTGCATGGCGAATAGCCATAACTTCCAATAGCATTGGCTAAAATCTGTCACATCCCCTTCAAACATGTGTTCAAACGAAGAACATATTGAACTCTGTTTCGTGACTTGTGGATCAATCAAACACTTCATGCATGAAGCTAGTGTTTCCAAATACTTAAGGTCTTCGAAAAAGGTTCCAAGGCTGGGTATCCTGTCCCTTGCTTTCATAAGTTTTTCATGCACCGCACGTTTGTCGCGCTCAGAGAGCAACGCAAACAATTCCCATGCACCATTTTTATCTTGTTTATCGTCAAGATACTCCTTGTCCCGATGCGATAAGGCCGGGGCACGAAGTTCTATTTCTCTGATGGTCTCAGCGTCAACTTTATACAGCTCTTGTCCTTCTAATAGTTCATCCCATGCCGTATGGACCCATTTAAGATAACGGACGATCTCCTATTGAGTTGAGTAATCTCAATCTGAGGCTCAAAAGCATTGAAATCTTACCTCTTTGCATCCTGTGGATAACAGCCTACGGAAAGCGCCTAATTTAACAACAGGCCAGAGTCCAGGGATATCCAATAGCATATCAAAAGCTTGTCGATATTCCGCGTGCCGTAAGAGTTGCTTCATATCTCTCTTCTTTGAAACAGTGAGTCGTGCTAACCAAAACTGTTCCTTGGAGATGCTCCGTTCTCTGCTCGATAGGCGGATATGTCGAAATATCTCTCCGTCTGTAATGTTCTGCGAGTTTTGGTATTGATTTTCGAGGTCGAATTGAAGTCCCTCGGTAAGAAATTCTATGACGATTAGAGAGAGACTACTTGCTTTTCACTTGTCTTACCTTCTAAATATATATCAACTCCCCACCACTGCTCCATTGGCGGGAGAATGTCCCTCGCCGCAATGAGACGGTGATATCCATGTAAATATCGAACTGAAGCTTTTGGCGCGTCCAACTCCGGCAAGATAGATGTAGAGTGATCAGTCAACGTATTCTCATCGACATTAGATACACGTAGAATTTCAAGGAAGGAGTCTTTGGTGAGCAATATTGGGATACGATGACTGGGATGACTCCTGCGGACTCCTTGGTCTTTGAATATGTTCTTTAGGCGTGCAATGTTCTTTAAATCGATTGAACGCGGAGAATAAAGCTCAGGAGGTAGGAAAGAGGAGAACTGAAGAAATCCGGAGCCCTTGTAGCAGGTATCCTTTGATCGAAGGATACGCTCCACTAATTCGTCATTTTTTGTTCTGTTGAGAGACATGGCAAAATTGTGGAATCTGATGTTATACCTGTACCTTTTGAAGGAGTTCCTGGCCCTGGAGTTACCCTATCTTTGGAGTTACCCTACTTTAGCACCTTCCGGATCGGGACTGGAGCCTGTTACCCTGCCTCCAATCCTTCCAGTAGGTATAGTATTTGGAGAAGGGGGGACAGCACCAGAAAAGACCTGTCCCGGAGGGCAAAAGTAACCCCTAGGCCGTCAAACAAAACCGTCCGGCGGAATGGGACCCGGAGGGTATGTAGGGGAAGTGTCTGGCTTCGCTGTGGTTCAAACGGATTGCGAATCGGACCAAAACTGGCGGAGTTACAGACTGACAAAGATAAGGGAACGCAATGCTACACGACGATTCAAATAGGCGAAATGATCGTCTCGAAGAGACGAACGCAATGAAGACGAATACGTAACTCCTGTGTTACCGACATGCATACTGCTCGGAGAATCGCGGATCAGGACCAGGGAACTCAATGGGGTATTGGGTATGGAGATAAGGCGAAGTGGTTTCATGTTGTCATAGTAGTTAGCGCCTCTACACCACACTATACCCAAACATAGTAGAGAGGAGGCATTATAAATACTCTCGCAGTGGATGTAAACTCTGAGTCGGATTATTAGCGACGAAGAATGAGCCTTATCAATATTAAATTGTTTCTAGCAAAATTACTTACGTGCAATTTCTTTCTTTTACTTGTGAATTACTTTTATCTCGCTTAGAGCGCTTGGCCCTTCAGCGTTAGTTATTAAAACCTTACTATTGGAAGTTCTTCACGGAACTTTGCTCGATCCCTACTTTGAACCCTACGGTTATCTTTTAGCGGTTCATAAGAAGCAGTTAGGACTTGCGCCTGTGTATTGTGTTGCGGATAGCAACCGGGCAGGTTATAGCGTCTAGATTGTTATCTAAAGCTTCTTGGAGATTTCCTGTGCGGTAAGAAGTACCGGTCTTACATCTGAACTCGGGGTGTTTCACCTCATATATATGCATCCGTGCTGGTTCCTGGCCCGCGCGGTCTCGCGCATGTATGCATCCGTGCGGGTTACTTGTCCGCGCGGTCAAGCGAGCGATCACCGCACGGACCCGCTGACCACACGGACTTGTGTCATGTACAACGCAGATCGTATGCCGGTAATCTTCAATACATATATGCTAGTCAAATGTGATACATAAACTGTCCTACTAGCTAACTTATTTCGAACTTCCGGGTTTTCCTCCATTGAGTTTTTGTGAGACAGTTGCCGACCAAACAATCTGTGCTGCGATGAATTTGTCCACCGATCTTCGGTATAAGGTCAGCACATGAATATTGGAAATCTTAATTTGAGACATACTGCATTTTCTCTTCCATGGCTTGGACTCTTGAATAGCTGTTAGTATCGTGCAACCACCAGAGACATGGAAAGGAGATTCACTTGGCTTTTAAATTTTCTATTTCGTGAAACAATTTGTCTCTCTCAGCAGACGGATACCACTGATTGACGATTGATTGAATATCTTCGTCGTTAGCCAGAAATTCGTTTGCGACAATCTCAAATTCAGAATTGTCAAAATGACTGGTCGCGTCCATCATAAACTTTGTAAGTGCAGTATGTAGGTTCTGGGCAGGGCAATGCGTGATGTGCATGAGGCGAGATTGGATATGCCCTTTATAAGAAAAAACTTTGTATTATTCACACTAATAGTACATATTCCGCCTCTGAAAATCCACCCTTCGATCACCTCTTAGTCCTAAGGGGGAGCCCCGATTGGTTCAATAACAGATGATGACAACTGCACGAGTAAATTACTGATTGCCCAACGGGCAGGCAGATTTCGATCCGTGATAAGTGGTGGGGGCGGAATTATTTCCTTTTTTGAGATTAACTTGTGCCTTGCATGAGGAGGATGGCCGGCTAAACCTACCATTTCCTCGGAGCCAGAGAGGCTATTTCCCATTGACGTAAACATTTGACAACTACCATTTTTCCGCACAATCAGAGTGACGCCTGCTCGATAACGCAGGCTGAATTTCTGAACTTTTCGAAGGAGCTTCGATCTTTTCTGTGAAAACTTGATTCGTGATGCCATGATGTGTATGTGATATCTATGCCTTGAGCAAACAGTATGGTCTGTAGTCTTTTTTATATTAGCCATTCCAGATGTAGCGATATTTTTATCTTCTCTGTACCTAGGGGACAGTGTTTCATCAACGTTTAAAATCTATATATACTTGCATCCATCTCTCCCTGTATCGCCCAAAATAAAACACCAACAAGCACACGATGCCCACCATGCTTGACACACTTGAGATGGTCCTCTCCTTGCCCTCACTCCACGGGTATATCGCTCGTCTTGCAATTAGTGCAACAACCATTCCACACGAAATCAAACTTCATATTGCCGAACAAAGTACACGTACGCTCTGTCAATTTTGCATCGCCTACCTCCCGAAGAAAGATACGTACTTCAAGAGACGAGTCAAATATCTCCTAGAAAGGGAACCGTTATTCGCCGACCTTCTGAGGTCTCTTCTGCGACGAGAAGATGCTATATTCAGCGCAACGTCAAGTGGCAGTGCTGAGTTGGTTGAAATTCTTGTGATCAAGAAGATCAAGACCACGACAAAGAACCAACACAAACGTACCGCGCTCCACATTGCAGCGAAACATGGCTACAGCGAAATCGCTACTATCCTTGTTAATTGTAACGGCAAAGTCTCGAGGCAGGATATCAACGGACGGACGGCTCTACATGAAGCGGCTAAAGGTGGACACAGAGATACAATGGAAATCCTCCTTGCTCGCGGTGCCAAGATTACAGTTTACGACAACCTTCATCGGTCGCCTATCGATGAAGCGGTGCGATGTGGCCATCGCCATGTTCTAGATCTCATCTTAGACAGTATAGGCAGCGAGATTGTATTCGACAAGATCGAATACTACAATTCCGCTATACTCCTCGCTGCCCAACACGGACACACCAATATCGTCGACTTTTTCCTCGCCCGAGGTGGCAGCCTTTCGGCGACCGATCAAACAAAGCGAACGGCTCTCTACATCGCGGCACAATGCAAACATACACAGTTAGTGAAATTCCTCCTTGATCGAGGTGCAGCCATTTTCTCTCCCCCTCTTGATTACACCGCACTTCATTCGGCGGCTGTTGGTGGAAGCTGCGAAACAGTGGAGCTTCTTCTCGAATACGGAGCCGACATTGCGGCCGCAGATGTGCTGGGTTACTCTTCAATTCACATGGCCGCAGAGTACAATCATGGCCATCTGATAAAACTGTTGATCGGACGCGGAGTCAGTGTAGAATGCGGGGATACGTATCTGAACACCCCACTTCATATTGCAGCAGAACATGGCCAGGACAAGGCACTCAAGATCCTTCTTGAGAGCGGTGCCGATATCAATGCTCGAAACTCAGATGGCAATACACCTCTTCACACAGCGGCGGCGAGTAATCCCGGTCAAATTCCAAGGGTTCTACTCCTCCATGACGATGTCGGGGCGGCTAATGACCTTGGAGAAACACCTTTGCACAAAGCGGTTCGTGCCGATAACAGAATGGCAGCTCAAAGTCTTTTGAACATTAATGAGTCTTTGGTATTGGCTCAGACGAACACGGGATCTACGCCTCTACACTATTCCAGGAGCTTGGATATGTATAAAAAGTTACTCTTGAGTGGGGCAAATCCAGGGATTGAGAATGGGTATCGTGAGAAAGCTATTGACACGCTTCGAAGACATTATTTGCGCTATGAGAGTATGTATCATAAACGGCCGATTGGAGGATCCCTTGTATAAATTATGTCAATATAAACTATTTTCCATTGCCATGTCCTCCTCTCAAGTATTTATTTCTTCACTTGATCTTCTACCATCGCACTAGAAAAACAGTTGTATTGAGTCATGTGTGGTATGAAGACGTTGTCAACTCCATTTGGCGTTTGCGAATTGCTGCAGCTGCTTATGGAATCGGGTTCGAACGCTTCGATGGTGGGTATAACATTTGGACTGGCATATGCGGTGGAGTCCACATTGTCCTTAAACTGGTATTGAGTGTGAGGAGGATTTGCCACAACGAACTGAACACCGTCGAAACTAGCGATATTTTGCTGACAATAGAGGGGCCATTGTGTCGCAGATTCCGAAATCACTGGAACACCGGTGTATTCTCGGTTGGATATTCCATTCGGCCAAACATGCTGAGATATATTTATCGCGGGGTTGTATTCATTCACGTTCACGACCTCCGTGTACATGTTGTGATTACTGAAATCGATATTATTTTGAGGACGAATGCCGCCACATGTGACAGAATTTATGTCGTGATAGGCGAGGCCGTATGATGGATGTGAGCTGCGCGTTGAGTGAAGCTTCAATCTCTGAGAATTCTTGCTAGTTAGTGTTCTATTTTATCGGGTAATTCCCGAGCCGTACATACCTCTTGCTCTTTCTCTTTGTAGTATCTACATCGAAGGGATTCTTTACTCCGTTTGACCGAAACAATAGAGTTAAATATGTTGTGTATATCATTCCAGTCGTCATACGCTACACGAAGTTCCATTAAAATAGCTAAATCTCGTTTCTTGTAGTTGGATTTTCTCATGGTTTGGTTTCTGCTAGACTGTGTTGCGGGGGGCATAGCTAGTTTATATATTAAATACAACATCTATCCTATTTATCCCGCTATTTCCTTCTCACCATAGACCAATTCTTTTTCACCACCACCATACTCAACCGAATATTTGGCCACAAAATTGTTGGACCACCTGCCTGGCTGATAAACTTATGCTGTCATTGCTGCTAGTTAGTAAACAATAAATTTACATGATCAGAGACACCAAACCTTCAGTGCATCACTGGCCGATTTTCCATTCTCTAGCGAAGCTACGAAGTCCACAATAGTTGGTGTCCATTTTTCTCGTAATTTTCCTCTCATCCCCGGTTCCATCATTTCTAGACAAATATTTCCAACGAGTGGCACATCACTACACTTCTCTTTGGGCACTGCTGGCCGGCACGAGGCAAGGTCTCCAATCTTCACCGAACCTCCATAATTGAGAAGGATGTTTTCCGGCCTAAGATTTCCGTGTACAACATTCTCCTCCTGAAAGTATACTAAACCTCGTAGAATCTAAATATTGCATTAGAGATGTTCACCATCAGAAAACAAGAACAACTTGCCTCTTGACATACAAAAGCGATCTGTTCCTCAGAGAATCGCATGGGAGCTGATATGACTTGGTTGAGTGTTGCATCCATTGGTTCCTGTGTAATTTCTACTTCGTTTATCGAGATCGTTCGGAATGTGCTGCAAAACACAACATTTGGATGTGGTCGTTGATTAAACACGCTAAACATATTTCTATCACAATCCACATAGGTTTTGATGGCAACAATATCACCATCTTCATCATGAGCAAAAACCGTATCGCCATCAAGTCGGACGTTGACATATTTCTGGTACTGTGCTTTAGACCCACTGAAATTGACTTGGTCTATATCCTCAGCATTGAATTGATCTGTCCAAGCAGTTTGCCGCCGAGGATTTTGTAAATGTTCTGTGAGCTCTGACATTGGGATATATTTGGAGACACTGAAATTGGAAGGATGTATTTTTATTGCTGAAGTGCCGGCGTGTTTCATGTGATGGTTTACTTCTGCCCACCAGCGCTTAGCTTAGTTTAAATACATGTCAGCGCAGCCTCTGGTATGTACATGACCTGGACGACAGCAATGAACAACGCAAGCACAATTTATGCACTGGCAATAGGAGGGGTGGCTCTGCTCTGGATTTTTTTTACAATTGGCGTCAGAACTCTTTTAAAAATTTGTCGCTGTTCTATCTTTTATTTTTCGAAACATCTTATACAAAAGAGACCTCCTCGTTTCCTCAGAGTAAACTCCAATTGCACTCGATGGTCTCTCTTAGCGTGCGCTGGATATCTGGCTGCAAATCTGATCGCACTGTTCATTCAGAGGGATTCCACCCTCGGAAACATACGGACTTGAACCGGATATCTCGCACTTGTCAACTTAATTCCTCTAGGCATGACCGGGAGACCGAATATCATCACCAATGCCTGTGGCATATCACATGCCCAGGTGCATGTCGTTATGGGTTGCATGGTATGCGGGCATGTGCTCACACACTCCGCAATTGCTCTAGCACAGCACACAGAGAGCATCCCTGGATACATTGTGCGTGTTCCAAATATTTCTCTTTCATGGTTACTCAAGTAACACATATAAACAGGCAAGTACAGGGATTGTATTTCTCTGCGTGTTCATGGCCAAATTTTTCCGAAACTGGGCATACGAAGCTGCACGTCTTTTGCATATTGTCTCTGCATGCGTTATTTTAGCAAGCCTCTATTTCCATGCTATGCATGATGGACATTGGAACACGCTACCTAAGATTTATCTTGTGCTAACAACTTCTGGATGGATATTAACGTTGAGTTTTCGTATTGGATATACAATCTATCGGAGCTATGGGGCGTGTATTTCTATTCTGCAGTACGAAGATGACAATGAAAACATGTTCCAGTTAGTTGTTGGGTTGAAAAATTCTTGGGAATTAGGGCCAGGCCAATTCTTGTACATCTCGGTACCATCAACCGGCGCAACAGCGGCATTACAGTCACATCCTTTCCAACTGGTTTGGTGGGACGAAACTATTGGGAAGGCTTTCTTCCTTGTTGCCCCTCGAAAGGGTTTTTCGCGAGACCTACACATCGAGCGCCATGGATGGATAAAGGATAGGTCCGCCATACTGAACCCGATGAGCGCGCAAACACAGACTGTACAGCACATGAGGGCGATCATCGAAGGACCATATGGCGAATCAAAAGACTTCGGTTCCTACGGCACGGTGTTATTGATCTGCACCGGAATAGGCATCGCGTCTCAGATGCCTTACATCAAAAGTTTATTAAATGCACATCGAAATCGGCAGATAAGAACACAGAGAATCATACTTGCTTGGGAAATGAGCAAAGAATGTAACCAGCCCCTGTACCAATTAAATATACGTTTGACTAACTGTGGTAATACGAAGATCATCGATATTGGGTATCGCGCTGGATGGCCGAATTAATGAAAGCTGACGACAAACACGTATGTATTCGAAAATTCAACTATGGGTAACCAAGTTTAACATAAACAAAGGTATTGGCCATACATATGTTCATAACGGAGAGTGAACCACCCAGAAAGCGAAACGACAATCCCGGAAAACATGATGCAATAAAAATATCCTGGCATAAAGCGAATGTGCCAGCACTCGTAGAAGGCACAATCGATGGCCAAAAAGGAAAAATAGCGATTGCTGTTTGTGCCGATCGTGAAACAGAAGAGCAAGTACGAGAAACGGTAGAACGAAATATAAGGGAAGGAGTGAAAATGTACATCATGGATTTTGAACCCTTCAGATTTTAGGTCAAGTTAAACAGAACGCGGAACATACCTGCAATTTAGATAATGCTGCGAAAGCAATTGCGCGACATGAGTTGACGGAGTACAAAGATCCAGAATACATAATATCGATTTGCAAAATACGCAAGAAAATTCATCGCAATACATGTGCCTATCGCTCGTAAGATGTTTCAACAGCTCCTCGAGGCCCGTGTGATTGAGTGGAAACATTTTCCTACACGAAGTTGAGCAGTACATAAAACGTGTTCTGTCTGATGATTAATATTAAGAGTGTATGAAAAGCACATATCCTGAACATACCCAAACTGAAGCGCAGCAGACGCATAGCGGAGCTGATAAATGACAGACCGTCGATTCCGTCGTCAGTTGATTGACGCTCAAATCTTGCAGTAGACTTGCAGGATATATTGTTGGAATAACTGACATGGTCGAACATGGGATCGTTGTTCATAATTCGCGTTTGATGTCGGTGGCTCGTTCAACGCACTCCACAAGAACAACCAGTTTTGCAGAATCGGTCTGATAATGGTAATCGGCAATGGGGTCCAGTTTATTTGGGATAGCCGTCTCGTTCGTTCCCAAGGAAATATCTCTAATGACAGAAGATTTTCCGTCCTGCTGCAATGATTGGATAGATGTATTAAGGCGCAAACATGGTCTGCTCTCAGTTCCTTGATTTCCAATATCATCAACCACTCCCATGGTGCTGAATGGATTCTTAAACGGACGGCCCTCCAAATTCCATTTATGACTGAGAGTGTCGTTTGACATTGTCTGCAACGAGGAACTGTGAAGTTTAAGAACAAATAATATTGTTCTCAATTGCAAGAAAGACTTACTGTTGCATTTCTTAGGTGTTGCTCCTCTGATCTCCTCGCTGACGCATGGTACGTTACGATCTATTTCTCTCTCAATCATATTTTAGCCTGTACTCGACAAATGGACGGGATTACGGAAAACATACATAGACAGGCGTCGCAAAACTGTTCCCCCGAAACATGACAAATTATAGACAGAGCAATTATTGCATTTATCGATCCGATCTTTGATGTGTCTTTCGACTCGACAGCCGATATCTGGGTTAAAGATGCGCATATTGTGACGATTCTGATGATTTTCCTTCAAAAGCGTTATCTGATACCTCGATTATTCTTGGACTGGATCTGCGTGAATTTTTCTTTATTAATTCCGAGCACGCACTCCTTTCTAAAACTATCCGTTGATGATTCACGTGAGGTCTTCGGTTTGAGCTTTTGTTTATTAGGGAAATTGTTTTCGAGGAAACTGCCAGGGACGTTTCTTAATCGAATCTCGCGCCGTTTGCAGGGCACTTCTCTTGATTCCTCCTCTTCTGAATCTTCTTCTGACGAATCTCCTCCACCTCGTATGGTCATCTTGTTCGTGTTTTCGTTATTGTGGGACGCGTTATGTGTGCCTGTAGTGTAGGCTTGGTATATTTGTCTAGAAGACTGGATGGCGGGTGGAAGAGATGATTCGTCAGAGAAGTTCTTGGAAGAGTTAGAATAAGAGTTTTTGCTGGTCATTCCAAAAGGTATTGTATGATACTGTTTATTCTTCGAGTACTGGGGGAACACAACAGCTATTTATGTATTTTGTTACTACCCTATATCTTGCAAATCATATCTCCATACACTCGATATCTGTTGCGCATCGCAACGTAACACTGACCTCAGCTATCGGGCCTGCAAGCCCCGTCGACAAAGCGTCGCTTTTTCGCCTCTTTACGGGCTCACGAGCCCGACATGCAAGCTTTGCGACAACTGCAACGGAGTTAGTTTACAAATGACCGGAAATCGTGCAAATCATTGCGCAATCAGACGCAAAGAAATAATTTGATGTCATCGAATGTTATGCTAGTTCATAATGATGGGGAACTTGTCTCAAAGCTCTCCGTACAATGATATATATGATCGTCCTGATACGGATGCGTGTCCGTTAGTATTTCACATGCAATCCAGTTACGTAATGGAATTGACCCTGTATGTCCAGGGTCATGTAGCAGGCCGTTTCCTTGCGGGCTTAGTGGCCCGACAATCAATTGATTTATCAGCATACTAGTCTTAATAAACGATCCTTGTCAGCGCACGCGCATGTTCAGTTGAATCCAGGTTACGAGGTCAGTGTTACGTTGGCTTGAGGAAATACGATGGCGCAGCAATTTCCACGATTCCCGGGTCATTTTAAACTAACTCCGTTGCAGTTGTGCCTAAGGCGCTTGCATGTTGGGCTCGCGAGCCCGTAAAGGGGCGATGCAAGCGAGCCGCTTCACCTTATGGGCTTGCAGGCCTGTTCATTCCGTACCCCTTCCTCTAATTACAGCTCACCTCTCATATTGGCGTTCCTGTTTTATTTTTTTGTAGTTTGACTATCGCCTGCATCCTCCTATTACCTCATTTGATATTAACTTACCCTTTTTGTTTTTCGCCAGCCCTCACAATACTCTACTATAATACCTATACAGTGGTTCAGGGGGTGACGGCGAATCCTGTCTGATGGCGAGCAGGGATTTTCACAGTATATTTGAGTACGGAGCTGCAGAGTTATCACCTCAACCTAGACATCTATTGGCCCAAAACCCTGGTTCGCCATTAGACAGGATTCGCTGTTGCCCCGTGAACGACTGTACCTGGAAAGAAGACACCTAGCCCTGAAGTTACCCTATCTTCAGAGTTACCCTACCTCAGCATCTTCCGCACCCTGCCCCTCAGGTACATCGGTATCTAGAAAAGGGGGAACAGCGCCAGAAAAGGCACGTTCCAGAGAGCAAATCACAACTCCAAGGGCCCCCACTGGAACCGCCCGGTGGAACGAGACGCAGTGGGTATGTGAGAGGAAGTGTCTGGCTTTGCTATGCTGGTGCAGCTTTTGTCAAGGTGCACTTACCATTATTTTGAATTACATATACAGTAAGAATATGAAGGTAGTTTTTTTAATCAAATCACCCATTTAGTTAAGCTCTTATGCCACTGTCAAGCACTTAACCCCTTAGGCGCGCTTAGACCAATTAATTATGTGTGTTTTCGGAGTCCCACAAAGTCTAAAATTTTAGTTTTAGTTAGGCATGCCCGGAAGTAATTAACTAAGCAGCATAGAATAGCGATAACTACATGTAGTTTTCCTGTTATAGCTCTTCTGCATGCATCAATGCCCTGATGTATCTACTCTAAGACAATATGAGTGTAGCTTTTTTCTACTAAATAGCTCTCTCAGCCGGGATCTTAAGCCGTTGCGTAGCACCCAACCCCCCTTTCTAACACTTTGGGAAATACATGGCAGGAGGAATCCTAAATCATAGTACTAGAGTTGTTAGGTTAAAACTCTAAGGAAAACTTCAGAGCACCAACGGCTGCCTACATAAGTTGGCACCGGAATAAATCACAGTTTTTAAGGAGCCTATATTACTCTCGAATTTCTTAGCATGTACAGTCTCGTTCGAAAAGTCTTGGCACCCCTCGTCTCTATTAAGAACGATTGCCGACGGATTGAAGCTATAACTTTTGTAGAAAATAGTTATGTGAGGTAGTTAGATGTTATTCAGCATCTGAGGATCTCCATAGTTTCCCACCCTTTTGAATTACCGTTTTCCAGTTCGATCCGTAGCTATTTAATTTTATATCAACGATTAGTAGGGTGCCAGGATTTTACGAACGTGACTGTACAATAATCTGGATTAAACGAACTATTAAATATGATATAATCGGGAATAGATCCTCCAGCGTGAGCAAGGGGGTCGAGCCTAGCCGAGGAAACCCGTAATATTCTCAGAATGTTGGTAGGGGCAACGAAGTACCTTTTTCGCTAATCACTGTTCATCCAGCCCTAAATCATCCCCAAAAAGCGAACAGCCCTTTAACCCCAAATAATGGGGATAAATATATTCATAACAGGTTTCCTCTTGATAAGATACGTAGAGAGCTATTAAGCGGGCTCGAGTGGCCTATGTAACCCACCTTAGATGGCTTTGGCCAAATATAACACTAAAAGTGGTCCATAAAACTCGCAACATAAGCCTCTCTAAGAATGAGGATTAATTTCTAGGTTACTATATGCAAATTGCTGCTGATAGTAGACGTGATGATAATAGTGGAGCGGGACACTGGTGATGCTCATTGTTGCGTCAAAATAAAATTCTACGATCTATGAGACACAGGAGTACATGATCACAATTTCATCTCTTCGGAATAGTTACTTATGTTACCAAGATGCTGATATATATTCTGATGGGATATTTTTTTTTATGTCAAAGAAATTGGTGCTGCATATTCTGGAATATGTGTGGCCTGAGAATAAAATGTTGTGGCTCAGCTAATCTCTATATTTTTATTTAGAAATGGAACACGTTGATCGTGACTAGCCGGTGATATGACCATAGATCTCAGATTAAATTTCATGAGAGGAGCGAGCTAACCTTGAATGAGCATTTAACTTTGAATGGACGATCGTGGTTCGCATCGCTGCCCATCTATCAATGGTTCGATGGATGGAAGTTGTTGACCATTGAAAGGTTGCCAGGCACCAGGAACGGACGAGCTAGGCTATCCCGCCCCTTCTAAAACTCTGCAGACGATTTTAAATCAATATATTCTCTGTTTTGTGTTCTAGCAGACCCACCTTTCTTTCTTTCTTGAACATCGCTGCTTATTTGCCTTTCCAGACACCGAATTTCTCGCCCATCACCCCGAAGCCAAGTCCAAAATTTTAAGATGGCCAAGCATAGACGCATGAGCACTAGCGAATCTGAAGTCACTCCTGAAGAGAAAAATCCTGCTGCGCATGCTGATAGCAATAATTCTCCAGTTCGGAAGAAAGCCAAAGTCCCATGCAGGCATATGTATACCAACGAACAGCACCGGTTCATCTGGTATCATAGGGTTGTTTTGAAGCTGACAGCAACGAAGACTCATCAGATCTTTCATACTTACTTCAATCCGGAAGTAAAAGTTTCTTCGGACGGCTTAAATCAACTTGTCGGTCGGCTCAAAAGAACACAGCCAAAAGAAGTCGTTTCTGCTACACATAATGAACCATGGGCTAAATCTTTCCTGTTTGGCGATAAGAATGAGGTAAGCCGGTGGGGTTCTAGTAAAATTTCACTTTAACTAATGATGGTACGCCTATAGGGTAAGCCAACTCAAACTGCTGCCACCACGGGCAGTGCCCCCAGTGGTGAAAACCTAACGAGTGTTGGCCTCGAACAAGAAAGAACGGGCGCTGCTACCAAGAGTCTCAAGACCCCACCATCGTCTTCTTCGAATCAAAAGCGCCATATGTACACGAACGAACAGCATCGCTTCGTTTGGTTCTACCGCAATGATCTAAAGAAGGACTCTATTCAGACGTTTCAGATGTTTCAGGAATACTTCAATGTCCCGAATATGAAGCGAACAACTCTGAATCAGCTTGCGGGTCGTTTGAAGAGCCAGATGTCCCCCGATGTCGTATCGGTTAAACATACCGAGGCGTGGGCAATTGGACGGCCAGATAACGAGGTAATAGCCTTGATTTTCACCTATCATAAATACCTAGAGCGCTAATCGAATTTATAATAGATCAAGAAGGAGAAAAACTCTTCGGATAGTCCTAGTGAGAGTGACATTTAGGAGTGCGCCACGGACAAGGGGTTGGAATGGTACAATTTAAGCAGTGGATTCTAATCTAAATAGCCTTCATCAAATGGAAACCATTTCTATGTTCGTATTCAGTGATTTTGGTGCACTCTGCGTAACTATTGGGGGAAATTCTTGCTTGATTCTGAAACAAGTCTTTAAACCCCACTAATAGCGCTGTCCTATGTAGTGCTCTTAATGTGACTTCGCTGAGGGGTAATATCTACCAGTATTCACTTTGAGGTCTTATGCTCAATAAACTAAGCTCCCTTCATCCCAGCGCCCTACCAGACAGCTCGCTAAACGGTGCTGCATTAACGATCACTAAGACAGAGTTCTACTACTTCAGGGTCGACTTTTGCATACGCTTCTGGCCGGGGAAATGTGGGAATTTAGTGTGATAAGCCTGCTACCTAGTAAGATGCTGAACAATGCACCTATGATGAGACGATTGAAAGATCTTAACCTTTAGGACCAGTATTCTTTTTGAGTTAGGAGCTTATCATTCTCACAGGTAGGAAAGTGTTTGACTTCTTCAGTTGGTTACTGAGCAGAATACCAGAAATTTTCCCGCTGGTGGGATGCAGACCACTGTATTATAACTTGATCAGAAGGCCTCTCGTAGGCATAGAACTATTTTACCTGACATTCTAAGGTTCATGATCTGGAAATAGTGAAAGGTAATTATCCAAACAGTAGAAGTGATCGCAAATCCCTGGATGACTTGAGATCTCCCCAAAAGCCCGCTCACTGGTTGATGAGGAGCAGCTTTACTATATAGACCTTTTAAATCGTCCAAACCATCTCACAATTTATCTGAACTATGTGTATAGTAAAATGACACCCCTTCCATGGTATTTCTTGTTTTAGTGGCTCATAGGCCCAGGGACCCTTGGTTAGGATGCGGTCGAGTGGCTCTATTTCAGGCTCTTATTCTGTTTGGGCACCTTGTCCAATGGGACAGCCGCTTGGTTATAGCCCAAGCGGAGGATTCCGAATCTAGATGTCCCACCAGACAAAGGGGTATATTGTGGATGGCTACCTGGTGAAACATATTCTTTACTACATGTATGTAGAATATATCTAAGATTATGATCTTGGCAGCTTCAGAGATAAATGAGAAACGGATGAATACATATGCTATTGAAGGATCGTTAATTCACGATAGAAAGACTTGCGGAGATCAAATAGCCTTGCCATATTAACAACTCGAACACCTTTACTCCGCTTTTATAAATTCTCTGCCTGTCATAAGTCTCATACTAAGTTTTGATGGCATAATCGCCACTTGAATCATGAGTTTGATCCAGACTTGGAATGAGTGATCCAGTCAAAAAAGAAGTCTAATTCGAATTCGCTACCATCAACTTATTTTTCTGGTTTTCTCACTAACGACTTAAGATTTTATATATTTATATATAATTTTGTAGCAAAACCGCTATTCCTACCTATTTTCTCGTTTGGAATCTCGATACAGACTTGTAATATGTCTATCCTCATAGTCGTCGCGTATTTCAAGGGCAACACATAGCCAGCGGTGATGATGGCGCGACACTCTCCCCCAAGGGCTAGGCTCGTTATTCACGAATGGGTTTAGCACACATACTCATCAATTGTTCCCTATAATCAGGCTTTGCCTTACCATTTGCTTTAGAGTCCCAACGCTAACGAACTCAGTGGAAAGTAACCAAAGTTCTTGGAAATATAACTGATTTGATTGTAGAATGCATCAAAATTTCCTGCTAGGACAGCCTAGGAATAATATACGCAGCCAAACGAAAACTAAACTCTGCAGCCATCCGTTACCAAGACTGTTTCCCAAAAAACCTAAACAAAAGTTAAAGCTGCGCCGACTCGGATTTGAACCAAGGATCTTCACATAGTCTATATACGAGTGTGACGCCTTACCACTTGGCCACCGGCGCTTTCCTGACTATAAGTAATCATTGGCCACCCAAATGGATTATGTCTTGTGTTTGAGTCTTGCCTTTACGGTGTTATTATAATCAATAAACATATATATATCTAGTACCCCCCTACAAAAGAAGCGGGAGGTATTTAGATTCTAACAATTATTTCACGTCATTTATATCTTCGAACTTCTCAAGTTAGGTTCTTAAAAGGGGCATTTCGATAATTTTACCTTGCGGTTAAAAAATCGAGGGTGCAACTGCAGCTGTACAGCTCCACAGAACGTTTAGTCTAGGGCATTGTCTAAACTAAAGAAGACTTTACTAAGGGGTGAGCGGAGTATTATACTTTGCCAAAAAAAGCTATCCAACTGCCTGAGCCACAACGCTACAGGTAAGAGAAACCGACTCACCCATGAGAGCTTCTCGTCATTGGCGCTACGGATGTGGGAGCTAGTTGAAACAGCATGAACCGATTTCCATGCTCGATATCCCTACTAGTACTCTACTTCTAGGCTGAGAGAGCAACAAAACCCGTAGAAAGTTTACTCTAGAATGCTCCTGTACACCACTGGATCCCAAGCCGTTTTCCCAGGATACTCTTCCACCTAGATGAATTTACTAGCCTTCATTACCTCTCGAAACGAAACTCCTTAGATATATTTACTACACCCCTGCAGGTCTAATGTAAAATCCGGGCATAGCGCATGATATGTATATCTGGTCACAACAACGGCAAACCTTAGAACAAGGTGTCAGCACACAAAATAGGCTCTCTCTGCGCAACTCCCTAACTTTTGCATGTTCGTTTTTGGACCCACCAGACTTCAATATATCTCTTGGCAGAAATATTGACTGGTAATGTGTATTTCAATTGATTTCCAGAGCTACCTCAAGACATACACCTTATCTGCTCAAGCGGCTCCTAATATTCATAAAGCACCTCATAGTTATGGGCCATAGTAGTCGAGCTCTTAACCTTATCTTGACTTATTCAAACCCACGATACACAACTACTATATCTCGCACATCCCAACCCCTAGAAACCCCTTTCAAACATACTTGTGATAGTTCCCCCCCTTCCTCTCTGTTCCGCTTTTGTCCTTGCACTTCCCGTTCAAGTCCCGCTATCAACAAAGCAACAGCGTATAACTGAACTAAAATACAAAGCCTTTAGCATGATTATTAGGATTTGAAGTCACAGACTCTTAGCGATCCGAGGTCTCTTAAATTTTTAGAACCGGTTCTAGGCGAAGAAAAACGATCATGAAGCTTAGTTTGCTAATACTACCCCCCAAAACGGTCATACACTGTACTCGCGGTCACAGTAATTATTTCCCACAAGTGATATTCACTTTGCACGTAAATTATTCGCCTTAGTTAAGGAATAGCGCTAGCTATACTCTTGCCGAGCGCGAGACTAGAGCTCGAGCACGTTATAGGCGAGGCTTCATTCTCTAAAATCATGGAAGAAGTCAAACCTCCTAGGCCTAGGTTTGTAGGTTTGTGGAGTTTGTGGGAAATTTTTATATTTCTACCCTATCATTAAGGGAACGCCAGAACAGAGGGCTCTTGGGCCTAACTCTCAAGGCTTCCACTCAAAATTATAGACTTATTTTTATTTTTCATCTACTTCTATTCTCGAGATAATAATTCACTCCCCGCCCATAATAAATTAGTACTTCTCACACGTCATAACTCTAGCCCTGCTAGACCAATATTCTCCCGTTTACTCGCTATTTATGCGTCCCCCAAAAATATTTACTACTGATATATCATAAATAAATATATAATCGAGTCTAGACAAAGATTAGTCCTACATAAATCACGCCGGATCTAGCACGGACCCAATAGGACGTCCGAAATCAAGTATAATATCCCACTATATATTGATCCTCCGTGTTTTTTTTTTTGCCATCTCATATCATATTCCATTCGTTTCCAAGCGAAGGATTACCCCGCCTCATATCCTCAGCCCTCTCCACATACTCCCTCTGGGGCGGAATCTCTGATCTGAAGCCCCCCTGCTGTGTGTGTAGCTCTCCCCTCGCGGTTCCCGCGGGGCGTTGGATCTGCCTCTGAGGAGATGTTCGACGGACAGGAGGCATCTCTATATCTTGCTCCTGTCGACGTCCGGCTTTGAAGAATCTAGATATCATCGATGGTTCTTTAGCATGGCTCTTTGCGTTTTTCGAAGAATCACTAAAGAGAACTAGACAAATAACACCAGCCATAGCCAGACCAGTAAAAAATACCCCGGCCCAAGCCAATGAAATCCCACCAGTTCCTTTTGAAGCAATAATGTCATCTGAGGTAATAAAGGCACTATAAATCATCCCCGCCGCAGACTGGAATAGGATAGCGGTGAAAATAGAGGCACTAAATGCGGCAAATGCAAGTACCATGAATAGTTTACCCAATTTCGTCTGAAGACCCGTAGATGATCTAAAGCCAAGGAGGCATGACAAGATAATGAGGGTGCCTTGCAATGTGACGGCGATGATTGGCGGGAGTGGTGAAATAGCTCCTTGCAAGGATTCACCGAGTTTAAGGAGATCCAAAGGAGCGCCTTCAAGAGTTTGTGCCTGATTCCGTTTCTTTGTGCAGCTCCAGGAAGTTGTCTCGTTGCTAGCACAAAAGCCGAAGTAACTAATGAGCACAACAGATCCCTCATCACTGCTGGGATCAAGTCCACGAACCTTCTGTTGAAGTTCTCGAGGCAGTATTGCCGGATCCTCGCCGTTGGAGTCCCGCTCGTAATTCCCAGAAGCACTATGACGGCCTCCATAATGCGTATCCCAGTTATTCACAACCGATGTTGCAGTAGGAGAAGGCATATGAGTCAAGGCGGCTTCAGTCACTAAAGTGATTGTCTCCTTATAGGCTCTGGAAATATCATTCTGGTTTGCGCTGCTCACGCTCCGCTTCCTGGCGGTTGACTTCGAAGTAGTTGAAGGTGTATGGGTCGAGGTTTTTGAACTACCCGCGTTTGAAGTTCGAGATTTTGCGGTAGAGACGCTGATTATAGATTTAATGGTCACGGTTGCCGTAAGGGTTGGTGTTTGAGATAAACTGCATAAGCTTGAGGCTACCGATGTTTTCGATGAACTCGTCAAAGTTTCAAACCTTGTGGAGTTTAATTCCACTTGTGCTACATAGAGATTTCGTACACCAGGCGTCGTGGATGTAGTCCCAGAAAGTAGAAAGACTATTTGCAAGTTAGCTTAATCATTATGATTATTTAAAAGACTGGGAAGGGTTATACTACTTGTAAGAACAAATGCGAGGAGAAAGGAAACGTTTGTTACCCAACGGGCGTAGTTACTAAGGGAAACCATTGCAGTACTGGTTTTACCTATCCAAATGTTTGAAGTAAAATATAAGTTTTGAAGCTAAGAGAGATATATTGGCACGTGCGTGTGAAAGGAAGATATGTTCGAACTAATTTGTTTATGTCGAGCACATCAAGGAAGAAATGTAGGTACATGTATATATTTGTTAGCCTTTGTCATCTTGGTTCCATACATATATATTCTCAAGCTTATCATGTAGAATCAGCTAGGCTAATTAGTTTCCGATTTCTCGACGATATCGCTGCTCGTAACAAGTTCCTGCTTGAATTACATGTAGACAGTCGAATTCATATGATTGGGCGATACTCTTACCATCAGCAAGTGGCATGTTGAATAAGATGATTGAAATAGGCCATGGCCTCAGAAATCCATCACACGCATGTAGTAACTGTCTTCGGTCGAAATCCGGAAAACAAATAGCTGGCCCTTCATCTTGATACATCCATACATTAAAGCATATGTGCGACAGGCACCATCAATGAAGAAGCAAGTTGATGTTAAGATAGTGTTAGCGTAGCTTCTTTGTTCTCCAACTTGAAACAATTAGCCCGAAACTTTATTTCTGTTGAAATAATGAATAGATCTGATATATTGACTGTCCAGTAGACTAGAGAAGAGGAAACAGAATAGACGAACAGGAGAAGAGCTCCATATATATACTCCCTATGGAGTCATATATAAACAGGTTTATGGGGGCTCTTTGGGCGCCGAATAGATCGGCCCGAGCAACCCCCATTAGCAGTATAGACTATTGACCGAACGTCTTCGGTATCCCGAGTAGTGACGTACCAAATGAGACACTAGGAAGCCTATGGATATATGCCATATATCCAACAATTTCTGTTGAATATAATGAATAGATATGTGATATTCGGTATCCAGTAAAGTAGTAAAGAGAAAACAGAATAGGAGAATGGGGGAAAGCCCCCATATATATAGTCCTGATAGACCCATATAAACCGGTTTATGGCGGGTTCTTTGGGCGCCGAATAGATCGGCCCGAGCAACCCCCTTAGTAGCGATGACATGCTACTAGGAAGCTTATAGATATATTCCATATATCCAACAATTTCTTGAAGCCGATTTGAGAGTGATTCTTCATGACTCTGCACTCGTACCGAAAGGCAAATCCTTTAGGCCTAGGTTCAGACTATAGTTAGACTATAGTCGGTATACCATAAAGCTTAATGTCAGACCACCAGTTCGTGGATTCCAGCTACCTAAGTGAACACACCGTGATATAAAAGAACCAATCGGGCCACCCCCATCCTCCGATTTCTGCTAAAACATACACATATGCTGTAACTGGGAAAAGCTGCCGAGTTTCCTCCGGAAAATCTCGGACACAAAAGGTAAGGCATGGTTTATCCAATCTTGGCTTCTTTAATTGAGGTGCCGTATCAATTTTAACCGTTCGCCGACAGCTCCAAGTCCCACCGTAAGAAACCAGCACCCCAGCACCCGAGTTTACTAAGCTTGCTGTGCACTTTCCCCAAATTATCCCCGCCGCTACTATAACTAAGTATCAAAATACATTTGAGTGACCTTTTATCTCTATCTTCGTCAAAAACCAGGCGCTCGTGCCAAAACCAAAACACACTAAACAATCCAGACCAACAAACAATTCCCTTAATGTGCTACACCATACGTATGTAGCAACACCCCAATCCATCGCAGCGCAGGTCAATTAGCACACCCACTAACTATCAAAATGCATTGTTGGTCTGGAATGAAAGATTCAAATTTTATTATGTGGTGTGATACCAAGCTAATCCGCCTCGTGTATGATTAATCTATCTATCTAAGCTAATCCGCCTTCTGGGCGCCGAGAGCTGCACTGTCTCGACCTGGCCACGGGGTTGAAGTCCTGCGGGGTGCATCATGCTTTATAATATGCGGAAACTGGGATCGCTCGAGATGCGATGCACCCCAATCATCTAAAAGGGGGTCAAAAAAAGAAACTACAGTCGGACCTTGATATAAGGAACCTCGATATAATGGAAATTTGCAATAACGGAGGGAAGTAAGGTGCAACTTTAAGTTCCTAGCACCACCCAAAATCTGCTTTAAGGAAAAATTTGCTATAACGAACGAATTCCCACAGACTATGCACGTCCCTTATAACAAGGTGCGACTGTATAGGTGAAGAAAATAGATATATGTATAACGATCGAGTGATAAATCGTGATTCTCGGGACTTCTCCAGCCGGTCAATTGCGGTAGCCGCTCTTCGTCAAACGTCCTAGTGGCCAACTACGTATATACGAGTTTTTTTTTTCCGACTTCCGTTATGTAGTTCGCTAGAATTCGACGATACTAAGAGTCAAGATCCATCGTGCGCTCCGGGCCTGTGGGAACTGGTATTCCACTTCCCACGTTGTGAAATTAGGCCGCTTAAATGAAGCACTCTCTATCGAAGAAAATCGAGCTATTTAAGCACCAATTAGGACACGAAAAGATAAACAGTTTCTTGTACTGGACTTCGACCTCATTTTAGCGGCATAAATCGATCTCCTGCATTGTGGATGTGGAGAGGTTTCTCGGTTGACCTCAACTCCGGCAAAGCCAGCAGTTGACGGCATGCTAATAATTTAGATTCTACCTACCCACGGTATAAAATTCTGGCGAGCTCGTGCAAATAAAGCGCAAAGCGGTGAACCGAATTGAAACATATGCAGTTTCAGCTGATTTTTCTTCTGTAAGTTATTACGAAATTGCGAACAATGCATCAGCAATTGACAAACGTCGCTATTCGCTCGGGCAAACGACTGCTAAGGGAAGCTAACTTGTTTAGGCTTATTTAAGCTGCGTGGTGAAAATGATTATGTTTGTTCCTCGATCCGGCTGCAACTGTACTTTATCGACCCAGCAGCAAGCCAAGGAGGGGAAGGAGTGCGAATCGCAACTCGGACGTCGAGTTCTCTAGATATCTGAGCGATAATCGCAACGTCAGCACCATATCCCTAAGCTCCTTAGGTTTAACTTTCAGGGCGGACCCTCCTCCGCTGCATACAGCCTTGCTTTATCGTCGTCACCAACTCATCTGAATTGCCTGACTCCAGATTACTATGATTAGCGATACGCAAGTTGAGTTTGCAAGGAAGCCACAGGAGCCACGATTTTTCTGTTCCTGGATCTTCGCGAAGGATCGTCGTTCTGTCAAGGAGGTTTCAACAGCTTTAATCCCAACAAGGTCGGCAGCTTAAAGCTGCGAGTCGGGTGTATTCGGCCAGAGCAACTTGCAAGCTCCTTCGTCGGGATCTACGGGTTGGGGAAACCGATCTATGGTTCTAGCCGGATCACGCGACCCGTTGTTTGTGACAGGGATGGTGTTTATCCGTTTGGTCGAAGTTGCTGGTTGGCTGGGTACGAGCTTAGTGCGTCATAGGGGAGGCTCAGCGGGGCGGGGGGCGGTGTGAACACGTCGCACACCTGTGGCGACCAGCTGCCAAGACAGAATCAACTAATGTTTCTGGTAAGAGGGATTGGATGCCCTGCCCCAAGACGCTAGACAGCTGCGGGTACTTTGCTGCCCATTCCGCGTACCTGTGCGCACGCCGCGAGATGCGTGGCGAGTGGCACGCCAAGTGGCTGGTGATTGGAGGCAAACGGACCAGATGACAGATGAGAGATGGCAGATGGACAGATCTGAGATGCCTCATTTGTGATTCGCTGCCTCACATGGAGAAAGTATTCTTTTGCGAGCAGCAAGAACAAACGTACGTAGGAAAGTGAACAAGGAAGGAAGGAAGGAAGGAAGGAAGGAAGGAAGGTAATCAGCAATTCTTTGAAAGGGAGAGCCTTCTTTCTCTCTTTTCCCCGTCAGAGAAATTCTTGATACATTACATACGTGCGCATATGCTGTGATGCATGTTCGGATGGATGTTGATTATGTTGAGCCGACCTTGCCGTCCAGGGTCTTTCCTTCCTGTTGGTGGAGGTTGGCACAGTGCTTGGGCGAGCTCTGATTGCTTGACGCACTAGATAAGAAGACACCAACCAATTGCCATGCAGGCGAGAATGGAATGCTCTACAAACCCTACCGCTTGCCTGCATGTGTCTATCATATGTAGCTTGTGAGAGCAGGAGCTCGCAGATATAAACCCTCCTCGTGCTCCTCTTTCACCCCTCCTTCCTCTTCACTACTTCCGCGGTTCTGCTTTTCTTCCAAGCACCTTCATCCCTTTCCCATCCCTTTTTATCCAACAAAACTTCTCCCCACACTCAAACCCAAAAATCTTTATTTATCGTAGACTCTATTGAATGGTCAACCCCACTTCCCTTTCCGCCTCCCTCTCCGTCGCCCCTTCCACCCTCCAGCACAGCTCTGGCGTCAACCATTCTTCTGTCACGGAGGAAGGCTGTAACGATGACCCCCCACCTATACTTTCGCCTCCTGTCGGTAACTCGGCAGGAGGCGTCCCTTCAAACCAGCCAGATTCTCGTTCTGACCCGAACAGCAAGGTCTCTTCAAATGTCTCCAACGTGACTATCCGGAATGATGTTGAAGACCACCATATCACACCCACTGCTCATGGCGGACATTCGGGGAGTCGAGTTTATGACTATGGCTTCTCTGGGAAGACGTTCCACGCCACAGCTGCGTCTAGCCCGATATACGAAACACCCAGCGGACAGAGCTCTACGACTGCTGTCAATACAATCACTGCCAATTCTACAGTCGGCTCTTTTGATGCAGCTGCTCCACATGCAGCAACTCCCGAGGCGGTCTCCTCGCTTCTTAAAGTTGATCTAAAGGCAGGATTAACCACCCAGGAATCAAAGGAAAGGCTTGCAAGAGATGGACCAAACAAGCTCACGGGTGACAAGGGCGTTACTTGGTGGAGTGTGCTTCTTAGACAAGTTTCAAACAGCTTGACGTTGGTACGTAAACTCTGAATTTTTCGCTTAAATAACTTTCGTTTGATCCCCTGCTTTTTCAAGCATTTTCCCTAAATTTCCCTATTACCCTTTGCGGATGAGACCTGTTACGCCATTTCTATCGGATCTTGCCGTTGCAGAAATCATCCTACTTTCCCCATCCTGTATCTGCCCCCCTCGGAGAAGAGACTAATCCGAATTCCCAAAACCCTTCCCTCCTCTATCCTCCACAACCAAGCAGCTTTTCAGTCTTGTCAAAGGGGCGAATAATTTCATCAGCCTTCGAGTGGAGTCGTGAAAGGAGCAAAGTGTTTTTTGTACTACTTTTTGTCTTAGCCGCAGAGGTCTACCCCCGAGCCGGTCTATTTGTCCAATTTCTATTTTCATCTTTGCTCCTGAGGATGCAAGGGACAACTACCAGAGGCATTGAGGGTATTACCTCATATCAAGCAGTGTACTATCAATCGTTTTTTTTATCCCTAGCACTATTAGGGAGAGGACCTAAAATCCAAACTCAAGTCACTTGTTCGCTCTTTTCACATTTTATCGCATAGAGATGAATTCGAATGTTGAGAGTATGCTCTCTTCGCTCGAGTTCATCTCGCCCAAACTACGTTCTTGAAACCTAGGAAAATCTGCACTCTGGACACCACCTTTGCTAACAGCTCGCCCATCACCATGTAGGTTTTGCTGATCGCAATGGCTGCATCCTATGGAATGTTTGACTTCATTGAGGGCTCCGTCATCACTGCGGTCATCCTCCTCAACATTGTCATTGGTTTCGTTCAAGACTGGCGTGCAGAAAAAACCATGCAATCTCTCCAATCCCTCTCAGCTCCCATCGCAAGTGTCATCCGCAACAACGGCCGTATCGAAAAGGTCAAGGCCGAAGAAATTGTCCCCGGTGACATTGTTCGTGTTGTTGTCGGTGATGTTGTGCCTGCCGATCTTAGACTCTTTGAAGGCATGAATTTCGAGACGAACGAAGCTTTACTTACTGGAGAAAGTTTGCCGGTTGCCAAGACTCCGCTATTAACCCTTCCCCATGCGGATTTCCCATTGGGCGATCGAACCAATATGGCATATGCCTCTTCCACTGTTTCCAAGGGGCGTGCGGTTGGTATTGCTGTCGCTACTGGCATGAATTCGGAGGTTGGTAAAATCGCCGAGTTGCTCAGAGGAAAGCATGACGAGGATGCCGGTAAGGGCTTCTTCGGAAGATCTTTGGGGAAATTCAAGCGTTCTGGGAAAAGCATCCTTGGCCTGGTCGGGACACCGCTTCAGATCAAGTTGAGCAAATTTGCCCTTGTGCTGTTTGGCTTCGCCATTCTGTTAGCTATCATTGTCTTCTCTGCAAATAAAGTAAAACTTTAACCTGTACCACCTACAATTTATGTGTTGAAACTAATCTGGTACACGTGTAGTGGAAAATCAGCGACGAGGTCCTCATCTACGGTATCTGTGTCGCTGTCGCCGTCATCCCAGAATCACTCATTGCTGTCCTTACCATTACAATGGCAGTAGGAACTAAAACGATGGCAAAGGGTCACGTTATTGTCCGCAAGATGCAAGCTCTCGAGGCTGTAGGCGGTGTCACAAATATCTGCTCGGACAAAACGGGAACCCTTACCCAGGGAAAAATGATTGCCCGCAAAGCTTATATCCCTGGACTCGATGGCATGCTGACCATTAACGATGCATCTGCCCCATTCGACCCTACGAACGGTAATGTCACTGTCGGAGACACTGTTGTTGATGGTTCTCTAGTTGCGAAAGTACCTACCCTAGAGAAATTTCTTGACGCCATCGCACTTTGCAACCTTTCGGTCATCCGTCAAAATGACGATACATCGATTTCTTCTGAGAAACCTGTCGGCAATTGGTCTGCTGATGGCGAACCAACCGAGATCTCACTGCAAGTTCTTGCCATGCGCTTCAATCACGGAAAACCCACACTCATCGCTAGTGGCAACTGGGAGCAGCTTGCTGAGCACCCCTTTGACTCTACTGTTAAGCGCATGAGTGTCATCTATAAAAACAATCGCAGCAACACCGTTGAAGCATTCATGAAGGGTGCCGGCGAAGTTGTCATTCCCACCTTGAATCTCCCGGAATCCGAGAAGGCTGAGATTATGAACATGGTTGAGCGTCTCGCTGGTGAAGGACTCCGTGTCCTCTGTGCAGCGCATAAGACCCTCATCTCAGAAGAAAAGGGCGATATCGATAACCGTGCTGCTGTGGAAACTGGAATGAACTTCCTGGGTCTTGTTGGGCTTTACGATCCACCCCGCGTGGAGACGTTCGAGGCCGTTCGCAAATGCAAGATCGCTGGTGTTAAGGTTCATATGTTGACCGGAGATCATATCAGAACTGCCACCGCCATTGCTCACGAGGTCGGAATATTATCCCCCGCTATTCCTTCTGCACAAGCCCATACCATAGTTATGACAGCGTCGCAGTTCGATTCTATGACCAATGACGAAATCGATGTATTGGAGGCATTACCATTGGTTATTGCTCGTTGCGCCCCCTCGACTAAGGTCAGAATGGTGGAGGCGCTACACAGACGCGGTGCCTTCTGTGTCATGACTGGTGACGGTGTCAATGATTCTCCAGCTCTCAAGAGGGCAGATGTCGGTATTGCTATGGGCCTTAGCGGTAGTGATGTTGCGAAGGACGCCAGCGATCTTGTGTTGACTGATGATAACTTTGCGAGTATTGTTCGTGCTGTTGAGGAAGGCAGAAGGCTGTTCGACAATATTCAGAAGGTTATATCCCATTGTTGCTTTTCCTCCATTTCTTAACTAACATCGAAATAATAGTTTATTATGCATCTTCTCATCTCCAACATATCCCAGGTCATCCTTCTCCTCATCGGTCTCGCATTTGCCGATGGCGAGGGTATTTCAGTCTTTCCCCTCAGTCCTCTCGAGATTCTCTGGGTCAACATGATCACCAGTTCTTTCCTCGCCCTTGGTCTGGGACTCGAAGAAGCACAACCTGATATTATGACACGTCCACCGCATGACCTCAGAACTGGTGTTTTCACTTGGGAAGTTATCATTGATAAAATGATCTACGGAGTCTTCATGGGCTCGCTCTGCCTCATTTCCTTCGTGATCGTCGTCTACGGGTATGGTAACGGTAACCTCGGCAGGGACTGTAATAACGGCTTCAACGACACTTGTACCGATGTTTTCAAGGCTCGCGCCACGGTATTTGCTGTTTTGTCTTTCTTACTCTTGTTAACGGCTTGGGAGGTGAAGCACTTCAGCCGCTCCCTCTTCAATCTGGATCCTGCTCGTCATCGTGGGCCGTTCAGTATTTTCCACACGTTGTGGTATAATCAATTCCTCTTCTGGGCTGTGTTTGCCGGCTTTATCATCACTTTCCCGGTCATCTACATCCCGGTCTTCAACACCGTTGTCTTCAAGCATATGGCCATCACTTGGGAGTGGGGAGTTGTCATCGGATGCTCGGCCACATATCTCGCCCTTGTTGAGAGCTGGAAAGGCATTAAACGCTGGAAGGGTCTTGGTAGTGCGAAGTTCTTGAATCGTGTGCAGGCTGATTTGGAGGAGGGTTTGGAGAGTGGAAGTACTAGTGGAAGGACTAGTAGGAGTGGAACAATTGTTGAGGATCAAGGAAAGAACTGATGGTGTTTTTAACGAGTCTATGAATGGATGATAAATTTGGCTGGATGGATGGAGAAGGGGTGGGAAAGGGAATGGTGTCATATGAGTATTTACAGGGCATATCTAACGGATGAACGATTAGGATATTTAGGTGTCTTATAAATTTTCATGTAGCTAGTTATCAATACCTTTTGCTAAATATCTCTCATCAAATGGCAATATTAAGTTGTATTTGAACTTCGTACTCTTAAATTCAAATCATATGATGTCGCCTCCAATCTAAGACTACGTCAGGTTGCCACGAAACAATGTGATTGCGGCCAACTTTCATAGACAGGATAATATACTCAAGAATTCGGCGAAGGATTAGCAGGTTGTTAGTTAGGCCTTACCTAACGTACTTAGCCAAACTTTAGCTTATATCGGGCTGTTCTTCCGATGCATTTATTAGACGGAAATCAGAACCGATCGATCAATCAGTGAATAAGTCTCCAGCTGAGCCGTATACACGCATTCCAAACTCGGAAGGGCTGACATAAGTATGTTACAATCAGCGACGAAAAACTCCGAGTACTAAATTACAGCTAGGTAGAATATGTTACCGGAGTTTTTCCGAAACATTTATCGATTCGTTAACTCTGAACCGGTAGAATTTCTCGGACACGACCGAGATTCCTCGATAGGACCTACATCGATGGTGCTGTCCAGACGTAATTACTACATAAGTATACCTAAATCCTGAGCGTACCCTCGAACCCTAGATGGCAAGATGGGAAATCGAATCCTAGAGTAGGCATTCGGCCTGCGCGATCCGCATCCCGCAACGGACCCCCCAGTAACTACCCCATGTACCCCACATTAATTTAACCCCAAGCCTAGCGAATACCGGCTCGTTAATATCAAGTAGCACAAACCCCACATCACACCCGTATCCCCATAATCGGTGGTCGGCTGTCGGAAAGAAAGGAAAACCTGCGATCAACCTGCGATAGGTTATTTGTTTATTTATTCCATAGGTATGTACAACACATTCAACCCGTAGGTTATAATACCCCTAAACACAAAAATACAAAACAACATTCTGCCAAAACCTTACATACTTTAGCTTACATTTCTGCAGTGCTGGGCGGCCTCTTTCTCTTCCCAAAGAGGTAAACACGTGATACTCCTAACCATAAACCACATTTCGTGCCTCCTTACTTTTCACCGTCTCACTCGTTTTAATACACTCTCTCCCTAACTCCTTCTTACTTTTGTTGCCTTTCACATAAAACCACCCCACCTTTTCAAACATGGTCAATTCTACCCCCCAACTTCGCCCTTGAACCATAAGTAATCTGGTGGATAACGTAGCATTTCGCTGCACAGTATTCCTGGATCGGGTTAAGCGACCGTTCGTTCTGTTATCGCTTCTTGTTTTTTTTGTATTTTGTTTGGCTTTGTGAGTGTAGGTGCGGGTCCATCATAGTGTTGGAAGTTGGGTTTAGCCCGAATGAAAAATATCGAGTGAGTGTTTATGATGGAATCGCGAAATGGGATAGAGGTAGTCAGGAAGGAACAGGAAAGGGCAAACCTAGTATTTTATAGATGCTATGTAGATAAGACTTGTGGGAAGGGCTTCTCCCTTATATATATGCTTAAATGGCGCAGCCAGCTAAAATACGAAAACGGTTAATCCAAGATACCAAGGAAGCACAACGTCTTATCGAACAGTTTTTGGTAGAGGAGAGTGTTTATTAGATCAATGCAATAAATTATAAGTGTGTGTAGCGGAAACCCCCAAGAGCCAGAAGTGAGAGTAATGGGTTTTATCCCACGTCAGAGGGAACTCAATGGCCCCTCCCAAGCCGAAAATCAGTCTCTTACCAATCAATCATCCAAGCTTATACCAAAAACTATCACTGGGTATACCCGGGATAGACTTCTCTTCACTACGGCACCTGACGGCTACCCCTAGCACTACATAATTTCTATGGGAATGCGAGGACGGCACACTACCATGCTCCCTACCACTTTTCAACCTCTCTACCCGAATTGCAAACGTAGTTTACCAAACCTTGTTTATCCCCAAGGGGACCTGGTTGCTGTTCATTCCCTTTCTGCACAGCTTTCTGCGCAGCGGAACCGGGGAGTACTTCCCCGGCCGCTTTCCCTATCAGGAACATTACCCGCCTTCCTAATCCGAAAGCGTATATTGCTCGGTACCTACTAGGAGAATCTGTATTGGTGACCTCAACTACACTTCTACAGTACTCTACCTTATAACCCGAAAGCCGGAACTCCGCGTTTCTACAGTAAGCTTGCGTACGTAGTGGAGATAGCGAACATTTGTGAGGCGATTCTTCGGCTAAATTGTGGGGTGTTGGAGAACCATCGGACAGATGTCCACTAATGCTCTGATTGGATTGGATTGGTGTTACTCTTAATAATACTATAGAGTCCCTCGCTCTGGCAATGATCCTCACGGCTACAATCACGGAAGAAGCTTTTTTTTTATGCCCTGCATTCCCGGATAGAAGATTAACCCGGCCTTGATTTGATTTCCCGGAAAGTCGGACGTCACAGCTGGTCTGCTATATTGCGGATCAAATATATATATTAGTGCGCTGATTCCCCGCGATTTCCTTCACCACATAGGCTATCCTTTTGGCACCCGATACTGAGATTGAATTTTCAGCCGATTCAACATGGCGGAAACAACGCATTCAGTGCCCTCTGATGATGGAAAGATGGTCGCTCCCGATGACGGGAAAATAGCCGCTTTCGAAGATGAGGTTCCTATTGGCTCTCAACCACAACGACTTCCACCGATTGGTATCCGGCATCTATCACCTGAGGAAAGACAGAGACTGGAGTTGAAGATGCGCAAGAAGATAGACCTTCGACTAATGCCCATGCTGATCCTCATGTACATTCTGAATTACTTGGATCGGAATAACATTGCCGCCGCAAGATTGGCTGGTCTGGAGGCTGAATTGAACTTGACTAGCACGCAATACCAGGTTTGTTTACAAAACGGCCCGTGGTGTAGGCCAAACATGAGAGACTAATACTTAGTTGAATTCTTAGACAACAGTCAGTATCCTGTTTGTCGGATACATTTTAATGCAAAGTAGGTAGCCCCTGACACTGCTTCTACTTGCACTGCATTATGCCCCCTCTGATATTGACCAAAAAAAAATTAGTCCCCTCAAACATGTATCTTGACAAAATCGGAAGACCATCCCTCTATCTCCCCGCGTGCATGATGGTGTGGGGCGTCATTTCGGGTGCTACAGGAGGTGTCCAAAGCTTCGGTGGCCTTCTAGCTTGCAGGTATATCTACCATCTCTATTCCAGATCCTAAGTCTTCTGAACTAACTTCTTAATGTGGTATAAAGATTTATATTGGGATTCGTTGAGGCAGCTTATTTCGTAGGAATCTCCGATCCGGAAACTGTTAGCTTGCATGTTTGTTGCTCACAATTTTTAATAGCCAGGATGTCTATTCTACTTATCTTCATGGTTAGTTATAGCCTAGACGCAATAGGTTAGTTATATATAGGTAGCTAGCTGACACTACTCATAAAGGTATACTCGAAAAGAGTTAGGTTTTAGGACCGCATTATTATATTCAGGCTCGTTAATTTCTGGAGCCTTCTCCGGTCTACTGACCGCCGGAATCACGGATGGTATGGATGGCGTCAGAGGCATACTAGCATGGTAATTTCACCTCGCGATCTCCAACTCAGAGTAAACGTGAAACTAACAATTGGTAAACAAGGCGTTGGTTGTTCATTCTTGAGGGCTCAGTTACCGTAAGGCTCCTAAGAAAAATCAAGACAGATCAATCAAGACAATAATAACAAACAAAAAATCGATAGGTTGTTGTAGCATTTGCTGCATTTTTCATCATTCCGGATTTTCCATCAACCACTAAATGGCTAACACAAGAAGAACGAGACCTGGCAATGTGGAGACTTGAAGAGGATATAGGAGAGAGTGATTGGGTGGGATCGGAGGCTCAGAAATTGACGCACGGGTTGAAATTGGCATTCAAGTACGTTCCCACCGCAAAGCAACAGGACCTCCGGCTCCGCTTACTGACTGAAAACTAGAGATGTTAAAACATATCTTCTTGTGAGACATACAACTCAACCCCTACCGGTCAATTTTTGGGTTCTTTCATCTGATACCTAGTCATTTGCAGATGCTTTGTATTTTCACTATGGTTGCTGCAGCCTCAGTGACAAACTTCTTCCCAACGCAAGTTGCTCCTCGCTGCCAATTCCAGCAAACCCATTACTGACATACTACGCGCATAGTGTTGTTGCAACACTAGGCTATAATCGAATTATATCGCTCCTACTCACCGCACCTCCGTATGTAAGTAATAGCTCAGTTGCCTGCTTGATCATAATTTCTCACTCGACAGGTCCTATGCATGTTTACAGCTTTCTCAAACGCTTTACATGCGGATAAAAGCGGTGAAAGATATTGGCATATAACAGTTCCACTATGGGTAAATCTTCACTCTTCTAAAACACACCCCATAGAATTGATTTATTGACTTTTGAGATTGCAGGTTGCTATGGTTGCGTTTATCATCGCTGCTAGCACCACGACCCTGGGCCCGCGATATTGTAAGTCGCTAACTGCTTCCCTTCAAACAAGTGGGTGGGAAAAAAAATACTTACACTTTTTGGAAGTTTCAATGATGCTTATGGTTCCTGGTATATATACGGTAAAACTTCATCCAACTATTTCCCAAGTTTAGGAATTGAAAGCCACTAACTTCAACCGTGACATAACAGTCCTATGTTGTCAGCCTAGCTTGGATCTCCAATATCCTTCCCAGACCACCAGCAAAGCGCGCAGCAGCCATCGCAGCCATTAATGCGGTTGCCAACTCGAGCCAGATCTGGTCCGCTTATCTTTATCCAAGTTCGTCTTTCCCCCCATTTCCCCACCGCAATCCGTCTTAACTCCTACGGTTTCTTTACTAACAAGTCGGTAGAATCCGCTGGCCCTCGGTATATCGTTGCCATGAGCGTAAATACTGTCATGACCTTCATCAGCATCCTAACAGCGACTGTATTACGCATCCACTTGGTCAGACTGAACAAAAAACTCGACCAGGGGATTCCAGTTCCAGATGTTGTGCCGGATACCATAGAGAATAGAGGGCTACCGAGCGAGACCGTTAAGAAAGGCTTCAGATTTCTGGTGTAATTCTGATCAAAATGGGAAAGGAACTTCGATTACTGTTTCTCCTTAGCTGAGGAAAAAGGTAACTACGGATATCACATAAGTAATGCACATATATAGCTCTAGGTATTATATCTCTATTCTTCCTAAATACATATACAAATTCGTATAAATCACGAAGGATACGATGTTGCCAAGGGTTCTAGGACTTGCTTTCTTCCAAATTGCTCGGGAACGCTGTCGGGATAACATTTGGAGTAAACAATCGCGAGCGTCCCAAATGAGACAAGATCGATTACACGCTTCTCATAAAACTGTACAAACAGAGTTCTAGTACCCTCGTTGTGGTGATTCCTCTCAACTCCACCCGGAAGGTAGATATATCCTACACCACCATCAAACTAGCCCTGCAGTACACATAGTATCTAAAATGTGAGGGTGATTCAATGAAGGTCCTACAATAGCTCACATTATAGCGGTATTAATAGGTACGAAATCGCTCAAACCCAACAAAAAGCCTGACTATCCAACACTTATGTAGTCAAATCTCTCAAATATGTTGCACCGCTCCCATATAAAATCAAATCCATGATGCATGTAATAACTAAACCAAGACATTAAAACTATCGCGCCATACACCCAAACGTCCACAAAACGTAAAACCCAGCCTAATCTAGAAATACAATAATCATACTCCTTAAAAACTCCTCAACTGCCCTGAAAAGCACAGAACCTAAACCATCTCAGGAAATAAATCCTCTGTTCTCGCCCGGAACTGAACTTGAAATAAAGGGCTCTCCATTCTCGCAACTAGAGCAACAACCTCATTCGCCACCATTATTAGTGGTTCTTCGGAAGTAGGCACATCCTGGATCTCGCCTGATGATCTAAGTTGCGGGCGAGATAATGGCTCCGCTGATAGCCCAGAATTGGCCATAGGCCTCGCAGAGCCGAGAATTGTTTGTTCTTGGGTATGGGATGGAAGCTGCGGACTATTGCTCGTATGGAAGCAAGATATGCTCTTGGTAAATCTCTTGAAGGTTTTACCCCAGCGATTCTGGAGTTTTCTCGTTCTTGGTTGTATCACCGCCGACGGGGTCACGTTAGTTGTGAAGGTTCTTTCAGCTTGTAATACGGTCGGTGACGCAGCCGCCGATGGCGTAGGCGTCTCAGATTCGATACTTAAGGTTGATGCAGTTGACTTAGAGACATCAACGGAAGACTCTTCCGCAGGCTGGCCCAAAGGGGTCTCAGCCAGCCCTAATGCCAAAATATCGCCTTCACATTCTTCTTCCACAGGTGTTGGAGGGGTTGGGAGAGAAAAGCTGGGAATCCTCGACAGCGTGGTCGTTGAGACTGCTAGGAACGGTAAAGTTTGATGAAGCGATCCTGGTACCTTAGCTGATGCCACCGACTCTACAACGCTAATCGGTCTAAGTTGCAGTTGTTCCATATTACCTCTAAGAGGATTTTCAAATCTCATGTGTTCCCAGTTTTCCCTTCTTCTCAGAGTAACTCTGGCCCATTGGATATCTGACTCCGGATGCTGATTTTGGTGTTGTGTAGTTTCCGTATAGATTTTATGTGCCTGCCGAACTTCTTCATCAGAGGGTTCAACCTCAAAATCCGTATTCATGCTATTCCTCCTCCTCTTTGCACTCAGAGTTTCAACTTCAAGCTGCTCTTGCATTTCCTAATTGTTTTTCACATCGTTAGTATCTGCCAACATAACGAGCGTGTACTTATCGTTGGATACATGGCTACACATACGATTTTGAGACTATGTCTTCGAGAAACTGCGGCGCGGTAGATTGCGTTTGAATGCATTGGCAGTTTCCCACGACGTTTTTCGGAAATGCTGCCGCGGATATCTGAATCTGGGAATGGTGTTGGGTCTGAATCACTGTTTCTTCTTCCAACACCTCCCGATTCGATTTTTCCTGACGTAAGATCAATAGAGCTGGATCTTGAGTCGATACTATTTCTGCGGCTCACTGAAAACTCGAAGGTCCGGCCATCCTCGGATTTCCCCAGATCCATAAACATTGCAGGATCATCCCTCTCCGAGCATCTCCCATCGAAGCGCGAAGGAACAGGTGAGGGCGTTGGAGAATCGGGACAGTGCCAAGGCGTCGAATCCCATAAACACTGCGGTGCTCTTGGTTTCTCGCCGCACTGCTCTAAGCCGAGCATAAGATTCGATCGCGAAAAAGGTGGCTCCTGTCGTAGGCTTATCGAGCTTCGGTGGCTGTAAGCTTGACCCGACATCGAGTCCAGGCCCTCGGAAAATATTTGTGTCGTTTGCTAAGGTCGCCATGTTAGAGCCAACATAGAGCCAATCTATCCAAAGAATTTGATAGTAAAACTCATAGACTTACGGCTCTGGAAGATAACGGTTCGCCATATACGGTGGGCCCAGGATGGCGTGGCTCGGACGGCTCTGGTCTTATAAGCTCATCGGGTGATCGTATTCCGGAACGACTAGTTGCAAAACAAACGATATGGCTGCAGTGCTTGCATTCCACATCCATGGGTTTATCTGGTCTCGAGAGAACATCGATCACTCGGATATGAACGTGGCGCTTACATGACTGGCAGGGGACAACAAGTGTCCTCGTAGTGTACGTCTTGACGCTATCATGAATCTCGCCCACTGAATTCTGTATGAACCGGATTAAACCCATCTGGGCACACCAAAAGGAGGCAACGGTAATTCGAGATGTTTGAAGGCGTGATAACGGTAAAACAGAAACAGGTTGATCGCTTATCGGAAAGCCACCTAATCATGAGTCGTAAACGTCAAGCATACATGACTGTTATGGTTGGCTTGTCCCTGGCAAACAAGTCAGGTAGGCAGTACAATAAGGCTTGACCGCCTTTATATACTTTTCCGCAGATACTTAAGACCCAACCTGCTAAGAGTAGTACAAATGGTATCTGTCTGTGTGGCCAATACCAGCTGAAGTGGAAGAAGACATACGCGTGGCTGAGCAGAACGTTTAGACGCCAAGAGTGATGCCTACATGCAGAGGCTAACTTGTGCAAGCGAAAATAAAGTGCACATACCTACATGTATTATGTACTCCAGGAAAGTAATCGATCCTGTATGTAGTCAAATCACGTTCCGGTTGCGCACTTGTAGACAGGTACTCTAGACCCTGAAAGGCCTTCTAGCGAGGGTTCTATTCGCGACAGCGTTTGGATGCTATCTGCTCAGCGAAAGCTATCCTCCACTGACCTGCTTAACCCAGACAATTTTGGATCCAAGTTTTTTCGAGTGCTTGGGACTCAAAACTCGGATGATTCGTGTTTCCTCGATCGTAGGACTACTCTTAAAAATACACGTACCAACAACTACACATAACCTCCGAAGCATAAATACATGATCAAGACGATCTACGCCTACATGTATCCGTTTGATAAAAGGCCGAGCGTTGGTCATACATGCCTTCCCCACCAACACATTTGTGTGTAACCATAAAATACATGCTCGTAGATACACGTATCCTTTATAGACAAGATAGATCTGAGGCGGCGCAAATATATTGTCGTATTTAGAAGTAATTTACACCAACAATAACGAAGGAAATTCGCTTTCTCCGGAAAGTAACGACAAAGCTTCCAGACCCGGCAATAAGGGCGGCTATTCAAGTATAGTGGTAAAGTTTTGACGAAAACTATTTTTGTCAATGGAGCATCTAGTGATTACGTTACCAGAATAACTTATATCTCGCTCGACACAAAATATTGCTGGTATGCTCTACTACAGCCGACTCTCAATATAAACATCCTCTATATAAGCATATTTTCCTAGCGATCCCGTTTTCGCTTGTACAGTTGCGTCCAACAAGTCCCTGCGGTTTTTGAAGTACCACAACACAACAAACGATGTCAGACCACTCACTCTAAAAAAAAACAATACATCTTTGCTTTAAAAACATAATAAAAAAGATAGCCCCATCATGCTATTGAGTTTCTATTGCTGCACGAGAAGAGGAGGTTGTAATAGCTACTTTTTTTAGTTGAATTCCATGTTGTCTCGTCGCGTTCAGGCATCCCAAAAACCGCGGGGTCTTGTTAGACGCAACTGTACCTATAAAACTGACCTCGGTATAAACACAATCTTGCCACGAACATACGATTTTTGGGTCCCGAGCGTATGCTTATATCGAGAGTCCACTGTAGCTCCTAAACATACACCTGCGGCGCTGCACAACCTAAAACTGCAAGGAATCTAGGTAGTGTGAGAACTTCGATTCTTATCGAGCTAAGTACATGTAATCGTTATTTAGTTTATTTTACCCAAAACACTTTGCGTGCCAGGGAACTATATGATGCGAGAGGGTATAGGGTAGAGGTGTGCAATGCATGTAGAGTAGACCTCAATCACACTAGCTTAGAAACTACATGTATGTAGCACCATTTCGATACCGTTAATCTCAAGGTAGCGATATTCCAACGCCACTGTGTCTGTGGTTCTTAGTATTCTATGCGGCAGCCTGTGCATGCAGCTCACCCACGATTTTCTCTTTTTTTCGATCATGTGTGTGTGGAAGATTTACATAATTCCAGCAAAGGCTTCCCGGTATCTGCATCTATCTAGTCTTGGTTTAACTTCCGTACTTTATATTACCTATTACTTAGTCGCACTCTTCCTCAACCCTACTATCTCCGAGGACGATAGAGTATTCTGTGGAAAACCGTCCCCGGGGAATTCGCCAACCTCTAATTCATAGTCAAATGCTCAACTACATGCATATGTAGAGTCATTCCTGAGGGTACGACGAAGCTGGGGGGGGTGACGAATTTCCCAAAAAGTCAAAAATTAAAATCGAACATTTTCCTCTCCCTAGCTGTCAAGGAAACTATGTTTACTTTCCATAGGCATATGTACTATTGTGTTTTTTTCGTGTTTTTCGTGTTTTTTTTTTTCATATTTTGGGCGGGATTCATCAGACCCCCAGTTTTATGCACCCAGAAGCAACTCTAGAAGGAGATATGTTTAAGGCAACTGCAATCTCCTGCAATCCCGCTAATTTGAGTGTTTCTGAGCATACTTTTAACCTTTAGTAAATCTGCAGTCATCATGTACCGATCCCTGTTTAAGTCACCATCAGCACTCCCGTGAATATTTGTAGATAAGCATCTTAAATACTAGGTTAAACCTAATAGTTTGAGAAGTACGTATACGGGATTCTCGAAGGAATCGGCTTCTTCGATCATGGATGTAAGGCAACGCTGAACCACCCATCCTACGTGACGCGCAAGACCAACTATCTGAACTTGCGACGAACCATCCCGTGTTCATAGAGCCGCTCCACAAAAAGGTAGATACCAAAACTTGTGGGTTTCCGATACTATAGAAGGTACAAGCGGGGGAAAAAAATAAGTGCTTATATCTGAGTACATGTGCCTTGGGTTCTAGAGCATAAATACACAAATCAGCAGCTACCGTTCGCCTTACAGTTGCGACTTCCGGGACACCAGTGAACATACAAAGTCCAAGCGCGTATCTTAGGGCTGTCTCACATATTCTCATATGACGAGCGTGGAGTACTTCGCCACCAGTTGGCATCAGCCAACCAACGCGTAGCAGACGCGTTTTTAGTGACAGCCAACAGGCATGATCTGCGTGCTTCCAGAATAGAAGCATGCATAGAACAAACGCGAGGATCTGAATCAGTACCGTTGTATTTGGTGAAATTCGTTCTGGGGCTAGTCGGTGAAACACGCTTCTGTCAAAACTCCCCCAATAGCATCATAAACGGAGAGCATCAACAAATTATACGTATGTCTTACTCACTAGCGCCGGAACGAGTTTCACCAAATGCTACGGCACCACATCTGTCAAAACCCTCCGATTCTGCTTCCATGCAAGACATACAAGAGGTTCTAGAATCATTTGTGTTACTTTGGAGGAACCACGAATCCCTACGTGGCTACGGAACTCTCCACTATCAACAAACAATATTGCCCGCCCGCCCACCCACTCTTTTTTTCTTCCTATTTGGATGAGGAGACATGAGCGATGCCTTTGGATTTGGCCTCTCTTAGTTTCGTCTCGGAGCGAAAGGATTTGGATTGCAGCCGTAGATGACGAATCGTTCGATCTCTATCCTTGCTATCATGTGGTCAGGCTAGCATATTGGCCTCCGGCCGTTGGTGCTTCACCATTCAATGTATGTGAGGATATATGCAAATCAAACGAATGCGCTCTAGTGATATACTCGGAGCAGGCATAAAGAACCGGAACATATGTACATGTACCTTTTACTAGTAAAGACTTTTGATTCGCCCGAACCTATCACATTGACGGATTTATCGGTCAACTCGCACTTGCATGTTTAGGTTCTCCATGCCTGCCCCGAGTAGTATTCCATCTCTATTATTTACAAGAAAACACCGGCACTGTTGCGGTCGCGGAGATTTTTGCGCCTCGATATCACCCGGAGCAATAATGTAGCAAATACGGGATTTGGTTTCGAGTAGATGAAATACATATGTGACTACTCTCCGTATAGAGCTCCTTTCCTTTCTCGTTTGGGCTTTTGCTTCCGATTTTTCTTGTTTCTTTGATAGTTCGGGGAAGTAAAAGAATGGAGATTGGGACTCCTACCCAATTGATATTTTCTTAAATCAATAGTATCTACAGTCCGCTAGCCGCGGTGAGAATCGAGAAGAAAACTAAGTATTTTAGCACGTGCATCTCCGAGACAAGAAAAACAAGGGTGAGTGTGTCATGAAGGACTGGTATCTTATCTTTTTTTTAGGTAAACCACTCTCGGAAGTCTGGGGTGGAGGTAAATATGCACACGGGCCAAGAAGTTTTTACCTCATGCATGTCCTTATATATACACCCTTTGTGTTTCTTGGTTCTCCTGCTAGGGGACAAGTACGTACGTACTACATGTATCTATCCTAGTATGGCAGAGCTCTAACGAAGAGGAGGCTAGACAATACGCATATGTGCCTTTCTACATTTCGGAAAATTGCGGTCATATTAACGCTAGGAACTCTAGAGATGTATGATTTCTTCCTTGGCTAAATCTCAACCGCCTTTTGAGACAGATGGCAATGTCAACGCCGCTGTGGCTTTCCTAACATGTATCCTATGAAGTAGGTGTAAGCTTACCTACCCTTGTAGGCCTCCCGCTCCATACATGCCTGCTCAAGCCAACCAACACCCCAACGCTTGGAGTATAAAATACATGTAGTTTCGTAGATGCGCAACTGCATGCAAGAGTCTCACATCTACTCGTACGCTAGGATATGAACCTGAAAACACGGGTGATGAATTTGTATTGCGAAATCCCGTGTACTACTCCGCAGAATACAAAGCCACACGCTCCATGTTTTCAGGCTCTCATCCCAGTTCACGAGTACAATCCTTCCTTAAAAATATTTCCGGATGACTGAGACCCAGTTGGTGTAACAAAAACAAAGCATCTGCAAAGCACCCTAGTATATATGTAGTTAATGGGGCAAAAAACCATATATATAGCATTACATACTAGCAAACGAAAGTAATCCGATCGGGTTTGTATCCATCTATCAAAGGGATTGCCACCTGCAAAACTCTAAACGTCCTCAGGGAGAGCCAATACAGGATCAGAGCCCTGATAAATATCTAGTTACTACATGGTGTCTTAAAAGGGCCTAGACCAAAGAAGTATATAAATGTAAGTATCCGGTTAGTCATACCCCTACCCAAACTCGATGTTTCGGCAAGGCTGACCAAAGCATGCGGATATCAAGCCATAGTGATAGTTATCAAGATAGGTACCCCTTCCTTCTCCTACACATTATTATCACAGTATACCGCCAAACCAGCTAGTACTATCTATAGTCCCCCTCTATCGATCCCCACCGCAATCGAGATCATCCCTGGTAAAAATAAAACAGCACCGTGCTTGTGCTTCGTCGGATTCGCAGAGTATGCCCTATTGGTCTGTTATTTAACCTAAACAGACCATCACAGCCTATCACTTGTCAAGTTTGTTCTCTCATCTTCTATTGGGAAGTCAAGTTCTATGCCGCACATCCCACCCACTTTTGTGGGTTCTTTATACTCGGGGTAGGCATTTAGTACCCGGACATGTAAGTTGCTGGAGGGCCTTGGTTTATTGAAGGGTAAGGTAAATTGCAGCTTTCTGGCTGGTTAGAAAACTCTACATGCTACTTGCATGTTCAGGTATTAAATGTCTGCCCCGAGTAGTGAACCCTAGCTATATAAAGCGAGTGCTGGTAAGACACGCATTGATCAATCTAGAGCTAGCGATTTCGGTCTAAGTGGGCATGAAGGCTATAGCGGCTCTACTACATCGCACTTCCCAAGAGGTCTTTTGTTTTCTGTTTAAATTGTTCTTTTTTAGTATCAAACCACAAGGATGCCGCGTAGAGCAGATTAAGCAGGTTGTGAAATAGTGATCAGCGGCTCCTGAGTTTCTCGTGCACATGTATGTAAGTACATGTAATTAAGGAAATACAAATTGAAATATTCAATGTTTCAACATAGGTAAACCTAACCTTAGTTGATATATATTCCCTGCACAAGAACCCGAAAACGGGGTGCACAACCGGGGTGCCTTTTACGGAAGAGTGTCGTACGCAGGCACTTTACCATGCAGATCGTGACCCCCTGTTTTTGGGTTCGCATGTTGGATACCTCCAGAAAAATAAGCTCAAGGCTGTTGATAATGGCGTTCTGGCCAATTCGGTGAGATAACATACACACAAAGCAAAAAACCTTGACCACAAACGTGCACGGACTTCGTTCACAAATCATCAACGAGAGCAGCATGAACTTGTTTTTCCCCAGGCAACAACTGGCTTATCGATTGTCTAAAGCACACAATTGATATCGCTCGATTGGCTATGTCAGGTTCTAAGTTCCTTTAGAGACGTCTAGCTAGTTCCTTTGAAGAACATAAATATATACATCTAGGTATAGCTATGTGTAGAATCGGTCCTTCTTAAGTATAGTCAGTGTGTTGTTCAACGTTTATCACAGGATCCAAGCCCTAAATGATATGGCAAGTAGACATGTTTGTAGGCGTTTTGCCTTTTTAGTGAATCTGAGAATTTCACTAAACAAGCTGGCTTCTCGAAAGCCGTATATAGGATACCGTTGCAGATCGATTCTGGAGCCGTAAGTGGTTAAATCAAGCGAAAGTCCAACATACACAAGCTTATTTTCACGCATTATAAGCATACAACACTGAACCCAGCAATATCTTTTACGGGTAGAGCGAAGGACACAACCATTTACAATCGAAGCCTCGTTTAGAGGATTGATCATGAATCTAAAAACTAGAAGTGGTGTACATTGGTGCGGCGAGCGGTATATACGGGGAGCTGATACAGCTGCCCTAACTAGACCCCTAGATAAGTATATATCCGATCGTGTAAAACAAATAGAACGTTCTTTGCCTTCTTTGACCAGCTTTTTGATTAGTGGGGACGGGGTAGTTACTCTCGATAGGGTTGGCGTCCCCGACGCCAATCGTCAGCCACGAATATGTTGTCGCCGAGTTTATCCAAATATACCACGTCCAAGATATTTTAAAACAGAGCACACCCATTAAGTTCTGCTATTTTGCTTTCAACCTCGACAAGAAGAGGGTTGATTTGTGTTCTAGCTGTAATGTGCAGAGTAGCCGCACCTGCATTTACACGATGAGGATAAACTGCACGAGAAACCGGGCCCATTGAACCTGTCTGGCGCTGTGATGGTTCCTGTGAGGGAATCTCAACCATTGGATTGATGTGTGCATGCATGGCCTCTGTAGTGGAGTTTTTTTTTTTTTTGTAGCCGCCGTGTCGTACAACCCCTCCCCCACCTCTTTACCGACAACCTCAGGGTACAGCTCATAAATCGTCAGTAAAGCCGTTCATGAAAATCTTGGAAATAGGTAAACGTTGCACGGGACTGCCGGCGAGTTTCTCGACCTGAAGCATATTATTGGAGAAGCCTCGTTTATTCCTTGCGAGACATCTCCCGAAACGGCACGTATAAGGAAACTAGAACCTACGGTAGAAGATGCAAAAAAATACGCCTTAGCTCAAAAAATATTTGGACGCGCCGATCTCGGAGATTTGACGGAGACGCTGATGTAGAGTTCTGAAATATCTGATTTTTATTCATTTCTATGGCTGGCACTAGGCAACAGCACAAGCCGTGGACCGTTCTCCATCAGTTACTGGCAACATGGCATTCGTCGCCATTGCTAACATCTCCAACTCTGAATCCATCGCTTTTGCAACTCCATCCCTGTTCACTCTAGCTGCTAGTACCTTTCTATCCTTACTGTGCGCTCCAGTACAGAAATCCGCACAACAGTATCGAAAAGCGAAGGAATAACCAACTGATGGTTTCGTCAGGAAAGCGAGTCGTCATTTGCAATTCAGTGATGATAATATTTTCTCGAATTTCGAAACAAGACACGGAGCTACCTCCGCGAGCGAGCATAATGGAAGCTACCGACCGTGAACTTGAAGTTTGCCACCCAGTTGACAACGCGCAACAACCATTGCCATCACCACTGGAGGTATCCTGGAGGAAAAAAGTGAGGCGGACAGTTTACCATTCCGTATTCACCAACTGACCAACTGACCAACCATAGCTAATACACCCCAAGCGCTGTATTCCATCTCGTCAAGTGGATCCAAATCCAACGATAGTCTGTTTCCAATTCTGACTCCCTGATAGTGCGCACAGCAGCCTCCCCACATTATGGTATTTATTAAGTCATCGCCACCTGGCACTTGCTGTTTGAGCTCCAGCCATCCACACACTCAACCACGCCTACACATACACTTTCCTTCTCTCTTTGAACATTTTACCACCCCATCTCCCTTATATCCAACATAGTTGACCAATAATCGTCTGCGGGATTCCTTTCACTCGATCGTGATAGCCTCAAAGTCGATAACGAACAACTTGGTTCAACAGAGAGCCGTTAGCTAACCTGCTGAGAAAATCCCAACTATCCCTCTCGTTGTGAAGACACATCACTCTCGCCAAATCCATCAACCCGATAGCGATTTGTCGGTCTCGTTTCCATATTAATTAAGTCTCTCTAAAAGAAAACCGAGTTCGGTTAAGTCGCCGATCCACCTTGAATTCTCATCAGCGAAGTAGATCAAAAGCACCGACGATTTTTTTTGGAAACCGACTTGTCAACGACGAGGTAGCCTATACCGTGTGATTCCCATCAACGCTTGACGCGTCCATACTGATGTTAAATAGCAGTTTCCCCACAATCATGACTTTCGGCTCCCTCGGCTGTCCTTCTCGAAACGCCTCACTGAATAAGAGGCCTAGGATGGAATGCACCACGTCCACTGCCCTCCATTCATTTAAACACCTTCAACTTCAGGGTACTCGATGGCGAAAGTTGAAGATAAAGAGAGGAAGAATTGCTGCCAGACGCAAGGTAAGTCTGATCCGGTTCAGCCATCTGCGACCACAATTAATGATCCGGTTATACCTGAAGGCCAAAGCTCGTCAATCGAGGCATTTGCTATTCCTCGTATTGGCACTGTTGCTTATCGGGAAAGGTCAACCCATCAAAATCGAATTATTCAAATCCTCCGCTGTCAGAAATGTAAAGAGTTCAACGCATGTTGCAGAAACAGCGTGTGATACTTCGTTTCCGACAAATTTGAACATGCTCGTTACGAAGAATAACACTGGATATCCTACTCCGTCAACGAGCAACCTTTCCAACGGTATACGGGCTTCCAGGTTTATCGTCATATCTGCATACATGCCTCGCGGTGCAAAAACGCAGCATGACGGAAAAGGTCATCTGTCGCGGATCTCCGCAAACGAGAGAAATTGTGTCAGCTCCTCGTCACAAAGCTCCTCGTTTTCGGTAACTGCGACACGTCCCCTGTTTTCGTCATCTTCAACTTCCCAGGCACCAACTAGGACTGCTGTTGCCAATAGTACCACTACCACCTGCACAACGTCAGGCTCATCATCCACCACTAAAGCAAGCTCGTCTAGTAATACGTCAACGCCAACCTCTTCCGATGAATTCACCACCCAAGACACTCCAATAATCAATCATACCGCTACTGGAGTACCTTCCAGAGGGTCATTGTTTCCCCCTCCCATCCGTAATATTGATGAGCAAACCTCACAAAGTGTGGGTGAGGGAAGTGAAGCCTCGTCTGTCTCGAGTGGCGAAGAAGAAGCCGAATTTGTCCAAGCTAGTCGCGACATCGATATTGAACGCTCTCGGTCACAGGGACACCTAGTTGAAAGCGACTTCTTTTTCGTCAATGATGATGCTGGATCTCGGCGAAATGACCCGGACGATCTCTCCCCCATCAACTTGAGCGGATTACGGCCTGCTGCCAATGGTGTTGTATCTCCTGTAGTTAATCCAGATGCCATCGAAAGGAGTATTCCAGAAGAGAGTGACCTTCTCACAAGAAACCAAGACCAGATCAGCTATCACGCATATAACCGCGCAAGCGGGTCTAGGTTCATGGCAACACCTGGCCCAGAAATTGAGAGACTTTTGCGAAGCGATAATTATTGTCCGATCGTGACACACGTGGACCGCGCGCAGCGCTTTCGCGACCTAGAAACCCTATGCATCTCGGTCGATGACACAATGAAGGCTGACACACCGGGCGATGACGAGAGGGAAGATAAATTCTAAGGCCGAACATTAGTCTAGGTAATAATCAGAGCGTGCATGATAGATGAGGAGCATGAGCCATGAGATAAAAAAGACCAATAGACTATCTGCGCATTTCATTTGGGACTGGACTAAGGTTTCAGGAGACCACATACAGTTAAATTTATTTTTTCAACATTGGCTTTTGTTTTTCTTTCTTTTCTCCGGGTTAAGAGTGAGCGTTATTTTCTTTAATCAGCTGTTTTGTTTGTTTGCTTCTAGGAACAAGGAAGCTTCGAGATTGGCGTTGTTTATTAATGAAGACACGTGGTCACGTGTTGGTTCCTCTAGTAACAAATGTTTCGTCTTTGTGATTTTTGTTGGCTGAAATAGGTTAGTTATATAAAATGGATAAAAATCTCCTCTACTGATTGTTTGCTGTCTTATTAGCAGATGGTTAAAATTCCCATGCGGCAAAAGAAACAAATATACTTTTTTTACCATGAATAAATCAAGGTTCTCAAGGAAGAAATTGGCCGTCACCACACATATTTGCCGATCAGTGGGACAGGCACCCACTGCGGGGATCGAAGGTTTCTTAACTACCCAACAAAGGGGATTTCGTCCTTATGAGAGCCCATTCTAGAAGCCAGAATCTGCCGAAAAGAAGAACTTTTTTTCCCTCTCTCGGAGAATTCCGGAAAGAACAATCAACCAACGTCATCGTGCGTCGCCACGTTGAAAGAATTTTCTTCGCAGCAGCATGTCCTAGTCCAACAAACCAAAGTTGCGACATCAAAAGTACTCGGGGCAGGCATGAAGAACCTGAACATGCAAGTGCGAGTTGGCCAACCAATCCGTCGATGTGCTAGCTGAGGACGAATCAAAAACCGTCACCAGCAAATGCTATGTTCAGGTTCTTCATGCCTGCCCCAAGTATAAATGAGTAGTCCTATGACAACAACTCCGATCTGACTTGCTGTTCCTTCCTAGGTGCATGCACACGACCAATCGACCAAAACTAGTTTCGGAGTGATAGCATATGTGAGCCAGAGGATACGGCGCATGTGACTCCAGGGCTTGAAGTTGAAGTATAGAGCAACACTGAGTAAATCGTATTTCATCCATTATTACCGATTTCCTTCGTTAAATCGATACATCGAAAGCCTAAGGGCGAATAGGATCTTGTTATGTCTCCACTAAACTTTAGCCAGCGTCTTTTTTTATAGTTGACAGTTGTTGCTAATCTAGCTAGAAATATGTGGGACGCTGCTCGGGAGTCCAGTTAGTCGGTAATTGACATTATACTATGCCGCAGTGCGCCCCACGATTTATTTCTCCGATTTGATCCACGAAGCTGAGCCTTACTATTCCCGATCAGCCAAATACCAGGACGGTTCAAATACCAGGAGGGTCGGTTGTATTTCTCATTGGGCAAAATTTGGTTATCCTGCTGGATATAAGCAAGTTTTCTTACCAGAATTCGTGTTCTGGTATCCGGACCGTCCTGGTCTTTGGCTGATCGGGAATAGTAGTATTTCCAGGTACTTACACCTCCATCCTTGGTATCGATAAATTTGCCCCTGTCGGTGTTGAAACCAATGCCACTCCGTCCAGCTTTATTTCCTCATCTTGCCTCCGTCCCAGCCTCATTATGCTTTCCCATGCGCTGATCAGCTGGTCGCTCCCCTCTCTGCCTCTAGGGTTCAGGCTGTCGGTTTTTTGTTTTTTTGTCAGATCCGTTCATCTTTATCGTTCCCTTCAGCGTGGCGGGAAAGGTCGTAATATATACTTTTTTTTTTCCCGCTTATTGATGAGCAAGCCTAAAGACAAATCTAATTATGAGTTGATCAACCGATGCACGCGCCACCGAATATTTTAGCAGCATGCGGTTAGCGGATACAATGCCATTTCACCTGTCAGAGACCAAATGACTGCATCGCGATACAGTCATTTAGCCCATGGGAAACTGCTGATCCATATCAGCGGCAGCAAGTCTTATCCATCCTACCATCCTATCAGCAAATTATACTGATACAGCGAATGGTCAGTGTTTGATGGCATATGGCCAAATACGCCGTCGGTTAGATGTGCTATAGACGAAATCGGATTAAAGTTATCGAGATTATAATCGAATGAGCGTTGCGCACTGACCAGAGCAGAGCTATTAACTACCAAACTTTAGCACAATCCACCAAGTAAGAACAATCTCAGAAGCCGCTATTACCGGCTTCTTACCTTCTGGTTCCAACTCATCAGCTGAAAGATGTCGTCTCCAGACTTCCAAAGGTTCAATGTTCTTCATGTTCCTAGAAGCCAGAAGGCGAACTATCGAAGGGTAACCACAAGCCTTCTTTAGCAAGCCGTGTCGCTGCTGCCTTGGTAATCAGCAGGTCCGTGGTTCGTTCTCCAACCAGCGCAGGAGTTTGGACATCACATGGGATCAAGCTATATATACAGCCAATGAAGAAATCTTGAGAATGACGCTATCCCTACGCGTCATCCATGCCCCGGAAGTACTAGCGCCTTGTCAAAACATTCCTGAGGTGTGCAGTTGAAGATTGGTAGATGATCGACCAAATACATTTTACTCCAGATACAGTGGGTACATTCCAACGTCGGACAATCAGGAAGCTACGCACCCTAAACCAATACGTGTTACACGCCGTTCAAGGTATCTCTGTCAAAGGCTATGCTTTGGAAAATCCATTTTACTTAGAAATGAAGGAGACAGACGTCGACCCTATACCCGTTTTCCTCTCTACCGCCTTGCAGCCTTCATAAAATTGGTGGGATTGCTCCCAAAAACCGTTGGCGTGGACGGTAACCCTAACGGCTCTATACCAGCATTAGCGTTATCGACCATGGATGCTTAAGGAATGCTTTCAGGTATGGCAGCCGATAAAGAAACCACACCAACAAACCTAAAGATCCAGCAATACCCGATCGAACCTTCAGTCCTTGTTCCCAGTGGCTGTTATGCGTCTGGATTTGTCACCTCATTGACTCATACCTATACCCCTATGCCGTTACTCTACATAAGCAAGCACGAATACTTACATGCTTCAAGCATGCGTGTTCGAAGAGTCATGTGAATGCAGCCCAAGCCGCTTAAAAGTAGCGAATAAAACAAAGTAATAACCTCAGCACCGCGTGTTTCATCGGTGGTGTCCCGCGGAAATTCACTCGCCGCAGTGATCAAGCCTTATAAAACGTACGTGCATGAGGATAGAGGTGCACGTGTGAAGCCAGTGCTGGATAGCTGTTGATCCCACAGACTTATCTAACAAGCTCACAATTATCCTAACTATTCTCAGCACGAAAATTCGCGGTTCGTCCCTGTTCGTCCTCTTTTTTTTTTTACTTGGATTAACCTCAACTTGTTGTCGGACCCCTGACCCAGAGTACATACTGAGAAATTACATAGTTTCGCCTATCCCTACAATACCAGGCCAGCGATCGTCAGGATTGAATGGATGTTTTTACAATTACGAAGAAAAGGGATTTGAGAAGTTGAATTAATCTTGTGCCGAGCCCCATCCTCGGGGGTTATGGTAGGCGGGGTGGGAACAAACCTGAAGTCGGATACATTATTTTTGATCCAACACTATTATCTTAGCATTCCTAAGCACTGACCCATCAGTTAATTATAGCTATGATGCGTGTTGCTGCTGGTCCCGAAAGATAAAGCTCCCAAGTTCTTTGCGCAAACAGCCCCAAGCGTAAATCTCGCAGGGCGTTCCCTTCTCTGTGGGTCTCAGAAAATGTTTTGCATCTAGCGGAAATCAGGGGCTACAGATTTCTTATCCTTGCAATTGAAGGGTAGCTACATCTTATAATTATACACACATGACAAAGATTTTATGGAATACAAAATTAACCAAATAGCAATTATTGTTGTACAGGAAAACCTATCATAATTCTAGTTGCCTGTATCAAGGGCAGCTGGGATTACCGTAGGGATAAAATTCGAACAGTTTTCTTAATAGCTGTTAACGCCTCATCAATTGCAATGACGTGTATGACATATCTATCTATCTATCTATCAATTGCAATGGGGTTAGGTTTTTTATAAGGGAGTTTGCCCCACGTATTGTGTAGTAAATAATTGATAACTCAGCCTCAAAATAGAACCCCAATACTACATGTACACGTAGGTAAACCAGTGAGGTGGTACCACCAGAAACGTAATCATTGCAGAGATAGGGTTTAGAAATCATTTTCCTACAAATCAAATTTTGCGACTAAGAAAGGCTAGAGTTGCTACCAGCCTTACTGTATAGAAGTCTCTGATCACATAAATGTATAACATACTCCTTTAAGTTTTTGGTACTGCCAAACCGTTTATTGTGCTTTTGGGTTCCATCTCATTAATTGTAAAGGGATAGAGGTAGAAAGAAGACCTCCCAACCAACTGACCTAACCTCAAATCTCTTGCGGATAGAAAAGCACGTGGCTAATGTGTGTCTCCAGAAGAGAGACGAACATACAAGCGTATAGGGTGTGAAGTTGGAACGGTCAGGATGTTCAGCCATAGCGATTAAGCGACGAAAAACTGTTTTTCGGTACCCTGGTCGTTCCAACTTCACCCCTCATACGCTTTTACATATCTCCTTCATGATCAGGCGGTCCTAGATGGCTTTAGATTACTCTAGTAGATCAAGCCTAATAAAAGCAAAACTTCCATACTCAATTTCTGTCTTCCTCAAAAATGCCCTTGTCCCCTCGAGATGTACGATCTAGCGTTTGAGGCTTGAGTAAGTAAATTATGCATTGCTGCTGGCTTTACCTATTCCATGTTAGCAACCAAGGTAGTAGGGGATGAGAGTAAGACAATGTGTAAGTGTAGAGAATCTTCGGCTATGTACCGTATTATCTCGTCTATAGTGAACACGACCGACCAGGTTGTTGTTGGTAGCTGGTCCATGGCTAGCTTGTGATAGGCCAAATCAATGTTGTCAAGCTAGCTTTTGACTTCAAGCAATGCTATTCAACAATATCGGCTGAAGCACTGACTTCACCAAACCTTTCGCCTATCCATATATTGCGACAGACAAAGCATCTATAAAGTTTCGCGAATTTAGGGGTATTGATCTCCATTCTGTTGTTGTTTGATTGCTAGGTTTAAAATCTAATCCTGAAATTTATATTTACATTCACATTCGCCCCCGTACGCTTGAATCCGTCGAAACAACTAGAGTAGTACCCACCAAGAACCACCAGATACTAAGAACCTACAGACTTATCAGAGCCACTTACTATCGGATATTCTATTTTCCCACTACCTAAGTACTAGACAGTGGTAAAAAGCTTTGTGTGCTGGTACAATGCTGTGTCCAGGTAACCGAAGACCCTGCATCTTTTGCTCTCGTACATGCATCCTTGACGGTATAATGCATCCAAGAAGTGATAGATATATGTGGGATGATAGAAAGTCATATTGGAAGACATGCGAACCAAGATAGTTAGAATTTGCCAGTGAAGGGGGTGGCTAGATTCACGGATTTTATTCTCAAAAAGATAAAGTTCCCAGAAAAAAATCGAAACAGCTTATAAAAACCACAATAATAACGAATAAGCTTAGACTGGACTAGATCTTAACACTTAAATAAAAATTACCTTATTAGGTGAATAATTCATGGATCAGTGCTCTGATTCGTGTTGCCAAGTAACCAAATTGACACCTTTCGAGGTTAGTTTAAAGGCTGGGCCAGTTCGTTATTACCGAGACTTGATGCTCCTTCCAATACCAACTGCCATTGAAACCGTCCATCATGGATCGTCTCAAGTCAATATCAAAGTCTGGTTGGCATCCCGGCTCATCTTCTGAGCCATCTTATGCTGGTGCTTCAGAATCGCGCTCTCCATCTGGTGGCGGCGGCGTCACATCACGGTTAACCAAAAACTTCAAGGGCCTTGACCAAGTCGTACGTTCCTAATGATCCCCCCCTTGAGATTCGTGAAGCCCAGGCTAACTAGGCAGGCGGGATGGATGGGCAAAGGTGGATCAGGGACAGACGACGGCCCAGTCAATGTACGCCCTGTTTCTGCACTGCGTGATCCAGCGAGTTTTGGGCCTCCACCGAAAAGGATTCCGAATGCAGGGACTTCGAATGATGGGCACGTCTCACAAGCAAACAGTGAATGTAAGGGGGATGAAGATGAGAGCTCCAAACGAGTTGTTCCACCGAAGCCTTACAGTGTAAACACAGCAGGTCTTAGTACCGAGACTTTTCTATTACCTCCGAAGCGATCGGATGTGTCTCTAAGTTCCAATAACGAGGCTACTACGAGCGGAAACCGGCCTCCGCCTATCCCGCCGCGGTTATCGCCACACCAGCCAGCGCTACCAGCTCCGAGAGACGTGATAGACATGAAGACGGGAGGTGTCAATATGGCTACAATTGGAAGGCTGAGCAAGGCTGGAATATCAGTGCCTGGTTTCAACATGGGGTCTACAGCTTCAACTGAGAAGCCACCCATTTCGAGCGGTGCGAGGCCCTCCGTAAGCATGAATAACCTTACTGGCCATTCGGCGGGTTCCCAAGCTCCTACAGGAACCACGTTTGCAGAGAAGAAAGCAGCCTTGACTACGGCAAATTCATTCTATAAAAATCCATCCTCTGTTTCGCTTTCAGACGCTAGTGCTGCTTTGAAGACTGGGCGTAATTTCCAGCAAAGACACGGGGATCAAGTAGCTTCCGGATATAAGAAAGCACAGGAGATGGGATTAGATAAAAAGATTCAAGGTTATGGAAATTTTTACGCCTCAAGAAACGAAGGTGACGGTGGCATGGGGATGGCACCGTTGAGGAGCTCTTTGCCACCACTTCCGCTGGTCCTGCCGACCAAGACCGCACCACCTAATCTACCTTCTCACCCATCGAGCGTACCGAATTCATCCACGGGCCCGGCTGGCCATGCAAGAAAGAAACCCCCTCCTCCCCCCCCGAAAAGGAAACTGGCACCTCCCCTGCCCAAAAACCAGCCAGCCAATACATCACCACACTCTAATTTGCCACCCCCTCCAATCATCCCACGTGGGACTCGGCCATCACAATCAAATAATCACCCTGTACTCCGAAATAATGGGCTGCCGCTTCAAACCCTTCCCGAATTACCATCAGATCTCGACCTCTGCCTTTCAAATGCTTGGTTCTCAAAAACTCCACTCAGGCTTCCGCCCTCTATTGATAACATTGAAGAGAAGACGCACACGTTCATCAACTCATGGGAACGGTCTCCGTCTGGTAGAACCAGACATACTCTAGTGTTAGCAATAAGATGGACTCTCAATCTCTCAACTACCAAAATCAAGATAACCTGGGATGCTTCTGCACCCAGTGCTACCGCCAAAGCGGAGCAGAAACATTTTCCGCCTCCTTCTTCCCCTCCTCCGGCTAAAGAATGGGGTGATCGGATTGTAAATTGGGTTGCAGCTAGGATAGGGCAACAAATAGGAAATGGCGAGTGTTGGACTCTTGTAGCAGATTGTTTTAGTAGCCTTCGAGCTGAAGATGAAATCACTGGGTCGGAAAAGATAATGACTGCCCAAGGAACGAGTTTTGGGCTCTGTATCTTCTCTCACTATCCATCCCTGCAACACCAGCCTTCAGTGCTTTCTGGATTCACATTGAAGCCAGGTGACATTCTGCAGTTCCGCTCTGCTAGGTGGATCAGAAGGGATTCTGCTGGGCGCATCGTTTTTGATATGCGCGCAGGGGTAGCAGAAAATGCAACGGGATGCAAGGATCACACTGCCGTCATTGAGGCGGTTCGGCATGATTCTCAAGGCGGTATCAAGGTTAATGTTTTTCAGCAGAATTCAAATGGTGTGAAAACTGTTACAAGAGGCGAATATACATTAGGTGCAGGGGAGATAGTAGAAGGGGGCGTCAGAGTGTTTAGGGCTGTATCAGATGACTGGGCAAAATTTGAAGCAAACTGGTGAATTTTAGCAAGAAATTTTTTTTCCCTTCCTGCAGCGCAGATTATGCACTCCGATTCCTCCCGTCCTAAACTTGTTGAAACTACTTGGAAATGAGGGTTTTTCTGTCCTGCAAACAGAAGGTGTGTGTGATCGGGGATCCTCAACCACATGTGAAACAGAGCTCAGAAGATTGCGGGTACGATGAATGAATGAGGGATCGAAATAATGCGTATTGTGTTTTATTCTTCGAAATTGAGAAGGGTGTTTATTTTTATTTTTATTTGTTAAATTAGATAGATCACGAACGCAGCACCTACTTAGTTCAATTAATACGGAGTTATTTTGGGGTAAAAACTCCGTTTTGAAAAACTTTTGAGTGTTCGGCACGCTCAGTGAAGGCAAGAGAAAACGTCGTTATATGGTCAAAACATCGTTTCAAAAAAAAGTAGCTCGTACCTATTCTTTTCCACAAAACTCCGTTTCAATATATTTTTCAGTTTTCCACTGGCAAACGGAGTTTTCACAAAACGCTACCTCCAGTTCTCGGATTTCCCGAACGTGCCCTTATAGTTATGTATGGCTGCAGCTGACGTTTCCAACCAGACTGCAGTGCATTAGGTATACAAGAGAACAAATAAGCATATATATACCACGTGCAGCTCTGTGCGCCCTTCAAATTAAGCAATTAAAGTGAGACTAGGTAATAACTATTCCCTCCGCCACTTACAAAGTTACTATGCCTGACGAGCAAATGACTCGAGAGGTAAGTGTTGTGCTTTTCGACAGTAAACACCAACCGGAAAACCTAGTTTGAGATGGAGCCCACTTGTCATCAATTACTTCGCTTCAACAAATGCGTATTTTTGAATAATCTAGGTTCAGCTATGATAACGATAGAGTTACGTTGCTAAGCGGTGGATGTTTGTGGTACTAATTTTTGTGGGACATTCGTGTACCTGCATGTTACCATTCCTAGGTGTTACAGTCACAACTCGATATGCCGGATGCCAAGTATCGGGTGGATTCCGTACATGTACGTGACAGCAAACAATTCGTAACGGCGAATAATTCCTAGACCTAGGGCGCAATAAAATCTTAGAGTTAGGGGATTTGAGTCTATGAAAGACACTAGTGCTCCCTTAACAGATATAAATATCGGCTGCCAAGATAAGAAAATCCGTGAGAGCAAATATTATGTATATAGTGGCAGGGGTCTAGAATATCTCCTACCTTCATACGGCACGATATAGCAAAAAATCCGGGACAGGAAATTCATCTTGTTAGTAGAAACCCATAGCAGCAAAATTCTTACAGTTGCGTCCAACATGAACTACAAGTTCCTGCGGTCTTTGAAGTATCATGATGCAGAGGCGATGCCAAACCTTCCCAAGAGTATAGAGTTTTATTCTATTTATCTTTATTATCGTTTAAATAAATCGCATATAAGTTTAATTATCTCGTGTTTTTCTCTCTATCAAATACCAAATATTTTAGTTGAGTTCTGCCTATCCATCCCAAGTCCGTTGCGTTAGGTACTTCAAAAACCGCAGGGTCTTATTAGATGCAACTGTAAAGTATGTGACAGCAAGGGACCTGCGGCAGTGAGTTTCGGCATATTGAGTTGCGACTATAATAGCACTCTACCCCTAACGTTTTATCTTGAGCCGAAACACGGCAACTACATGTACAACAGCCAACACTAGGTCACAGATCTCATAATACATCACTCGATAGTATAAGCATACCTGTTGGTACTAATATTCCTCCAAAAAAAACGACCTTTTCCGCTGTTATAGTGCCCTAACAACCGTCAAGCCTTTCGTTCATCGAGGTTTCTCTCCAAATTACACAAGGCCATATTTTCGGAAGACACGTCGACGAAGAAGCAACAAGTCATCAAAACTCCGAAGGGGACTAGACTAATTCTCAAACCAGTGTTTAAATTGTTTTGGACGGCTGGTGGTTTCTGTACGGAGGAGCTCTAATGCATGTGGGTGTTGCTACAGTACCACTTTTACTAGCGCTTAGAGCGGTTTGAATAATAGTAAAAGAAAACTGAAGAGAGCAATTTGTCAATCCTATTTTCAATAGTCACCGGATATATCGCCGGTGTGGGGGTTAAGTTGTTATGTGAGGTGAAATTACCTTAACCCGTAGCAAAACGTGGAATTTAACTCAACAGAATTGCACAATGACTATACAACAGTATATATATTGTTTTTAAGATCAGATCTTAACCCCTAGCTAGTTCGCTTAATTTGGGACAAATATCAGAACTAAGAGTTTCAATTCTGTCAGCTATCTGTGTATAGAGTACATTTAGCTACTTATATTTGTCGAGATTCAGTTGCCTGGTAGTCGTCACACTGTAGCGAGACTGGTTTGACTAGTATCCTGATCCTAAATGTTGCCATTATGTTGAAGGGGTGTCTTGTCGGTCGCCTCACATCTTGCTGTGTCCTGCCGAAACGTTCGGAATTTGGCTGCCACTACTAGCCAAAAAAAAGGTTTGTGACGGGAGTAGAGTCGGGTAACAACCAAATCTACATTTCGGAGGCTACAACCTAGGGATTTAACACCGACAGCCACAAAATAAACAGCAGTGGTAAGTTAATTGTGGGCTGGGGAATTGTGTTGTTGATGGGGTATGGTTGCCGCCGAGGTTTACCCACGTCACAAACTTTATTTTTTAGCAAGTACTGCATCAACTCGTATTTGAATGCATGCCTGGAAAACATGGGTAGATCTGTTGGTAAATACTACCGTCACCCAGCTTCCCAATGCAGAATACATTTAGGTATGCGGCACTGCTTTTTCCTGGTGTACAGCCTTTCTTGGGACAATGAAGAAGGCAGCTATCATTTAGATTTCTCTATGGGTAACCGCCGCAGCAAACTTCCATACGCAGAAAAACCACATGATGCTAGTTGAACCAGGCTTTGTGCGCATTTGCAGGCTCTCGTACTCGGATACATCATGAAGAATCTGAAAACAAGGATATCAGGTTGGTTAATCAGTAAGTTGATATAGCTAGATTCAGCCAACCAGAAACCCCGACCTAGAACATGCATTTTCAGGTTCTTCATGTGGTATCCGAGTATTTTTGCTGTAATTGTCACTAGCCAGCCCTCTGCTGCTTAACAAGAAAGGTAAGCCGACCCCGCTACCTGATGTGACTCGCCTTGCAATCCCACCTCAATGTTCGGTGGGTGGGAAGACTGCACAAGGTGGCCATAATCACCCACAAGTGAATGTGCCCATAGTTATTTAAAATGGGGGATCCCCCCGGGGCTCGACGAGCCCTTGAGGCCCGTTGTCGAACGTTTTACCAAAACCTGAGCCAGCTAGTTATTGGTTAGTATGATGAATACCCCAAACATGGATACTAGTACCGATGACTGTGACCGCACGCACGGACATTTGTGGTTTACTTACTGAGGTTAGTCTAGCCGCATCCAGGGAGCCGACTCCCGCCAAGCTAGGACAACTTCGCGTTATTAAGATTGACTTCTCCGTCCCACCAACCAGGATTTGGTGGGTTTTATTTCCGGATTCGAATACGATAACGACTATAGTGCCTGGATGGAGGGAATATAACAACCCCCCACCCCCTCACCCCCCCAAAGGAATGCAGCTGGAAATCGAAACTGCATGGTGAGTGAACGAACGAACCATAGTGGGCACAACAAACGCCTGAAGCTGAGACGGTTGGAGGGTTCGTGTGAGGCGTGAGTGGGGCTTGATGGATGGTCTGGACTGTGAGGAAGGGGAGGAAGCAACAACGCCAACGATAACAACACCTGGATACTGCTACTTTGGATAACGGATTGATGGATAGATGGAGGTGATAGGAGTTCTATCCACACAGTGCAAGATTTTTGCCCTTGGCTTGGACAACATCTCTTCGATCGTGAAGCTTGGATTGTTTCGAATATGTCGACCTCTATGCCAGCCTCCACCACTGTTCTTTTTCTGGAAAAAAACCCCCCTTTCGAACGGAGAACGCCACTAGAGCTTTGTTTCTCGACAGTTGAGTGTGTTGAATATCAGTGGCGTCGGAGAGATCGCCGCTTGAGTGACGATTGGTGATGCGTTTTCGGGTATGGGTCATCCTTTTGGACGCTGATATAGCTTAGCTAATGATCATGTTAGCTGATGTCGGCTATACAGGAAATGAGAAACTTCCACATCGGCTCGTTCTTGTCGAGGAAATAAGATCCGAGAGGGCGTTTACGCCTTCGCCCTGAGGTCGGCGACCTTTTTGTACAATGGCAAAAGCGAGCGATAGTGGCGAAGGCACCCCACACCGCGTTTCCTGAGCTTGGTGTTGACGATTGACTTAAAAGTTCGTGCACGCACAGATATTGTATTTGACGTTCAAGCAAAGTGTGGTCAGTTCACCGTTTCAGAACTTCTTCTGGGGGGATGGTGGATTGAGATCTCTAGGAGAAAGTTGGTATGTTGCAATGGTTCCGGCCTCGGTTCCGGTTGCTTTATTTTATTCATTTTCTTGTTTTTTTTGCCCGTTTGGTCTATTTGCATATGGAGGGGTCCATTAATGATACCGTATTTACTCGAAAAATTGGGTAGCGTGCTTTCTTGGATCTAACTTAAATTAGTTTGGAAACGACTCGAAATCGGCTTAGATACGCCGCTCAACCTCTGATGAATCCCTTCGCGGGTTAGTGGCGAAGTGTATACGCTACCTAATTTTTCGAGTTAATACGGTATTTGTTTCTAACCGAACACCTATGGAAAGAGTAAAGGAGAAGGAAAGGAAAAGAAAAGAAAAGAAAAGAAAAGAAGGATATGGATGCGCGAACTCCTCATTTTGTATCAACATCTCAGGGCTACAGTATTAACATCCGACCGGATGCTACGGAAACTCGGACGGGGGATAACGAACGGATAATTCGAAGAAATATCGAAAACTCGCATAGGAATACATAGAATACTCTTTTCTTCTCCTTTTCCCGATAACCCGCGATGCGAATGAAAAGAGAAACACCCATAAACAAAAATAATCATGCAGCAAACAGTATGTTTTATCCGAGGACCTGGATGAAAGGTGGCATATTGTTGATAGGGATAGGTGGGCAACGGAAATGAAAGAAAAATACTGCTCTCTCCTTCGGCCGATTGAAAAATAGGGTTCATAAACCCCGTCATCCGTACAATTACGGAAACAGCGCATCACAGTTTCTTATAGCCTCATTGATGGCATCTTGACGGTCTGGGGTAACAGGATGTTCTGAACTCCAAGGCTGGGCCTCTTGGGTGTACCTTAAGATTGCTGGGCAGGCGTTCGGATCTTGGAACTCTGGTCTATAAGGCGATTGGTTGTTGGTATTTGCTGGGGGGGTTGGTTGTGGTGATGTGTTCGGTGTGATACTGGGGGTGGGAATGAGTAGGGGGGCTTGTTGCATCGGTTGGCGATGCGTAGGCCAGGCGTCTGTTTCCTCGGAGTCGTCCGTCGGACTTGTACAGAGAGCGTTAGGAGTTGGTTGGTTTGCAGTTGTGGGGTTGGGGTTAGGAACAGGTGATGCAGGCACGCCTGACTGATGAGGCCGACCGGAAAGGCTGTTATTTCCGGTTGCAACGTTTGTTCTAAGAGTTTGGGGGTTGGTTCCGTGAAGGGGTTCGGATGATATCAAAGGTGGGGACGGTATGGAGGCTTGTCGGTTGTGGTTTCTGGTGTTGCTGTTGCTGTTGCTCAGTGAGGTTGTCTGTGCTTCGTGGATAATGGTTGCCGCAAGGCTCTCCGCTTCCACGGTGGTTCCCGTGAAAAAAAACACTGACAATGGGGCAGAGGCTACTCGTATCAAATCAAGCGATACATCTAGGAAAGGCTTGGTATCGTCGAAGACTGGTGCAGAGTCTTTCCTCTCAGAATCCATATTGGAAGCAGGATTAGCCTTTGAGACACGATTGCTTTCCTTAAGTCGAGAACCCGCACAGGATTTTAGGTCGAGGTGTCGTGGTATCGGCTGATGGTTGGGATTTAGGGATATAGTGCTAGTGATAGCCACGAGGCCGAATAATATGAATACCGACGTCAGAAACTATTGCGTTCGTCAGTTGCGGCTAGGATGACACGGTTCCGATTAAACTTACTCCAGGCAACGTGCCTGCGAGTATATTGCAGCTATACTGGAGCCAGGCCAGAAGCGTTTTCATGGGATGAACCACCTTATTCTGTCTCTTCATGTCGTTCTGTGTATGGGTATCTAGGAGTTACTTGATCGAAAACTGTTGCTGTTAAGCAAAAAGCTGTTAGTTCAACGACCACGAAGTAAATTTTACGGAGGGACGTCTTTTGGGAGGAAATAGACCTTTAGGGGATTCTATTGTCACGGGTGATGTCTCGTTGGGGGCTTGGTGTTGTCAAGCTGTCAGACTCTGAGATGGCGATGGGGAACTATTTGTCAGGTCTTTCTGGGTGATTGACGAAACTGATGAGTTTATAGGAAAGGAATGGCTAGCTCTTAAAGGGTCCCTTCTCTGTTGAGGATATAAAAAACTGAGGAGTGGAATGGCAGAAGGCGAAGCGCTGGAAGCAACTCTCTTTCTAGTGGCGGTGCGCGGACAACGGTGGAAGTGCGCACCAACGGCGGAAATGTGTTTCTGCACGGAAAAGGTACACGTATATAAAAATGCGCAGCTGTATAATGTAAAATCGGACAAATATCCTGGTTGATGGAAGTTTGGATCTCACCTACAAGCTTTTGGGGTTATCTACAACTGCGCATGCAATCTGTGATCCGTTTTACTTGGGTTATTTTCTGAGGTGAACCTTGTCCATGGGGCACTGTACATATTGTGAGTGAGTAACGTAATGTTTAAAGATTTTTCCTCATTCAGAAATGGCGAAGCACTGATCTACGAAGCTGTACCTTTTTTCTTCTTTTGGCCTTGTTTATTGGCCATGATACATAGGCTCTGACTTCGGCGAGCCTTCCACAACAAGGCAGTAGTTCGGGTTGACGCTCCGCCTCTGAAACGTCTGAAACGGCGAATGGTATCGTAACCCGCTTATTCATTATTACCTTCTCTCTGTTTCTCCAGTCCTTCCTCTGACAGGCATGCTCATTCTACCGTATATCTCCAAAAGAAAAGCCCGGGCCTATTCCAAAAATCCTAGCTATGAACACTTGCCGGATAGGTAGTTTCTATGCCTTATCCAGAGCGATGGATGGCGTTGAGTGGCAAAGACAATATAATTTTTTTTAGGACCAATCATATAGATTCATTTTTTGTTTATTGTACAATTATGGCCAAATCAGCAAGAGCGTGAGGAACGAACCTTGGCGCCAAGCATTCACGTCTTGGCACGAGACAAGACAACCACCACCATCTTACCTTGTATTTTTGGAGTAGGCCCGGGCCCTTCTTTCGGAGATATACGGTATGTGCCTGAATAAACCGGGATTACACATATTGATGGGATGGGGAGTATTCATTGGAAAGAAGTAATTCGGTGTGGGTGAATGATTCTGGAAGATTGACACATCCAAGTGCTGTATGGATGCCTGTTATTTTTGTATCTGGACTCGCATATTCTGGATGTCTTGGTATCCGCGTGCGATTGTTGAGAACTCATAGGACTAGAGCGAGTGAGTTATTGTGATTACATGTATTACTGGCAAGGTGGGCTTCCTCTCTGCAGAAAATAATGAAGCTACGGTGTTTGCTGTGTAACCGCGCTTGTCTTCCCCGTACGTGGTCTGTCGTTTTTGCAGCATTGGATTCCCGAGCGCTAAGCGGTAGGTCCTCCGAGCAACAACGACGACAACACCCCGTCATTGAGAAAACCTTTCCCATGCCAGCGACCGAACTGCAGCACTTCCGGATGCCATCCACTAGAGAATATACCAGCGAAAATGTGAAACCTTGGACTAAAACATTGCTATGATTATGGTTCCCCTACACAACCGCGCTTTGGTAAATCAAAACAAATATTTTCAGTGGTTTTTTTATGTAAATAGTGAACCTGCTAGAGGACCCACTACATGTAGATACTATATTGAGACCTATCCAAATCATAGCAATTATGACTGAACCAATTACCTCTGGCATGTTTTTTGTTTCCTGGACGGCTTTAAAGATTGAAATCGAAAATTGGGCTATAGCAGAGCAATTTGCATTCAGTGTACCGAAAAAAGACCACACCCAAGCCGATTACCGATGCCGAGACCAAAAAAAGAGTGGATGTTCATGGAGAGTTTATGCTTCACTATCAAAAACCGGGGAAATCAAAACAAAGATTGTTGACACTAAACACACATGCGCCGGCTTCAACCATACACTTCGAGAGACATCCAATACACAATCATGGCTACACAGAGTTGTGCCAAGTCATTTGTTCGTTACACGCGATACCCAGGTGCGTGAGATTGTAGAATGCATACAAATCCACTACAATGTGCGCGTCAATCAAGAAGCCGCCAGATTAATACGTGCGACATTAATCAACGATTGACTTGAACATCAGCAAGAGCAGTTTCGTCAAATCCCTGCATATCTTGCACTACTACACATTAAAAACCCCCACTTGTATACTGATTTACAAACTGTATCTATTACTGGTCCTGGTAATGAGGGGAAGAGATTTTCGTTAGTGATGTTTTATTTGCCTGTCAGGTTGTTATCATTGGTAACTTAGTTGATTCGACTGAGTTCGCTTAAGATCTGTGTATATGGACTAGCGTTCAATCGACCCTGTCGGTTATTATTAATCTTGGTTGATTATTAATAAGATTCGGATTGGATGTTTGGTTCCTTGTGTCATCGATCAAACTCTTTCGATCAACACTTCCCCGATTCGCTTATACGTTGCGTCGCTAGGTTAATTCCGACAATCACGCCATATGATAATGAGAGGGGTAGGAGCGAAAGCATTTCGAGTACATGGGATTTTTTCATGTTAGTTCACGTTATTACATAGCGCTTTGTAATGACTACTATAAGTGATCAGGTGTTATCATTGAGAAAGTCTTCTTACGATCATTAGCGACGAAGAACGAGCCTTATCAATATTATATTGTATAGGGTATACGACTTTCATTCATACTCTCGAGGTCTGCGTTCGTTTCATCTTCAAGTAATACTTTCTTCACGAAGAATCCTTTATTTCTTCAAGACTTTGTTGTTCTTCACGCGACACGCCTCAAAGTCACGACGCGTCGCAACACGCCGTCAGGATTGGTTAGACGAAGAGTATATTCGAACAAACACGATACGACAATGACGATATTGACTAGCGTAAGTAGGCGGCCGGCGTTTGTTATTAAAACCTACTATTGGAAGTTCTTGGAACTTTTCGATCCCTACTTTGAACACTACGGTTATCTTTTGATTCATAACGATTAGGACTTGCGCGCATGTATTGTGTTGCGGATAGCAATAGGCAGTTATAGCGTCAGATTGTTATCTAAAGGAGATTCTGTGCGGTAAGATCTGTCTTACGTCAACTTTCATTTGTTCATATGAGGAAATTTATGGCAGTTGACGGTACATTTCTTAAAGCTTGGTTTATTCAAACTTTACTTCTTGCTGTTGGAATTGATGGGAATGGGCATAATCTTTTATTAGCATGGGTGATTGTAGAGGGAGAAAATACTGCGTTCTGGTCATGGTTTTTTACACATCTTAAAACAGCTATTCCTCAAGCTACAAACATGACTTTAATTAGTGATCGAGATAAAGGATTACTTGCAGCAGACACCATACTGGTCTCAAGGAGTGAGTTTTCGTCAAGCCCTTTGGTATCTCCAATGGTGATTTCATGGATTGACTTAGGGAATGAATTGCGGTCTGGTTTTTAGTTATATTGTTTGGATGGTTGTATAATCTCTTTGTTGTTCGGCGAGATTTGGGTAATTGGGATAATGTCTTTGTGTTTTGGCTGTTGTCGGGTTGTTGTTGGTGTTACAGAAAAGCGGGGTATTTAAGTGAAGGATTTTAGTCGTTTGTGTTTCTCTTTCTCTTCTTTCCTTAAGCAACGTTCTCGTTACCTTCTATTGTAAAAACATCGGAATCTTATCGGTTCTCGAACGCCCATTTATCATTGTCCCATTGGCTATCTCTGGAGATAGACCCCTTGTAGAACTTGTAGAAACGTCGCGTACTTTGAACGTGTTGTTTATCTCGCTTAAGTAGTACTGCTCACCTTCAGGGATACTGAAGGGCTTATCGAGAGACTCAACCGTGAGAGGTGAGTAGTGCTACTTGAACGGAAGCTAACAACAAGAGTTTGGACGATGATTCCACAGGCTCTACGACAAGGGGAACTTAAGGTTCTGACAACGAGACTATGTTGATGTAGTGGTGTGATAACTACGAGAAGTATCACGGAGGCGACGAAGTCTCAAGGAGTGGGTTTCTTGTCAAGCTCCCGAGTATCCCTCGAGATGAGCAGTGCTACTTGAATGAGAAACCGACAGCGAGAGTGTGTACGAGGATTCTACAGGTTCTACGAGTGGATCAAGTTAAGATGAACGATGACGACAATGATGGGTTACGAGTGTAGGAGTTTTGTATTTGAGAGTAAACAATAGAAGACGTTGCTTAAGGAAGGAAGAAGGAAAAGTACAATATGAGGGGAAATCCCTTCGCTTATATATCACGTTCCAGCTCCTTCGATGACAAAGACATGACTCATTACAACAAAAAGCCCATGAAAACACAAAGAACAACAACAAAACGCGACAACCATGTACCCACGTACTTAACCAATCAACAAAACATCCATCCATGAAACGAAGGATCTTTTGGAGAGAATCCTGACTTGTATTGTAGGATACAAGTAGAGTGACAGTAGAAGACGTTGCTTAAGGAAAGAAGAAGGAAAAATACAACAGAAGGAAAATCCCTTCGCTTATATACTCATGCTCCGACCTTTTGATGACACATGTATGACTCATTATAAATAAAACCCAAAGGAAACATAAAGAATAATCACAACACCGAACAACCTTGCAACCGAATACCCAACCGACCAACAAAACAACCATCTATGAAAACTGGGCTCTGATATTACACGCTTGATTTGTTGTTTTCATTTAAAATGTAACTTTTCTTGGCGGTACCGGGGGGTGGAGCAGTTCTTTTGGCCAATTGCGAATTCAAAAACCTCGGCGGAATTTACACTAAACATGAATGCTTTAAAGCAAGTCAACGAGCCAGCAGCTACATATCTCGGCAGTATTGATTTGACTCTCTGGGTTACTTCATACTATTTGGGAAAGTATTTCGGTCACAAAACATCAAATGTTGTGGAGTCTATGAACAACACCTTAAAATCGGAGCGGGAGTTGTCAATTCTCGACCTTCTTAATGAGATATGGCACACTACCATGGCACAACGCTACCAGTGATTTTCGGAGGCATGCGATTTATTGAAAAAAGGCCAAATTTTTACCGACTTTTGCTTACAGCAGCTGCTTAGTAGCGAGCGTTGGTCACAAAAAAATACCGTTCGAATGTCTAGTGCTACTACAGGCGAGGTTACGCAAATCAATGACCGGGTATATATCGTGGATCTTGGACTGGGAATATGCGATTGCGGTCACTTTCAGGAAAATGGCATACCTTGTGGTCATGCTTTTACTTGTATTCATGCACTCGATCAACCTTTCGGCCCTCGCAGTTTTGTCCCCTCACATTTCTTCGTTCAAACCTGGAAAAACACCTATCTGACCAACCTTCAACCAATCACTTTAAATGACATCCCGCAATATATGAATCTCAAAAATCTCCCTCAATGTACACCACCTACTACACAACGAGCACCTGCCAGTCGACCAAGAACTGTTCGTCTCACCCCCGGATCCCGAAAAAAACAGGTTACGCGAGCGCAAGCCTTACTAAATGGCGAAAATCCGGCACTGGAACGCGGTCCAGGTAGTCAGACATGTGGGAATTGTGGAAATAAAGGTCATAATAAAAGAGGCTGTCAGGTTTAGACAAGCGGGTATGGAGGGAGGGAGGAAGTATTTTGAATGTAAAGTAATAAACCGAGTGATTTTTCGCGAAATTCAATGTCTGTGCACAGCCCAAAATACTTCCAACATGTTAGACTTTTTGCCTTCTCCGCCTTCAAAAACCGCCAGCTCCTCGCTCGCGCGAGAGCCTCCTTTGCAAAGTCCCCTATGCACTCGTGCCTCGGCAGGGGACTTATTGCCGTCGGCTCTCTTGCTCGCTCAATCAAAATATTGATAAAAACCGTGTGTATTCATGGTGTTGAAGTTGAGCCTCCTTGGGCCCAAGCGCTCTCAGGCCTGGTCTCATGTCCGGTCTCAGCAAAGGTTCCACACTTTCGCTGGCATATTCTCTAGCGGATGGCATCCGGAAGTGCTGCAGTTCGGTCGCTGGCATGGGAAAGGTTTTCTCCCCCGTCATCATTCGGCAGCAGACGATTTCGGAAGAATTGCGTTAGGATACCCCCCCCCCAAAAGAAAACGACTCTATAACGCCACGCCCGCTCGTCGTACAGCTAACGGCGGCGGCAGCACCCGCGTTTTCAGGTCTTAGCTTTCGAGCAGAAGTTCCACTTTCCTAAGCATTTTTCCTTGAACTCCGCAGCATCAACAAGGCTGGATACAGAGCATCTGCGGCTCGATCTGTTCTACGGCGCAAGTGCGTATTTGCGCTTCACGTGGAGAATTGGCGCAAGCCTACAGAGTTGGAGTCATAGGAGTTGGTTGGCCTTTGGGGTACCTCATATGTTTATTGGGGCGATTCTCACCCTCACCGTAACCCTTGCAGGCCGCTAAATTGAATCCGCGGAGCTCATCCACGGCTACGTTCTGCTTAACGGAGTGCTTCCGCGAGCCTTTCACTTGAGATCCCTTTCGATGGGTATATCCGCCCTAACCCCTGGAATTTTTGAAGCCGCAGCTGGGCATACAGTCTTTACAGCGAAGGACCTGGCCGAACCGTGCAGGAGGGTTGCGTATTTTTTTGAGCAAGGGTGACAGTCTGGGTCGGTTTCCTCGGTGTACCTTGGATGGGTTTGGGTGACCCTTGCTCGAGGATATGTAGGTGTTGAACAATCGCCTGGTGCCGATATTACGAGAGGCTGTCGACTGCTAATGTGGCCAACTCATCATGAAGCTCATAAAACACCTGTTTAGTAATTTCTTTTAGCAACTCTGCATCAACCCTAAGGGGGCTCTAGCAATTGCAAGAGCTGAAGTCGGCTTATATCATGGTCGATTACTAGGAAAGGACGAGTTCCGAGAGCTGTCATTCCCGGAACCATCTAGGTACACATTCGTGACTATTGCTCTGCCTCTGCGAGAACCCCATGCAGCGGATTTTTGTGGCTGGACATCTTTCTCGGATGCGATAAACCTGATGTGGGGGCGAGAGCTTCTCTACGAATTTGTTTGACTGGAGTGTTTGCGCCTTAGACTGATCCCTGAATGGATTTATGTAGGATGTAGTGGCTGAACTATCCGTGTTGGTTGCGTGAGATCTACAACGATTTATGCTCTCCGCTCTCCGAATTGTTTCTCTGTTACCAGAAATTCACCATCGGGATTTCCCAGTAAATATAACGCTTGTAGTCTTGGAAGTTAACCAATTAGGCACGTGTGAGGGTAGGATGTGTTCAACCTTGTTTGATTTTTCTATAGGACCCTCCAACCACAATTCCTACATCATCAGTGCTTCTAGGAACACCTACTTTTGGTTTTATTCACCCTATTATTACAGATATCCTAATATCTTTCCAGGAGTAGGGTATGGCTTTTATTACATGTATGTGTTACATATATCTAATCACATATGGATATTCTTTGGAGCACTCGAGATCTATGTCGGGATTTTAGAACTAAAAATGAAATTTTGTTCTGGTATACCCACCTATAGCAATAGCTTCAGTAATATATATATATTTATTAATGTGGTATTAGATTTTCTAGCCTTTCTTTGGCAACCCCGGCGGCCGAGAGTGGTAGAATATTGGCTTGGAAGGCACGATCGACACTCAAACCTGCGCATGCTAAACTACGAGAGCTTCACTACTCTATATGATCATAAGGTCTTATAGCTTTCGGAAATCCAATCAAGCAATTCGCCATGGTCGATGTGAGGCTCGTTTCGCTGCACATGCTCTGATTAATGCAATCGATTCTTCAACCTTCTCTTTCAATACCAATGATTTCAATATTCATTTTCTTCGACCCTTTCACAATTTCAGCTAGCATAACCACCTGATGACTCGATCGTATCGATCTGGGCGGCAGTAGCCTGGGCTAGGGTTTGCTTATACTAGTATGTGGATGCTGCGCCACGGTGGGGGGGCATCAAGCTTACCCGAAAGGGTAGTGAAATCCCGTTCCCGGAAATGCAATCTGTATGCACGCTATTCTGACTAGGTAGCCAAACAATAAGATTCTACTGAATCGCTCAATCGACTGAGCCTTCCAGCAACTTGCATTCACGGGTACTTATTGCCTACCCCGAGCACAGTGAAAACTGATTACATGACGGAACTGGGGTGTGGCGGACAGGGGTATTTTTTTGGTTGAGGGATACAATATCTGCTAGGTGGTGCAGCTCAGGAATATTGTGTCCCCTTGCGCAAAGCACTCCTGTCCGCCACACCCTGGTTCCGCCATATGACCGGTTTTCACTGCAGCCCGCAGCTGGCTATGGGCATGTTTGGGCTGTGAGAATTTTTAAGTTTTGATTTCTTTTTATATGACGTACAATGCGTTAAAGAAATTGGCCTCTCTAATCATGAGTGCGCTAAATATTGCCCTATAGCTAGAGTCTTCTAGGGAGCTGTAATGCGGCGCAGATAAGCTTAACTTAACTTTTTTTTAACGACAGCTGCGTAGTTATGTTGCAGACTTGGAGCAGCGAATAAACCTCTGTTAATTATTGATGTATTTCGTTTGATTCACTAGTATTGTAATATATTATCTTAGCGATACCGAACAGGGCTATGGGATGAAAATAATTCTCGGATTGGTTGGCTGAATGCACGAAATTCACATCAGTGCTTGGCCATTTATTGGCCATAATTGAGCCGCAATGCACATTCAGCCATCCGAGAATTACTTTCATCGGCCTGGAGCTCTGTTCGGTATCGCTAAGATATTACGGTATTCTTTGGCTAGAATCTGCTTCTCGTTACTCCTCTACTGCAGCTGGTCTGCACCTCTATGCGGACCTAGCTGCAGGCTAGTTCGGAACTGTCCTTCAATTACAAGTAACATGTCCATTCTTCCATTACTCGCATTCTCATGACGTTTTTAAAACAGGCTACCTCTGCGTCCCGTATAAAATAGGTAAGTTCAGGGCAGTTTGTATGATATGCGGACCTAGCCCGTTTTAAAAACGTCGTGAGGATACGAGTACGTGAGTATGTATACGCTTTGACCGATCGCCGGCTTTTTCTCTCGCAAGGTTGTTGATCAAATAGCTATAGCTCATTTAATATTGCCTTATCATAGTTTTTTGAAATGTTCGATTAAACTATGTACGTACGTGTATTTTGTAAACCACTAACCCTCGGATTTGCGTGAAACCAACGCGTCTTCAGATTTTCATACCTGCACTTATGTATTCATTAATAGCAATACATATGCATACACACACTTGTTGAGGGCCCTATGAGTTAGCCATTAAATCAGCTAATACATTTGAGTGTACCGATCAACCAAAATACCTGTTCTGTAGCCTGTAGCTGCACGTATGTTGCAATTGTGCGCACCTGTTTTATTCGAGCGAACGTTTAAAATACTATAGCCGATAGGGGGGGATTAGTTTAACATACTAGGTAGTACCATGCTAACGAAACTTGGACTGCCTGCTAATAGCAACATTAGTACGTACACACACGCAAACTTAAAGAATATATCCGCTTTACCCACTGAGGAAAAAATATACTCCTCTAATTATTTAAAATATTCCAAAGAGGGGGGAAACCCCCCAAACCCCCTCCTAACTCTCCTAACCTTAATCTGCCTAACCCAAATCCTTTTGAACCAAAACTCCCTAACCCAAATCCACCTAACCCCAACCATTAAACCGATAATTTAGTATGAAGGTACATGTAGCCCTAGAAGCGAGTTTTTTTTTTTTTTTTACATATATTCTTTGGTGTATATATTGGTGTTGTGGCTGGTAGGCGTCCCGAGTTTCGTTGGCATGGTACCGCATGGTGTGTTAAACTGACCCCACCGGCAAGAGGTCAAAATAGGGTTCAGACATCATATGTGCAGGCTTGCTCATGTTAGACTAAGAGTTTTGAGAATTCTCCGCCTCAGCCTTAAGCTTAGTACCGTAGTATCTCGAGAATAATGAACACGCCCGGGCCGGGAATATTGGAAATCTGCCTGAGTTTTGATAGGTCAAATCGACGTCGTGTGGTTCCAGTGGCTCCATTGGTAGATTCTCGTGGCAAAGTAGGTTTCAGGGTTTGTTACTTGGTACACAAGATACTAAGCTCTACTAGCCATAAAAAGGAGGATCAAAGCTAGATAAGACAGCTAATCTCTTTGGTATATCCTACTAAGTAGACCACATAAAATATTAAAGTTATTCCACACCTAGTCATCACTAAGAGAGTGTAGATGAACCCTAACCCTCTCTTTTATATTTAGGTTTTGATTTGGCCTGGACCAATTCCCAATTCCCCCGGCCCGGGCGTGTTCGTTATTCGCGAGATATTATGGTATGAAGAGTCTTAATACACTACAGATATTCTAGAATGTGACACAAACTTCCTGTATTAGCCTTTGCATAAAGTTGGGGGTTTCTTGTAACACGATGCGGGAAAATATTACTTTATCCAGAGTACCCGAGATATATGTACGTATGATTCTATTTGGGCCTCGGTTCTGGGACGCCAGAAATTCGCTCAAGTGATTTTACATGAACCCTGGTTGCAGAAGAGCGCAGACGAGGCGCACAATCTATGCATATATGTCAATACTTTCAGGAGAAGAGACGTTATCAGACTCTAATCATGATCAAGTGGTGGATACGTATACGTAATACAAAGTAAATACTCACACCTTATCGTCGTCGATCTTACACTCGGGCATGTGTTTTAGAGAACGATATATGAAGTAGTAGCCTTAAGGTTTGTTAGTACCGTTTCCTAGTATAGGCAAAAGAGAAATCCGGGTTTGTCTCTTCCCCGGATTTTAGTTGATGGGACACCTGAGCAAATTTTGGCGTGGATATTTCGAGAACTATAAATAAAGGGTACAAATTAAGCGATGCTCGACCTCCACAAATCCTCCAATCACGCAACAGTTTCTTTAGCTAGCTATAGAATCAATCACCCACTAGAGACGGCCACCCAGCAATCCATTATCTAGTGATATGCCTCACTAAACCTAGCCTCGTCGCTCTGTAGGGGGTCGTATGCCCGGACGAAGAACCATATCTTATGAACTACGGGTGTAGAGGTAAGTGATGCGAAGTGGCGGTGCTGCGGGTACGCAAGCACCAACATTCACTTACAAATATGCCCAAAATCACTATCATGAAGTTAATAAAAGGAAGGAAACAATACAAAGATAGAAAATACAAGAACGATTGAAAATCTCCGCAACAGCCGGTGCGAAGAAGAGTTCAATTTAGACCTATGGCACCGCCACTTTGAATAACTTATCCCTACATCTGTAGCATCCAGAGCACTGGGGGCCTTGAGTTTTAATAAACCTGCGAAAAGCTCGCAGTCGGGACCTCACACTTCTGCGCGGCGTTCGATCCCTCCTAGCTCGCTCCTATGGCCACCGCTTCACGGTGGTGCTCTACACAACGCTTTCCACACAATGCTTTTGAAGTCCTGATATTGGGTTAGGGTTCTCTCACCCTTGTTCTTGGAGGGTGGCAATCGTGATTTACTGGTCAGATCGATTGACCAATCAGCACTGAGATTAGTTCTTTCTTTACCCCGTAACCCTTCACTTCGTTCAGGGCACTTCGTTCAGGGTAAGGTAATCATTTCGATCAATGACTGTTCAAGTTTTACGTAAAAACAATAGAAATAGATAACTAAGCTTAAGCACTATTTATATGCCCTTATACATATATTGGAGATGATTTTGCTGCGAAATGCAAGTCCATGGCTGTACTCTAGAGTAGGGAGCCTAGTAGCTACCTATCTATAGCGCCATGACATAAGAAAGGAGCAGGGGAGAAAAACGGTAATCGATTTATTACTGTAACGAAATATTACAAATTTGATCTAATCAGACCAAACCAGCACGCGGCAGATATTTCTGCTTAGACCTAAGCTAAGCTCGGTATGGGTATCACTTACCTATTCCTCTGGTATCAAAGACAGAGATTTGCGCATAGCGGGAGACAAAGTGGCTCTTCCATAACCTTCAGCAAGCAATGGTGGATCATAAAAAAACGAAAAATGAAGTTCCGGGGTTATACGTAATTATGCCCTATCCGACCAGCTGTGGGTGTGTTCACGCAACATGTATAGTCTCGTTGCCTGGCTTGGCCTGACCTGAGGTCTGACGACAAGACTACGAGCAAGCAAGGATAAAATATCTTTTTGCTTTCCATGCCTACCAAGGCCCATAGAATACTCAAATATATAGTTTAGTACGTGTGCACTAACTAAATTCGGTGTTAGGGCAGATATTTAGACTTTTGTACAGATACATATATCTGTTGCGAGCTAATTTGCAGTTAGACCTACTTCAATGCTTGGGTTTGGCTGTGGCTTTAGTTTGACTTGTGCCTTACGCGGTCAATCAAGTTCGTCGGTTTTGGAGTTTTGAATCACTAAGTAATAATTTCCATAAATGCCCAGACCTGTAGTGATCAGTCCCCTTGGGTCCATGTAAAGGTCCATGTAATGATATCTATACCATCTTGGTCTCGGTCCTTGCGGGCTCAGAGTTAACCATCGAATTTTTGAGACATCTTGGAGGGTATCAAAGGTGTATAAATGTCATCTTAATACATCCTTCTAGTAATTAGAGCACGGAATACCTGTCTATGATACATCGGAGCGGCATTCAACGGGCTGGTTGGACATGTAGGGTCCTAGGGGACTGTGCTATCCTACGGCATATTCGGATTGACTTTGAAATTGCCCTTATGAAATATTGACGAATTAAAGAAACCGCTAGGTATCCGAGTAATCTTGCCACGGAAGATTGAGCGATGAAGGGGAATCAAAAACAAAGAGAGGGGATGAAAAGGGGGGAGAAGACCAAAGGAGGGGGGGGTTACACTCACGCTAAGCTGACGTTTGTCTCGTGATTAGACTCTAGTTTAGCTAAATCCGAGGCTGGGAACGATCCAAATACATGTATTATACAACCAACCCTAACCGAGACGACAAAATTAATCTATTTGTAGCTACGAATAAGTTGTCCTTAGGTTTCATCTCAAAGGGATGGTGGTAGCTTGTCTCGAACCAAACTCTGGGGCTCTGTAGCAGGACTCTCATAAATTAATGAGTTTCATTCTAAGATACCAGACTAAGTTTACTGAAACAATAATATTGACTGACAATCCTATTCCTATAATTTAAATTTATACAACCGTAACGTATTTATCGAACTGTAATTATGTTCTAGAACACACACAATTATACGTCACGTGCAAACTTAGTACATGTATCATCTCAGAAACAACCTTATCTCCTAGATATAAGGAATTGATAATAATAACAAGCCTACATGTGTCTTGGTTTGATCGAAACCCCAATAGAGCTACGTGTGATTGTGTGCAGTTTTCCAGAAGCATTCTGCCCTGTTTTTTTTTTTGCTGGTTTGAGTTTTTTTTTCCTAGTTCCGCAGTCCTGGCTTGCCATAGAATGAGGAAATAACACTCACGGTGACTCACCCCACTACAGGATATTATATCCCAGCGCCAACATTCTGGCAGATCGAGCTTAAAATTTCAACTGGATATTCTTCCGACAAACTCTAAACATAATTTGCAGACCCACCGAAGTGTTTATGATACTACCAATGAATTACCCTCCGCGTATTTTATAGAGCTCTACGCATTGCAAAGCTCTATATATTACGAAAAACCAACGAGTAATTTAACCCGCTGGCTTTTGAATCCGTCTTTAGGATCACCAAACTCGCGAATTTATCTAACGAATATTCATCCCGCAAGTACCTTGAACCGTCCGTTCTGATAATACTATATCATTCTATCTATAAGAGCGCTCACCGGTAGTGCCCCTCCTAATCAGCTACCGAGAATGTGCGACCGCACTCACGTTGCTTACACTTGCGGTCATAGACACCAATCAATCTTCCAATCAGTGTCCGCAAAGTTACGAGGAAGCATCGCTAAATATCATAAGGCCCTACCCGGAGTCGATATATACAAAGTCGACTCGTCCGCTGGTCAGCGGTGCTCGCGCTGCGAGGAGAGGTATCAAGTCATTATGACGTGGATGGAGGTTGTTGATCTTACCAGTCATGGGAGGGGTAAATATTAATATCGTGAGTGCTATATATGGAAGTACTGATAAACAAGCTACTACTGAAACATTCTCCCTCATTAGCATTTAGTGCAAGCAGCTAATCATAAGTGTAAAGATACCCTGTCTGAAGACGCGTGTCATTTGGGAATTCCAGAGTGGATTTTTAGGATCCCGCGGCATGTAAAGAGTGTTATGGAAAATGGTATCATGTTTTTTTCTCGACTCCTCAACAAGTCTTTCTTATATCAGCTTTTAGTTCTTCAAGAATCACTCACGTCGCCTCATTAGAGATAAGTAAGCAGGAGATATGCCATTAAGGCGATATCCATGGGAAACCTGAACATGTGGCTTGCTCATCATGGAGGGCTTTACCCAAGATACTTGCATCCCCATAATCTCATCGAGGGGCTAAGTGCGATGACAGGCAAATATGCATGGGGGACAAAACGTAAAGAAAGCGGCAACTCAACAGATGCAGGAGTTGAAAATCCGGGTCGGCGAGGTTTGCCGTAACAAAAGTAAATTAAGCGTAGAAAAAGAGTATCTGCATGGAACTTATCGCAATCCTCGACTGTTGATGATACTATTTGAAAGATAAACGGAGATTTGTAGACTAAAGAAACGCTGCGCTAAGCATCATGAATTTTCACTCGATGATTGCCAACATAGATGATAAATGCACTTGATAATCGTGGGATTAAATGCTTAGGCCTAGATAACGATAACGATAACGATAAAGATAAAGATAATATCTATAAAAGTATATTAACCAATGGTTCGAGCGGGGCTGAGATTTCCGCAAAAAAATTGAACAATCAGGTATGATAGGATCCCATTGGAGACTTCTAAACAACATGATCTCTCATTACCAAAATTAACTATATAGAGCCTGAGGATCTAAAAATCTTACAGAAACTACTGGGCTGGGAGATGTAAATTAGAATGCTGAGCTCCAGTACAACCCGGTTTGACCCACAATTATTATTTTTACGTAGTAGCATTTTATTGCGTGGTCTATCACTTTCAGCTACCATATCTACTGTCGAAATACGACCCAGCTTTGCAACCACTTAAAAGCACAACACTACGTGGCTCATGCACAAAATGAGCCTTGGGTGGTGGATTTCTAGTCTTCAGTATCAAGAAAGGGGTGCAACTGGTACAGCGTATGTGCGGCATTCTGAAGCAACACTGGGTTCCTAACGCAAGTGCGGTAGTTCTCCAGGATCAAGCTTGCATTTCCCAACAATACAATAGCAGATTCACCCCGTTTTCTCGTACTGTTCTTTACCACATTCAGCACCATATTGAGTTTAGCTTTTGACATAGCTGGGCCATATTTCGAAAGTACTGTGGATACGGTACCTATTCCACATGGAACGTAGAGGCAACCCGTTTTGAAAACATTAGGTGAATATGAGGATATCTCAAATACCGAAAACGTCTTCACTATGCTAACCAGAATAATCTGCTGACTATAAGCCTGAAATTGAGCTAGTCGTACTCTATTCGGAGAGTGGGGGCCTCTCGGTTATCTCCAGGAAAGTCTTTAGTTACAAAACCATCGATCCTATCCTAGCTCAGCTCGGGTAGAAGGATCCGTGAAAAAAGCACAACCAAATGGTTGAACTCCCCCTGTCCCCCAACAGTTTATGGGCCAATAGCAGCAGCATTTTGTTTAATGGATTAACGATTTTCCGAGAATCAACTTAAAATGGGAAGGTCTTGATTTGATAAGTCAGCCTCCGGTGGTCTCCGTGGCCTCGGTTAACGTCTCTTAGATACTAGTAACCCGTATTATTTCCTACAGATCGGGGAAAAGCCTCGGACATACCTCTGAAATCCTTGGGATTTGTGGATGAAAGATTTTCTGTTTCCGAGGGATCTCCGTTTTTGGGGGGTGGTTGTTTTTTGTTGGGCACGCCGTCGTGATGAATAATGGCCTGCAGCCAAATGTGAACCGTGTAGGAAAAGCGACAAGTGACCCATCTGGATCTTGGGAAAGGGTCTCACACAGCGCCCAATTGAACCCTTCCAGCAAGCAGAAGAGCAGAGGATTGAACGGCGAACAGCGGAGAACGAGTATTTTAATGTTGTCTCGGGTGTTCCCCTGCATTGATGGACAACAGCAATGAAGTGCCTTATCCGCTTCCATGGCTTCCCGTCTAACTTCCCAATTGTAGTGTTTACCCCACCACTAGATTTTCCCTGGATCCCAACAGAACATGAACTCTAAATTGATAATGGTTGGGATCTTGCCTGCGAGCTACCACTGCAACTGACCTGCAATCAGAGTACCTTCCATCCCCCCATCCTCTTATTCTCTTCCATTTCCTCTTCCATTCGGAAAAAAAACAGTACCCCATTGTCACCATCAACATCACTCCACTTCAATCAACGAGGAATAGTATCAACCAAAAATGGCCTCATTAATCTCATCCCTTAGGTTCGCCTCGCCACCAAACTCGTGGATCAGTGCCTTACCATCACCGTCATCGTCGTCTCCCACAATTCCACCGGTCGATGGAGCATATCCGTTCTCAATCCCCGACTCGCTTTATCAAGCACTTCTCGACCCTCGTGTCCCGCTTACTATTGCTGCCCTATACGCTACAATTGTTCACACCCTCAATACCCGTTGCAATGGGACCCCATATCAAATTTCAAAGACCAGGGCTTTTAAGCTGTTTGTAATTGCCCACAACCTTTTCTTGGCTGTCTACTCTTTGTGGACTTTCGTTGGGATGTGCATTGCCGTAAATCGGTCCATTGTTACCACGAGGGGTGTCTCTGGTGTGGTCGAATCGCTGTGCAAAATTCGTCCCGAGACTAGATTTGGCGCAGATTTGACCCAGGTACCGGAGGATGTGTTAGGTCAGGGGCCAGTTGGAATGTGGGAGGAAGGATTAGCGTTCTATGGATGGCTATTTTACTTGAGCAAGTTCTATGAGGTTATCGATACGGCGATCATCATTGCCAAGGGAAAAAAGAGTAGTCTTTTGCAAACTTACCATCATGCTGGTGCAATGATTTGCATGTGGGCTGGTATTCGGTATGCTCTCCATCACTGTATACGACCATTTTGCTTCCAGTTGCTAATCTGCGTTATAGCTTTATGGCTCCTCCCATCTGGATATTCTGTGTCTTCAACTCTCTCATCCACTCTCTCATGGTAATCCTCGTAACCCCCACGCCTACCCCTCAATCTTGTTAACCAAACTAAATAGTACACCTACTACACCCTCTCCACCCTCCACATCCGTGTCCCCAACGCCCTGAAACGCTCCCTCACCACGCTTCAAATCACCCAATTCATAGTCGGCGGATCCGGTGCAGCCATTCATCTCTTCATCTACTTTACACCGACCACCACCACAACCCTTCTCTCTTCACCATCCTCTTCCGCATCTGCCAATGATATCATGACTAACGGCAGCATGATAGGACAACACCCCGCCGAGGCAGACATGGTCGCTTGTCTCTCCGGTCCAGGTGAAGTCTGGGCAGTTCTCGCAAACTGCTTTTACCTCACTCCATTGACGTATCTCTTCGTCAGCTTCTTCGTCGACTCATACACCAAGAAAGGTAAAGCTAGGAGGGCATCGAAGGCAGCAACACAGGCGCAGAAACAACGATAGAGCCGCATTACGGAGCGGGCTATTTTTTCTTTCTTAAAAGCCAATAAAGAGATAACGTCTATAATGTTTGTGGGCATCATGTTTATGGGGAAAACGAAAGTATGGAGGAAGTGAAAGGAATGTACAAAAAAAGCCTGGGACGAAGCAAGGGATGCTAGGGGTCATGCTTTTATTTTATTTTGGTTGGAGTCTATGTTTTGCTTTAATTCTTACGCTTTTTTTTTCACAGTGGCTTCATTGGGATGTAAGGTGATGGGCATATAAATTTGCGGTGGTTGTATATAGATTGTTTTTAGAAAATCATTATTTGCGTCATACCCGGAGTTCTTGGAAGGCGTGGATTAGGTTATGAGCCTTCACTCAAGTTTTACAAGAAAGGGTTTTAGGGGCCTTAGCAAGAAAGCCAAAACTACTTCTAGAGGCCCAAATATCGGACTATTCGTGAGAGGAATATAATTTGGTGAACGAGTAACACGTTTCCGTTGGTAGCTCTGCGCGATCCTTACCGATTCATGTGTACGGCCTACTTCTATAGCTATGAAGCATATGAAGTCACTCGCTCGCTAGTGCGGGTGAGGTTGAAATAGAGAATTTGACTAGCTATTTCGAGTGCAGATCGGCAGGGTAATTGAATAATCCTGAGATCTAGATTCCCAGTGATTTATCTTGTAAGGTTTTATGGTGTTCATTGAATTCATTTTGTTCCCGTTTGTGGTAGTGGCTCTCTCCGGGGGTGCCGTGAGGTTCCTGCTCCCAAGCAGCGTGCTAGATAGATAGATAGATATATCATTCACGCCCAAGCAGCGTGCTGATCTAGGCACGCGTCAGTCAAAAGATGTCGGAAGGAGAAAAAGGTTGTGGTTCTGCTGTAGAAGAGGGTTAGATAAGACTATTGTAGCTAGCCTTGAGATGTGAGTAACCGATACAAACTGACAAGCTTTCTAATCGGATAGTATATCAGTGACAAATCTAGTTACTAGATAATGTATTCATTGTATAGTAATATGAAGGCTATCCGGATAGGTCCAAAAAGACGTTTCCGTGCCGCTGATTTTAAAACCGTTTACGTATAATTTTTTTCTGAGATATAGGAGCTGACTGAAAAAGGTGCGAACCCTCTCAATGCGGTCAGTTTTAAAATTGGTTAATTACGTGAGTACATGCCTTGTAATTGATCTTATTATAATCTTCATCGTCATGGAAATAATATTTGGTACACTGATAGTGAAATCTTTCCCCGGGCCGTATTTCACTTCATCGTCACCTATATTTTCCCCGGATCATATATTTAACCATCGATATTAACATCCAGCTTTTCCCGTTGCGTAAAAAACACTGTTGTCATCTAATATTTGAGCTCTTAGGCTGAGTATACGTACAGTATACCCATTTCCAGCAATTTCTTTTAACCCTAGAGCATCAGATGAATTTTTCTGTTCCTGTAGATCCCTCAAGTTATCATGGGCTAAAAAATCGTGATCTATTAGCCAGTATCATCTAGTTTCCCCGAAGTATCTATTGCATGGGTTCATTAACATCATTGGTTCTCCCCCCAGTTTCTGAGGGACCAACTCATCAGATCGGAATTTCCGACTAAATCTGAACTAGATATAAGAGAGGAGAAATATCAGACACATCTTTTTTGAAACCATTGATGTCGTGCCTTAAGATGGGAAGAATGTACGTGCTTCATTAATAATTGCTAAAAGATCTCCTCGTTTTTATCCACCACGTGAGAGTTCTATTTCATAGGTATTGATTAAGTATATAGGGGATACATGTAGCTAACTTTCTAAATTTCGGTGCTAGCACGTGACATTAATACCGCCTCACAAACCCACCACACTCCCTAATAATAAAGGCTTGATCTTATGATGCTGCAAGTTATTAATCCTCAAAAAGCTAAAGCTGTCCCAGATTCCGCTTCTGTATTTCAGTTTCGCCGATTTTTGCTCACTTTTTGCTTTATTTCTCCGCCTTCAACAGGATGCTTTATAAATAGACAAAAGGTACATGTGACTTGATGAAGATCGGGCTATTCTTTCAAGTTCTCAACAACCTTCCGCCAGTCTCCACCTACAATTCTTTGCTCTAGTTTCTCAACGTTATCTGCAAAGTGAGTGAATTTCGCTGCCTTCCTCCCGCCCCTTGTTTCATTCTCGCCATTCGTATCATTTGGCACGTGCCCCGTATTCTCCTCATTTCCATCGAGAGCTTCTATTTCATTCTCCTTTTTTTCCAGGCTCCGCCTTTCATATTCGGCAATAGCTTCCTTAGTGTCTTTCAAATCCTTAAGCGAAAGCCAGCTATCCTGTTCAACTCCGTATCCCTTCCATCTCACCCGATAAAGGTGATTGTTCCTATCATCTAGCTTTCGGTCCACGATCTTGTCGACCTCATACTCCTTGATGTGTGCCGAACCCCTTGTTCTCATTCTGCGTAGCTTTGTTGTGGTCTCTGGCGTAGCAATTCAATGGTTTATCTACGTCAGACCTTGCTTGTTTATTGGTTAGGGTTTGATTGATCAGGGCATCAATCGCTGTAAAGACCAAGAGGCTTACCTGGTAGGAAACTGAAGAGCGTGGTCTGACTACCGTTGGGCACCTTATCGATCTGATGCACGGGGGTGGGGTGCAATCTCTGTACATGCAACAAAATATGTAAGCTATGATTCTTGGCGCTGGGCTCCATTCAAAAATAGAAGCTTGGTATGCTCAAGAAAGTCCAGTGAAGTAGGGATTCTTACTAGAACTTTTCTTGCGCCCACCAATTACTCTAAAGAGGGGTACGCATATAGCTTGAGGAACAACAGAGAATACGTGTAGGAATAGGATATATTTGATGTCAAGCTTTTTGACCCCTAACCCTCAGCGACAGCACGGCCAGCAACTCACTTACTTGCTACACCCCAATATTGTAATAAATCCAACTAGTGTAGTAGGGTAATTGGTAGAGGTGCCGTAGTATACCAAGAATTAGATCGATTTTTGACAGTGAAATTATACCAAACTAGGTACATGTACTTTAGAGAATGCATGTCTTCTTACAGGAAATGCCAAGTATGCGCCAAGATATTCAGACTAGGATAGCTCTCACAAAATAGATGTGGCAATGGAGGGCTTGAGGGGTCTAGGAATGTGCCTTTTTACTTGATACCCTAGCTTATGCTAATTTTTGCCCTAATTTTATCCAGATTTGAAAGGTTCTCAGATATCCCCCCACTTTCTATAAGAATATTCTTATAGAGCAATACTCTTATTTCTCCATGTACAATGTCTCTGCTTCATCGCCAGTATTCTAGTAAGCGGAATATTCTTATAGAGAGTATTCTTGTAGGGCGATTGTACTGTACCTCGATATACTAAACACAACTCGCACGTGATCGGATAATAGCAGGAGGTTTGGGGCATGTAAGTTAGAGTTGTCAGTGAGTGCTAACGCTAAGACACTAGTTTCCCCCTCCGTGGCACATGTGCTTGCTACCCTTGTCCTCCGCCGACTAACTCACACCTTACGCGAAACCCTCCGAGAAAATCTCCTGGGCTCCATTTTAGAGCTCTCCATCACTGATATCGAGCAGATTTTCTCAAAATCGAGGGGCAAGTGCTGACGGAAGTAGTGCGGGATCATGCTGCTGACACCTGACGTCGTGGTTTGAATGCTCGCTACAACAAATTTACTCAATCATGTCATAGACACGAGCACGTGAGTAAAACGAAGGTCACGCGCTGCTCCTCACTGCATCATACCTATTCTTATTCTTTGAGCACAGGCATTTTTGCCGGACTTTAGTTTAGCCGGGGGATAATAGAGTAATAGCTCTAATTTGTTGTGAATCTAAGTACACATCTTGAAAACGTAATTCCTAACACGATCTATGATTAGTGTAACCCACGACAGATTTGACAAGAGTACATGTGTACGGTATCTCCGAACTCCATAGGCAGCTAAGAAGCCGAAATTGAATTTCTCGTGTAGTAACTTTCATCAATTCAAGCTATTTCAACAGGATGATTTAACCAATTAGAGACCCTAGTCTTCTGGACGTGTTTTCTGACGAAGGCTGCTCGTCTATCAGTGGTCTGCATGTTCTGATCAGGCATTCCTAGACCGCGTGATGATAGGGCTATGTATTTGGACAGCCCGAAAGACTCTGTTAGGTACATGTACATGTACATGTAATTATTGCGGTTGGTGAAGAGGCCTATGCGGTCAGATCTACTTTCTGCATATCCAAACAAATACTTGTGTGCGCATGATATGGGAGACGATTGAGTTAGGAGAGTGTATTTAAACAGGAAATAGTTATGGGTCTAATGCACGTAGAATTCAAGGCCTAAGCTATAATCCCCAGCTTAGCTTAAATTTAACAATTACAGTTGTCAAACTAGGTTCAACGCGTCACTTCATATCCGTATTAGAACAGGAATTACATGTACCTCTTTGTTCAAACTATGAGAAAAAGAAATCTCAGTTCAGCTCTAGCTGGTTAGAACACATTGTCTCTTCCAACTATCCAACGCAGATTAAATAGATCTTGTGCTCCAACAAATAACGAACAATGCAGTCATAATGCATACGATGACGCTTCTGAAGCCTTCATGCGCTAATGTGAAGAATTTTTTCTTACATTGGTGTAATAGTCATCACGGATGCTAGGGTCTGTTCCCTCGGTAGAACCGATAAGTACCAATTGACGCCCTAAATGGAGGCGAGAACAAAGTCGAAAGGCGGAGGATGCAAAATTTGAGGTTCACACATGCATGTACATTAACATCAAAGAATGGCCCACAGATAACGGTCGTCTCTTATGTCTCACTGAATTTCCCAGCATCTCATTGATACGTAGAATCAGACAATCTACTATTTCTTATGTTTCAATTTCACACGCTACCTACTCTGCATGTGGTTTTCAAAGGGGTTCCTGCTATTTACTGGATAGATGCAAGAAGGGTGCTGACACCTCTTGTTTGAACGCTTATCAGGGTTTGGGTCCTGAGTTATATACACATATTTGGCTGATAAGGAAGATTCCGGGATTTATGTACATGAGCTCTGCTCGTGACCATTGTTCCTCGATCTATGGTAAAAGAAACAGGGGTGGATATGATAGTTGTAACGCGCGTCCGCTGCGAGATGCAGGGGGAAACCGAATAGTGCTCATGTTTCGCTCTGGAGCTTATGGTGGAGGGTCGATATGGGTTCAATTGCAGTGTAACGTTATGGCTTTTTGATAGGAAGTAAAATCTCCTAGCTAAACCAATGAAAACCACGTTGGCGATCATCCTAGTGACCAGGCCAAAGAAAAAAGAAAAATAGATCTGTGGTGAAACAATGGATTTTGAGGAATGCACCGACGAACGGTATTGCTGTGAATAGTTCGTCTCGTCTCGCGCGGCCCCGCATGGGCCGGAAAGATCGATGAAAATGAGCACTGAGCTTCCTTACGAGTAGACGCTGCAGCTATCGCGGCTATAATGTCCATATATTTCAATTGTAAATCTCTGCAGCGTGCAAGATATCTTATTTTCTGACTTTTCTACCTGTCTTGCCTGGAAGCTATGCGGATTTGCAATGAGCGATTCAGAAATTCCCCTCGCTGTGCTAAGAAGTCGAGCAACACGGAAGAACCTAAGGCCGTGAGACTGTACAGAGTCACCTGTACAACTAATGGTAGATCATCCTATAACTGACAACGTTTGAAACAATGCTAGACTTCGCTTGATACCTGCAAAATAGCGTACCATGCATAGATGGTCGGAGCTCACGAGCCCCTTGATGTCGATTACGCACGGTCAACTGCATACACCAATAATACGGATGCAAAACTTCCATTGGTATTGAGCTAGATGTCTACTAAATCGTACAGTTGTAAGAATTGGGGACTCGCTACGTCCCAGAACAGATCTTAGTCGCCATTTGCGTAGACAACAGTCGTAGTAGCGAGAATACTCATGTTCCACCGAAAAGAACCGTGGTCGGCTAACTTCTATGCCTAAGTTCCGGTGAATTATGAGAATTATGGACAAAGATTATAATGGATCATGAGATTACGCGAATTCATCGGAAATCACGCCTGAACTCAACCAAATAGTCGTTTTCGAAAATGGAAAAATGGAAGAATAAAAAGCGAATAAAAACGAGACTGGGGTGTAAAAACCTTCAAACAAAAAGAGATACAGAAGGCATTCAAACGAGACATTTAATATAAACACTAAAAAGATATATTTCCAATATCTCTGTTTCCTATTCACTAGTTCCTTCTAGGGCTGAAGCTAAAGTGACCCATGACAGCCCCCTTCGAATCAGGCCTTGGTAGATCGGCCTTGGCACCTGAGCAGAGCTAGATTATTCGAAGCTGCACTCTTTGGTAGTATCCGAACAGGTTCTTGTTGTCTTAGGTGTCTTTTTCTTAGCTTGCCCGCAAACAAATACCACAAAGAGAACATACATGTATTAGAAATCTGAAATTTTTTTTGCTGCAAGAGATGATCTGGGAATCTACCATTAACCTAGCGTTGGGGCCTGAAATGTCTTGGCTACCTCGCCTCGATCAAATAAGCTCCGAGAGGAATTCGAAACCGCTCTTATCTAGCCGCCCTTCCTGAATCAATTTTTATCAATCTGTTTATCGACCATGAAAGCGTTAACATGGATGTAGAAAAGAAGAGAGCACGACAACCGGGGAAAGAATTGAGACCAGCAGTGCCTTCGAGAAACCAACACTCCTCCCACAGCCTCTCTTAAAATGTTTGGGAGTATTGAGGATCGTTGCGTGTCCTCTTTAGAGTCTCTGGTAGCCGATAAGTCACTCTAGTGGATATCATCACAATATTAGCACATTATTGCTACCACAGAACTACTTACAAGCCACTTGTGCCCCTGAAATATTTTCTTCTCGTATCCCCTAGAAAGCCATACACCCCGTACACCCTCGTATTTTATGTGCACTTAGGCTTTTTCATAAATGTCAGCGGAATACAGGTATACAACTATATTATCAAGATACCAATAATCCCACGTTACCAAAGTTCTCCACTTCAGATGACTTCTATTTCAACGAGTAAAAAGGCTACGACAGACTTCCGTCAACCTAGTTATGCAATTTCGAAGTACTACTATAGGATGCATGCAAGATTTATGAGTTTTGGTTTGAAGGTGAGTACTTGCCTAGGAGGTCATAAGCCAACCGTCGAGCCTCGATTTATCGCTAGATCACAGCGTGATGGTCTGTTCTATCGTCCGCCCCGTAATTTATTCCTAGTCATATGTTGGTTTATATGTTGAGACAAGAAACTCAGCATCTCCGTGGAAGGTATGTTCGTTGTGTATCCATAAAGCCTGCACGCGAAAGCCTTATCCTTTCCTAACACATAGCCTTACCCAGGATCGCGGCCTCCAACATGCATCGTCTTCTTGTCCATCCCACAGGCTTGTTTCTCACTCCACTTCAGAGACAAACCCAGCGAACCCTCCTCCGTGACGACTGTACACCCCATGCAGATTAGATTTCGCACCCGGGCCAGGGAATAGCATCTTCCCAGTGAACCGGTCTGGGATGTCTCCCGAGAAACATCATGTCCAGCCTAGCCCAGTCATCAATTGGAAAATAATAGCCTTGCCGTTTTATACGCACATACAAATTTAAATCCTTAAAAGACTTCCCCATACGCCCATCCACTCCACCGCTCACTTCCAACCGCCGGCATACCAATCACTTAGACTCTTCATTTCGGCAATCAAAATAGTAAACTGACACTCCTTTCAACATAACTCACTACCAGTCCCTTGGTACCCCAAAGTCGAATCGAACGTTTCGCTTTCAAGATCCATTTCCCCTCGAGTCCATCGATCGTCCTATAACATCAAATCTTCCCGACATATTCTTCGTTACCACTCCCCCCCTCCAACAGCTTGATACCAATCCCACATAATCAAATATTTCAAACGAAGGTATTTTTGCGGAAGATACCCTTTGAGAAGATTTAGCACAGTTCTAACTGGTCAGAGCCAGAAGACCCCAAAAAGACAGGCAGATCCGCAACCGAGTGAGGATATTTCAGATCCTATCCATCCACCACACTGGCCTATCAAGAACCGAAATGAGCTCCGCGAAGCCCGCCACCAACCCTGCTTCACTATCCCAACCTCAAGGTGGAAGAATCGCGGGGATTCCGGAATCGATAGAATTGCCCGCAGCAACCAAACCTTGTGCCGACTATGATGATACTGAAACGTACGTTCCCGGATTCAGCGATGGGACTGATCGGGTGCAAAAAATGGATAAAAAACTCCAGGAAATTACACCAAATCTCCCCAAGTAAGCACTATCTGAGCCGCCACGACGCCATAGAGGGGGATGTACGGAATCAGCAGGGTCTGAGGTTGGCTTTTTTTGGCTTTTTTTTGGATTTTTTTGGCCTTCGTTCTTTTTCTTCTCGTTTCGGCTAGGATGTAAAAGCATTTCTGGAGGTGTGATAAAGCGCCGAAAAACGTCAGTATGTTCAGCGATACATGCCTGGTGGGTGCATGGGTAGATGTCAGTTCTTGTTCTTCCTTTTAGAGTCTAACTTTCCCCCACCCGTTCAGCTAGCAACTCGTTCCTACCTTAACTGTTCTTTGCCAATCGCGATGATATATTCTTTTCCTATTTTTATACAAAATAGACCATCAGCAAAAAGAAATAAAATTCTGCGAAAGTTCACATGTTCATTAAGTTTGGATCGCGTACCTTGAGTGCATATGTAGCACCACATGTGTTTCACCAGATCTAACCACAAGAGCCGGGTATCGCAATCGCTGCAGGTGTTTCTACCGAAAGTTCACTTACAGATTCTGCTAACACGATTTACAATAAAGCATCATCATCGCTACATGTTCCAAACCACGTGGTAGCTTCATTGATTGAAAACCAGAGCAACCACCCGACTAGAGGAAAATGCGGATAGCGGATAGCGGATAACGCTCACCTGCTGCCCTTTTCGAAGGATCGATGACATTTCCGCCTTAGGATCTACAGTGTACACTATTTTGAAATATGTAAGTTCATATTTTGGCCTCCGGAGACTAGTGCTTTTAGTTAGCTAAGCTCTACAATAAAAACCAGCAGTAATAGCTTGTTTCATCTTCAAAATATCACCATAACATCCATTCGTTCCAGGGCACTTACCAGTACAAATTCGCCACGACCCAAAAACCAATACATCTCTGAACAGGTCAGTCGTTTATTCTATGAACATCTAAAAAATTCCCCGGAGATCGAACGACCGTTAAGCAAAATAAAAGCGAACACGTGACTAAATCCGAAGAAAACCAAGCCCAAACACTCCGTACACCGCACCAAGACATAGCGAATATTCGCATTGGGCAATGCTAATCGTTCTTGCCTGGAATGTATCGATTCTAGAAAGGTTTCAGCTCGATCTTCGAGATCGTTCGATATTCCTGTTCGGTAGTGACGAATATTAAACACGCTAGACCTACTATTAGGTACCAATGCTGTGTCAGCTATCACCAATAAAAATAACTCCTACAGTTCCACTAGCAAATTTGCTGAACTGTCCAAAGCAATATTCTACGCCGCGGGCGCAGGATTCTAGGAGTCGCATCCGACTGGATAAGTTGGAAGTCATCAAAAAAAAAGCCACGGCCATAGGGGTGCCCAGTGAGCCTCGTCTAGGATGATCGTAAAGATGAGAACTTAAAGGACCTTTGTTATGTTTAGGTGTCACCTAAGGTTCCTTTGCAGCAAGATTCGATACCCGTTATCGATGAAAAAATCAACCTCAGGTCGATGCGTGTTCTGTTAGCATCTTGTCGAGTATAACGGTAGGTTTCCGAGTACCATGTCAACTCTAAGTGAAAACTAACAGAGGTAAATGTGCCCTAGATGTTGTCTTAACTATGCTGTCTTAACTGAAGCAGACACGATATTATCGCGGTTATAGTTGTATCTCGGAATAGGGAATAAGACAGGTGGTGAGACAGGATGTCCCCAGAGCAAAGTACTGTGATTTTTCTAACTGTTGACCGTATTAGTATCTTTTGAAAGAGGCCGTAGATACGTGTTACTTATTGACATGTTGGCTTAGGTTAGCAGCGTGTTCGGCCAAGCGATATTTGACAAACTCCAGAAAATTTGAGGGACTACCTTTGAATACGGCTTTGCTTATCATCTCTGAACATGTAGCGGACGATGGGAGTCAGAAGACTTGAACGGGGCCAAGTCCGCCTTAATTTTATGATGGACAACTGCCGATAACTGAGGGGCTGTAAAAGGCAAGGATTAAGGTTCTTCCAATATGTTTAGCTTGGTCAATTACTGGCGAGCACGTATTTACACAATATCCTTGTGCGGCAAGGGCATGTATTTACTGGAGTTGAGTGGTGTTAATAGAATTTCCTCCAGTGAATCACACCAAGCAATCACACCTCTTGTGCTTCATCATAACTGGTGTTTCTTCGAGATTAAAAAGATTAAAAGACCATGGGATGATTACCTGAAACATACCACGTTTCTCGGGCAACTCAAACCTGGTTCTGAACACCCGCGGTATCTCCACTAAGAATCTCTCTGGAAATGACGGCTTCCGAATCACCGGAAATGCTTAAACCAACTTCATGCCTTCATGGATCCCATGCCAGACACATTCTCTAGCTTATAGCTCCATACCACAAGCTCTGATACTTCGGCCATCAACTATCTTTTTTTACAGCTCTAAATATTTGAGTCAGGCTGATGGCAATCTGCCGCCTTAGCCAGGAACTTTATCACCCAAGCCACGCGTCAATAGAGACTCTGCGCTTTTGAGCCAGCCCTGGTTTTTGACTAACTAGAAGCTGATCTGCACCAATCAAATTGCTAAAAATCGGAGCTGGTCCATTTGCGCAAAGTCTCTAATATGTAGCCCACAAGACCCTCCGACTCCCGCTTGGTGCCATTTTCAAACATATGAATCTCAAGAGAAAATCTTGGTATTGCTTTTACTCCCTTTGTGGGTTCTTTTCTCGTGTCTTTGCCCAAGTTTTGGTATCAATATCTTTTTCGTCTACCTCTCAGCTAAATCCCGTTCTTCTCTTGAGACCTCCAACAGCTCGGTAAGGTGTGGCGGACGCACAGTGATTAAATGTGGAAATTGGTCCAAACACCATTCGGTGCCGATAATCACAAGAGCATTTAGAGTACCAGGCTCGATCTTCACCGACTCTCGCTCTAAAACGTATATACTAGGTGCGACTTCCCCACAGTCAGCATTACTGTGTCTTCCAGACTGTTGACTTGACCCACAACACAACATAGTGTTAGTCTTGGAAATATGGCGTCGCATCCGTCTCCAATCACAAGAATGGCTTGCACGCCTTACAGCCTAGCTGGATACTGGCATTCTATCGGCCAACGTGGGCTTGGGCTCTGATGTCCGCCTGATTCTTGAAGTCGGGAGTTATATAGCTATGACGTCTGCTCCAAAATAAACCCAGAACTTATTCCGGGGTTTGGGGTTGGCTGTGCTCCCTAAGAAAGTAGACCTAAATCTAGTAGCATGGTGTAATACCTTGTTGTTAGGATGAGCCTCACGCCCAGCCTGAGAAAAAACTCTCAGGGTTGACAAGTGTCTTAGCCCAGCAAGCCCCCCCTTGAAGCCAAGTAATTCGAGGAACTGAGATATTTGTGTTCGGTTTGGGGCTTGGGGTGATTAATGTTTGAACATATTAGCAATGTCGCAGGCCTGGGTGTTTAATTTTGTGCGAAAAGAAATAAGGTCAGGGTACATCGTTAGCCAGACAAGACCATCAACATGCACACAAAAAAAATTCGGATTGAAAGTAGACTATCGCAGAGCGAAGATCAGTCGTGTCAATGAAAACCGCAGTCACGTATCTGAAGCACAGTACCCTCATCTAGTCATGGTAGCCTGAGTAACACAACTACCTGGTTACACACGAAGGGCAGAAGTAACGATTCCCTAGTAAACAAAAGTTTCTTTTTTTAGAAGGTAAATACGACCTAGTTTACTAGTCAACATTAGATTGTGTAGGCAGAGTACATTTAATACTGAATTGAGTTTGCAAAGAGAAAAATGAGCAGCATGCCCAAGCGCATTATTTTTCTTGACCATCATCCGATTTACGTAAACAGCCCCCTGAGCAGTTATCTGGATGGGGTAAATGTATTTACTTTTATCTTCTTGCCTCTCGCAACATATTTCCCCTAGCCTATTCTATCCAGAAAATAATTCCCAACATCACTTTTCGGCAAAAGCCCTCGCATGGGATGTGATTGAGTACCTCAAACGATTTTGAATACCGGAATCCCCTGTCTGTCAAACCTAGATTCCGTTAGCTCTGCTCTCCTTGTTGGTTTAGGAGCAGAACAACACCACCTGTATGGAAGTCGTGTCATAAGCCGTACGGCTGGTTGGGTCCGTAATCCTCGTAGATCAAGGGAAAAAATGTTACACCATCCCGCCTGCGTTCTCCGGGTCTGTGTGATCTGATTTGCACGTTGCTATCCAATCTGGCAATTTTTCGCCAATAGGTTGTTAGCCAGCGGGGCTGGGGCTGAAGGATGAGCGAACCCGCCAGAACTACTTATGGAAGTTGAGCGCCCTTCCACTTCATACTCTTTCTCCCGCCTCCCTTCTGTCCCTTTTCAGGATCCTGCGACGGAAGCAGTCAGTCGAAGATGCCAGCCTTTCGAGTCCCTACGGCCATGCCTACTACGACTGGCTATGAAGACTTCGGCTTGGAACCCACTCCAACTGAAACTTTCTACCGTTCCGACTCAGAGGACGGTTTTTTTTCTGTCCAAACAACTATTCCGGTAGATGAGCCGAACGGATGGGGCCCAATCCCTACGGATGACCCAAATCGTCCGCATAGTACCGACATCGAATACTTGTATCCAACGGCTACACTCATCCTACCGCCACCCGTAGCTACCCGAAAAGGCTCTATGAAAACATCGGAGTTGGTGGGGATAATAGTTTCTGCGGGAATAGTGGCTATAACGATCCTGTTTGCGGTTATTTGGTGGATGAGGAAGAGAAACAAAGCATGCCAAAGATTTGGAGAGGGGTCTCGTCAGAAGCTTGTTACTGAACAGGAAGAAGAGAAACCTCCAAGTTATGAGGCAGCTGTATTTGGCATTCGTAGGGATGGTCAACCGGTATGCGAGTATCCTTTAGGCTCAGTATGTTCAGAAAATGGACCAGTGAATATAGAGCTTGGTTGTTCTAACTTTCGGAAATATCCAGAGCCTCACTCCAAATACTCCGCATCAATCATTCCCTCTTTCAGCTTCTCAGCCAACCCTACAGTCTCCGCTGCCAATCCATCATATACATTCCCCGCGACCGATTAACGTTGCCACGACTAATAGAACTCTCCACCGACTTGATATTAATCCTGAACCTCCCCAAAGTATCAATCATCAACCCAATAATATCATAATATATCCTCATGACTCACCCCCACCATCGCCACTACCATCAATATCACAATCTAGTACCTTATCGATTAGGTCTGCCCCACAGGAAAACCCTAACCATGGGAACAGCGAGATTCTGTCTCATCACATCACAGATTTCACTGAGGATTATCCAGATACTGCGTCAATTGATAGTGATTTCATGAATGAAGAGGCTATAGTAAAAGAAATGGTCTGAACAGTTCCAGAGGGAAGAGATAAATTTCACTGCTGTTGACCTTCCTTAGATCATCTGATCAGGCCATTTCACATTTATTAACTTTTTTTTTTCACTCACATTTTTTACGTTTTACATAGGCATGGGTTTATGATCATGAATTTCGTTTAAGATGGTGTCGGAATATTATGATATAGTACGGCGGATGCTCTGCTATTTGTCTTTTTCTCTTAATATTTATGCTCTTCATATAGCAACTATAATGAAATGATTCGGGAAACCTGGCGGAGGAGTGGATGAGCTGTCATGTACGACTGAAAAACAATGTGTGTGTGTTCTGAAACGCTTGTTTGTTTTTTTGCCATCATTTCTAAATATAACTGGTCGAAGCTTATTTTGCGGCCACGGAGGTCGCATGGGTGATTGTCTCAGGGGGGCTAGCATGATACAGGTACATTGTCTTCACGCATCTTGGTGGCGAACCCAATGAGAAGATAACCCTGACGTTCCATCCTGACCCCCCGACCCCAGAAGGTATGGACCCAATTCGTACACACGCAAATACTATACCACAGTGAAACTATGGCCATAGAGTACTTTGGTGGTTTGATGGTTTGGCGGTTACTAGAACTAGCATGAAAAAGTAATTTAGCAGCGTTGGCTTGAAAGCTGTGCCCTCGTGTCGCTGTGCTGCTGTCGTGGCTATGGCTCAAGATGGTCTACCGACATAGTTTCATGCACATATATTGAAGAGTAGAAGTGAGTGGAGACTGCTAGCATGAATCATGATGAACATTTTTTTCGGTATTAAGCACGTTCGTCCAATACTTCTTTAAATACCCCTTGAAGCAACGAGATATAGCTGGAACCCACACACGATCACGACCCAGTCTATATCTTGATAACTTCTCAACAAACGGAAGTAGTTCATCTGATATCATTCACTATGGATTCTGCTCGACATTATACACACCTTCAAGAAGCCTCGATTTCGTTATCGGATCTTACTGACGACGGTAAAGACCTCTTCTGCGGCGCCATCTATCGCCCCTCGGAACTTTGGTTAAACCCTTCAACCCGCAACCTCCCTTCTTTGCTTGATAACTTCAGGCGTGAAGAAAGGGAGCGTATTAGAGCACTGCCCGGTTATATGCTGCGAAAGCCGGTTAGAGAACATCGGTTCTTGCCAAACCGACCTCATCCAAAGGGGTTTTGTAAAGCTCACCAAGAACTTCGCCCTTACATCGTCGGTTCGCTTCTTCATAAGGTCAAGCATGAAGTTACAGGACCACACTTCAATTTGCTTGTACCGCTATCGAATCCCGAGTCCCAAGCCCTTGCTGAGTCTCTTAGGGTTATCAACGCTTATTGGACTTCTCCGGAGGATTACGCGAAAATATTTGTGGCGTCTCGTACTACGTCAACCATGTTTCAAGAAAACGGGTGTGATGCGTGCGTTTTGGCGGCGATTTCTGGCAATACAGACGCACTGGAGGCTTTGAGAACAGCAGGGTTTGCGAGAAAGAAGACTGGAGGGAGTTTGACGCCCTGGATTGATAGTTGGTTGGATCTAAGGGGGCCGGAAGTACAATATGAAGTGCAACAGAGATCCGAGAGGCGTGCTCGTGTGGTCAGAAAGCTCAAATGGGGCACGGGTTGCATCAAAGGAGATAAGAGGAAGAGAAAGGATAGGAAGGATAGGAAGGATAGGGCGGAGAGAAAGGGTCATGAAAAAGAGGGAGAAAGTACAGTAGGTTATGCTAGGAATGGATATGAGAACGAGGAACAAGACGATCAAGATAGTTCACTCGACTCGTGGACTTCAGATATCGTGGACGATTACATTAAGAATTGGGATGAAGGAAGAGGATGAGATGAAAGGTGGTTTCGTTTTTTATATATACTGAGATTCATAAGATTTAACAGGCTTGAACTTTATGATTGGGGTTTTGGAGAGCCGTTGTCGACATTCTTTTTTTTCTATTTCTTTTGTTTTACTTCTCTATTTAGCTGTATTTATCTTCTCCTCTCTATTCATTATATCAAGATTGTGTAAAAATTTGAATTCGTGTTATGATGTCTGTAAAAATACCGAAATTTTTTCTTTCTCTATACATCTCGGGCTCTACAATATCGTGATATCGTGATTAACGTGTTTTAGGAGAGAGTTCTGACAAGATGTCAGAGCTAGGGGCTAGGAGTTCAAACCAACTTCTCCTCTTCTTCGAAAGAGAGGCTATGTAAAGCTTAAGTATATATATCCTATACAAAAACACCCAGAGAGCACCCAGCCACCCGGCCCAACAGTTACCAGAGGTATATCCTTGCTTGTTAAGGCTTTCAAAAAAAGCTTGTGTAAGTTTAACTCCCTTATTTCTTCAAGAATTTTAGGAAAAGTGTAGTTTTCCGGACTTTCAGAAGTGTTTAAATTTGTGCCTGCCTCGAGCTCTCGGTAGCGATAAGTAAGCTGCTCGCTTATTGGGTTTAGTTTTGCTGGGTTTAGTTTAAGGTCGGTTCTGTCATACTAGTTATCTCGTTTAGGATACTAGTTTTGGGGCTTTCAATACTATACCAGCTTCTCTAATAGAAAAGAGTAGGTATATCTACCGGAAGGATATTTGTGGAGACAATTTAGGTACGATCGCGATATCATCAGATCCGTGCCTGGTTTTGGCTCTCTTCTTCTTAGAGTAGTAATTCCGCAGCAGATGAATACTTATGCCAATTTAAAACAGTAGAAGAACTAGATATATCTCCATTACTTGCATCATTCCTAAGTCTAAGTAAGATAAATCATTATAACAGTTTCTTGTGGGCATTCCTCCCCCAGTAAATATCTCTGTGATAGTTTAAGTTCCCGAAATCTATCGATAGCATGTTTCATAGTTTTTTATTCCGTCATAGCTGAAATCTTGCTTGCAGTAGATTTCGAGATTTTTTTCTTTCTCATACTAATGGTGGACTCTATGGGTGGCCATGGGCGAATAGTTTAAATTTAGCAACAAGCTCCAGCATCCCTACCTACAGGTTAACGTTACGGGTCGAGCCGTAACGAAGTACCTACACCACAACTAGTAAGCGTGAGGTAGTACAGCAGCCGACTCAGCAGGATTTCAAACTCCACAAATAATAAGTTTCAGAACACAGTGGTCTAACTTTTACTAAGAAATCGAAATGATCTACCTGCCCTTGCAAAATAGTTGCCTTGCTGAGTACCTTCTATTCACATACCCTTTATGCTATTACGAAAACGCTCACGATCTATAACACGATAATGGGACAACCGCGATCCTGTCATCGCCAGATCTATCAAAAGAGAATTATCTCGCCCCCAGTCAGATAGAAGCTGGGTTAGCCCCGGAAGGTGTCGCTTCGAGCTCATGTTTTCGGAACTACTCGTCTCCCACTGGCTTCAAAAGTTATATGGTCATACAGGTTTCATCTGCCCTAAGCATAATATACAGTTAGGCTTATAATATTAATACTATCAAGGATCGAGTGTATGTATCAGGATCTAGCCTTGCAGGAAAGCTTCATTGACATGTGAAATCTGCCAAAGCTAAGCATTCCAGTAGTTGTCTGGCTAGTTAGTTGAAGCTCCAAGCTACTCGGGCCAGGGAAGAAATTTGGAAAAATAAGGGATATCTCTGCGGCGAATGCATATGGGAAACCTAAGTTTTTGGCATCAAGCTCTTCTGGCCAATCGTTCCTACTCAAGGATATCCCTTGCTTTCCCAAACTTCTTCCCTAACCCGACTAAGTAGTTTAATAAATCCACCAATAGATATTAACTATGTTTCCCCTTATAAAAAACATTACGCAACACCAAATTTAAATGTACTTGTAATCTTTCCAGCTTTAATGAGTTTCACAAGCTACTATTTTACCCTATGCACCAACGCCCAGCGGATTCGGAGAAATAAGTATGCCTCAAAACTCATCACAATTGCAATTGAGGTCTACAATACGCCAGAATTTTATCAGTCACCTAATCATTTCCACCATCCTACACAAAGAAGAAAAAATAAGATCCTAGAAAAACGGTCTCCCTCTAAAAAAATCTGACGAAACTCCTCAGCTCTCCTCGGGAGTGGTTGACTATGCGGTAGCAACCACAGATAACACTGTGGTGCAAACGTGGGGTAGTATTATCGTAATATAGCCCATAAACGACCATTTTTGATTGTTCTACGGGGGGGCTTTGGTAAAGGCTAGAATATCGCAGCAGGTTTCGTTTTCACGTTTTTTTTTAGTTCAATTCCAACTAGTCCCAATTACGTAACAAAGATTGGACATAGAATACTCCTTATGAAGAAAACGCTGCAGTAATTTAGACCTTCTCCTCCTTCAAACCGTGGCTCCAAAATACCATATAGGGGGTGACACCGTCCTCCCTGTAATTCAAAAGAACGACCCTGTTCGTGTGTCAGCGAAATCTTGATTCAGTAATTTAGGTCGGGTGGCAAAGATTTATATACTTACATTCCCTCTGGCTTCATGCCTTCGCCAATGAAGAATTCCCAGTTTTTAAACACATCCTTGCCAATGACATTCTTGATATACTTCATGACTCCGGTTTCGAAGGCCTTGATATCTTCTTCAGAGGAACCCTTTTCCGCGAGGTATTTCTTCACGTCCTTCATGTACCCTGCCAAATACAAACCGTTAATTGAAAAGAAGGAGAAGAGGTAAGATCGGGCCGCTTGCCTTTGAGGTATTTTGTGAAGGAACCTCTGTCGAATGAAGTCTGGGTGAGGCGGAAACTGTAAGCGATGTTGTTGACGGTCTCGGTACCATCCTCAAGCTCCTCATCGCCTCCCTCAGCAGAAGCATTGGCACCAATATCTGTATTCCATATTAGCTTAGCGGCCTAGAAATAGTATTTGCGGATGGCAGGATGAGAACTGTATCTGTAACATACCGACGTCAGCACCCTTCTTGATAGTGATCATCTTGCAGTCCACCTCGTATGCAACGCCATCGACCAACTTCGCCTCATACGCATCCGAGAACATCTCGTCGTCAGTGAGGACATCCTGCACAAACAAATCAGCGATCATGAGCCTTCCATTCCTCGAGTATACTTGAGAACCAAAAGAGTGCTCTTGCCGAACGAAACAGCGAGAATCCGCCTTCGAGTTGGCGATGTGTAAAATAGTCTTGGTTACTCTACTTAAAACCAAGATCTACCCCTCCCACAACATTGACCCCGCACTGGAAACCCGACTGGAAACAAATCGAGGGGATCAAATCAGAGAGAACAAAATTGAAGACCAACCTTATAAATGATCATTTTGGCTGTTGATATCTGGTTCCGCGAATAGAAAAAAACAAAATGACAGTACAGAAAGGAACGAGTCGGAGAAAGGTCGAAATGGGAGGGAGGGCAGAGAAGAAGAGGGATGAGGTGGGGGATGGAGGGGCAGTTTCTCTGTGTGAACTTTTATCGGACTAGTCCATGCTTGGCTTTGGACTGCTAAGTTAGGCTATTCTTGGCAGCGAACCACGGAAACCCAAAATCAAGCCCTTCAGAATGGCAATTTTGTGTGCTATGCCGTCCTTGAGTAATTATTGGGGTTACTAAAAACCATTCGACTCTGAAAAAATATCTCCGCGGGCGATTCGCGAAAACCAAGACGGATCGAACAGGTTAGGTTGGGTGGCTACTAACAAGTATCTAGAGCAGAGAGGTGCTAGATCCGCGACGTGTTGAATCCAAACCAGTCTTGGACTTTGGGGTACCCTCCACACCCCAGCCGAATGGACTCTAATCTTGATAGGCCAATGATCATATATAGTGTGGTGGGCAGATAGGCTCGAGGTACTGACCCCCTTCCTTTCGGTTTTTTTCCCTTGGCCGCAAGGGATACCTACTTATCACTTTACCTCGCTCAAGAACGATCTGGAACGTTGGAACCCAACCAGTGAATTAATTTGGACCTAATATGTATTTTATCACGGATAAGCAGAGTACGTACCAAAAAAATATACCGGTTCTCACTTAGCCATCCAGCCGATAAATGCTCATGGGCTAGGTATATGTATCATCTCTCACCAATTGCAATCTTAGCCATTCTACTTAAAGTCGGCCCCATAATTTGCGATGCACTCATCGCTTAATCCTCTTATGAGGTATCACGAAATCTTGCATCAGCAGGCTCAGAATACTCTAAATCGGTTTAGGACTTAGCCGAAAACCAATCCGGGGAGCGTATAATGTCTGTAATATTATCAATTATTGGGAAGTTAGATCTGTTTATTATATTGACGTCCTAAAGTGGGGTCCTCCCACAAAAGAGGAAAGAGAGATTCGTCTGGAAATTAAAATGCAATCAAGAAATTCCCGGATATCCGGGTGCCATCTTACTTTTGTAGAGGGTTTCAGCATCTTCTATTGATTTATTGTGATTAATACAGCATGGGGGCAAGATATGCTTTTTTTTCAACTAGAGTACGTCCGCCTCTCGCCTAAGTAACAACAGGATGGATGCATGCAGTGTTTGATCCAAACATTTAAGCGAGAAAAAACGCATGTATGTAGGAAAATATTCTGCCAACGGTACCCATGAGAGTTCAAACAAACTGGACTACTCTACACGTATTCGTAAACGGCAACATCGTTATTCCGTGCCCAAACGACAATGCATGGGTTCGCCACCCAATCGGTTTAGGTGTGACCAAAACGTAGCGAAATCCCTCTTATTGTTTGGTGGGGTATTATTATGGGAACGGTTAGTTGGAACTCGGAAAGCGGGAAGCCGAATAGCGGATCTAGACTGTCCGGGTTCACGGATTCGACAGGGCCGAACCTCCAGACTCGTGTTTGTCTCGTTCAAGTCACGTCGTCACAATTTAGCTTGCTCTCCCCCTTCTTCTTTAAATCACTACCGTGACTCTTTTAGGCTCAGTGGTGGCCCCCCCGCTCAAAAACTCCGAACTTTTAGCTCTACTACTTAAATCCATGCAATTTCCGAAATTCCCATACCTTAGAAAAGTAGCATGGGGTGTTTTGAATCTACGATTTTCAATACTGATCAAAGAGGTGTTGATCATCACAGAGATCTAGAGGGACTGAGCCGAACAAGGTAGGTCAAGCGACAAGACTAGGGCCGAGTCCGCGATTAGATGGAGTACATACACGTACCCGGATTCAAATGCTGTTGTAAATAGGACCTTGTGAGGTTGAAAGACATGCGCTGTTGCATGAAACGCTCCGTAGGGCTTAAAGACTGAATACGAAAGCTGGGCTTGACACGATTACACAGCACACTTGGCAGTGACAAATTGATGCAAGTACGGACGCGGTGACTCAAGATGGAGCAGGAATGTTGACGTCAGCCAGATGGCTTAGCAAGCGAGAGGATGGATACAAATCTCAGAAAACCACAGACCCTTGGTTGATTCTGACGGGGGTGCCGGAAAGACCGGGCAACGTTAACACATGTAGGGTTGCGACGGGGCTGTAATACGGCAACAAAAGGTCGAACGGTGGATGGGACGGGTGCTGGACGGGGAGAGAAGGATGGAAAAAGGTTCGCCAACCTGTTTCTGAAAAGGAAGGAACTGAGGACTGGAAAGTCGTTTATATATGTATTTTGTGTTCTGTATATTGATATTTCAATAAGCCCACAGCCCGTGCTGGGGAAAAGGTTATCGGATGATCTGACAACCGGGGCGGAAGCTGTATGTCCGGTGTGATTAGTGCGGCGGCGGTTGCTGAAGGCCGAATGCTGGTGCTGCGACGACTCTTTTCTCTCTCACGCTCTGTTTTGCTCGCAAGTAACCCTCGTCGTCTCTCCACGACGCACGCAATCTCCCAATCGTCCGTCTTCACCTCGTGTTGTCGCCACCCTCACGCGACATCTGCTCGTATTCCTACGCTTCTCACTCTGCCACTCCTCCCTCTCGTCCACCACCCCCATCATCGAATCAGGCCAACAGCTTTCCTTCTTTCTTAATCGTTCCTTCCCCATCAATCATCTGCCCATCAGTCGATCAACCCATTCGTCCATTCATATAGTCTGATCCAAAAATCTTACACTCTCTTACACATATACTCACTCTCACCTCTCACTCTCTCACTCTCATCTGGCTGTAAACGACATACACCCCCCGTCTCTCTCTCTCAACGCCTCCCTCGTCGCTTCACGGTCTAGCGTCGCTGCATTCTATTAAATACCACCACCCACTACTACCTCCATAACAATTGGCGTCCAACGGCGTCAGCACATATTTCCTAATGAACATAACAGCATCAAATCCCCCGATTCTCCCTCCCCCTCCTCCCCTCTCAACACTTTCGCCGCTTCCGCCACTGGCTCCTCCAGTTCCGGACTCGATCCTGCTGCTTGCCGCGCCGGTAGTCGCTTACTGGTGCATGTCCCTAATCTTTCATTTTCTTGACTCCTACGATCTCCTTTCCCGCTACCGACTACACACACCCGCCGAGGTGCTGAAAAGGAACCATGTGTCTCGTGGGGAAGTTGTACGGGACGTTATTGTACAACAGGTAATTCAGTCCTTTGTCGGCTGGTGCATTAGCTTGTCGGAGGGCATTGAAATGAGGGGGGGCGAGTGGTGGGAAGTTCTTAAATTGTACTCAAAGTTCTTGCAAGTGGAGCGATGGGCTATAAGCTGGCTGCAGGTGGTAGGAATAGACGGATCTGGACTAGAGGACAAGATCGTGGCGGGGATCACGGCGGTCGGGGCAGACAATTTGTTGGAGGGGGTTGTGCGGCTCTTGGGGTTGGAACCGACTGAAAATGGGAATTGGAGGTATAAACTTGTCGAGGTCGCGTACTGGTACGTCCTCCCCGCGGCCCGGATGTGGGTCGCAATCTTTATTCTCGACACCTGGCAATACTTTTTGCACAGGCTCATGCACGAATCGAAATGGCTTTACCGTGAGTTGCACTTTTCGCCACCTTTGGCGATTCCATATCATCCCGTTTCGTTTCGTTTCTAACCAAGTCGGCTCAGGAACCTTCCACTCACGACACCACCGCCTCTACGTACCTTACGCATTTGGCGCGCTTTACAACCATCCGTTTGAGGGTCTTCTGATGGACACGCTTGGTGCAGGTATCGCCTATAAAATATCAGGACTGAAGACACGCGGAGGAGTGTTCTTCTTCACCTTCTCGACCATGAAAACAGTCGACGATCATTGCGGCTACTCTCTCCCATTCGATCCGTTACAGTACTTCTTCTGGAACAATGCCGGTTATCATGATGTGCATCACCAGGGGTGGGGCATCAAGGTTAGTTTTCTTCCCTATTTTCACGTTTTCGTCGTCAGGCAAGTTACTTACTATATGTAGACAAATTTCTCGCAGCCATTCTTCATTTGCTGGGACCGCTGGCTCGGAACCCAGTGGACAGGCGGTGACGTTTCATCCAGATACGCAGCATCCCGGGAGAAAGCGGCAGCAGCGGTAACACGAGACTCGAAGTTACTAGAACAGAAGGAAGATATCACGAACTCAACAAAAGGCGTTTCGACATCATCCCATACCAACGGGAGTGCGAATGGTTACGCGAACAGCGGGCTAAAGCCAAGGATACCGAAAGGGAAACCGAAGGAACAGGCAGAGGACTCGCGAAACCAGATCCTTGACGATGAGGGCGAGAGTGTATTATTGGAGGAGCATCGAGAAGAAATGGAGGTGGAGCAGCAAATGGAAAGAGAACGACAAAGCCGATGGGCAAATGGAGAAGCCAGGTAATGTGTGCTGATTGGGTCTGGCTGGGGAAATGATAAGTTGTATGTGTGAGGAGTATATTCGTAGTATTATTGTACTGATACTTTTCTTATTTCTATTTCTTTTCTTTTCTTTTCTACTTACCTTCTCGATCCCCACACTCTCCCCTTTTATCTATATTTTACGTTTCTAACTTCACCCTACCTTATCTTTCACACCTTCCTTGATGTGGCTCTCCTCATTTCTTTGTTTGTATTTTTCGCTACACGAGAGAAACGCTGGGTTGGTTTGGGTTTTCTTTTTTTCATTGACTGACATGTTGGATGGTTTGGGGCACGGGATCGAGATCGAGTACGACTAAGCATAATATTACCGGGGAAATCAGGCGTAGGTCCTGGGGGCTTTTTTCCGGGTACGGATGGGACTGTCGAAGAACTAGAGGACCGAGGAGGAAGACATGCTAGATATGTTTCTGGTGTAATTGGATTATTACAACACTTTTTCTTTTCTTTTCCCCTTACTTCTCTTGAGGTTTACGGGGATTTTTTCTTCTCTCTTTCGCTTTGGGTCCAGGTGTCTCAAGCTATTAATACGTGAATTATGATGAATAGGATGCGGGGTGGGAAGAAGCTGGTGATTAGAACAAATGCAGGGCCAACCGCAAGCAAAATACGGGAAGGGTGGGGGAATAGGGAACAGGAGAGGGTAGTGCTATATGTGCAATCGTTGGTTGTACGACTCGCACCGGACTTGGTTCCATCCTGTCTTTCTTTCCTCTGCTCTCGTTAATTTATCTCCACTGTTCTACTGGGTTGTTGGGTTTGTTGGGCTGTTCTTTTGTCCATTCGTTCAATGTATTTTATGTATCAAAGTACAAAAAGTACACTGGTCTCTAGGTTGGGGGTTATGGCTAATTGAGTTGGATGGTCATGTGGAAGAAGCTTGAACCTTGAACCTTGCGGTATTGGAAGGAAGGGCTTGTATTTATTTAGCTATTTTTCCTTTGCGGTGTTTCGGTTCTGAACAACAGGTTTATAAAACCTCCCAAAAAAAAACACTACATGTAGTTACAGGAGTAACTAAAGTACAATGACATTGTAAAGTAGCTGCATCACAACTCAGCACTCGGTGGTGTAGAGGAATAGAGGCGAACCAGCATCGGTGACAGAGCTAGGATAAAAACCCTCCTAAGACCAGGAATGGGACGAATTTTTTTAATAAAAGATAAATAAGAGGTCGGACTAGGTGGGCTGATATGAGATGAAGTGGGGTGAGATAGTGCTTGTTTTATGTTTAACCCTTGACCCCTCGATGTCTCCGATTTCCTTCCCCCGCCCCGTCACACGGACGCTAACGGAGATCTCCTGGAAATGGTGGTTGGCTTTATTTTGACGTCAGCCCATAGTTCCGTGTTGATATTTAGGGGGAGCTAGGGCTGTCATATTATAGTCATTTTACTACCTAGAGTTTTTTTGTTTTTTTCGGGATATTGTGAGATTGAGTGGGCTAGGTTAATTTCGTTAGAATTTGTTTAGAGCTTCCGTATCGAAAAGTTTGGTATACATAGATGTCTGAAGGCTGGAGCATTCATTAACGCACTTCATGAAACGTGACCGAAACCCACAGGCCACCTATGAAATGTGCTTATTATTTAGCGATATCAACACCTGGACTTTGGCCGACCGCCTTGCTTTCTGTTGGCTTGTATGGATGATCACTTTCCGTTCTTCTGTGCTCGCACTAACGCGCAAGCTGATTTTGTTAAAATCTCTAATAGGTAGTTATTAATGACGCATCACTAATGTCTGATCTTCTCCTTTGATTCGAAAACACGTTATTTGCAGGCTAGACCTAGATCTGACTTGAGTGTCCGAAAAAATTCATGAGGTGCAGCAGGATGCGGCAAATGCATACGCGCGGCAATTCATGAGACATGCTTTACAGCCCCAACCACGTCAACGACCCAGAAGGGGGGTGCCTAAGCTGGTGTAACAGCCGCACCTATGTATAATTGCCGCCTTGTGAGAATATTATTATACCCAACAAAGGGGGGAAGGGGGGTAGTATGCGAGTATACTTAAAGCCTTTGCTGGCCGGAATCTTCAGAGGTTCGGGGAGGGTGTCTTTAAACTCGATATTGCAGAAGCGACTTCCACCGAAAGAGAAAAGAGATGGCTGCAGCTATTGGACTGGGTTCAGGAATCATCGCGTTCCTGACGGTCTCGGTTCAGGTTTCTGCGGTCCTGTACTCGATGTATGACGATTTCACGGAAGCGCCTGAGGAAATTCAGAATATTGCCGGCAGGATCGAAATACTGAATTTCTACCTTGGTTGGGCGCAGAAAGAGGAACAGAGGCTGAACGCTGGGGGGTTTACTAGCCAAATTAATACTGAGTTAGCGAAGCTATGGGCGTCGCGTTATGTAAAGTTGAGGGACGACACCGCCGAGTTTCTGGATTATGAGCAGCAATTGAAGAGGAAGGTTAGCTCTGGGTGGCAGGTTAGATCTAGGGTGGCTTGGGTTGTTAAAAATAAGAGGAGGGTGTTAGAGTTTGATGGGAAAGTTACGCGCCATTTGGTAGCCTTCGAGCGTATGTTGGATATTGTTACCCAGTGAGTACTTCTAACCACTGTTGGGGATGGCGGGTAGTTTTTAGTGTTGCTTACACCTAATTAGGGAAGGCATCGAGGATTTGAAAGTGCAGCAGCATCAACACTTCAATGATACAAGCAAGGCATTAGTGACACAGTCTGAGCAAATCAAAGACTCAAATTTGTCACAGATCGCACTCCACACGGAGTCACATGTTTATCTTCGAAACATAGAAACCCTAGCTCAGAGATCCACAACTACCATCGAGAACACGATTGTTTCCGAGATTTCTGCGTCTCGGAGGCAAACAGACATGCTGGGTTTAAAGATTGAATCCTTAGGCCAACGTCTGAACACCTCAAATTTAGTGACACAGCAGTTTCTTGCTGCTGAGCTAAACCGAATACAAGGGCAAGTTACGCAAGAAATTCGTAACATAGCACCTAGCATCGCTGAGCCAATATATACAACTCTGTCTACAACGCAGAGTGTTGTGCGAAAATCAGTCTCGGTTTGTCTTAGCAACTGGAGCAATTATCGTTTGCCTATAGGCCAGCTTCAGGTTTTTACGAGATCAAGGAAAACAAAAAATAGCTCGAATACCGAAAGCACCAATGGGCAAAGAAGTTACACGCGTTTCGGGTTTTTCCCGGCCCCGTGGCTATCAGACACAAATATCGTGGCATATATTCAATTTTATAGTACACCCCGCATGCCGACCTGGAATTTGGACTACCCCATTACCATATCAGTAAATAATCAAGCCTTTCTAGCGATAGAAAAGAACGATATTTCCCTCCTCCAGCGTCTGCTAGGTTCCGATAATGTGAGGCCGAACGACCGGGATAAATTTGGTTGGACGTTATTACACGTAAGTGATTCTTGCCCGCGATTCTTGCCTTCTAATCATTATTTCTGGGAAGCAAACCTTATGCTAGGAAGACGTTGAAGTTACCTTTATAAGTAAGGTGCACTATAGCCTAAGTTTATTAGCGCCTTGCTTTGAAACAGTAGCCTCAACGTCTTATTGCCCAGGTATCCCTCGAGTCAATACGAAAAGACCATTTCACAATATGCCTCTTCCCCTCACCTTAATTCTGGATATCGTTCTAATATATAAAAGAAAGCAGCAAGATGGCGTCGATCTGAGATTTGTAACATTTTAATTAATGAAGGCGCAGACACAAATGCAACAGATGACTCGGGAATGTGGGTTTGGGCTAATGCCTCCTATGTTTATCTTAATTACCCACGATAACTGACCCTATTTCGAACTAAGGACACCTTTGCACGTCGCCTGCGAATACGGAGTATCGCAAACCGTAGTACTCCTCATTAACAACGCTAGTGATATGTCGGATTCAGTTATCTCGGCTGCAACAAGAGCATATGCTACTATTCCTAGTATTTTCCACCGTGCGATCGGTTCGCTGTTTTTCCGGCTATTCCAAGACTTTACCGGGTTCGAAGACATGGATCCTACGTTAATTGCAACTATCCTTTGTTTTCATCTTTCCGGAACTTTCAAGTTGCCGCCTGGCACTCGAAGCTTAAGAAGCTGGCTATTATCGCGTCGACCAAAACATTTGGATTCAGGCTTGCCGACTGAAGGCTTAATTTCTGATGAGCTTAAAACACTGTTTAGTAGCTTCACTGGAGCCCAGATGAAGGCCATGGTCACGGCGGTAAGACATTCCTGCAGGGTCAAATCACCAGATCTTTTTATTTTACTTTCCGATTACGGAATTATCGATAGCATTTCTAGCGAAGAGGTTATATTCTCACTGAGCATTGCCTCTGAATGCGGAAGTCTGGTGCCAATTAGAAAATTACAAAAAATGAAAGCCTCTTTGCACAAAAAGTCAGGGTCCTATTCCGGAGGTCAGGTAAAGTATCAAGGCCGGGCCGAGATGGTGAAGGCCATTCTTGATGAGGAGACTTTTAACAAGTCTCCAAAGGCTATTACTAGCAATACGTCAGATGGAGCTAGTCGAGGTGTAGCTGGTTCTGGGTATGGCACTACTTCGCTGATGTTCGCCGCAGTAAAAGGCGATATCGATACACTGAGATACTTGATCGAAAGTGGAGAAGATGTACAAGCTGCGGATTGGTGCGGCCGCACAGCCCTTGATCATGCCATAGCATCAAGTGAAGATAACTCGGGAGCCATTATCGAGCTATTACAGGAAGCACAGAGCAAAGCAGAATTGAAGAGGCCCTTGGCTTTAGCTGCAGGTCTGTGAACCAACTTTCACCAATTCTTATTGTTTTAATTGGCTAAACCCGATAGGACGTCCTTCATCTCAAGGCTCGCCAAAGCACAACGATCAGCCAAGCCTGCAAGCAAAAATTTGGGTATATTTTACCCAGATACACTCGTTTCTCATGGATTGGTGGGAATATCTGAGGAAATTTACACTTTCAGATGTCTACATTATTATTTCTGCACTCTTGGTTTTCGCCTGCGGGGCTTTTGGATATTTTGCGTACAAGTATATATTGAACAGATGGTTCATGTACCTTGTTGCGGCATATTCGATATACCTATTAGGAAAGTCTAGGGGTCAGGCCTAGTAATAGTTTGGGATATATATTGGAGTTATATTAGGTGGGTTGGTCTGGGTTTATTTAATTTCTAATCCTTCTTGGGGATATGTACACTATGGGAAATATCTTCTCCCCTTTTACCACTAAGTATGGAAATGATCGATTATCGTCTTAGAATAGCAGCACATAGCTAAAATTACCTCGAATATACATGTAGTATCTCTATAGGTTGAAGTATTGTATGCTTGCAAGATAGCTGTCTCCGGTGTGGCGGGGCAGCCTGCGGATGGCTTAGACTGGAACAGCGGCAATCTTAGTGATCATGCTGTATGGTTTCAATACGTAACCCCATCAATTTAAACACCGAGATTCTGCATAAAGGTGACTTAAACTCCAGATCCGCCACCCGCATAGCCAGGGCTTAGACACATCCTAGTATCAGGTTGATTCTCTATTAGCAAGGGTTTAAGTGCTTCTCTTATCAAGGTCAAAATTGAATGTACTCGTAACGGTAGCAGATCGCGAAGATACCATGGTGCAGACGCTCACTCGGCTGGGCAAGATTTCTGTAGCCGTAATCCATGACAGCTTTTAGGTTTTCCTTACTATCAAAAGCCCCCATGTCCCGTGACCTGTTCGCCCTTAATCCTGCCATTCGCTCTCGTCTCCACCCTGAAATATGAAAGGTCGGATTAACCCTCCGGTGACGACACTCTCGTCTTGCTCTGGCTCGGGATGTCTCTAGCCATTTCTCACCGCACTTATACACCATAGACTACCCACGCAATGGTACTTGGTGCTGTTTTCCAAAAGGCCAGACTGTTGGAAAGATACATAATCTCAGGATTTTAGATCAATCCGCATTAGGCTATCCATCAGAGATGAAGTACTATTCGGTTTGAACAAGGTCCCATCTTCGCCTTCGGACGACCGGGAGAATAGCCTCTCGGTCTGTATAGGATACATACCCGAAAGCACGTACAACAAAAACCATCCCAAAGAATGCGAAATGTCCATAAAAATGAGCCCAATGATCTGGCTGCAGCTATTTGCATCAAGAAGAAAGCCCACTCAGATGCGACAAACATGTGGGGAAAAAGAAAAAGAAAAACAAGCCATGCCCTATAAATGAGAGACAAAAGAAATAAATCGACAGAAGTGAGTGTAAGAAAGAAAATTAATCCTTTTGTGATGGGCTATTTCCACCCAAATCCCCTAGACAAACGATTTTCATAAGTATGTTGGCTTGTATCTTGCACCCAAAAATATAGCCATGCCGTAAATGTACGCCACCTCCCCCCAAAAGAAAAGTCAAGAAATAAGAGATAAGAAATGACAGTGAATGGTGGTATATAGCAAAAAGCAGCCCCAAAAACCCCATAATTTTTACATCGCCAAAAGTAGCGTCCAGAATGAATGAAATATGCGCCGCTAAAACTCGAAACATACGAGAGGGAAAAAGAAAAAGGAAAGAAACACAGGAAAATCATAGTAATATGTATTCATGAATCGTCACCGAAATTCATCGCAGGATTAAAATAGGGATAGTACGAAAAAAAAAAACCGTGACTTGTCCTCGTTACCTAAACAACGACTTCCCTCAAATATCCCAATTCATCAACCAATTCATCCCTCCACGCCAACTCCCCCGCGACTTCCTCACGCAGACATGCCAGTGGTTTTGGGCCACCAGAAATCCCTACGTATGATGCTTCACTAAGAATAACGTCACCAGCATATTTTCCAATGTCTCTGTTACCGCCAGGTACGCCCGAAATTTCATCAAAGTTGTAGTATTTTGGATACACACGTTCACAAGGTTGGTATGAAGTAGTGATACCCAAGCCGTCCACAGGTGTCTCAACTTCATAGGTCTCATCCTCGTCATCCTCGCCATCGCTGGAGCAGCTCTCCTCTGGCGAAAAAGCGGAGTGTACCATAGGAGAGCATGCAGATCCGTCGTTACAGGAACAGCTGGACGTTAACGAGTGTGATGGCGAAGGTGATGTGTTTGCGATTTCTGTTGACTCTTTGTTTGCATCGGAAGTGGTTCTTGGTATCTCTGGCTGTGGGTCCGGAAGTGGGGAGATATATGTATTCATCGCTACTGGAGAATGATAGTAAGCCCTTGCAGGCTCTGGTCGATGCGATATATCATGAACTAGCCCTGGTGATATCTCCTCTCTCAGATATCCTACTATATCTGAGATGTTATGTTCGGGTTCTGAAGGCACAGATACCTTTTTATTGGATGGAATGTCTTCTTGAAGACCGACTGGTATCGCTTCTCCCGCCCTCATTTCCCTGTAATCGATCATGCGGGGGTTTTTATCTCCATCATCCACCCTGGCCTTGCTCCTGCTACGAAAAAGGCTCGATGTCTTCCTCACTAGGGACCATTTCCTTTTGATGCTCGTTTCCTCAGTAGTAGATGCGTTGATCTCGCCGCCAAAGAACATTGATGAAACACGGCGGACACTACTTGCTCTAATCCTCCCTTTAAAGCTTCCAGGGTTCCAAGTCAATTCTGCCCCCGAATTTGTCCGGGAATGTGTTGGATGTGTCGGGTGTTCCGGTACCTTCCGAGGTTCTTCATATGCCTTTCCTCCATCGTCACCGCTACCTGCGAATACCGAGGATCTAATTACACCAACTGGCGATATCACCTTTTCCCTATCGTCTAGTGGTGATGTTGGAGATGTAACTTGAGGTGGTAGATACACATGTGGGGGTGGAGGTGGAGGTGGAGGTTTGACTGGTGATGGTAGAAGTTCGAGTGGAACGTATAATATTGATGCTAAGCGACCTGTTCTCGGATCCGCGGTTGTAAGCTCCGGAGAGGAGCTAGGGTCTGGGATGCAACGCTTTGAGTCCAAAAGAAACTACGGGTTGGTTAGTATCAGCAAAGAAACCAAGCAATTTAATGCTGTTACAGATTTCTAGTAGGAAGGCAAACATAATATGTGTATTCACAACCCATCTCAAGTCCACCTTGATCAGTTATCATATACTTCCAGACTCCTTTACCAACTCGAATATCATGTTCCATAACAGAAGCTGTGCGGTAATTGTCCCAGGACCCTAATAAATGTACAGTTTGAGGGGTCGTATCTAGAGGAAGGACTCTATGTATATAGTTAGTGGGAACTCTCTGTAGATGCAGAATAAGAAAAATAATTTGGTCCTTGAAAAGAATAGGGTAATAGTAATAGTATTATAGACTAAAGGGTGTTATAGAAATCACTTATTGAATTGAGGAAAAGGGAGAACGAGGCAGAAGGCAGTGGCTGATAGTTGATAAAAGCAGAATGTGGGGAAACAAACATCCGGAAGGAAACCAGAGCTCTTGCACCCCTTCCATCTTTGCTGTTGGCTTTTAGGTACGCCGTCGTCATTTTTCTTCTATATTATTGAAATTGAACCCTATCGGGTATATAACAAATTTTATGCTCCAGTTTAGTCGTCTCGACGTCGTTACCACGGTCGATAAACGACGTGAATTGCACAACGGAATTAAGAACAACTATCTGAATTACTGGACATGAATGTCAATATATATAAAGAAAAGATAGGTACAGTGGGATTTGATATAGGTTCGTATTGGAAGGCTGGAAATAGTGCTTTTCAGTAGCAAGAACGGTACACAAACCTCTTTACTTTCGCAGGCAACTGCTCTCGAGGATAAAAAATCCGAAGCTTCTATCCGGGTCTACTCTGCTATAGAGAAGAGTGTACACGATCTAATGAGTGGTATGATCGGTTATGCAGGTAGCCGTCTCGGGTTGAGTCCCGACTTAAGCAAACGTTGTAGAGATGCAGAAGGTAGGTAGGTAGCCACGAAGCCCAAGAAGTCGGGAATTCGGGGTGGACACAAGCCGGCAGATATATATTTAAGATAGATCGAGTAAAGATGGCGAAATGAAACGAAAGTGAGTTTTCATTTCATTGACGGTGATGTTTGATGAGGAAGATGGGGGTGAAGGTGTATGATACAAGGAGTGACCAGTGAATGGATGGTGGGATGGGGGGGTAGGATATGGCAGATGGTTGGTTTAAAGGAGCTGGAGGCGGTTCAGTAGCAGGATTGCAAGGGAGGCTTGACAAAACCCAGTTAACGGTCCAGAAAGCACAACTGCACGGCCAGCAGCAGAAGCACGTAAAAGCTGTAAGCCAACAGCAGCTCCGATCAGCCAGTCCCGAGTGCGTAAAGGAGCGAATGTCGTGACTGGTGGTGTCACTGGCGTGGAGTATGTTTTGCAATTGCTTTTGCCTCAACTTCTGCTTCGTCGTCCACCACTCGCGGACTAGAGCAAGGAAGAGGCAAATTTGAAATTTCCTGGGCGCCGTGGCCCTGATCTGTCCCAGGATATTGGACCAGATTGGTCGGTCAGGCTCCCCTTTGTAGCAACTCACTTTCAGGCACTGGGTTAGCTCCGTTTAACTTGGGACTCGTCCAGGATTTCGTATTGTACTTGATTCGTATGTATTTATTTGGTTCTGTTGATCGATATCATAACGCTCGAGGCTGCTGTTCCATTCAGCCCCAGCTGTGTGGCCATTTCCCTGTTGCTGCGGTAGAAGCCTCACGAACTGCGGCGAACCAGTGCTCCTAAACGAACGCGCCTTTTTAACCCCCGCCCACCAACTGCTGGATCCATCACCCCAGTAACTCTAGCGTGCCAGGCACCCGTGGACCAACCAACATGTTCCGCACCCACGTTGGTCTGCAAGGACAAGGTGAACCCAAATGTTTACCATGACGCCAAATCGCTTGACCCTATGCATATGCAGGGGCCAATGAATGGCCAGGTCTTTGCTAGACGGGACGACTGGAACAGGGACGATTCGCTAAACCCCTTCCGCGAATCTGGAGGTGGACCGAGGTGAGCGCTTGGCCAGATGAACTTGAAGTTATTTTTCCACATGTTTTGACAATTAGCTCTACTTATCCTCAGTGTATTATCGCTTGTACAGAGGCCTGCCCCCAGTGTGCTGTAAATCAGCCACTAAATGTGGTCTTCGGGGCTTGGGGCGAGTCAGCATTTCTCATGTCTCAGCCGCGGAAATTGATGACTTCCGAGACCGCGCGACTACCGAAGCGCAAACAATCTTAACCAAACAACCAATGTTGCACCGTGCCAAGGTTATGTCGCTTACACTTCAACAACCCGCGTTTCCGCTCGATCAGCAGGCTTTCATCTCTTGCTGTATTACTGGAGGTATATTCCTTATTTTTTGACAAACATCATTTACAACATGCTTCAAATAAAGTTTTTACAGATTTGTCTGAAGTTTTGAGTATGAGGTTAATTCTCTTGAAACTTTCTTCATTTTGGTAGTGTCCTGTCGGGTGCCGCAGTTCCTGGTTGAAGAAAATTAATTAATCTTGAATCCATAGATCGGATCGGGTAGTGGGACCTTGCATGAGATAAGGATCCACACCACATGTTTATCCGATCGGCCAAATTCTCGACAATCGATGCTCTCCACAGGCCGACTGGGAGTTGTTGTTGGGTTTCGGTAATTCATCTCTTTGGAGTGCTCTGGATTCTTACTGACGAATTTCTAGACGGACTCATGCTTCCTACGACTCAGCAAAGTTTGGGATATTTGGTGACACACTCGAATTTCAGCAGTGTACTACGGGTGTAGGGGTAAGTCTGTCACCAGGCGGCGGTACGAGTAAGAGAGGGCTGCCTTTCCTCCCAACCTACAACTCCCCAAGAGCTCTGATGGAACTTGCCAATGAATGAAGGATGCCGCCACTAAGTATTGGCCTAAAATCGGTTAGTAAAATTGGGAGACTCGGGCAAGTTTGAGTCTCTTGAGAGAAGAACTGTACTGGTACCTTTACCCCGGCACCCGTAGTACATATTCTCTTCGCCCAGGCAGGAGTGACGCTATCATGACATTAAAATGCTAACTTCTGTGGAGTGATGTTAGCGGGTGATATTGTGTGATTCTAGCTATATTTCTTGGTCCCTGAGGTATTGAAAGCTGGCTTTATACTCTCTATATTACCTGAGGTGATACGTACGAATGAAGTGGATTTTCAGGTGCCATGGACAGTCCCGACTACTTGTGCACCGTGGTTAATTACGCACTAACTTCAAAGGTTCACGCCCAAAGCCCTTCAAGAGATACTCTCCACGTATTGGGATCTCGTGGGATCTAGAAGTATTTTCAGGGGCGTGGATAACCTTCTTATTTTCGGGATTTAGAAACCAATATTCATAGATTTCTGGCCATGGTTTTTAATGGATCCGGTTTGAGATGACTAAAAAAATTTCTTTCACAGATTCTTAAGTAACTAGTTTTGGATAAATGGGAACCTAACTAGCCAAAATGTTGGTGCTGCATATGGCTTCAAAAGTCTCAAGCTTCGCTAGTCTCGTGCCCAACCCCATACACGCAGCTTGTGCGTGTATGGGGCTGGGCACGAGACTAAAGCTTCGCAACGGGACAAGATTCACTCGGCGGCTATGTGCATTAGGTTTGGCGAAAGTGACGCCAGCTATCCCCAATATTAAGCGCTCTATCGAAATTTCACAGTGTCACGGTCACTTCTCGAGAAGCCAGATCATCCAAACTACTAACCTGGTGAGGTTAGGTTCTAAAAGCAGTTGGCAAGATGTCCTCTATCATGAGAAACTTTGACTGCACGTAACATCAAAGCAGCGTTCAAACGCTCCCATCATTGGCATACTCCACCCATGATTATCAGAACCTCCTGAGACTCTTCAAGTTATTTCCTTGGAATGAAAGATGCCTGATACTACTATGTACGTTGAACCCAACGATTCTCCAGCCTAGAAATTGCTCTAAGTAGTACATGTATGCACACATGTGTGGTGTAGTCAAAGTGCCTTACCAGGTGGAACCGAGTTAGAAAAGCAAGCATGACTAAAAAGAGATAGAAAGCCTTTAAGAATAAGCAAATTCAAGGCTCAAACGAGAAAACAAAAAAAGAAATTTGTTTTTCGCCAGAGAGATGCAGATGCCAAGCCCCGATATGCATGTGGAAGTATATCGTGGCCAGGTGTTCGATTGACTTCATCGATCAGGTCACATTTCTAAGTCTGTCAGCTGCCTGTGACAGTATGATTCAAACTTACTTCATGGGAAAGCTCTGTAATTTCAGGTGGAGCAAACATGGAGGCGAGTAGGAAAATTTGGGGTCACGTGCGGCATCTCTTTAGATTATAAAGTTCCCAGGGAAACTATAGTTATGGAGTACTATCGTGGCATGCTGTCTTTTTGGGTGCTTTTTCTATCGTCTCATTGGATATTGAGACAATTCAGCCCAGGTTATCGTATGACCCAGTTTTGCGACTTCGTTTATAAAACGAGTGATATTTCATAAACGGAAAAAAATACGGAGTAAGAAAAGCACTACATATCTGTGTCTCTGATACTTATAAGCACTTACAAGCCTCTAGATTTAATACTACATATTTTTTCGTGATTAGCATGAGATGTGTCGTACTGCTCATAGACTTTATTCGAAGGGAGGCAGCTAGTGGTCTGAATTTTTCTATCTCGCAAACTCAACATACTCTCATTCCTACTTGTCTAGAGCTTGTGTAATTGTTCAATTCTAGGAAAGGTTCTAGATCTAGTGTAGTGAATGTTTGTAAAAATGAAATAAGAGAAATTTCCTTGATCACTCGTACTCCTAGCTACGGTGACTTTGAATGCCTGTTTACATGATGACACAACTGGATAATTTTTGTTAAACCTATTCCTTATACGCCGAAACAAATGAAAACGTTGTTGTTAGTTATTCTTTGACACCATAAAACTCCGCAGCTCGTTTCTTAAATACGACATTAGATCCCATATTCGCTGTCGTCAACATGAAGAAATCCATGTTTTCGGGTCGTTTGGATTCATCTGGAAGCCGTATATCATAGTGATGAATAAGGTATGCACATAACACCTTGAGCTCCAACGCTGCCCATGCCTTTCCGGGACTGTATTATATCCATAAGCCTTGATTCAAGTACAAAATATGGAGATCGATAACTTACCAGACATGTCTGCCATATCCAAACCCAAGGAGAGGAGGAGAGCATGTGGCGCTTGTTAGTCTGTTTGCTGGGATGTCCTGGTCTTTGTTGTAAAATCTTAACCCGTTAAACTCCCGTGCAGATGTAAAGTTATTGTCATCCATGGCAAGGGACAACAATGGTACCGCAACGTCTGTTCCTTTAGGAACGGTTATGCCGTTTGAAAAGGTGAAATCTTTTTGTGCCCTCCTTGCGCAAGTGGCTGAACGATATGTTTTAGTAACCCAATATAACGTGCCTAAAGATGTTGCAGCAACGTACCAATTCGATGGGGATGCATTCTCTGAGACTCTTTTATGAAACTCTCAAGGATCATCATTTTGTCGACTGCCACTTTATTCCATCCACCCTCCTGTTTCAGGACGCTGCGAATCTCTTCACGTATGGCTGGGATGAATTTTTTCTGACCAGCGATGTCGAAGATGCAGTGCGTAAAAGCCTTTGATCTCTAAGGTTAGCTTTAAACCTCTTATGCTGTAGCTAGGGGTATATCTGGAAACAAACCTGTACTGTCAAGTTGACTGCTCCAATGTTGAGTGTCAAGATAGATTGAGATATATCCCAGGGAGACCATCTCTGGAAGGTTGGAGGGTTATCCATGAGCACTTGGAGAGCGTCATCCTATTGATTTTATGATTAGCTTGATTCCTTATTGGATTGAAAAGTCCTCTGTGATCGATCTGAATAGCTAACAGGAGTTAAAATGGTGAAACATACCGCTTTTTCGTTGGAGCCTTCAGCTGCCAGACGTCTACGCTCGTTTACCAATGCAATCACTCGGTTTTCAGCATTTTTACGTCTCCTGTAGTCTCCTCGTATGTAGCGGACGACGATTCTATCACTTCACGTTAGAAGATCAGGTTTCAGCGACGAGGTGAAATGTGTAGTCACGCTACATACCCCTTCAAAAAGTTCGGCAAGTATCGAATGATATATCCGCTCAAAATAGCATTTATGGCAAAATCCACCATCACGTCGATGAACCTGTAATCACGGCCTTTGATTGTCAGCGTGAGAAAGATAGTATAGAAGTTAGGTTTGAGGGCTGGGTACTAACAAAGCTTGGGCCCCACTAGCCACCTGTTATTTCCTGTCGCTAAAACTCTCTTTGATACTTCGTACGCTGATACTGAGTATTCTGCGCCACAAAATAGTTAGTAAAGACACTATTTTTGGGTTTTGCTAAGAGTAGTTACCTTGATTTTCAGCCCCCTCGAGTAGTTCTCCGAACTGGTAAATAATTTCCTCTGTGAACATCGGCAGGACCTTGGGTAGCCTGTTGATCAGGAAGGTCCTCAGAAGTCGAAGATGATATTGCTCCCTCTCGGCTACTTTTCCATCATCAAAAAGGCCAGGGATTGTGTGATCAGTTTGCATTTCCTGAGACGGTGCCCAGGGGTTAGAAGGTGTTGTCCATCTAGTCGATATAACATGACAAAGACATGTGATACTTACGTCGCGAAGCTTTTCACTCATGGAGAGAACGCTTTCTGGAGCGTCTGCCATCTCCTTGATATATTTTGGGTTGGAAGTCATTACGCAGTAGTCTCCCAGCGTCCTGACTTGATAGATGTCATGTTTCTGGATAAATATTAGCATTAGAAACACGTTCTTTGAAATTCTGGTTCTGGTTCAGCTCTACTTACTTGATATCCTAGATCAATGATTTTTGCCGCACCGAATATAAATTTGAGCCCTCCACACCAGTGACCCAATAACCCTGAACTACCCTCAACCAGCGGGGCATTGGACTAATTTCTGATCAGTACGAGAGGAAAGGTATTGAGTTGGACGATAGACATACGCTTTCTCCTTTCGGTGTTGCTTGGATATACACAAACATAAGTGTATTCAGCACAACGAGGAACCAGATGAAATTAGAGAGACTCAAACTCGGAAGCTCGAGTGTAATTGATGATGGATTAAACATATTGAAGGCTTGCTTCTATGTATATTTTTAGTGTTTATGGTTTTAGAGAGTTTAAACCTTTGTTGCGGGAACAATCTTTGATAGCTATATAGCTATATAGTAGCTGAATCTGAGGCTTGATGAACTGGAGTTTTGTCCGGCTGAATGACTACTTATATATTCAGTTGCAGCCTCGATCCATTATAACAAGAAGCCTTCTTAGTGTCATTATTCATTTCAAGACGCTTATGCTTTCGTCCTTGTTTGAATAAAGCATATTCTGAAGACTGGGGCTGTGTGTGCAGGCAAGATCAATGATTCAGCATTAACGTTGGAACTCCATGAGCCGCAATCAAAGGCCTGGAGAGATTAGAAAAGCTATTTCAGTTCGGTAAATAGTTTTCCTAGGCAAAGGTCCAGGATATCGGCGGTTCGGAAGCCTAGGCCTGGGAGAATAGGAAGGTAGTAGCTGGACTGACGATCATGATGCAACCAAATATTACCGCATTCTAACTAGGCCGGGGCCAGTTCCACTTGACGGCATACAGCCAGTGATTGCGGCTCTGCTGCTACGAGGTGGTGGATTTCCACTAAATCTCGAACAAGATCAAAGAATTCCAGAAGTTTACGAAACACCCATGCGGAAGAATATGAGTTGCCGTTTATAGATCGTCTCACAAGCGCTTATTTCTGCATGCATTACTGCACTGCTGAGAATTCCACAATGGCGTTAATATATCGTATCGGTTGACTACATGAGTACTGCCACGGCCATAGGGCTGGCGCCGGGGTGGGACGGCGAGCTTTCGTCTAATTACCCTTTCAGATCTCCAGTACCCTAGCTGAAGACATGCATGTGTGCATGTGTGGGGAAGGTACATTTATCTTGAGAAATTTAAATTAATAAACCACGAGAACGCATATCTTCCTTGAATTGTGAGCCTATGCAACTAATTACATGAAATGTTGCTTATCCAACCATACTGTAGGACAACCCCCCTGAAGCTCGAGGTATATCTCCACACCCTTTCTATATTTAACTAAAATGTTCGGAGCAAAGGAGGATACTTACTTTCGCTGGCCCACCTAGCCTGCAACTAAGGTATAGATAAAGCAGCAATCTTCACGTGCTTTTCCAATGACGGTTTCTCTTTACTATATATAGCCCAAAATATACATTGGTACAGTACTAGGGGTAGGGGTGTGGAGATGGAACGCCAGGGTTTTCCGTTCTGTGAGATCACCATAGAAATAATGTGAGCCCTGTACCATCTTCATACCCCTATCCCTAGTACCTGCTGGTAGCAGAAATGTAGCCTGGCCGGACGTCTACGCCAATATCGGGACAAGAACCGGCGGAAAGAGAGACTATGATCAAGTGGCTGTGTCTCTGCTAAGCTACATGTATCGCTTAAAATAAATGGAACGCAATTGCAAGGTTACATGCAGTTAGAGTTCTGATGTATGATATCTCGGGCATAGCCGGAGAGTGAAGACTATCCGCAATATGTACAGAGGATCACGAGCATTAAAACAATCATTGGCCATCAGCCGAGCTGAGTCCTTGATAAGCGGGAGGGGCTCGGGCGTTTAACTACCAATTCCCCCGTAGTTTAGGAAAATTAGGAAAACTCGTCAATTAACCCGCAGATACAGCTGTACAGGCAGTTTTGACGAGTGTGGATATCTGTCAGTCCGATTCGAAATGCTTGGCACTTTAGGGGCTCCGCAGACATTTTCCGGGCGTCAAAAAGGAACATCGGGCATCGGCTTTCGCCGCATGTGAACTAGCAGTTGTTCAAAATTAATGTAAATAGATGTATGATTAGGGTAAAATATGTGTAACTGCCTTGGGCAAGAATTATGGTTACCTACATACATGTATATATTATGTTTCAGGCGTGAAATTATATCTCGAGCCACCGCGTCAAACATTTCAATCCAGCTGTCTAGAGCTCGAGGGTTACAAGCCGTTATAGAGGCTGAGCCTGTAGTACTCAGCCCACGGGATATATTCGCATTTGATCGGCGAGGGCTGGTCCCGGCCCCCTGGGCGATCGTGTGTATCCCAGAGCTTGGGTATCAGCTAGGTGCTGCTCAGTACATGCAGCCCCTTGAAGCCCCGCTCTGGATATGGTTATTGGTTCGAGACTGGAATTGGCTGTCATTCGTAACTACATATGTACTTATTTGGGAATACAAATCAACAAGATAACGCGAACAACATTCCCGTAGTAACAAAATCTAAAGATCGATTGTCGCTTGAAACGGACTTTTGAAACCGTTCTTTGGTTCTCTTTTTATAATGGTCAAGAAAACGATGGATAGTATTGACCTAGACTAAAAAATTACACGTGTGGCGAGCGTTCTCGCACTACTAAGTGCTATCGCGACATCGAGATTTTTGTCGAATCCCGTTTTTTTTTGGATAACGATGCTAGCTATCTATAATAATGAGCTTGCAGTGTTGTACAACTACACCGAAAATCCGCGCAGGATCACAGGGCATCATTCCTAGGTATCAATCACGCCCAAATACCTGGAGTCTTGTGTTACTTTGGGTCATATATTTTCATAAATCATAAGGATTCACAGTCATACTTACACACACCACCACTGCTCTTTTTCCTCTCAGTAAAGAGGTCGGGTATTCACTCCCGAGCTATGCCCGTGCCATAGCTCTCCCCTGCAGCTGGTCTTAGCTCTTAACCAATGCCACGTTATAGCATATCGGTCGACATCACAAGTGGCCGTCCAAACCTCAGTCTCGAGAACTTTGCCCTTTCGGGAACACTGCCTCCGTTCCAGGAAGATGTAAAGTCTTCTTCGTAAAAAGAGGGTAAGTTCTGTGAGTGTGTTGTGGCTACGCAAGGGCACAGGGCGCTTGACGAACTACCGAGTGGGATTTCATGACCCAGAGGGTACGCTGGTTTAATCGCTTAATAGCGCAGTCTTAATAGCTACGGAGATCTATGCCGCCGAGACAACAAGTCCCCGACTCCTGCCTAACATTAAACAATCGAATCCCGTTTAATATTACAGCTATGCATGCGTTTTTTGTATTACAGAAGTACTATTGTAACAAGACGAAACGTCAGAACCCTCCACAGAGTAACCCCCAGATCAATGATCACCTTTTCTGCCACACCAACTCCACATCCTCTTTCATCATGACTGAAAGCCGGCTACTACTTTCCATGATCACTTTCTCCGCGCGTATGTTAGACATCTCCTGGGTTTCATTCTCTTTGCATGCAACCCTGCATGTATGTTTCCTAAAAAGCACTGCCAAAATCGCACTCATCTCCACAAGCGCGAAATTCCTTCCCAAGCATGATCGAAACCCTTCTGCAAACGGGAGATAAGCTCCTTTTATGGGTTGCCTGAGATGGCAATACGGTGCTACGCCTTTCGCTTCTGTCGCAGGCGGAGTGGTGGGTGTAGGTATGCCTGTAGCAGGGTCTGTCAGGAACCATCCTTCGTTGGGGCCTGTGCGACGGGCATCCCATTTCTGTGGGCAAAATTCAAGCGCCGTGTCACCCCAATAGGCCTTTTTGTGGTGTAATGAGGATAGAGTGACGAAAACGGTGGTATCTGGGGGGACTATTGTGATGCTTCCATTGTAGTTCAATGTCTGTGCAGAAGTGGATGTCCATTTGGGGAGAGACTGGAAGGTGGGGTGGATACGCAAGATTTCATACTATGAGACAGGGTATGTTAGTTGTTGAACGAGAATAAGAGGCGAAAAGTAGGGTGCGGGATGTTATGCATATGCGTCTCTTGGTAGTAATAGAGAGTGAAAGGCTTACAATAACGCATAGTGGCGCAACTAACTTCGGCCACACAACATCATAATCCCACTCAGTGGGATCCTCACTTTCGCCACTCAATGCGATATCTAGCTCCTCCCATAGCCATTGCTGCACATCCGGCCGCATTGCTAGACGCGTCAATGCAAACTGCAACGTTCCCGTCGTTGTCTCGACGCCCGCAACAGCAAATACGAACACATTACCGATTATATCGTCCTCAGACAACCTGTCACTCTGTACTGCTGAGTCGCTAGTTGCGACGAGTGCGCCAAGGAGATTCTTGTCTTTTCTGGAGGAGCTGGATGACTTTGATTGGAGTCGCTCGCGTCCAAGCAGCTCAGACAAATAGTCTCCAGTGTCAGTATATGAGATAGCAGTCTGGCGCCATGCTGCTGGACCAAATCGCAGGAGCCATCGAGGAACGAGGAATATGGTCAGAATATTGTCTAATAACCAGTCGACGGCTTCGCCATAGGGTAATATGTGACCTTTTGGAGCTTTTGTGCCAAAGTGCGGATCATCGTTTGCTTGCCCTTTACTTTTACTAAGTGTAGACGATGTGCTATTCGTGGAGACAAAAGGCATCTCCACGCCAAATCCTGCAGATGAAAGAACATTTCTCGCAACACTCCGTAAGTCGCGGACGGTTTTTGCGCTAGGAGTAGATTCCCATACAGGCAGAGCTAAACTGGCCTGAGAGAGCGTGGTTTTCCAAACAGACGAGTTGACTGCCTCAGAGAAGGGAGGAGAGGTGATCTTGCGATGCTGGCGCCATTGTTGGCCTTCTGTCTGGGAATGGTACGTAAAGTTAGCGCTCGGCCGATACGCAAAGATAAAGTTTGGTCCCTGCACATGTACATACCGTCAGAACCGAATCACCGAAGAAACGGACCCATGCTGCATTTCGGATTAGCATTTCGGATCTACCGGGAGTTGGTGGGGCGGGGCGCTACCATAGAACTTGATATCTTTAGGGAAGTCCCCCCTTCTCGTCATCACCTGTGAGGCAACATCTGCATCCCCTATATGCAGGCAATTTCCTCCGGGACTTGCAGTAATGATCAAATTCCCGTACTTCTCGAATTGGGCGTCACGGGTGTGGAGCGCCCAATCCATGAACAAAAAGTGCAAATATTTCCATTTACTTAGCCCGAACGGTAATCGCTTGATGATCGGCTTGTAAATTACCATCGTCAAGAGGAAGAAAATACTCATACAGTGGAGGGGGAGCACGATTACAGGGAGCCCAGTCCGGCGGGCTTGTTGGATATGGGCGATGAAGCTTCTTAGTGACCAAAATATGTACGTGCCTATTCCGAGCACTACGACAGCAGTGGCGATCCCCATTGTTTATTGCTGCTTGAGATCACTTTGTGCGAGAGGAAGGTAAACAGGTAGACGTGTCTGAAAGGTGGCGGAGTGTGTAAAGGATGAAGGAGGGAGGGTGTGGGTGGTGGAGCTGTAGTAGAAAGGTACATGTAGGTGCCAGCAGGGGTGCAAACAGCCCCCCAAATAACAAGCTGTCCGTCTACCCGTGTGGGGCATCTTACCAATGCCGCTGGACTGCATGGTATGTACATATGTAGATATGTGCCGTATCCCGATGCAAGGGCGTACGGCGTCTATGTCTTCCTGGAGAAGCGTCTGTAAAAACGAAGTACCATGGGTGTAGGGGAAAGAGACGAGAATCTGATTAGATAAATGCAAAGCACCCACAGCAAGATTATCTAATCAGATTCTCGTCACTTTCCCCTACACCTGTGGTGCTGCTGCTGCTGCTGCTGTGGCTTGTTGCATGTTGTGGCTCAAGTCCACAGCTTGTCTTGTTCATATTGCATCACTCGACGGCTCTCGCCTGCGTTTGGCAGCGGCCAACTAGGCAAACGGTCTGTGCTTGGCCCGTAACGGCACTTTCTCGAAGCGCCGTGAAGCGTAAGGCTTAGCGTACACGCATCGGGGAACACAAACGGTGAGGTGTATATTTAGACGAACAGGGTGGCTTGGCATGAAGTGCTGCCCAATTGTAATAATCAGACTGTTATAGGTTTCCCCACATGAAAATACTAGGAGTAGGGGTATGAAGATGGTACAGGTCTCACATTATTTCTATGGTGACCTCACAGAACGGAAAACCCTGGCGTTCCATCTCCACACCCCTACCCCTAGTACTGCATTGGTCTACGCAGGTGTATAGAGATTGCTCAAATTACGTACAGCTATGCTGCTTAGCCGAATAATCCAGGACGTAAATCCGCGGATTAATCGTTATGACTGTAAGCGCTTGCAGTATCGCTATAGGCATCACCATCCGCTTATCGTGTTACGGGAGATCACTCAATTATCGGCTCATACCTATCAATCCAAATAAGCCTTATGGTGGGCCTGGGGGCTGACGCTTTTGGAATCTGCTCATCCGGGTGCTATAGCTATAGCAGACAAGACGTTTCGACGGAAATACGATCTAGCTTCCATTCTTGTTCGAAATCGTTCCCGTCCCAAACGAGGCAGGACAGATAGTTGGGCCCTACGATAGTATCTGCATAAGTTATCGTGAGGCCAAGGTGCAGACACATGGAATGTCTTGCAGGGAATCTCAATGCTACTGTAGATGTTTTGGGCGTACTGGAAAGCTGAGATGATCTAGTAAATATATAACTCGGCCATTTCCAGGGTTACAGTCTATAGCGATGTATGTGATCCAATATCTCCTCAGCATCGCATCCTTATGACCTCTGGAATTTTACGCGGGTTTCTGTGAAGCCAGCCGATCTCACTCTACTCGCGAGATTCGAAAACGATAGATTTGGCCTTTGTGAGAACATTCACAGTACCGGAACAAAAATAAATAAACCGTTACGATGAGCGAAGCATTTTACGCTACCTTCCTGCAGAGCCCAGATGTCTGGCGTGTCTTCTTCCCGCCAGGCTTCGTAGCTCCGCGAGATATTGATCCGAATTATGTCGTCCCCGATCGCGGTCCAACAATGGAAGCGATTGCAGTCTTAAACATTGTCGTCTCGGTACTCGTGGTCTTTCCACGACTGATATCCCGACTATTTGTGGTCCGAAGTTTCAAGTTAGACGACTGGCTTATTATCCCCGCCTTCGTAAGCCATTCTCTACTACCGATTAACTACCTAGTACTTAAATCAATATTAACCCAAAACCACTCCTAGCTTGCACATATGTCCTCCTGTACCCTAGTACTTTGGGCTGTTCATAACGCTGGGCTGGGCAAGCATGTTTATGACTGCAATCCCATCGAAATTGCCAACTGGTATCGCATACAATACGCCGCGAACATAACGCAGCTCACAGGCCTGTTCATCACACGTATGAGCATCCTCTTCTTCCTGACCTCGCTCGCCGGCAACACAGAGCTCAAATCCCGCTTCGCTCTCATCACCGTCCAAGTTGCGAACGCTATTCACTGGCCGGCAATCATGCTCCCCGCTCCATTCATGTGTGCGCCTGAATTCCGCAACTGGAGCCTACTGCACCTCGTAAGCAGCGGATGCATGGCCAATAAAGCAAAAGTGGTAGCAATCCAAAAGAATAGCGTAGGCATGGGAATCGTCGGGGTCGTGCTGGATTTCGCGATACTGGTGATTCCAATCCGGCTTGTATGGCAGCTTCGGTTGCCGGTCAAACAACGCGTGATCGTGTCTGGACTGTTTGCGGTTGGTAGTTTGGCGTGTATTGCGTCGGCTTGTAAGGCCGCATATACATCCCGCCAGCTCACGCAGAATGCGAATACTTTTGATCTCTCGTGGACTTTTGTACCTATCTTTATTTCGGCGCTTTTTGAGCAGACTTTGGCGTTGGTCACTGCATGTGGTCCGGGGCTTAAACCACTCTTCTCTCGTGCATTCCCGTTGTTGATTAGTACGCTTCGTGGTGGATCACGGTCGAAGCTTAGCGAAGATCCATCTTCGGGTTACATTCGGGAGAATAAAGATTCAGGAGCGGGAAGTAGAGGGACTATTGGGGGCAGTGGACGGAAGGGAAAGGTGGGGAAGTATGACATTGACAGCATTGGGATGAGCACGATAGATTCGAGGAGTAGTATTATTGAGAGGGGAGATGAAGAAAGAAGGATAGAGGGAGAATGGAGAGGAAATCCAGTCTAATTTCAGATTAATATGGTTATGGTTTTTTACGGATGGCCTTCTGCATTAGGTGTCAATGATTGCGATACTACATGTACATGTATTTTCTTTCTTTCTTTCTTTCTTTCTTTGAAGCTAGATCTGTTGGTCGGGACTATATGTGCGTACTAGTATCTCGAGTCATGGGTGCTTGGCAAAGAATATCAAGGTTGTACATATGTAAGAGTTTATGATAAAATCCTAGGGATTTGACTATTCCATTGTGTATCCAAGGACTCTTGGAATGAAATTTTCGTTGGAAGGGGGTTTATACATGATCGTGACAACAAAATGATCTTTACTTGTGGACTTAGAAATACAATCAAGAGTTAAATTAGGCAGAGAGACGAGCAAGTAGCTGTCTACACTACAAAACTCGAGATGATGTTAATTTGTGTTTGGGGATTATTAGTCAAACAGCTTCATAACAACTCCTAGGTAGCGCCTAAAAGAGCAAATAGGTACATGTATCTAGATCTAAGTAACATCATATATTAAAGTATCTTTTGTAATAAGAGAGATATTGTGGATACTTTGTGTAATCTTGTCTCTTAGTATTTTCGCTGCTATCTATTACAAAGATTTCGACTTCCGATTTGAGTTCTACGTTCCCTAGGGAAAATACATGTATGCACCCAATTTCTGTGTCGGCGCTTATCAGGGCTTGATCACACATTGCGATGCCCTTAGTTCTATCCGAAGTCCAAAACATCCGATCCCATGGTTAAGATACGTGTAGATGGTTGATGGAGAATATACATGAGCTACATACATTTAGTCACAAGCTTCTCGGAGATCAATACCTAGACATATAAGGCAGAGAATGGAAAAGGAAGGTGCTATAGAGAAAAGAGAGGGTCTTCCTAGCTTCCATATGCATATATGGGGAGATTATATTAGTACAAGGATTATATGGATTTCATGATCCTGGCACTGTACGGCATCAAAAATTCGCTTACCGTTTTAAAAGTCGAACATAGAAACATATCCAGCCCTGTGAAGTAGATTATGTCTGAATCCTAATGGCTGAAGGGAAAAATGCGCTCTTTGGGGTTAAAGCAGGATCTATTGTACCGCCCACTCACAGCGCATTGATCACAAGCGTTCTAGATCCTTGCACGGCTGTTCTTGTGCAGAATTAACCTCAAGTATTTAATTCGCCCTGTATATGCCGTGCACACCAGCACTTCCTTGATTTACATCTCGCTGCGGCGTAGCCACTTAAGTTATGCACAGAGTGCTCTACGCATGATACACTAACTCGGAGGAATGCTCTGGGGAGGCTGTGATTCGAGCAATGTGATAAGCCAATTCAGAGGTTACTATCTCCCATCGATTACGAGGCAATTTACAAAAGCACGACCAAATTTCGCGCTGCCTTAGTAAATTATTACCCAATGATCCGATAGTGGATACAGATATCGAGATGTGGGGAAGGTTTCGGAAGGGGCTCACGTAGCCTACACAGACCCTGAAACGTTCTGGGGATCATACTTTAGATTAGTGATGTGTGTGACGCTTAATATATTCCCACTCATGAAGCGCTGGGATTTCTTTGGCGAGTGATGGGACATGATCCTGGACTTGTTGCAGGGGACCATTTGTCGTTAATGGCAATATGCCAAGGGTTTCGTTTATCGACTCCCCTCCGCGCGGTCGAGATCTTTTAATGTCCAAAACCCACTCTCAATCAGGCTATCAACTTATTCCTGTCAGTATGTTGGAAGTGTAAGATTCGTAGCGTTAGTTACGTAGCTGAATGTTGAATGTACCTCTAAGTGAATCGAAGTCAGCAATGGAGGGTAGCCAAGGAGATGCAAGATTCCGAAATAAAGTAATAAAGCTGTAGATATGTAGCCTCCCGTTGGAAATTTCACACGGAAGACCAATATGTTTTCGTCCGCTGACTTCCTCTCCAAGAATGGTGGCCGAAGAGGTGTGGGTGTATATCCGTTCTTGAGGCTCTCCTTCTTGGCGAATAGCCCGAAGCAGTTTCAACCCCCGTACCCACGAAAGAAAGAAGGACTCGCTCTCTTCGTTAATACTAGGCCTGAGACTTTGGAGATTCTATCTCTTCCCATTAACTGCCTGATAATCGTTGATTTTTTTAGTTTACGATAATCTAATCCTCACCAATGCTTTCTGAAGGTCCCCCGAGCCCTATAACAGGCCTTCCAGATAGTCCAAGGCGCGAAATCTGGGACGACATCGTTTTGCCAACCCTAGCGACCCCACCAGCTGAAAATACAAAATTGGACATGAATTTTAGAGAAAAGGGCCTAGAGACTCCTAGTGCAGAGTCTCTAGACCCTATCCCCAGCTCTACAGATACTCCAATCCAGTATCCGGGCAAATTACAATTGACGATGATATGCATTGGCCTCATCTTGGGTAACTTTTTGGTGGCACTGGATACGTCAATTATTGGTACTCTATCCTCTGTCCTGGGAGTCCGGGGCGAATCTATAGCTAATGAAGAGTAGCAACTGCAATCCCTAAGATCACCAGCGAATTCTCATCAATGGAAGACGTGGGCTGGTATGGCTCTGCGTATTTGTTAACGTTAACCGCTTTTCAGCCGTCATACGGCAAAGTCTTCAAGCTATTCAATAAAAAAATGGCCTATCTGATTGCTATGACGGTTTTTGAAGGTAAGGAGAATAGCTTCCCGTCCTCAAGTTTGTTGAATCTTTCTAACCACTCGAGAGATAGTTGGTTCGCTGCTTTGCGCGGTTGCTAAGAACTCGTCCACCCTTATTGTTGGCCGCGCAATAGCTGGACTAGGAGCTGCAGGAATTCTACAAGGTGCATTGAGTGCTATTAGCTTATCGGTACCACTGAACAAAAGGGTAATTTACATCGCCCTTGTTGCGAGTGTTTTTGGTATATCTGCTTGTTTTGGGCCCGTGCTTGGAGGTGTCTTGACAGACAAAGTATCTTGGAGGTGGTGTTTTTGGATGTTGGTAAACCCCCAAATAGCTTGATTATGTATTCTTCAAAAAAAAGAAGCTAACCAGAAAATACCGGCAACTCAGAAATCTTCCCATCGGCGGAGCTTCAATCCTCTCGAATATCTTCTTTTTCAATCCACCCAAAGGCACGTTTGAGCACAAAAATATGCCCATGCTCAAAAAACTCGAAGAGATGGATTTTATAGGTGCCACCTTCATCATTAGTGCAGTAGTTTGCATTTTGCTGGCGCTCCAATGGGCTGGTTCTACGAAAGCCTGGAGCTCACCTACAATCATTGGTTTACTAGTCGGGTTTGTCGTTCTGCTGGCCATCTTCTGCGCAATTCAATGGAAACTGGGCGAGAAGGCTACAATCCCACCGAGAATATTTTTTCAAAGGACCATATTTGGAGGTGCTTGGTATTTCTTCTTTATGGAAGTTGTCGTCATTGCAGTGAGGACTCCCCATACCAGAAGCCATGAGCTTGCGTTCTAACGATCGTGTTCTCTAGCATACATATTTCTTGCCATTCTATTTCCAGTCAGTACAGGGGGCTTCAGCGACGCAGAGTGGTATCAGGAACACACCATATACTGTTTTGACTATTTTTGGATCCATCCTCTCTGGTGGACTCGTTACTCAAGCCGGCTACTATGTGCGTTGCCCAAGTCCCCCTTAGTTCTCACTATTAAACAAATTTAATTGATTTCTTGAAGCTTCCTTTTATAGAAACTGGGGCTATAATCGCAGCTATTGGCTCTGGGCTAATTACCACCCTTGGAATGGGCTCCACAACAGGAGAGTGGGCTGGATTCCAAATTCTGGCCGGATTTGGTGTGGGTTTGGGATATCAGCTCCCGTTTGCTGCCGTTCCAGTTGTTTTAAGGTTTATTACACTTTGGGCTTTAAGATTGGGATTTTGGTGCTGAAGTATTCCAGTGATGATGATGTCCCTATCGGAAATGCTATCACCGTCTTCTTTGGCCAGTTTGGTGGGTATGCACTCCCAATTTCATGGTTCTTCCTTACCTACGTATTCACATTCCTCAATCTTCATTGCTTAAGCTGACCTTACACCTATAAAAAGAGCTCTCGCTCTTGCGATCACTCAATCTATATTTACTAATGAGTTCATTGCCGAGCTCCCCAAACACACTGGTAGCGTTGATGCACGGACCATCCTCAACGTCGGAGCAACCAACATCCGAAGTGTTGTTTTTGGAAACGACCTAGAGGCAGTACTGAACGCTTACAGTATTTCGTTGCAAAGAGCTTTTATTCTCCCAGTGGTTGCAGCTGCCATAGGATTTATGGTTGGGTGGATTATGGAATGGAGGAGTGTGAATGTCAATATGAAAAAAATCGAGAACGTGGAGGAGGCAAGCTTGAGTGGAGAAGAGGTAAAGGAAGATGAGAATTTCCAACAAGAAGCGAGTGAGGAATGATGATTCGAGCCTTCGGTATAAGGCTGGGGCCAGGCTTTAATTATGGAAAAGTTTCTCACGAGCGTGTGTTTCTCCCGCGATTACACTGTAGCAGTATATTGTTGGACTGGGATAGGGCATGAGATTAATTACTTCAATTTTTTTCCTTCTCTACGGAAACTAAATTTTTTAGATTTAAATTCACAGCCAGTACTACGTGTAGCTAGTTCGTTTCCAAGAATAGCTGATTCTAAAATCTGAGCACTCAAGAAGGTAGTCAAGTATTGACAACTGCAATACGAAAAAGCCGGTTAGATCTACCACCGTATTGTTAAGAAATACTAACCTAATACTGGAGAACTGACCTATTTACAGCAGCAATCCAGAGTTATAGCGCGCATATGATGTACTAACTACATCTCGTTTTCGTAGTGTAATCTCAGCTAGCTCAAGCGTTCTACTCAGACCAAATTGATCTATATTTCGAAGTGCTTGTATTGTGCATGTTTTTCTCGCGTTGAAATTATTGGCGCCCTTTAGTCGCCTAGTCCGTTGCATTTTCGGCTGGCAGAAACCTTCGATGTGTAGACAGCTTTACAATAACAGACCCCAGTCCACGATCCCTACTTGTTGCTAATACTCTTATCAGCTCACTCATCAACCTACACAAAGAGATAAGCCTAGATAAGTGCTAAGTAGTTGGTATTTAATAGAGACGAATGGAAGGGTATATTAGAAAGCTATATATTCAGCAACTCGTAATAGGAAAATTCCTTAATATTCTGTAACTTCAGGGAATGAAATTTAGGAAGACAGGAGTAAAGCATTGAGATATTAGAATAATAGCTATCCTCTAGAGGGTGAGCGGTCGAACTTTTTTGGCTCCTTATTTCGGCGGCTCACTGCAAACGATGGCCGAGTGATGTTTCATGGTTTCATTGACCGACGGTATGCATTGGTCTGCCATTGATATGTCCTTCTCTCAACTATTTTCATTGATGAAACCTAGAAATTGTTTGACATGATGACTTTTTCTCCCCAACTTTGACTTCCTCCATAGCAAATCTGGAGTTCGTTTACCAGTTGAAAGCAAAAAAAAACGGACGCTTGTAAATAGAGTTAAAATTGTAACACTTTCTGCATAACCCTCGGGTAGAAACCCTCGGTGAAGCACCAAGATTAGGTGGCGTGCTGTGGCATAAAGAAATCAATTAGAATCAATCGTATTCCAGCAGACTGTTCTTCATAAGTTTGTGCGATCGATGGGGGCATATTACCATCATGGCTCACATGTATGAGTGCCTAAGAGCCTTCAAGAATTACCTCAACAGGGCCATTCCACTTTCCTATGATCGTTATAACGACATCCCAGTCCCAGTATTTATCGGAACTATTGAGATCGATATTAAATCTGTCATCACCGAGTTTAACCTGGAGATTGCCAATCTTTTGGTTATCTGCCAACCCATGTTTCTTGTATACTTTCTCGAGAAATGATAGTAAGGACGGAGATTCCTCGGTATAGACAAATTTGTAAGTGGTATCGAAATTCCCAACAGCTTTAAGGCGGGTGCTGAAAATAAGCGGAGGACGTGGAACTACATTCTGGGGAGAATTCTGTGGCGAAACATAAAGCGAAACATAAACGGAAGGCTGACCCCAAGGGCGAGGGTTGCTTTTTGGCCTATTGTCGTTCTGGCCTTCGTTTTTCTCAATGGCAGCTTCTTCTTCCTTAACTCTAAGAGGTTCGTTGTCCCTCATATCCTCTCTGTCATCCTCCTCAGCCTCCTCGACCCCCTCTACTTCACTGTATTCCTCCCTGTCTCTGGTAGGGCCCCCATCTTCTCTCAATTGTTCTGCTGCAAGTAGGCGTTTCCGCAACTCCCTTTTGCGCTTTGTAATATGCATCATCGCCGTTCGCAAAAGTCTCTTTATACTATGTTATGTCAGTATCTAGGCACCTCGATTGATCTTTTGTAGAAGTGGGCTTGTCAGACAAGAAGTACTCACGCATTTCTATCCTTTGGGAATACCCACTTCTTCCCTCTCAAAATGCCCCAATATTGCTTCCCGATATGAACATCCAAAAAACTGTCCATCCAAACTTCCCAGGCTTCTTTATGGATTTTAATTCCCTCCAACCCGATTGAATTGGCGGGATCGGTCACGCGTTCTCCAACAGTTCTAAGGAGACTAGTCCATTCACCGATGGAAAACCCGCTCTCATACCTACAAGCTCGCATGGCCTTTTTCATTACGACCAAAACGATCGATATCGAGAAAGATGGGTGTGGTTGAATGATAAGTTCTTGGGAGTGGTTTGGTGATGGTGGTGTCAGCGAGGGGATTCTTGAGAAGCGTTCCCGTCCCTCCTGTTTTTGCTCTAGAATCCAACCTAATAGACAACGGATCAAGAGATCTACATGCATATGCATAGCAAGTGATGAAAACGACATATGTATGCATATATACGTAGCCCAGAGGCGGTCCTAAGGGCCGATATGAATCCCACGGCGGGTCGTTGATATCAGTTATTAAAATTTTAGTGACTCGGAGGCTAGAATCTTCACTAATAGCCCTAGCTTTTCACGATAGCTACTCAAATACAGCATCCTATTTCTATCCAAGTTTAACGTCGAAATGCGTCACGCGTCATGCCATCAGACTTGACCACGGACAACTTCTCCTCAAGCAAAAATTTTCGCTTCACCCACAGCCGTGCTTCCCGATCTCCAAATTAAGCACAGGTATGTAGTCTAAAATGCTGCAATTGTCGAGACAGTTTTTACCACAGCCCCACGAGAAGAACAAGAAAACTCACACGCGCCAAAGCCACACGACTCATAATGGATGAGCACAGCAGCTTCACTGGCATAAGTAATTAGATGTACAACTTATAAAAGAAACTTGGATTTCTATGGTCGAAATCGCTAGCCGCCCTACATAGGCTCGACATATAACCACCAACCATTGTTTGGACTCCAATTCACAGGCCTATCTATAATGAATCCTTCATCAACCTGCGATTCCCTTGCCTCGACCACTTTTCTCTGCAAATCGACCACAGTAGTCTTCGTTCGCATGCGCCCATCAATCCTTCTGAGGGCCTCTTGGAGGTAGCTCTTTGAAAGCCCACCCCTCCCCCAGTCAAACTCGAGGTTCCCAACTGTCCACACATTCCACTCTTCGTGATCGATACCTGGCGGGACACTGCGTCCTCTCCTCGTTACTGGGGGGCCCGCCTCGTGTTTGTAAATTGTCCGAGAACTAACAACATTCCACAGTAGGTCATCCGGTGTTCCGACGTTCATCAATGTGTGATATGTCGTAAATATCGCCGGTGCTAGGTTTAGGTTTTCCGCCGTAAGAGGAACAGAAGAGTGTGGAATTCTACCGGCCGGTGCGGTGGTTGTGGGGTTTCTGGGGTCTTGGCCGGTTTCATCTATGAGTGAAGAGAGTGTCGATTGAGGTTGTTTGGCCAAGTGGCTATCTGCATCGTTTGTTTCCGAAACTGTATATCGAGGGTACCTTGATGTGACGAGCCTCCTTCAATCAATTCTGTCAGCTTAGAAGACTTTTTGATTTAACAAGCTATAAAACTAAATCCTAATATAATAACTAATACCTACCTACGATGGGACAGAAGATTTTTTTACGAAAGTTCGAGTCTGGAACATGATTCAAAGACGCAAAGGCGCAAGGAGCAAGGGGGAAAGGACAAAGTTACAGGAGAATACAATACTCACATTCTCTCCGCCAAATGAGTTGCTAGTTGACTATCTGGTGTTAGATTCGCCATTTTCGCCGTTTGGGAGATTCTCGTCGGATTCTGCTCGAGTTAGTGGGGATTAAACCAGAAATTTATGGAGTGCGTGGTGTTGTATCATCCGTAACACTTTCTCAGCGAGAAATATTCTTGGATCAATCACTTCTATGGCTCATGTAATAGATGTTGAATATGTGTGATCGACTAAGCCTCCAATCTTCGAAACACCACTTATACATATATCAGAACTCGAGATTTGAGAAGAATTGGGAGTATCATCGTATCACCTGTTTCGTCTGAGGCCCCTAGTACAAATATTCTGAACTTTGGTTTTTCTTTCGGATGATCACTCATCTCAAAGATCCAAACCTGAGGTTTGATACGCATGTATTATGTTAAGACTGAGACTGAAACAAACTGATGAAAATTTTATTACATTCTCTAGACCAAAGTCGCACATTTTTTATGACTCGGTGGTCAATTAACTATCTCCTCAAACCCACCGCTTCCGAAAAGTAAATCCTTTTTCAACTCTCTATCCCACACCAAAACACCATCGCTCTTCCTCTTGAAATAAACCACCCGATGCATCGGTATAAACTCCAAGTCCGTCTGTTCTGTTTTCCACTTCTCGATTTCCATCTCCTTGGTACCCAGGAACCGATCTTCGTAACCAATCACGAAGTCTCTTGCATCTAGAGACGGGTCCCAGCGGATACGGCTTATCACGTCTGCTGCTGGTCTGAGTTTCTTCCCGCCAGTAACGAAAACAGGCACTTTCCTCGATGACTTCTTTTTGTTTTTCTTTGAGGACGCGTAGTCGTCCTCATCCTCATATCTTTCATCATCTTCAGATAGGAGGACGTCGTTGCTGTCCTCAAAATTTTCATCATCTTCGGCTTCACCCTCACCACCCCAATCACGGTCGTCCAATTTGAGCGAAGCCCCTAAAGCGGACCTACCAACATGTTGAACTTGTATCCAGGAGTCGGCGGTGTCATAGTGTGATGTGTTTTCTCGAAGAAGTTCTTCGAAGTTCCTTATAACCTCGAGGAACTTATTCTCGATCTCCCGTTTATGGTCTTTAGCTTTTTGCGCATCAATTTCCTTAATGGAAGACCGAGAATCTTCATTAAAGAGGCCAACCAGGTAGAATCCGCGAAGCTCTGTCCATTCTTCGGTGTCTTCGGAGTTGACGAATCTCTGAGGCCATACCCGAGCATGGATTGATGGTACTCTGCTATTCAAGTCTATCCGTTGGCTTAACATCTGCGCTTCTAATTTTCAAGAAGGAAGGAGTATATTTACCGACTAAAAGTAGCGGAACTCGAGATTCTACCCAGCCTGCTAATACCTTGCCTTTGCCAGCGAATGCGCCCCAGTACTGAACGTCAATCTTGATAAAGCTTTGATACTCCTTCAAAAAGGCATCTTCTCTTGCCAAGCTCTTCAGGTCCCATTGGCCATTCTTCAGCGCCTCACCGGCAACCTTGAATTCCTTTGAGAGGGCTTTGACGCTATGACGAGTAGCAGTCTGCGCAACATTCACAACAGGTGCATGGATACTAGCGAGTACCATAGCTTCACGAGGAAACCGTTGATATCGTGAGCTCATCGACAACTCCGGATCCAAAACGATGTTAGCGGCCCAGTCAAATTTTGCATAATAGTCGAAAAACAACATCACAATTCCGGCGGCTGTCAAATTTTTCGGATCTGCGTCGGCAAGTTTGCAAACTCGAGCAAGTAGTAGCGTAATATGGAATCCACCAAGGTAGCCAAATCGGGATGATGATATTCCACTAATCTTTGTCCAGAGCTTTATGAAGCGGTGAGCCAAGCGGAAGGCTTTAAGATTTGGCAGGGTACGGAGGAGATATTCGGCATCTCTATAGGCGTTAAGTCTTTTAAGGGTGCTAGCTGGTAGGTTAAACATAAAGCTGTCTAAAGGTAGAAGAGGTATGTCGGCCCAACTATTTTGCGAAACATGGTTAATTTTAGGTAGATCATAGACGGGATATGGCAATGCAACACACTCACTATTCTACCAGATTCGGTGCTTGACAGTATTGTAAGTCCATCCTTATACCTCCAACTTTCAGTTCCAGCATCGGTACTTTCGCATTCACGAATCTCACCACTCTCACATCGCGGTCACCTCCAAACTTCTTTATCCTCTGCCTGGCGACTTGGAAGAATGTTTTAATTGAGATCGTTGAAAGACACAAGCAATCCACATCGGAATCCCTATCGTAGACTTCCAACATATAACTACCCACCGGTACCAAAAGAATGGGAAATGCGGCCCTCGAAGGTATGTTTTCGATATCAATCGTCCGTATCCGCTGTTCCTGTTCAAGGACTTCTTTCAAGGTCTTGATCGCGGCTTCCCTGGTTTGGTGATCTTCTGTACTAGGCATCGAATCTACCACGAACTTCCTCAGAGACTGATCACTAATTGAAACAGGCAGAAGCTCTAACTTGCTGACTGCCTTGTCGGTTTCCGTCTTAGTTATATCAAGATGAATATTCAACACCGCTTTCAACCCCCAGTGGTCACTTCCACAGACAGTTCTGGCATCAACACCATTCGTTTCCGGAAACCCGAACCTTCTGATGTCCCTGACACCCATGCGCCCAGATCTCTTGACTAGGATCCGATCATATCTCTGGGGTCTGGGATCACTACTCCATCGAACGCCGTCCGCGGCAAGAGGATTAGTCAATGGGTTGAACGTTGCACCCCATTCACCATCCTTTTGTGTCGCAGCAGAAATATCCTCAGCTTCGTAGGGAACACTATCTTCTTCGTTCTCTCCAAAACATAACTCCCACGCATCCGAAAACGCATCAGGGTCAATCAACCCATTCTTAACTGTCTCATAGGTCTCTTTCGTGATACTCCGATTCTTGAGTGCAGATATAATCGTGTGTTGTGAAGTTGGTATGTTGAAATCTCCAGCAACAATCCACTCACTGTTGGCCCAGCGATTCTGCAAATACCCTGTCAAGGTCTTCAATTGGCTGATTTTTGCCGCAACGCTTCCATCTGTTAGACCGCAGGTAAGGTGGATTATAGAAAGTACTAGAGGGCTCTCTGCACTGCCGAGTCTTGGAAAGGAAGCTACAACAGCACCCTTATGCCGTTTCGTAAAATCGACCCATTCCCACTCAAACGGCCCACAGGCTTGGCTAGCGAGAATAACACAATTCCTTATGCTGGGAAGAACAGATTTTGGAGAATGAGAACAAAAGGGATAACGAGCTTGGATGATCTCATTAGAAAGGATATATGAGAGAAAGTCATCGGTTACTTCTTGAAGACAGAGAAGCGAAGGCAAAGCCAAGCTTGGAGGCGTGGGGTGGATCGAAAATATAGCATCAAGAAGAAGGGGGTACCTCTCCGATTGCGGGGGGAATGGGGAGTCATCGAGACAATTATAGGAGGCAATCGTGATTTCTCTGGGCTGGTATTTGACAGAAGGGATTAAATTAACATGGTCGGCGATAATCCAATCCCCGGCCTCCACCGAATAACGATATGTATCTCGTTCACCTTCAACGACCGGGAACTCTTGGCCGGACACATCCAAGTCTGCTACCCCTTCCGTAACCTCGTCATTTATCTCTGCGCCCGACCCGCCCAGGAGAATTTCGCTGACAACTTTCATATCGCCATCTTCATCCCTCTTCAACACTGCGAGCCTTGAAACATGCCAACTCAATCCTCCGCCTGCTAATTTCTCAGCTTTTGACATCAAAGAATCCATGGCAGCCGAATCCAAAGATGTTTGTCCCACAGTCAGATGAGGTCGATATATTCCATCTCCAGGTCCCGGGATCGCCTTTTTCTCGAAAGCACCTGCCAGTAGTCTCTCCAAACCCCTCAAATTGGCCCCAGATTCGGTCTCGGGATTCTCAACCGTTCCTCCATTGTGAGGTCCTGGAGAGATGTATACCGTCGCATTTTGCCGATGTCGAAAATTCCCCGGTTTGTTCAATTCCAGAATAAACCCATTACCAGATTCACCCGCTTCTTTTAATACATTCCGAAGGGTCTGAATAGCTGGGTCGAGGAATTCCGGCGCCACAAACGGATACAGAACGTTGATATGGGCGGGCCATTTCTTATACGATTTATCGTAGAGAGAGCGAAGCGAGTTTATTTGAGGGTGAAGGTACAACGGAGGGATTATAGCAATTGCTGTCTGAGAAGAGGAGAGGGTGGGGTTCTCCCGACTGTTTGCTGTTGACGCTGCCATTGACATCGAGATCTTCGTCCAAGATCGGTTGATGGGTTAGGGTTTTCTTAACAATTAGGGGAACGGCAGTAATAGCGGATAAATAAATTTCCTTCGGATAGGCTCAGTTCCAAAAATAAAATCGGAAGAGGAACTCGAAACTATGTTTTCGCGCGGGAGAGAAACGAAAAGTCGTCGAAAATCCGTAGTCTAATCCTAATTGGTACAATACGTATGAATTCAGCCGAAACAGACACCAGGAGGTTTCTGAAAAGCCGCACCGAAAGTTGAATAAATCGAAAATCCCCGGATTGCAAGTAGAGCTATGTTCTCCTACAGAAAATGGAAACTCGGAAGGTTATAAGCGGAGCCCGACGGTTCCCGTTACAGCCACCTCTCAGAGTCATAATCCGATAATACGTGTTGACTCATGATTGTAGCTTAAAGCCAACTCTTTTAGCCAGAAGGGTTTAAACCACTGCCACCGTGTTCCGTCCACCACCCAGCCTTGTCTGCTACCTGCTTCAACAGTCATACCTACAAATACAGTACTTTATCCCTTATGCTGGTAATGCTGCCAACTTCCTTCCGGACAGTTTCTCGGAGGGTCTTAGGTTTGTGGCTTGCGTGTGAGTCTTTCCTAATACGGTTTAGTTTCTCGGATTAATGTTGGCAGCATCGGAGTACCAGCGTAAGGGATAACCATCTATAAGCTACTATACTTGATCAGCCAAATGCTAGGACGGTCCAAATGCTAGGAGGGTCGGTTGTATTTCTCATTAGGCAAAAATTGGTTACCCTGTTGGATATAAGCAAGTTTTCTTACCAGAATTCGTGTTCTGGTATTTGGCCCGTCCTGGCATTTGGCTGATCGAGAATAGTAACAAAGGGACACAATCCTCGGATGGGCAGGCGAGAGTGCTAATATATCACGTAATACTCCAGGATGAGTAAATAAGTAGGCAAGCCCCTAAGAATTTGAAATTGGCTCAGGTTATAAGAACGAACCAGTCAGAACCTATGGCCATATCAAGCAGGATTTTGAAGACGGCTTGTTAGTAAGCTAAATAGAAAAATGGGATCATGCAATTTACTCCAGATACTTATTTGATCACTTAATCTCAACTGGTGCTGCCGAGAAGTTATTCCGTCGCGTGCAGGAGAGGTGGTAAAGCAGCAGGGTGGCAACAGGGTGAAATTCAGGCACTTTTAATTACTTTTTATATATATTTGTGTCTGGATGGTTCGCAGGATTAATTCAGTAGTTTTTTCCTGTTGATGTTTGTACTATTGCTCATGTTGATGATGTTGTGAGTTTTTTGTGGGTGCTCTATGAGTGTTTTGTGGGGTTTTATTACCCCAATCTCTGCCATTTCCCGTTGTCACCCTGCTGCTTTACCACCTCTCCTGCACGTGACGGAATAACTTCTCGGCAGCACCAGAAGCGCCATCGACTTCTTATCGGTAGGCAGCTCCTATCTACACGTATGTACAGTAAAACCTATCATAATTCCAGTTAATCTTGGCCGCAAACTTTGTTCTATGGTGAAAACCTGTCCAATTTCCATCCCTATCATAATTCCATTTCCAGCTGATAGTTTGGCTGATTTCCAGAGTTGCACAAGTCATCTTTCGGAGTTTTCACTTTTTTCACCTATGAACAGATCCTAACATGATCATTCACACATTCTATGATTGAAATATTTTTTTCTAAATATTTTTTGTTGTATAATAACCCTCATAGTCTTGGACCCCAGAAGAAATCAATGATTATATGGCGCCAAGATTCATGGGTTAGGTGTATTGAGGCTCTAGGCGCTGCCAAGAAGCCTATCATAATTCCATACCTATCATAATTCCAGTAAAAGTTCGGGCACAACCAACCGGAATTACGATAGGTTTTACTGTAGATATAACGCTCATCCGCGGTATGCACCGAACTTCTCGGTCACTCCGCGGCCCGACTTAAAGTTGAGATACCTATGCGTATATTGTATGTACTGTCGAAATACGATCTGCGCCTGTCCCATACAAAAATCTGGGTTAGGTGACAAGACTACGTGGTTTACGCAGAGAGCAGCCTTCCGAGTATTGGAATAGATCCTCCTTTGCCACATTTTGTACCATACTGGGTTTAGCCTGGGACAGGTGCAGGTCATATTTCGGCAGTACATACGGTATGTACCATGCCTCTCGTGATGTGTTGTACCCATTCTCACGATCCGTGGGGTTGAGAACTCGGAAGCAGTGTCACTGGATTCTTTGTACAACACCCCACTTCCCCTCATGAAGATCAAAAAGCAGAACGCAGGGTCTATCGAATCGTAGTTGCGTCTTCGATTCGATTTCTGGAGATCACGAAGAGGGGAAACAAAACGCAAAAAGCAAAAATTATATTTTAACTACCCTCAACTTATCAAACATATGTGCAACATCCACCTTCCCCACCTCGTTTCGAGTATTTAGAGTCTGCTGGATAACCACCTACCCCTCTTTCTTTCTTTATCTCGTCAAGGATTTGAAAACTAGGCTGGGCTGTCTAATGTACGCGCGTGATTAAACTGGTTATAATCGAAACGCGTTATCATCTGAACCCTCGGCTTTCCATCCGCAATCCGTGTTTGATTATCGGGCAGCGTGTTTATCATGAATCCTTACTCGAGTACTGGTATCTGGAAAGGATCAAAATTACATGAAACGAGTACTCAAGCTCAGCTTCAAGATTAACTTGCGTCTAGCAGCGCATGGACGGGTTTAAAAGGTACGGCAGCTATTTAAATATCTTTGGAAAAGCCACATATCTCAAACCTTACATAGGTGGTATTTCCTAGTGTCGGGTTTTTTTTCCGGGGCTTTCCCCACTACTCGCACGGCTGTGTGGTACGTGCTCGGCGCCAGGTCGGGATGACTGTCGGAAGCCTCAGCCGAAAATGCGGGGATAAATAGGAAAAACCCACTTGATTAAGAGTTTCGAAAATAGGCACGAACATGGGGTTATTTATTTCGAAAAGCCGGCGCATGCTAGCAAATAGCGAGCATCTCAGACCACGCGCTACAATTGAATACCAACTCTACAGAACAGGCAAGATTGCTGATGGAAGGAGTCTGAAGAACGCCATCCGGCTGCTCGCATAAAAGGTCGGGAGGACAAGCACTCTTTTCAGGAAGCTCGAAGCCAGGATAACTCGCTAAACAACCGAATTCTGACAGATGGATCCACCAATTGACGGAGAGAAATTCTCACCAATCACTCCCATTGGCTCAGCGGAAGGAAACGAAGGAACGTATTTCCCTGTTCTCTCACATTTCACATAGAGTATTTGCGGAGGCGTGTTTGTGATAGGTTCCAACAGACGGCACATGATCTACATATTAATGAACGTCGCGCACCATTATCACCTTTTCTGCCCTTACTTTGGGCATCTCCTCACCTCCGTTTGCCTCAAGCATTCCTGAGACACCAGGAATTCGGTGAATGTGGGAGGGAATCTCCCCGAGTTTACAATCAGGCTGAGGGACATTGCTGAAGCTCGTGATGTTTCCTCCTGACACCAATCAACGGAAATCATGACCGATGATGTCGCATGGATATCCTAAATGCCCTCATCTGGAGTACCAGTGCAGTGCAGCGCATCGCAGGCAAGGTAATGTACACTTACCGACGGCAGGGATGCAAAAAAAACTGATGACGAAAAACAGTTGGTACAAAGAAGTATTACTTTATTCTAGATACCCTGGCTAGCACACAAGAAGTTCTACCTATTCCCCGTATCCCAGAACCATGCGCCAAGTGTATCAGGCCCGACAATCAATAGTAGCCTGCACGGCCCCCGCCGTATATCTGCGGAACGAAGTTCCAAAAGAGTAAACTAGACCTTTTTTTCTCGTAGGAACCCTGCTTAGACACAAAAGATGTTTCCTGACAAGAAAGGGAAAAAAAAAAGAAGAAAAATTAAATTAAATTAGTTGAATGCCACTGGTTCACTCGCGTATAGTGCGCGCATGAAGTCAGAATTTGCACTAGCAAACGACTGATAGTTCAGTATTGTCGCCTTCCTCTCCTCTGTCCCCCTTGAAATCAAACCAGCCTTTTGGGCACCCTCTCCCCCATGACTATCCAGTAATTTTCAATCTGTGAGTTCAGTGGAGGACAGTGAATACACATCGATCACTTGCCAGACATTCATCGCATTCAAATCGCAACATCTACATTCGTCATAGGTATACTTAACTGCATACTGAATAGCTTTGCGCGCGCCCCTTACCTCACTCGAGAACTCTATTTTTTTTTTTCTTCGAGGAATTCTACACTAATCCACGCCATCTCAAACTCCGCAACTGTTTTGATTCGCTTTTCCTTCCCTCCCCTTATAACTCTGTCTAGAGAGTTATAATATTTGAAAACAATAGCAATGACTGCTTCAATAATAATGGCGGCGGACAATTATTATCTACAGCCGTCATGCGACGAAACATTACGATATAATGCTTTTTCTCGTACGAAATCAACTTTAAGAGAGATGGCAAAATGTGCGGGACGATACCCATTAACTAGATCTACAATAACACTAGTTGAGAAGGTATGTTTAGAGCTTTGTGTGGTTGGAGGAGCTTGCGACAGGTAGTTATTCGGATGTTTTGGTTGACGAGTTTGTTTCTAGGTGTTGAGTGGTGTCGCGCCTTTGCCCAATAAACAAAACACGAAACAACGCGACTCGTTTACCTGCGACAGGCAATCGAGGTATTCGCTATTACTGCAGAATGAACAGGCAAGTAATGCTATTCGTTACTACAATCCGTATTTAGGTCCTACTGTTTCTCGCTACTACCATTTTCGCTCCTTTTGGCAGTTTTGGGTTGGATAAGACAAGAGTGATCGAGTGTGTTACACATCTCTTGGGATGTTTCTTACGTACTTTATGCATTAGTTCACCAGTTGGTTCTTTATTTACTTATTTCTATTTTATTTTTCATGACATGGGATTCTATGTACATTTTTTCCTCGGTCACTTTACCGTGAATACAGAGCTTGGTGAAGATTTCATCAGATACCACTCGATGATAACAGACGTAACACCCTCGCTAACATTCGCAACTTGTTTAGGATTCCGAGGATAATTCGTTGAGTCTTGCTACATGGACCCCTCCTGCATACAGAGAAGATGACGCCCCGCCGCCATACCGAGAAACGATCGAGGAAGAACCACTAGCAGTTAGCCAGATACATCTACCATCAACAATACGAACAGATTCAAAACCACCCTCATACAGCTCTATATTATTTGGCGGAGCTTTGTATGGTGTAAAAGAACGTGCGCCCAAGAAGAAGCCTAAGAAAACTAGCGGTTCAGGATCCAACAAGACCGCTGAGGAGAGATCCGCCAAAAAACCCTCTGCGCCGCCGACGAAAGATGGCAAGGGCTTAGGTGGTGCCTCTAGCGGAGGAGACGGAGGAGAGGACAAAAGGAAGAAGGAGGGAGAAGATAAAGGGAAACAGGAAGAAGCGCGGAAGACAGAAGAGGAAGAAGACGCAAAGAAGAAGCAGAAAGAGAAGGAGGAGGCAGAAAGGAAGAGGCAGGAAGAGGCAGCGGCGGAAAAGAAGAGACAGGAGGAGGAAGAGGAGGAGGCAGAGAGAATCAAGAAAGAAACCGACGAAGCCAAAGCCAAAGCCGCCGCAGAAGAGGAAGAGCGACTACGACTAGCAGAAGTAGAGAAAAGGCTAGCAGATAAAACCGCGGGCGCGAATGCTTGGGAGCCGGAAGAAGAAGAGGAGGAGAGTCCAGGATGGTTTTCATTGACAGCAAAGAAGAGGAAAACAAAGGTTAGTTTTATCCTTGGATCTGTCTAGGATAAGGACTAATCTTCTAGTAACAGAAGACTGCACTTGCGCCTTCGCCACCGCCGCCAGCAGTCATAGAAAAGTTACCTACACCACTTCCTAAAGAAGAGCCAGCAGCAGTTGAGGAAATAGCCACGGCAAATCTAGAGGAGGGCATAGTGTCCAGTGGAGTGGGCGAGGCTGCAGAAGTCGTCGAACAGCCAAAGGAGACGGATAAAGAAAGAGGGAGTCGGGAACGAAGGGAGAGAAAAGCGAAGCGAGAGGAAGGGGAGACATTAAAAAGCGGATCAAAGCCCAAGAAGGTAGCGAAGGTATGTTAGAAGGTGGTTTATACTGTTGCATATTCATCATGTTTATGTGCATTTGATTATACCGAGCTAATAATCTATTTCTGCAGAAGGAAGTAGAACAAGTGGTGGAAGTTGAGCCACCCACAGAACCAACACCGGAACCAGCAACAGCAACAGCGCCTGTAGAACCGCCAGTTGATCAGAAAGAGGAAAATGATGAGGTTGCATCGCCGAAAGTAGATGGCGAGCTTGATGACAACGAGAACAATGTCAGCCCCACCAACACAAGCACCTCTAAATTACCTATATTGGGTGGAATCAGTTCACGATGGGGAGGATTTGGGCTTGGCCTCAACAGTGGTACCGGCTGGGGGAAGTGGGGAGGCAATGCCTCTAACGCTGCCTTAGACACCTCTTCTCCTTCTGCTTCCTCAGTTGGCTCGAAGAAAACACCTACCGAAGAAGCCGAAAAGGAACCTTTACCAGAGACGACAAAAGAGAAGGGAAAAACGGGAGCAGGAAAGAGCAAAATCGCTGAAACATCAGTTGAACCGGAGCCGGAGATCGTGTCAGCTCCAGAGCCTAAACCCGAGCCCATTGAGAATGAGGCCCCAGAACCACCCACAGAACCAGAAGCCGTTGTTATCCCACTGGAAGATCCTACTTCTCCTGCTGAACCAGAAAAAATTGAAGATGACTTCAGTTACCCCATTAAGAAAGTGAAGAAGGGAAAGAAGGCGGAAAAGGAGAAGGAGAGGGAGAGGGAGAAGACGGAGAAGGGGAAGGAAGAGAGAAAGAGTGGAAAAGTTGCTTCTCTTGCCGGAGCCTTTGAACAGCGTGTCGCTTCCGTTACAAAGGACAAGGAAGCCGGCCGAAAGTCAAAGGCCAAATCGGCCCCAGCTATTGAAGAAGTACTGGCTGAGCCAGAACCAGCACCGGTACCAGTAGTTGAAGAAGCTCCAGCTAAGGAATCAACTCCAGCCCCACCCGTCGAGGAAGAAGAAGAGGGTGATTACTATGGCCCGGGGTACGAGAAAGTAAAGCAGCGCAAATATGCTGATACAAGTAACATCAAGTACGCCGATAACAGCAAGATCGGCTATGCAGACACTAGTAAGGTAAAATATGCCGATACGAGCAAGATAAAGCATGTCGATGCTAGCAAGTCAAAGCACGCCAATTCCAGCAACTCAAAACATCCCGATACTAGCAAGGCCGACTATGCCGATACATCTAATGTCAGGTATGCGCCCACTCCCGATGAGCCTGCCTATGTACCAGTACCTGAAGAGCCCGCTTACGTGCCGGTGCCCGAAGAACCAAAATATGCACCGGTACCGGAGAGGCCAAAATATGCTCAACCGAAGCTGTTTGAATATGCCACGGCACCCGTGTTTGGCTATAGCAAGAAGGGGAAGAAGACAGCAAAGAAAGCTGAGGAGATAGCGAAGAAGGTTGAAGTAGCTCTAGCTCCCGCGCGCCCTCCAGCCCCTCCAGCGCCAGAGCCGGTAGTTGAATTAGCTCCGGCTCCTGAGGCGAATCCCGAACCGGAACCAATAGTTGAAGAGCTAGTTATCGAGGAACCATCGCCCGAGCCCGAGCCTATTGTCACGTCTGAACCCGTGAAACCTGCGAAAAAGGACAAAGGAAAAAAGAAGGGTTGGTTTTTTCATGAGCCGGAAGAGGACCTTAAGCCCGAGCCTGTGCCTGTGCCAGTCGAACCGCCGGTTGAAGAAGTTGTCGCCGTGGAAGAGGTGGTGGAAGAATTGGAAGCTGCACCGGAACCGGAACCGGAACCAGATGTTGAATTTGCTGAAGCAGAACCGTATTTTGTCGATGCAGAACCGGAATCAGAAGGTGTCCCAATTATCGAAACTGAATCCATATCGGCACCATTACCTATACCTGCGCCTGCGCCGGAGTCGAAAAAGGCAAGGAAGGATGTCTCGGTGTGGAGCTTACTCGCAACGCCGAAGCCGAAAAAGAGAAGCACAATTCCCGAGGTTCGCATCGCCCCTGATCCCACCCCCTCTTCCCCGCAAGACATCGAGTCTGTCGAAGTTGAAGTAGATGGCGGGGTTGACATTGCCGTTGAGAAACAGCGCAAAGAAAGAAGGCCTTCTATTGAAGTCGACCCCAACGGAAGCCCAGTTAAAGTTATTGGGATCCGCGAATTGTGGAAGATGAACAAAGAGCTTGAGAAGAAGAAAAAGAACGCGAAGAATACACCGTCAATTGAGAAATCGCTAGACGATGTCATGCCTGAAGACCGACATGGAGTTGACGTTGAAGCCGACGAACCAAATCACGACGATGCTTGGCCTGCAGGTTAGTCCCTCCTTTGTGACGTGTACCAAAGAGGCTGCTGTTGTCGCGTCGCGGTGCGTTGCGTATGCTGACATGCTGTACTTAGATGCCGATGTCCCGTTGTCACCTCCCCCTCCACCAATGCTCCCCATTGAAGCATATCTTGTTCCCGATACTCCTATCGCTGCTCAAGCTCCCCAGCCTGTGTGGGAAGAGGCTCCAGCTCCTCCCGTCTTTGCTCCTGCCCCTTCCAAGTCTTCGTCGAAGAAAGGGAAGAAGAAGAGTAAGAAGCTCCAAGCGGGGCCAATTGAAACCGAAGTGGCTTTTTTTTCTGACCTTCCTATTTTTGATACAGGGACTGAACCAATACCGGAACCGCAAACCATTCCCATAATCGAAGAACCAGAGCCTGTACCTCAACCAGAGCCTGTCTCCGAGCCTGCCTTTGAGCCAGAACCAGAACTGGCACCAGAACCCATTAAACCAGCTAAGAAGCAGAGGCAGAAGAAGAAGAAGGGCTGGGGACTATTTTTCGAAGAACAGGTATCTGAGTCGGAACCGGAATCGGTAATTGAAGGCCCTGGGCCGGAACCAGAGCCAGAGATTGAAGACCCTGAACCTATCGTCGAGCCTGAGCCTGAGCCTGAGCCAGTTAAGCCCACAAGGAAAGATAGGAAGAAGAAGAAGGGTTGGTTCTTTGAAGCGCCGGAATCCGATCCAGAACCAGTCATCGAAGAACCCGAACCTATTATCGAGCCTGAGCCTGAAGCCGAGCCTGAGCCTGAAGCCGAGCCTGAATCAATTGCCGAGCCAGAACCCGAGCCAGAACCCGAGAGGCCCAGGCGGAAAGAAAGGGAAAACAAGAAGGGCTGGTTCTTTAAAGAGGTAGCTGAATCGATACCCGAGCCAGGATCTGAGCCAGAAGGATCTGAACCCGTGCCTGAGCTCGAACCTGAATCGCAGGAAGACCCTGAACTTGAACCGGAGTTTTCTGCACCAACACCTGAACCCAGTGAACCAGAGCCCCAATTTGAGGAGGCTCAAGAAGGTGTATTCGCTCCGACGCAATTGGCGATTGAGTGGCCTGGGGAGAAAGTCCGATCGAAAGAACGACGCCACACCCGAAAGCACAAGGAACTGAAAGGAGAAGCTCTTGAAGTCAAAGACAGGGAGAAACGTCGCCGCCGCAAACATTCAACAGACAACACGAGCTCGGTGCCTCTAAAAGCACCATTAATGGAAAGAAGGACAACTTCTTCTAGCGCAGCTCCCTCGGTGGAGAGAAAGAGGATGTCCATGAACGGAGCGCCCCCGACGGAGAGGAATAGAATGTCCACGAGCGGAGCGCCCCCGATGGAGAGAAACAGAATGTCTTCAAATGGAGCACCCCCAATGGATAGAACTAAAATCTCTTCAAATGGAGCACCCCCAATGGACAGACGAAGAACATCCTCGAGCGGAGCGCCTTCGATGGACAGAAGGAGAACTTCTTCAAGTGGAGCACCCTCGCTGGAAAGGAGAGGTACCATGACTTCTGACGAAGGAGCCGACAAAGCGGCCCGCAGGGAACGTCGACACCAGAGGAAGTTAGCTGAGGACCAGGCTGAACAGGACAGGCTGAGAATGGAAGTTGAGGAAAGGCTAAGGAGGGAAGCTGAGGAACGCGAGTATTTTGAAAAGGAACAAAAGCGAGCGGAGAGGCGTGCTAGAAGGGCGAGGAAGGAGGCTGAAGCTAGGGAAGCCGAAGCCAGGCTGTTGGCCGAGCAGGAGGCTCTGATCCGGGAGGCGGAACGAAGGGCTCGGGAAGAAGTCTTAGCGACGATGAAGCCAAAAATAGAAAGACGAAGGTCGACGAAAAGGCATTCCGAGATCCCTGTAGAAGAGACCCGTGAGGAAAAAGAGGCAAGGAGAGAAGCCCGAAGGTCTAAGAAGGTCATGAAGGAACCTAGCCCTGTCGCAGGCGGTCTTCACCGATCTAACAGAAATTCCATGGATCATGCAGCCCGGCTTTCGGTGGCCATGCATAATAGTATTCCAGATCCGTATTCAGATCCTTATTCACCAGATCGCGAGCGAAGAGACCCTTATGAAGATGCTTATGAGGAAGAGGCCAGGAGAAGGAGACGAAGGGAGCGCCACAACGCTCGAAAGGCCCAGAAGGCAGGTCTATGGACAAACGGTGAAGACCTGAGTGGCTCCGTTACGCCCGAATTGCTCCCTGAGGGCGAAGACGTCACTGGTGTCCGATTTTCCTCAAGTATCTCTAACGACCTCATGGAAGAGCAAGCTCTTAGGGAGCGCCGGAGGTTAAGGAAGGAAGCGAGAAGGAACCTTTACGAACCTCCTCCCGAAGAGGAGGAAACAAAGAGGCTTCGGAAACTCCAGAAGAAGGATGAAAAGCGTGTGAGAGAAACAAAAGACTCCGACCCGAAGAAAATAAAGAATCCCAAGGAACCGAAAAATCCGGGTTCAAAGGAAATCAAAGACCCTGAGGCCAGAGCTTCTCGACAGGCAGCTAGGGTTAAAAGACGGACAGACAACGAGAAACTCAATGGCGCGTTGACTGAGAACGAGGGGGGGGCCACCAAGAGTAGGTGGTGGAAGAGACTTTTAGGATAAGACAGACATGTAGAGGAAATATCTTCGTTGTATTTGATTATGTTTCCACGATTTGTTTCTTTTTTCTTATTTTTCTAGTAGTTGGTTTCTGGTTTATTTCCTATGTTGAGAAAATAATCTTCCTTGTAAGATTATTTACCAGAATATTCTCTTTTGTTATCTCTTTGCTTCCAGTGCGTATATTCTAAGGATTATACATAGTCAGCAAGACACGGCGATATGGGGGGGGTTGATTTTATTTGGGTTATATACGGTTGGTGTATCTGGTTGCTTCATTTGTTTTCGAGGAGGCGATAATGCGATAGTGAAAGGATTCAGGAAAGGAGTAAAGGAAGTAGGAATATCATGAAGTCTATGACAGCGACACATTCCCTTACAGTTGACGAAAATTTTCGCTTCCGTGGTCAGTTCAAAGTTGCATGTAGGTGTGACGTTGGTGACGGTCCCGCATGAAGTTTGTAGATCCATGACAAAATACCGATCTGCGGGGACCTCCATCTCGCCATCTGATTTCCGATGCCCTCCTCGCACAAATTCTCGGCAGACCACTATCAGACTGGGAAGAGCTTGCATCGCCTGTCGCCTAAACCCTGCTCTAGCCTTGATACTTATCTAAACATCTTACACCTGGTCAATGCTCAGGAATCGCTGGGTCTACAACAGGAATGGGGACGTGGGAATCGTATTGCTTCGTGAAACCTCGTCCCGTTGAGTTATCAAATGTATATTTAGCAAGCCAACGAAGGCCTCGCCCCTGATATATATCCATAAAGTGTCTATTAATCTGTACAGAGAGCTCGGAACACCCAATCCCCCGGTAGTTGTTTCAAGACAACAGAGTCTGGTTCAACATATTAACATTCGTCTTAGAAATTGGCTCACTACATGTTTCCACAGACCGTATCCCGCCAAACAATAAATAGAAGTGTCAGATATGTCAAAAACTCACTCACCCAGCCCTGACACCGGTCCATCAGTGGTACCACCCTAGGTTAATTAAAACATTGGAGCGATGCCTGATAAAGCATCACGGAGCAGGATAATTTACCCGTTATTAAGGGAGTGGTTTTGGCATGATTCGCAGTGAATATTTCAGATCGGAAGGGATTTGACCTCCCCCCCCCTCTCACGCGTCCCACAGGCATAAAACATGCGTGATTTCCTATGATTCGGGCCTAAACTCGTAATAGCCTCTAGCACATCACTTAGTCCCACTACCACTAGTTTCCTGACCGCGAAAACTTGCTTCGGCTTTTTAAAACCTCACTACGGCGAAACGCAAAGGATGCGATAGGGACTCTACCCGAGTGATAATAGAAGAGTTTAGCTCGATGGAATTAATTGTGATTGAAAGTCAAAACTATAGTATATCACAGGAATGATACCCTAAAGATATATCTAATCCTTATTAATTTTCTTTGCATAGTCCCTATAGGCTGATAGTAAGTTATACCCACAGAGCTTTCTATAATACTATCAGCTATCACAGCGCAACGGTTATGGTGTCCCCAAGAGGGGCTAGGGGAATGGACACAAGCTCAACCCTCCCAGGGGAGGTTATTCGACTACCTTCACGCACTTGATCATAGACCCTGTAGATTAGCCGGCCGTCCAGGCTGGGTCCATCACAGGTTTTTTGTTCTAGTTATCTACTAGTAGTGGATAGGAGGTCAAGAAATAGCTCACGAGTTTAGGTGTAAATAAACCGCGCGTGCGTCCAGGAACAGTAAAAGAATGCCCAAACTCCGCGGCCAAACTTAATATTATTCAGGAAAGTACCTGTTTTAGCTATACGAATACCAACTTTGCCATACCCATAGGCTCCATGAAATAGCAAGTAAAGGTTAGGCTTTTCGATAGCATTCAGTGCTCTCATTACACTACATACCTAGCATATAGACACACTAATCCAAGGCTCCAAACCGAGGCATAGTTTATGCTAAGCTTGAGCTCAGCGAATACCAATATCACTTATGCTGATGCTTCGGTGCTGTGCTGACGACTTTTATCCGAGATTCCTAAGCTAGAGGCCGGACTGGAGAGGCGTGGCTAATGTGGCGCCGATGTCATCACTGATTTTATCTTATCTGGATCCGAGAGCCTAAGGCTGCTACCAGGAGCGACCCAGATTGCGACTCTAGCCCCACGCTAGCATCACTCCAAGACCCCTTTAAAAGTTGGCAGCTTTACTCTACTGCCCAAGGATTAGGGATGCAAAAATACGGTAAAATATGTAAATTTACCGTACGGTACCGTATTAGCTTAAATACCGTAAATTACGTATCGTAGGGTTCATTTGCTACTAGGCTCAGTAAAATCTAGCACTGGCCAGGTGACACAGTAACCACACTGAACTCATGTCATGAACATTGTCACAATAGGCCTCTCAGAAGGGGTATTGGCACATGGGGCTCAGGCTTAGTTAAGTGTTTAAATCAAAGAGGGTGTGTTCACTTTTAGCTCAATACCGTATTATTGTAATTTACTATGTAAACTTACTGGTCGCATCCCTACCAAGGATATGTGGTGTCTTGGCACATATACACATACACACACACAGCTATGGAAGGCTAAGCATAGGAAGAGGTACGGTCCTCTACCCTTGCGATATCTCTATGACCATCCAAAGTATTTTATCATAGATTATCACTCGGTATATTGGCCCAGGCTGGTGGCACTAAGATCTCAATCCCTCCCTCCCTACACCCAATCTTATTGCGATGCTATTTCTGCAGTAGACAGTCAATTACTGATACACGCACTCTAAAAAAAATCTAATGGCCATGATAGTAAAGCAATGCATGTTTGAAATTAGTCAAAACTATGGAGCATCACCCTTTCCCACCAGCAGTTTTTATCCATCCGTATCCGCTCCATTAAAAAGAGATGGGTATACATTCAAATTCCAACAAAAGAAGAATAATCGTCGCCCTCTCTCCCGATTCCTAATGATGCCACCTTTGCTCTAGATTATAATACTCATATATGCATATGTGATCGTATTACATTATCTACAAAGCTCTAAGCTTCCTCAGCCGGGAGTTCTTCCTCGTAAACTTCATCCTCACCATCCTAATTTGACCAAATAGTAAGTAACTGAGTATAAACGAACTAAGAATTTGTAAACTTACAGAGATGGTAGCATCTTGATATTGTTGGTATTCCGCAACCAAATCGTTCATGTTGGACTCGGCTTCAGCTGTAGCAGGTAAAAAAGCAGCAGTTAGAGATTAGATATCAAATAAGAGGAAGCACTTGCGGCTTACTGAATTCCATCTCGTCCATTCCCTCTCCAGTATACCAATGCAAGAAAGCCTTCCTCCTGAACATGACAATGAACTGATCACCGATGCGCTTGAACATCTCTTGGATACTGGTCGAGTTTCCGATAAAGGTAGAGCTCATCTTAAGTCCCTTGGGAGGGATAGAACACAAAGCGGTCTGGACATTATTCGGGATCCACTCCACGAAGTAGCTAGAGCTTTTAGTCTGAATATTATGCATTTGGTCCTCGATCTCCTTCATAGAGACTTTTCCGCGGCTGTTATTGAATATTAATATTTATGTTGCAAAGATAGAAACAAGAAGGTGAAGCTTACAAGAAAGTAGCGCAGGTCAAGAAACGACCATTACGGAAGTCAGGAGCAGCCATCATGTTTCTCGGGTCAAACATTTGCTGAGTAAGCTCAGGCACAGTGGTCGCGCGGAAGGAATGAGCACCACGCGAGGTGAGAGGTGCAAATCCGACCATGAAGAAATGGAGACGCGGGAAAGGAACCATGTTGACGGCAAGTTTGCGTAGATCAGAGTTGAGTTGACCAGGGAAACGAAGACATGTGGTTACACCAGACATGACTGCAGACACGAGATGGTTAAGATCTCCATACGACGGGGTGGCAAGTTTGAGCGTCCTCATGCAGATATCGTAAAGGGCCTATAAGAAGAAGAGAATATTGTTAGTTCAACCTTTACATTTTATTTTCATTTTCTAAAATATACGACTCACCTCGTTATCAATACAGAAAGTCTCGTCAGAATTCTCAACTACGTGCAAGTTAGTATCCCAAGAGTCAAGACGAGGGCGTAATTAACTTACCCAACTGATGAACTGATAGAGTAGCATTGTACGGCTCAACAACAGTATCAGAGACCTTGGGCGAAGGGACGACTGAGAAGGTGGCCATCATCCTATCCGGAAACTCCTCACGAATCTTGCTGATAAGTAAAGTCCCCATACCAGCACCTGTTCCTCCACCGAGAGAATGAGTGATCTGAAAGCCCTGAAGGCAGTCGCATCCCTCAGCTTCACGGCGAACAACATCCAAGACTTGATCTACAAGCTCAGCACCTTCGGTGTAATGTCCCTTCGCCCAATTGTTACCAGCTCCGGACTGGCCGTAGACAAAGTTGTCGGGACGGAACAGTTGACCGAAAGGACCAGCACGAACAGCGTCCATGGTACCGGGTTCAAGATCTACAAGGACCGCACGGGGAACATATTTGTTTCCGGAAGCCTAATTCGCGTAAGCCACTGCGGATGCGGCTCCAAGAAAGGGGTAAATTGTATTTACCTCGTTAAAGTAGACACTCATACGTTCGAGTTGGAGATCACTCGTCCCATTATATCTAAATAGTGATGTTAGAATCGACGCAGTAACTGAGCTGTGAGCAAGACTGTCGGAGGAAGTTGGTAATTTACACTCCGGATCCATCAAGACCATGTTCGCCACCGATTGTTTGCCTATATCGAAAAAACCATGTTAACAATTTACACCTTTATAAATCGAGCTGTTTGACAGAAAGAGAAATTAAGCTATACATACCAGAAGGCACTACCAATTTGGTTGCCCTGTAGATTAAAGGGTTAGAAGAAGAAAAATGGAAATGAAAATAACCACGGGATACAAGTTGAATCTTACGCATTGGCCAGTTTGGAGATGAACCTATAGGAGCCGAGAATTTTTTTTTTAGCAATCAGAGCTTAGAAGGGCAGGCAGATTAAAGCCCGTAATGTCAAGCAGTAGGGAATAGTACGATTTCACGCATTCTGAGACGGGTTGATAGTCACGTAGATAGTATTAATTAAAGGCGAGATACAGGACAAGAACTAGAAGCTCCGTGAGGTCGTTAGGAGGATGAAAAAGGAGGCGAAAAGGGTGAGGAACAGATGATGGAAGGATGGAGGAGGAAGAAGGGCGATGGAAGAGAAGGAGGTGTGGTGGTGGTGGATGGGTGAAGGACAGTGGGACGTGGAAGAAAATCATGCGGCAAGCATTGCGGTAGCCCGTGCAGTGCTGCGGATGGAGGAAATCCAGCACTTCCCATACCGACAAACCACCACCACTCACACGCACACACCGCCTAATCTCCCTTGCCAACAACCCAAGCCCTCGACAAATCCCTCAGAGCTCGTCGTGGCAGACTTTCTGAGTCAGTGCATATCTACATGTAATTATCAAGGTCGTTTCTAGTGCTGGGCCGTAATTGATACAATTCGTGGTCAAGCGTACTCAAAACCCTAGCCTTATCGTATCGATAAAGGGGCGTCCCCTAACCCTGTTTTCCGAGGGCTAGGACCCAGGGATATCGCTGTATCGGTACCGACCCAGCACTCCATCCCATCTCGCATGTTTGTAACCAGTTCGATTCGCGAACTCTTTTGGCTTCGCGGAGCTGGTCAATCGTGGCTTCCATAAATGCAACTTTCTGCAGCAAGCGAAATGTTTGACATCTGTAGTCCCTGCGCAGCCCAGTCCCTAACTGGTCACCTGCTCGTTCCCCACACCCCACTTGCTCAAATGAAGACAAGTCTGCGGCGACTCTGCGCTGGTCCGCGACTCACGCTTGCCTCAACTTGGAGGAACGGCGATGCAACCCCCCTGCCAAACCCTGGATAAGTCTCGTCGTACGTGTTCTCTGCAGCCCAGAGATCTCAAAATATTCTCTGTCGAAAAATTTACATCACTATTCTAGACCGGCAATGGTTCGGGAGATGCAGGTACCGATGCGGATGCACGTGGTCTATTTGAGATCTCCAATCGCCGTTCATTTTGACACCCAAAAGTCGAAACTTCTTGCCATCAAAATAAGGACTGATTGCCAAAACTGGAGGGGTTTTGGCCATTTCGGAACTTGGGTTACATTCCAGGTTATGAAGATCACGGAGCGAAGGCTTCTCTTCTTACTGCTATTCAGTGTTCTCAGCAGCTGGTTGGTTGCCACTAATCCCAAGTCAATCAACGAGCTTAGCCCGGGTTAGGCGGACGGGCTATTACATGCGACTTAGTTAGCCCCAGTTGGATGGGAACATGGAAATGACCATCCCGAGTATTGGGGGTTCTTAATTCATACATCATTGAGAAAGTTTGAGTGTCACCCATCTTTTTCCCCGATCTCTTGACATCTTGAAGAGGTCAAGAACTCTGTAGATGCCCAAACGTGAAATAATGTTGATTCAGAATCACAAATAGTTCAGAATATTATAACCTATCAGCATAGAGGTTCTCGGATACAACTATCTGTTATCCCGGCACTTAATGAGAACCCTGCGTTCATCATTACCAGAAGGGGTACTTGGATGATTAGTTAGTATTCTCCCTGGGTTTCTTTGGCACTTTTGCCTCTCGAACCGGAGTCAAACATACCACAGGCGACTGAATCTGGGCAGTATTCGGTTTAGTACTACAAAAGAACTCTTGAAACCTCCAGAATAGGAATACTGGGATACCAAATCGAGTGGGCTTACTAGCGAGTGTTCCCCCGCCTGACCGAACCGTGATTCAGTTGATATAAAAGTAGCAGTCTCACAACCGCGTGCTACGTGAGATGATAGATCTAGACAACCGGGCATCCCGATTCCCGAAAAGAGTGCGATTGATCGTCTCGGGGTCCGGTGTTCGTCTTGAGAAACCTCACATGGCATCCTAAATTCCATATTCCAGCTGCCGAGGGGTTGTGTCGCTTGTCCGTAACATGGATCATACACCCAGGGGAGAATTCACACCCGGAAACATCATCTCAATTCCAATTCGCTAAAAACTGTGTCATCTGGATGGGAGACCTGAGTTTCGCTCACATCTAGAGTTCCTTGTCTTGCAGTTCCTGCCCCCCCATCTTCGTGGCGTTGAGACCTACAGACGTCATTTAGGCGCTGTCGATAAGCGAGCAACTGCCGCGCTCCCTAGATTATTGGCCGGCGGAACTGATGTCGCAGCCCAATAACTCGATCAGGCACAAAGGCTGCGCGTCATATTTACCCTCCGAAGAGGCGGGAAGGCGCACAGAGGCTGAGGATACCCATGTATCAAAACTTTATTCTTGCTGTGGATTATCAGTAACTCATGCTTTTGGTACGATGAGTGGCCATATGGTCTGATAACCCATAGGACGAAGGTAACGATGAAAGACTAATAATTCGACAGAAAATAGTCAGTGCCAAAATTTCCAAAAACTCTAACTAATTATTAATGTCTCGTGGGATAAACTGTTGTGATTTACTATAATGCGACGCAGTCCGAATCGCGAGAAGAAAAACCGGAGAAACCTGCTCCTAGAGGCAAACCTAGGCCTAGGACCCACCCCTCAGTAAAACGATTCATTTCTACCATTGAACTTGATATGTTTCACGAGCTATAGTAATAGCCTGCCATTGCCGCAAACATACGTGACATGTCTTCCCTCTTTGCCGGGAATATCACCTTCGTCCCAGGAACACGCCTTGCATTGTACACATACAGGATGACGTCCATGCGATGCTGAGACTTACCCACAATTATCTCCATAGTCAATCAGAAGAAAAAGAAAGTAGATAGAAATGATTAGCTGCAGTGAAAATAGCTTTCGTCGTAGGTGTGGGTGATCAAGAAAAATCAGTTTAGTTTTTTCACGAGTTGTCTTATGTGTGTGGTTGTTCCAGACCTTGAAGTGAGTAACTAAAATCTAGTGCTAGGGAATAATAATCATGTCACAGTATGTGAAAATACGGATGATAAACCTCAGTTTAGTTTTGATCTGCCTTTTATCCCACCCCACAAGACCGATTTCGACGAATACTCTATGTTTAGTGGCGGACTACGTTTGATTAGCAAGAAACGAGTGACCTAGCAGCGCGCATGCGCAGAAACATCTGGTGGGGTCGTACTGAGCTCTCTGTTCAGGCGTCTCAGCCAGCGGATTTCATGCATCCTAGGTGGATATTGTCAAATATGATTATTTAGCTGAGAATAGGTCATCCTTTGTCCAACCATGGCCAATGACTGCGATTATTCATGGGGACACGCTGCGTATCTGATTCAGAAGGTTACCGGGTTATATAAATAGTCTGGTGGGGCCTGGTGGGAGACTGGATATTTCGATACTAGTCCTGGTCACTACACTTTTTTTCAGAAACTCGTCTCTTGACCTACCAAATATTACTATTCCATTATCGTTACCACTGCCGCTACTTTATAGAAAGAATGCAGACTTCATTCTCTAGAAGACGGGCCCTGGTTGGGCAAGGATACAATCGCCGTGTTGAGAGGATTAGAAAAGAAGAATATCCTCAGCTTCAAAGTAAGTAAAACCGTTGCATTTTTCTCCCAAGATCATATTTTACCCTCTATGATACCCTTGGGTCTTTCACCTAGCAATGAACCTCAGACTAACATATCCTCTATTATTACTAGATGCAACATACCTTGATCACAGCGGGACAACCTTATACAGTACTTCCATGGTCAAGTCTTTCTCTGCCGACCTTCGAAAAAACCTCTACGGAAATCCTCACTCCCATAACCCATCTTCCAAACTCGCCTCCAACTCCATAGACTTCGTTCGACTTCGGGTTCTCGAGCTCTTCAGTGCCAACCCAGAAGAATACGACGTTGTCTTCTGTGCCAACGCTACTGCAGCTATAAAACTCGTGGCAGATTCCTTTGCTGGCCATCCTGATGGTTTCGATTACAAATTCCATAGAGATGCCCATACATCCATCGTTGGTGTTCGAGAACTGGCAAAGTCCTCTCAGTGCTTCATGTCAGATAACGAAGTCGACAACTGGCTTTCCGCTGAAAAGGCCCCATCGCCCAACAACGATACCAGGGTTGGCCTTTTTGCCTGGCCTGGCCAATCTAACTTCTCTGGATGTCGTCTTCCACAAAATACATGGTCGGGTTGTCTCCGCCGCCAAGGCAAAAACTACTATTCGCTCTTCGACGCAGCTGCTCTCGTAATGACCAAGCCCCTTGATCTCAGCGACGCCTCTTCAGCACCAGACTTCATTGCACTAAGCTTCTACAAAATGTTTGGCTTCCCTAATCTCGGCGCCCTCATCGTTCGCCGTGCATCTGCCGAGATCCTTCAGTCCCGTCATTACTTCGGAGGTGGCACAGTCGACTCCCTTATCGCCCACGTCGACTGGAAGGCCAAAAAGCTCAACGGGGACCCACACGACCATCTAGAAGACGGGACTTGCGCCTTCCACTCTATCATCGCTTTAGGACACGCGATCACATCTCATTTCAAGCTGTTTGATAGCTTTGCGAGCATATCGATTCATACAGCGTCACTCGCTTCGTTCCTAGCGGAGCGTTTAGTGGCACTAACTCATCCAAAGACGGGCGTCAGGGTTGTGGATCTGTACTGTGAGCGCGATTATGCAAATACACGTGTTCAAGGACCGGTGATCACATTTAACCTTCGCTCTGCCTCTGGCGAATGGATTGGATATTCGGGTGTTGAGTTTGCGGCGGCGGAACGGAATATACATATCCGTACGGGTGGCCATTGTAATCCGGGTGGTGTTGCATATTTCTGTGGTCTTTCGGGGGCGGAGATGGAGAAGAATTTTAGGGAGGGTCATGTATGTGGCGATGAGAACGACGTTATGAGCGGGAAGCCAACAGGCGCAGTAAGGGTCTCGCTCGGTGCTATGTCTACAATTGACGACGTGCTGAAATTTTTGGATTTCATTAAAGAGGAATATATTGAGGGTGAGAAGCAGAACAGGAAGCCTTACCAAAGTCGTATGATGCGAATTCTTTGTCTAGAAAAGCATCATTAATTAACTTTTGCGTATTATTTTCCCTTGGATGGAAATTGAGTTATTTATTACCCGTCTTTTCACCCTTTTTTTCTTATGTTTCTGTACGTTTTTTTATACGCTTTTGAGTCCAGCTAGTACAGCTTCGATTGAACATGTATTTACACGTATCTCTTATTGCGCCATTATGGGTCTGAAAAGCGAAGGGAGCTTAGTACATATGCCAAATGATAGTATTCCATCTTCCGTAAAACAATGCCATCCATTAAACATTGTGTCTAATCACAAATTATCACTAGATTTTCGTGGGTTTGGAGGTAGTTCGTGAGAGGATAGGGATGCCAACCAATATTACAGTTTGAGAGAAATAATATCTCTCATGGAAAAATACATTTTCCATTTCCAACCAAATGCTCTCTGCGCCGGATAAGGCAGATTCTAATACAGTGGCACCTTGTTACAAGGGACGTGCATAATTCGTCAGAATTCATTCGTTATAGCAAATTTTTCCTTGTAGCAAATTTTAGGTGGTGTTAGAAACTCAAAGTTGCGCCCAGCTTCCGCCCGTTACTGCGAATTTCCATTATATCGAGATTCCTCATATCAAGGTCCGACTGCGCTTTACCATGTGGTTTCCGGTTTTTACTTATGTGATATGATGTTCTTGAGTCAGCGGCAGACTCCACTCCGAGCGTGTGGCCTCCCCTTACTGTATATACATGTATTCTTCCAAATAGTTTCGGGGTTTCCCTTACTTCGGAGAACACGCACTGAGACATAGGAATCCACATGATAGGCATATGCAGCCACCGTCCCAGCTACGGCTAACAGCCAAAGCCCTACTCCACAGGGCATTTCCAACGTAGCTTTCACAGTATCTCACTCGGATAAGAACGGCCGTATGGTCCAGAGTACTTGAGCCAGTGTTTCGAGGCATCGATACTGGTAGTTCTTCGCCGCTCGAGCGAACAACTGGCAACTCATGCCGAAAGACGTAGTTTCACCGGGACTACCAAGTCCGTTCCGGAGAATAAGTACCCAAGACAAGATACGAAAGCAGGATGCACCGGTATTTTCTCAACGCGTACTGGAATCTGGGCTCTTGAGTGGATTCTCATGGGATCTCACTCGACTCAGAAACATCTTGAGTCAGTGGCGCTATATCCATGTCTTGCATTCGCGTACCCTCGCGTCCATCGGATTCTCGCCACCAGCGCTCGGTAAAGGTGCGCGCGCGTTAACTGACCCATACCACTTGCCGGGCGGGGAGGGGGGGAGTGTTGATGTCGGAGTTCTCAACCCCATTCCGGAGCAAGATCGAGACACGGAAATACCATCTCTTTAGACCGTTATTGGTCCGCCATGGAGAATTGACCATCACTCAGCGCGATGGGGACGGATGGGTTCGCCTTTTGAATCATTTCTCGTCACGAAATAGTCCCGAGGACAGGAGATTATTGTCGATCGGGGAACACACCGCGCGAAAGACACCCGACCTGTTCCCCGTGGCCCCACCGATTGCCTGGATTTTGTGGGACCGGTGCCTCGGAAGGTGAGTTTGGGGTTTAGGGATGTTGGAATTTCCAAAGGTAGTGTCTTGACTTGGAGTGGGGACTTGCAGACACGTGGGATATGGGAAAGATGGATCGCTGACTAGAAGGAAAGCATGTCAGTGCCTCTTTTGAAGCTGTAGAGCTCAGCTGGATATTCAGAAGTGCCCCCCCCTCCCCAAGGCGTAATTCTAATTGCAAATGATGTCTGAGAGCTATGTCAAGTGATATCGAGGATTGTGGTAATTATAAAACACCACCTCTGTAACACATTTACAAACCAATCATATATATAATGCACTGTCATCACCAGCCCTCTCGTCTGCATAAAGGAAGATCCTCTATAAACCCAACTCTTACAAAGCAAAACCGCAGTGATCAATATATAGCCCTATCTCTGCAGAAGGTATGCACCGAGGCTTAATTTCTGAGATTGATCAGCCCAGCCACGATTACTCTGCTGCTGCTGACGCTGATCAGGGCGGCATAGCTTACTGCGGTGGGCACATACATGTATCCAAGGACCCACAGATTTGAAATCGTGGTTCATCTGATATTAAACGAAATAGTAAACACAGGCACTTCAGCGCAGATTAGTAGTTGTGAAATGCAGGGCGAGGCTACATGCAGCTTATGTCCTCCGTTCCACAGAAACCCCCCCACTTTGATTCACGTTACACAAATGAGTTATAAACGCGGCAGATTTGTTCTCGTAATAAGTGTTGTAAGGGCAAAATTCCCTTTGATCCATCTTCCCAGAAAACGTATACAATGCTGGAGAGGGGGAATTTACTATGTTGCTTCGAGTATCAGGACATTAATACCAGCAGTGAATCGCAAAAACGAGTGATATTTCATGAGCCATAGTACAGACCTCCCAATTCAACCAGCAAAGGACGCTACCCGATTCCCATTATTAAACCACCAATCGCATTTATCGTAGTGCTCGTATCACGATAGTATCATATGTTACAGATTCTAAAGCCAACGCCATTTTGTATCAAACCCGTCCTCACGATTAACTATCCCCGACTATCACGCCGTCGCCCCTGGCTGCGGTTCCAAAATAGCCTTCACAAGTCTTCCTCTCCCCAATTTCCAAACCTCTTCTGCTGCCAATTCGCCCAATCTTTCCGCTAGCCTCACTCTATCCTCCTCCCGCAACTCGTCCCCGTCCCCATCCCCGTTTGCTACCGCAGGTGCACCAGACACGTCTTCTTCCAGTAGTTTCAAAACGTTCACAATAGCACCCAAACAGTGTTCTGCCTCGACAGCGCCCTGTCCACCCTTATCCATCTCGCTGCGAACCACATTCTCGACAAACAGGCTAACATTCGGCAGAATGAGGACACGCACAGATTCACGTCCCCCAATGGCAGCAAGACCGATAACGGAGCCGTAGTGTGTCCCAGGAGGCTTAGCCGGGTCGAGGAAGTGTTTCAAGCACGTGCGAGTCAGACGGGGTTTAAGCGTGTGCGAGGAGTCGCCAAAACGCTTACACACAAGACTAAGGAGCGAGGCAGAGAAGTCGCGGAGGGAGATATGGGCGGGTGGCGTAGAAGCGTCGCCGAGACGCTTTCCGATAAGGCATGTCAGGATCGGGGGGATGAGGGAGGAGACGTAGGGTTCGATAAAGAGGTTTTCGTTCTCTAGAAGAGCGTAGGTGAGCTCCATCATCATGTTTAGGATAAACATGTTCTTGAGCCCATGGGTCACTTTCTCGCTGATGAATTGGACAAAGTATGGGAGGAGCTGGTGGAGCCCAGGGTCATTTCTCAGCGAGGCTAACGCAGCGGATCTCAGCGACTCGTTCGATTCGTCAGTGACTGCAGCACAGACACGGTCAAAGTAGAGCTGCAGCTCCTTGGACAGGATATGCTTGACAAGCGGCTTCACGGCGACGCCGTCCCCCCCACCGCCAGAAGCGGAGGCAGCAGATGCAGCAAGAGTGGAGGTCGAGGCTCCTTTGGGGGTGGTTTCTGAGAGACGGGCAGCTTCTGCCTGTGTCGGGTTTTGGGGGATTGCGGGCTGAACGCCTTCGATTGCGAGCCAGTGGGCTATAGTCGTTAGTATTTGGTGGTTCGTTTGGGAGGGGGAGCGTCATACCTGTAAATGTAACCTCCCTCGGCACCTTTGGTAGCGGGGCATTGATCAACTTCTCGAAGTCGACCTCGTCGTCTTCCACATAGTAGATGGGCTGGGCCTGTCCCAAGCTCGCCTCTCCGAATCGCAATGGACGTGAAGACTCGTATCCATACAGGGGCTCGACATCGAGGACGCGCAGAGCATTGCTGATGTCGGAGGTGCCCAGGACGGTGCGCTTTGAGTGTCGCATGAACTTGAGAGCTTCCTGCAGGACCTGATGCATGCGGTACTCGACGTCCATGGCCAGGTTCTTGGCCACATCGTCGGAGAGATTGGCAATGCCGACCGACTCGGAGACGTCCTTGACGGTGTCGCCATTCCAGAGGGCCATGAATTGGGCTGGGGTGTGTGTATAGGTGGGGGGTGGGAGGATGGGAGGATGGGAGGATGGGGGGGGTGTGGAAAGCATTGGGGGATATAATGCAGCAGGACGAAGCCAGGCCCTGGCCGGGTAACAGCAGCCGCGGCGGGTACTTGTGGTACCAGCCAACCCTAACCCCCGGCATCCCTTCCTCGCATAAACAAAAACAAAGAAGCGCGACAACCCGCTTTCTCTCCTGCCGACATATATACATACAGACATACACATACGTACTCCGACCTCCTACATCCCCCACCACCACCACCACCCCCCCCCCAAACGGCTCCCCCATATCTCTAATGGCTTCCCTTGGGCCCTCGCCCTCAAAGCGTTTGAAAATATCTCCCCCGCGAAACCAGGATCTGCAGTCTCAGAGGAGGCCCGCCAGTCCCTCAAAGCTCCCCGTCCGCAATGGCTCAACCGTCCGGACGATAACGTCGAAAGGGGGGCTCTACAATTCCCCTACCAAAGGGAAAACGAACTTAGGCCTCCCCCGACGCTCGCCCTTCGCGGAACGGCCTACACCGCCAAAAACGAATGGGAGTGGTGTTGGGGATCCAACGGTGGCTGGGAAGCTCAATTTCGGTCCCACTGCAGGGCTACGGGAAGGGGGTGGTGGCGGCGGGCGATTTCGCCGTGCTGGGGGTCCACGGCTGTCACAGAGCCCAGCCAGGAGAAACAGCTTCTTCAGCGAATCCAATCCCGGAAGCAGTGTGCGGAGGATGGCCAATCTCGGAGAGGGGAGCGAGTCTCCCCCCCAATCTGCCGAGGAGGACAAGTCGTCGCCGATCGAGAAAATACACAAGAGCAGGAAGATGGATACATTGAAAACGAAAGGGAAGGAGAAGGAAGCTGCTGTGAGACCGGCGAAAAGGCCACGGCCGGAAACTACGGAGGAGGGGGCTGAGCGAAAGCAGGCGGAGCGGATCAGCTCGGAGAACAAAGCTCTGAGGAAATTGGTCGAAGCACGGGTCAATGCCCTGAGGATGGAGGTGGAGGAACTGAGGGGGGAGGTGCAGAAGGAGGAGGCGCGGGAGGCGCCTGGGCCAGGGAGTGATGTGGAAGCCATGATGTTTGCTCCCCGAAAATAATGATGTTTCGATCCGATCGCTGATCACTGACCTGTCCACAGAAAACGATTGCTAGCTGCCAATGATTCCTCGCACACCGCACTCCCGAAACTCAAACCCACCACTGCAGAAGACCCTGAAACCCCCTCTGCCCGTCCCCTCACCGCGCCGGACCCACTCCCCCAGCTCTCTGCCTTCCACTGCCTCACCTTCACCTCTACCTCCTCCACCATCGTCAGCTCCACCCTAGACCCCGTCTACACCGACGACGAAACAATCCAACTACCATCCCCCGCAGCCCCTGAGGACCCCGACCAACTGAGCTTAACCCAACGGCACACCGCCCACGGGTACGGCTCTGACCGCCTCCTTTTTTTCAACTTCACCTTCACAGTCTCATCCCCGAGCTGGACAGTTACACAAATCAGCTTTGAAGTCTCACCCTGGTCGCGGCGCGAGCTACAAGCCCCACTAACCGCCGCCGCACAAGAAGGCAATATCAACACCATCTTCTACGCCCTCTCGTCATACACCCTCCTCGCCAAAAAGCGCGCTTCCGTCTTCTCCCGTCTCTGCCAAACCTTCCCACACCTCCTCCCCGTGTTCGCCCCCGTTGCGCGCAACAAGGCGGGTACTGCGAGGGTGGGCAGGAGGGATATCATACCGTGGCTCGGCGCCACGCTGCTGCGCTTCCATTCGCGTACGGAGAAAGACGCGGCGGGGCGTGCGCGGTATACTAGTTCCTCCGAGAGTGGGGGGGTGGAGCTCGTGGTGAGCTGGGAGATTGGGATTGGTGTGGGTGGGGAGGCTGAGAGCAAGGTAGAGGCGGATGTTAGAGTGCCGCTTTATTGTATAATTCCCTTCTTTCCTTACTTGTTTGGGGGGGGTTTTTTTGGGGGTGGTGATCGTAGGTGGGGGCTAATTCGGGCGTTGTAGGGATGGAGGTGGATGAGTTGAAGACTTTTTCAAAGGTCGGTGAGATCTTTAGGTTACTAGTAAAAGAGAGAGGTGTGTTTGAGGCGACAAAGTGTGTTGTGGGGTTGATATTCCAGTGATCGAGCGAGCGAACGATAATAGTTACACACCAAACGTAGCGCGCTGGATATGAATTATGGTATAGGGGCCTTTTTTTTGTTAATTTGGTGATTCGTCATTTGTATAATTGGGTGTTTTTTTTCTTTGTTGAAAGAGTGTATATTGTTCATGTCCCCTTTTTTTTTAATTCCAGCGCACAAAACGTTCCTTTTTTCTTTTCTCGGGGGGTTTTTTTTTTTCCCTTTCTTTTTTTCGTATGAGTTGGTTTGCGTTCTTTTTGCCTTTCGGAGTAAGTGTCATGGGGGCGTTAGAGGATTTTTATTTATTTATAACTTTACTTGTACGATATGGTATAGTAGTATATCACTTTGGTTTTCTGTAAACCACTTGTAGTTAGTGGACGAGAATAATGCTGGATTGAGACCAAGTGCTTTTGTAATCCTACTATTGACGAGTGATGATCCATGAAGTTGAAGTTGCCCTGATTTTGATGCTATGAGTATACAGTAGATCAACTGGGTGCTATTATTCTACCTAATAAGTAATAAGCATATCTTACGCAGTCTCTCAAGATTACTGAAAACGAAAAATATATTTGTTTCCCTACCACAAAAGAAATAACCCAAGGGAGAGAGAGCACTGATAGGAGAAACGAACCAACGACCTTCACTATCCAAGTAGCACGGGCTTGGAAAGCGAAGAAAGAAAAAAAGGACAACTGCCCAATGGAAACAAAGTAGACCTGACGAAAAATAAAGTAGGCCCAAGCGAAGATACGATAAAACAAGCCACTCCCCACAGCAAAAGGATAGCTCATATCCTTGATTCCACAAACCCTCCATAAAATAAATAAAAACCAAACGCCCAATCTAGAATCTAGCTAGCTGGCGGACGTTACTGTTTCAATCCTCCGCTCAGTCTCCCAATGAAAGAAAACCAAAGGAAATAAATATATAGAGATTGATAAAGTATAGGAGAGCCTGTCATCCGCGCGTAAACGAAGCAAAGTTTCCATCACTCGAAAACCCTGATTAAGAACACATACAGCAACAGCAATATTGCCCCAGCAAGCACTTTATGTCTCCTGACCCAGCTCTCTCCTCTCTTGACCACTACTCCCGCCGCCGCCGTACTCGCTGGGCCACTCGCCGTCCCCGATACCGGCCGTCTCCGCCCATTGTTTTCCTGCCCACTCACTCCGCTTACTCTTCCACCCTCCACTAACACACCTGTTACGGGTGCTGCTGCCGCGACCGGCATCACTATCCCTGTCGCAGGGTTAATCCGCTTCTCGCGCACCCACCTCCAGTTCTCTCCGTCTACCTCCGGCCACTCGCTACGGAATCGCTTTCCCATATCGCCCCAGCCGACACCGCGTCCGGCTGGCCCGTTACTGGTGGTGTTAGGGATGACCTCTCCCGTCGGGCCCAGTATTCCGGATCCCCCACCAGTGCAGTTCCACCATCGTGTTCGTTGGGCGAGAGTTTTGCGCTCAGACTCGGAGGCAGAGATGGAGCCCGTTGTCATTTCCTCAGAGGTCATGAAGGAGAGGAGGCCGATCAGGATGGTTGAGACTTCCCAGGCGGGGTTGAAGGATTTCGGATGAAAGTCGGAGATAGAGAGACAGAGACGGGTAGAGGTTTGGAAACGGCCTGGGAGATCCCTGGAAGTTAGTGGTTCAGTTCGAAATCGAGGAACGAAATCACAAGAGTGGGGGGAAGTACCGCTGGGGGTCATCATGCGAATCGCTGGCGGCTTGTACGGGTAATCAGGCGGGAAAACGAGGGTGCCCCAATATTGGCCACCTTCGTAAGGGGTGTCTTCGGGACCTGTAATAATGTAGTGCCATCTGTCCTAGTGTTAGTGGGAAAAGGTGAGATAACGAGAGGGGAAGGGAGAGATAGATAGATAGATAGACGAGGGGAGGCGGGGGGCTGACTCTAGGATATTGCTTTCACTGGGGTGGGCTTGAATGTATGGTGGAGGGTTCTTCTGGATGACGAGGTATTCGCGTGCTAGCTAGAGACCAGTCAGCTGTCATGTCAGCTGTGGAACGGCGGAGGGTTAGGGGAGTAGACTTACGCGCTTGTTGGCAGCACGGGTGGCCATGATGTTGGTTGGCTGGCTGGTTGCAACGGGGCGAGGGGGATTCTGGCGAGTGGAAGAGAGCAGGGGATGGCTGTGAAGGGGGAGGGGTTTGGAGAGGAGGAGGGAGGAGGGAGGGAGGAGGGAGGAGGGAGGGAGGAGGGAGAAACAATCAGCAGCACGAGAGAAAGGAGTGAGGGAGATAACGCAGTGACAAGGTAAAAGTAGGGTGAGGCAGGCAGACAAGGTGGGATCTTGCCAGAGGGAGGGAGGCTGAGTTGGATTGAAGGAGGCATGGAGAGTAGAAGCTCGGACCATCAGGAAATGCACAGTGGCGTGTCTTGGCGCTTCGCTTCTAAGTACATGTATGTCCCCTTACAAGTTACTACAATGTCATGGACATGTAGCATATACATTTATTCTATTACCTACATGTACCCCCATAGAACAATCGCCGTCAGGGCTGGTTGGCACATCCGTACAGAATTTATTTATTTATCTATACGCTGAACCCTACAGAGTACAGGACACATCAATCCATTGTCCCTCCTTCTATGTCCATCTACATGTATCATCGCTACATGTAATCACTACGCCTGTCCCCCCCACCTCCCAAGAAGCCCCACAGCACAAAAGAGTTGAGAGCGAAAAAAAAATGGAATCTACAAAGAGCCAAGACAAGAATACTTAAAAAAAAAAAGAGATAGCGAATCTACAGAAGCTCCCTCCTAAAATGCTTCAAAGTTGATATACACTCTATATATGGTGCAAAGCTCTACAGGAAGCTCATACCGACTCCAAACTGCAATCCCTTCCTCGCCTTCTCCTCCGGCCTCTTGGTAATTGGTAAGCAGAAATTCAACTCGAACCTCGCAATCGGATGCGCGTACACGACCCCCACTCCCGCAGCGATGCTCGGAAACTGTCCTGTCAGCATCTTCGCAGCATTCGCTACGCTCCCGTTCACATCGTCTCCCTTCCTCCCGTTGATCCCTTGCAGCCCTACCAGTCGTCCCCCGTTCACAAATGCTTGTATCCTTAACGGCTTCTCTGCACCTAGTCTCGGTAGCGGGAAAAGTATTGACGCTCCCCCAGCGAGGTAGGCATCGCCACCGACGGAATCACCGCCATCTTTCGCTCCCAGCCCGCATTCCCGGAACCCGCGCACGTCCGTCGGCCCACCGAGTTGGAACCGGTCGTTGATGCGGGAGGGTCTCGGTGCAGCTTTAGCATCGCCCAGACCGAGACTCAATGGATACAGTAGCCCGCCTCTTAATCCGGCCGTAACCGAAATCCCAGTATCAGCAATCGTCATTGCTCCCTGTGTCTCTACCTCTGTCTTGCTGAACGCCACGTCCCCACCTAGTCCGCACCACCCCGCAATCTCGCTGCTGTATTTATACAGATATCCACTTCCCGGAAGTAATGCGTTGTCCCTGAAATCTCTCGTAAATGTATAGTTCAGCGCGCTCTTAACGCTGTCTCCTGCATCCTGTCTAACGCTCGCGCTCGCATCCTCTGCAAGCCCCGTGAGCTGTCTCCATACCCCTGTGTATCCCGCCTCGTGCTCGCCCCCCTTCGTCCCCCACTTGATACCTACTCGTCCCCCCTTCAGTGCCTCCTCGTGGGAAGAATAATGTTGATGTGAGCGACTGCTGGAGTAGCCGCCGACTTCGGCGATGATGTTGGGATTTGATGCGACTGGGGCTCGGAAGTTGACGTCATAAGCAGATCGAGTACGTGTGCCAATGGACGCAGATGCATTGAGAGATTCGGCACCACCGAACACGTTGCGGTAGGTTCCGTTGATGTAACCGGTGCCTTCGGTGTTGCCGAGGTCGGTACCTGTCTTCAATAGCAAGCGCGACTTCTCTGCGACAGTAAGAAGGACACGCAGGTCTGTCCGGGTCGAAGTAGAGGCGGCGGTCTTGTCGAGGTAGATGGAAATTGAAGGGTGGAAGATATCTAGTTTATTTCTCACCCATCAGCAAAACCTCTTATATTACCCTTGAAAGTCATTCCTATTTTCCTAAAACTACCTCCGGAGAGAAAAATAAGGATGGGAAAATAATTATACCAAATCGATGCAAAGCATTCGTCCTCCCATGCAGCTCCTCCAATGCACCAGCAAGTGTGTAGCTCCCCTCTTTTCCACTGCTGAGCGCCGGTGCAACAACCTTCTTCAGAAACCCTTTCCTTGTGTTTTTCGCTCCCTCGATGCGAATTTCCGAGATCGAGACGGGAAGGGTGGAGTTTTCGTCAATCTAGGACCACCTCATTAGTCCATATGTAAGAATTGCAAAGAGGTGACTGTAAAATGTACTAGTTTAGCAAGAGTCCTTTGCGCTCGCTCGTATTCTGCCCTCACCCGCTCATGAATGGCATCTTCGCGGTCCTGCATAGTTTTGGGATCTACATTGTGTTTTAGACGGTCAAAGACCTAAAAAGGTATAGAATAGAACACGATTAGCAGCCGTCAATGAATTTTGCATTACTCAATTACTTTAGAATATAATTAACAGGAGCTTGTAAAATCGAGAGAGATGAAACACACATCATCTTCTGAAGACGCGGAAGACGCCATTGAGGGTGAGAGAAGGGCTGTTTTGGTGGGAGGCTTTCCGCGAACCTTGACTTTCGTTTCGTCTCAATCTTGGTAGTTGGTGGTGGGGGAATGAGGGAATGAGAACGGTTGGGATTAGTTACCCGGATTTTCTATATTCTAACTCTAGGATTAGGGTTAGCATGTACGAGTGATCTGAAAAGATGTACGCAAGGGATGCCATCTAGAAGGAGGAAGTATATTGCTGTTAGGATACCTCTAAAACAATCTAGATACCCCGAGGTATTGGAGCCTGATTAACGGTATTTGGTCTGTTTTATGGGATGTCGTAAACACTCCACTTTCGCCAAGGTACTTATCGATGAGAAGAATATTAACCTGTGCATGGCAGCAGACAAGCTCTTTCAGTGGTTGCAGGCTGTAACACGGCCCTTGTCCCCTCTAGAAATCGTACGAGCATAGCGGATCCGTTATTTCTAACTTGCTACTGAGTGTCATCTGAAACGAATTTGAAGGGTAAGAAGACAATAGGAAGAGTAGCTAAAATGCAGAGCAACCTTAAAGTCTTGGGATCCGAGGTCAAACGATAAGACTTATACAAGTTGCACTGGCTCTATAGTTATAGTATAGTCTTTTCCTCTCGATGAGATCCAATACAATTACTAAGGCTCTTGGACTTTGCGATCGAAATTATGTATCAACCAGTTGCCCTTTGTCCCACACCCCGGGCCCTTGATTCGCTGATTATGATCCTGCTAAGAAGACTTCAAAGCTCCGATAAGAATGATCCTATTGAGTGAAATATTGTACATATTCTTATGCCACACATTTAACCTGAGTGCTTCGATCTGGTGAATATTGATTTGTCAGGCGGGTATCATAGGTTTTTTTTTTAGAGGGTGGAGCTTGCTTTGTAGAAATCTCTTTCTTCTCGTTGATCTATCTATCTATTGCCGTGCCCGTGTGTACGTGGCTGCATGTATTGAGGGAATGAATTGGTCGATCAAGAGCATAGGAGCTATTAGTATATAACTGTATGCAATGATCATAACAGAATTCTGCTTGTGTAGAGCAGAACTACTATTTGAGAATTCTTATATTATAGGTGAATTTCTCAATCGTTTAACACGGGAGGCTCTTTGGTACTACATGTAAGTATAGGGGAACCAACACCGCTCATAAAAAATCTAGGTTCGTTTCCCACCCCCTTCCATCAAACTTCTGCGCACTGGCTAGACAGGAGACTAAAAAGCCCTAAGGCTAACTACGTGTAGTTCTCCTTTTTCATCTCTATCCATCGCAGCCTCTCGTCTCTCGCATTCTTCATCTCTTCCGTCTCCTCTTCCGTCTCTTCCTTTATTCGACTATTGAACTCCTCCTGGATCATCTGATCAAATGCTATGACACCACGGTCAACCAAGAATGCTTTCTCTAGGCCCAATTCTCCACCTAAAATTTGCATTCCTTCAGGTGTTGTACATCTACTAAGTCCAACGTATGCCTGACCTGGGGCAAACGCTTTGCTAATATCTACTGTGACATAATCTAAGCTCATACCCTGACTCTTATGGATTGTAGTTGCCCATGCTAGCATTAGCGGGATTTGGGTCCGTTTCAAAATGATCCTATTGACCCCAGGTGATCCATCCGAACGAATAACGAATTCAGGGATATTTGCGTCCCAACTGACGGGGAGTATCGGATGAGACGCAGGAGACGATCGAAATTTGACGAGCGGTATACGGATTTTCCCATTAACCTGTGAGGTGTTGAAGTAGGATGTGAGATTTTCACGGTGTTTGGCTTCGAAGTTCTCGCGGCCAGAAAATGATAGCGCAGCTTTAAAGAAGTTCTCTAGAGTATAGAATACGAATCCAGAGATGATGCCACGGGTACCGTTGACAAGACGGTTGGAGGGGCTAATGTTCGAGAGGAGCATCACCTGCGAATCATGTTTGAGGCGGACGTCGCTAGGAGCGGGGAGATTGCGAAAGAAATCTTTATTTCGAATTTTAGGCCGTCAGTGTTTAGGGTTTAATTCAACTAAGCAAGGTATATAAGGCAAATGAGGTGCCTTACAATACTCTCCAAGCTCCTCTTTTTTCATGCTCTTGCCGGTGGAGCCATTATCCATCTTGATCTCCCCCTGATCAATAGCACTAAAAGTATATACTTGACTTTTTAGCTTATTAAACTCTTGTGTATTTTCCCCATCTACCGTTTGCCTATGGGTATATAGCCTTGTTGGTTTGATTCCAGCCTCCGACACTTTCAGTGGCCTCTTGAGCGTATCTAGGTAATCCAAAACCGCTTCGCCTGGTTCTCCCATCTTGATCTTACCCAGCATTTCAACCCACTCCTTATTTTTCTGCCGATAAACCTCTTTCAGAACAACTGAACGGAAATTAATTTTTGACCAAGTCGGTGTTTGAAAACAATATGCCATGCTATCATTCCAGAGATGCCCACATCTTTGCTCTGTTCTAGGGATGATACGCTCGCATACTGTCCATCGCTCGGGATCAACACCAACAGAGTGAATATAATCGAGGAAAGGTATTTTCTTAAGGAGGAGGTGGTCTCTGGGAAGGTACTTGCGTTCGGAGCTGGGGATTACGGGTAAACCTACAGACTTACACGTCAGTACCATGTTGCCGGGAGATAAGGATTGACAAGGAGAATTACCACACTTGAAGCAGGTTTTATTATTTTCATTATCAACCGGTGGTAGTTGAAAGAAATCGCCACAGACGACAAGCTGAGTACCGGCTGTATTTATAATTAGAATAAGCTCAAGGTAGGTTTGAAGAAGAATCTTAGAAGTAATCACCAAACGGTGGAAGATCTTCGTAATCGGTGTTGGGAAAACAGGACATCTTCGCGATCCTATCTAACTTTTCAAATAAATCTGGGGATAGCTATTACAAAAGTAGAGAGTCCTCGCTTCTCAGCCAAATCGGTCCCCTTTCAACCCTTCCCACTAAAGGCATTACCTACCATAGAGACCTCATCGATGATCAATATATCGGTTTTTCTCCAGTTCATCTTCTTGCTTTTGGAAATACCACTGGATCCAGGTTTTTTCCGTGCCTTGCCTAGGTACTCGAGGATTCCCTTATCACCCTTCCCCACTCCACTCCATGAGTGTATCGTCTGTCCACCTATCAAGACCGCCGCAATTCCTGTAGGTGCCGTAATGGCAAATATAGTATTCTTCATTTGCAAATGATACCGTATATGTTCCAGTATCAGCGATTTCCCTGATCCGGCGGGCCCTGTTAAGAAAACGTGATGTCCTTTTAACACTAGGTTCAAGACACGCTCTTGGTCTCGAGAGAGCGGAATAGAAGGTTTCTCAATTTTGTCGTCTACATTTGTGTTCTGTGCTGGCGCTGCTGACTTTTGTCTTGGAGCTTCTGCTGCCCCAGATGTAGTTGGTGGCGACGAAGACGCAATATAAATTGGTTCTTCCTGGGACTGGCCCCTCGAATTCTGCTCGAATTCCTTTTTGGCCACACCGTCGCCGTTGAAGTCCTGGTTTGTTTCGTCTGGATCGGGATATAGTTTTGATATTCGCTTATTCTCTATCTCGACTTCTGCACGCAGAAGCTCCAGTAGCCAACTCTCGGCTAAACTTCGAGTTTTGAAAGATTTATGAATAGCTCCAGAGAAAGCCTTGACTTGTTGTTGGCATTCCTCGCTAGATTCAGTGTCAGCGGGCTTGCCCGAATCAACGGCACAGGGATAGTACTAGTTGTTGAAGATACCCGTTTTTCGTCCTTTGAAAACTGCGTAAACCTTATCCTGTCGCCCAGTCCCTGAGTTCTTAGGATTACGGGGCATTTCGAATGTTAGATATTTCGAATGAATGCGTTTTGTTAACGGTAGTCGTAAGGATCGAAGAGGCGGCAAGCAATATAGCCTAGTTGAAGTGATCGTGGATTATCTTGACCATGAAGTAGGTGTCAAAAGTTGGCCGGTTAGCGCGTAACTGATTTTGTGGAGGGTTTAACCAATCGCTAACGTTAATGGCAACGGTAAAATAACTGTATTAATCTTTCGTGTTGGTGAAATAAAAAGCTCACCTTAGAGGTGTGTGAGTAGCCTGCCAGCTAGTGGGAGCTGGTTTGGGATAATATTCTTACCCTGAGCGGCAAGGGAATATTTAAATTTTGACTTAATAAACCACCACATTAGTGTTGAGATGGAATAAAAAACACATGTTACCACCAAGTTCACCATTCCTACTAGTGCAGTGAGACGATATTGTATTGGAAATGGTGTCTGCGGGGGTTGTTAAGGCAGACCATGCGCAACACCACTGAGTTGGTGACATGTCAACCTGCATGCATAAAATAGCCAAAGGACTAAGCTCATACAGTGGTCTGGTCTTAACGCACGATAGTCAGGAGTATGAAGGTCACAGAGTGTTTTGTATGGTGACCCATCGAGCGGATAGCTGGACTCTACTACCTATTCCATCTTCATACTCTGGATACATGTACATACAGGTCTGACCTTTCCGTTTACATTCAACAAAATGGCCCGTTGGCGGATCAGATATAAAATGGTAATGGGATATGGAATCGGCCAAGGATCAGAAATTATATTAAAACTGTTCTAGATTATTAAATGACACAACTGAACTGAGCTGAACGCGTTCGCAGAATATTCACTACAGGAAATCAACTAAAGGATATATCAATTGTACAAATGAGGAAAAAGGAATCGACCGAAAGAGAGGTTGAAATTTGACATTTAAAAGGGAAAAGATGTTAGTGAGTTCATTGCTCTCCTAGCAACTTTACAAACTCCGCTACAGTTCCATCCGGGATATCCCCCATCCTATCCAGAATTTTCAAATCACTCCTCATTCTCTCCTCATTAGTAGTTCCGTTCATTACCGCAACCCCACCTCCATTTCCCCATCCTCTTCCTATAGATAAGATCAATGCATACAAAGCCTGTTCTCTCGTCCAGTCTCTCTCTTCAGCGAGCCCCGTTACCAACTTCGAATTTAGCAAGTTCGGATTTGCAGTCAACGTCCAGAAGCTCTGATACACCAATCCATGCTCTTTACAGAATTTCAAGACCTGTGTATCATAGCCCGTAGCCTCATGGAACCGATTCTGCACAATCGATGGCTTGATACTGATAGCTGGGCTATTGTATAAGGCGGAAAGAACAGGGAAAGGGCAATTCGAGATACCCAGGTGGCGAACTTTCTCCGGGACAAATGGCTCGAGGCTCTTCCAGGCTTTAATCGTATCTTCAAGGGTTTTTAAAGGGGAGTGAAGCAATACCGAGTCGATATACTCGACGCGAAGGTTCTTCAACGAGGCCTCGACTGACTGCTTTATTTGCACACTGAGCGGTGCAGATGGATCGTACGGAACGTTACTCAAGTCTTGTCCAGAGGGCGGGGTGTATTTGGTCTGAATATAAAGGTCTCCCCGCTCCACCGTTGCACTCTTCTCGAGGTGATCAGCGATGCCCATGCCGACAAGATATTCCTGATAATGTTTTGGTTGACATGCAGTGTCAACGCCAGTGAAACCAGACGAGAGAGCAGCAGCGACAAGGGATGCCGTAGTGTCAGCTTTCCATGCGGTACCATAGAGGAAAAGAGGATGATGGTGGCCAGTGGAGAGTGTCAGGATAGGCTTGGGGTCTTCTATCACGGCGGTGTCAGGCATCTTGGAGGTTGCGAGTGAACGGATTATTCTTGACGGAGGTTTCAAGCTGGGGGAGCGAAGTTGACTGTGGAGAATTCTAGATGGAGATGAAAACATGGAGAGAATATAAATTAATTTTTTTTCCTTCGTATCCAAACCGGGACTTGAGGGATGCAGCTCGTTCCGTTAGGAATTGGGATTATTATTCACCTGACGAGAATTATGACGTAAAGGAGTGTACTATACAAGATGTGATCGGAAAGTCCTCGCCCACCCGTCGCTAAGCAACAACAACCACAACCGATCTCCAGAATCAACCCACCCTAAACGCAATGTCAACACTTAAGACCTCACACAAGTATCTTACCCCAGAGCAGTGGTTCCAAATAATTAGCCTGCGCCTCGAACAAAAATGTTGGGGCCAGATCGATGAAGCAACGGGTGTCAAGCGAAGTATAGCTAGAAGTGTGGTTTCACGGTACCTCAATATTGGCACCTAGCACGATGCGCCGAAATCGGGCCGGCCAAAAAAAATCGATACAGGGGTCATGAGAAGATTGGGGCAGGCGGTCTTAAAAGATTTTCGTGCCAGAATACAGTTTAGAATCTTGTACAGGAAGCCACAATTGACTCGAGTTTGACGGTAGTGAAATATGTGTTAGAGGCTCTAAGTTTGGTGTATTTATTACACGCAAATTTTTTTTTTTTGATTAAATAGAGCTACGATGCAAAAAAGAAGGAGATGGTGTCAGCCAAAAGGAGCATTGGCCTTTGGAGATGACGAAAAAATTATTTGGCGTGACGAAGTGTGTATATAGATGTAAGTTTCAGAGGAGGGCTGTAATACTGGTACTGCTGCTTACCGCACAGGAAATCCCTCAGAAGCTCTAGGTAACAATCTAGATACTGTAACTTGACCGGTCGCTATCCGCAACACAATAGTACTCAAGCTCAAGTCCTATCTATTCCTTATGAACTGCTTGAAGATAACCGTAGAGTACAAAATAGGATTGAGCAAGTTCCATTAAAAAACTTTCAATAGTAAGGATAGAAATATCAGCAAAAACGTTGTGTGTTCCGGTTGCTCCTGGACCCCCACAGGCCGTATGGACAGTTCGCACCTATGTCCCCTCCACATAATCAATCAACCTCGGCACGTGATTCCTAGACCTTGGCGTAAAGGTCGTGGCCGTGAACCACCAATCCACTGTTGTAGACATCCTAAAGCTCTAGGCTGCAAATTTCGGACACTCTTTGGGTATGTATACTTTGCCTAATGTCACTAGATCTGCTTTGCTCTAATAAATGCTCTGTATTCCACTTATTCTATGCACCTATATTACTCTATATACTTGTACGACTCTATATACCTGTACTACATGTACTCTATATACATATACTCTACATACAGTGGCCCCATACGTATACGATAATGAGAGTGAGATCTCCCAAGCAAGCTCCAAGCAGTGAGAACGAGACCTCCCAAGCAAGCTTCAGACAGCTAAAACGAGACTTCCCAAGTAGCGAGAACGAGACCTCCCAACTAGCACCTGAGCCTATCAACAGACTTTCCTTAACCCCCATAGTACTAGCTAGGGCAGGGATATAGAGATGGTACGGATCCCACATTATTTTTACGGCGACCTCACAGAGTGGAAAACTCTGGCGCTCCATCTCCACATCCCAACCCCTAATACTCGGGTGTGAGGGTAGGCTGGGCGACAGATCTGGCGGTGCGGGTGAGAGATATCAATTCTTTCTCCCCTCCACAACTCCCTATGAAGCCTGATAAAAATGCCTAGCGGATTAAGGATACTATGTATTAAATATCAAATAAAGTTAACTAGCGAAGTATGAAATTCAAACTAGCTTGAGCCACAGAGAATAGAGCTGCACCGTCACCTGCCACCAGGCTTACTCTCACACCCGACTACTACAGGTGTAAGCCTGATGAAAGATGGCGGTGCAAGTAAGAGCTGCCAGTCTTTCTTCGCACTCCACAGCTCTTTGAGAGGCCTAATAAAAATGGTAAGAGGTGGTGAGCATTATGTATTAAACACTGGGCGAAGTTAACTAGTAAAAACTATGAAACTCAGACGAGTTTGAGTCCCCCCAAGAAAAGAGCTACACCGCCACCTATCATCAGACTTTCCCCAACACCCGTAGTACAAAGCCACACACCCCTGTTTCCCGGTTCTTATGCTAGACAGCAAGTACGCGATAAAGCGGCTAACAACGGCCTTGATAGAAATCTTCCCCACCCTAATGGTATCTTCGATCCTTAGAACCCATAGCCCATAGTTAATATTATTTAGAGTAGGATTTTTAGGAAGCCCTCTAGATCTTGACCGATTGACGATGTAAGGGTACCCGCAGTTGTTAATCGAACATGTACATATATATACAAACTTTGGCCAGTGATTCTTTTTCATTTATTTAGCGAGAGTGAATACTTGACCCAAGATTATAAGACAGCCTAGGTGACAGCCTCCTATTTCTAACGGGACAATATTTCAGTAATTCCGTATCTGTTGGATACATGGGACAACGTTGGTGCTTGAACGATTCACGAAGAATAACTCCCCCGTGGGTGGGGCTATATATAATCACCGGCATATATATATATATAGGATTCCCGAAAATCCAGGCTTTTTTCCTATTCGCATATGCATCCATTTCAAGATTCCAAGTATACAGGAATAGTTCTTTCACAGGCCCTCGAACGCGATTTACTTCTAGAATTAGCTTTTAGAGACTTATACTTTACTAGTAAATTTAGCTAGATCCTGCCAAGTACATGCATGGCAGATGCATACTCATATGGTTAGAACTTCCTTTCGAAAAAAAGTAGCGACTATAATAAGTCTGTTGATTTTGGAATCCGCGAAGGTACGTGCAAACAGACTTTACTTGAGGGTGTGTTTGCTATATGGACGACTATATAGCTCGATAGAGCACTTGAAACTATATGTAGCACTATTCGTATTCTCACGAAGTTTTTAGAACGGGCCGTTTCTGCATCCCATACAAAATAGCTAGGTTCAGGGCAGTTTGTATGGGATGCGGACCTGGTCTAGTTTAAAAACATCACGAGAGTGCGAGTAAGGGGAGACGACCATAGTCCCAGGTACTACGTGAAATTAAGGCTTAATTGAATCTTTGTTCGTATTTTCGCCTACGGCCGTAATTTCTGGCTAATAAGTGAATTGTGTCATATCTCGCAACCTCTATAGCTACAGCGCTGGCTAATGAATCATTTTGCACATTACCCATACAAAACAAGTGAGGAAATGTGTAAATAAATGTGCTTTTAGGGGATGAGTGTGGTAAGTGTACTGCTTGATACATTTCCTGATGCCTCTCCTGATGCCTTTCCTGATGCCTTTCCTGATTCATTTGCAATACACATCTCCCAATGCCTTTCCTAAATATACATTACCTGATGCCTTTCCTACACATTTACTGACGCCTTTCCCAAGTACACATTTCCCGATGCTTTTTCTACCCATTTCCCGACCCCTTTCCTACACATTTTCTGATGCCTTTCCCGACCCCTTTCCCAAAAAATTACCCTTTGGATTCGCTTAGATAGTGGTATCTCATGTAGTCTGTATAGAAAGTGGTAGTGTAGGAGGTAGGGCTCTAGTAGGATTGAGTGGATGCTAGTCTAAGTAAGCTAAAGGTATTGTATTCAACCCCAGGGACTCCTTTTTTTTCAACTATTTTTCAACCATTTTATGAATTTAAAAGGCATGTGAAAGGGAGGGGAAGGCATCCAATTTCCCTAACTACGACTTTCCAGATGCATTTCCCAAGCAGTTTTTGATGCTTTTGCTGATACTTTACCCACATAAATTTCCCCCCGGCATTTACTGATCCATTTGCTGATCCATTTGCTGATACTTCTCCCCACATAATCCTCCACAGGCAAAGTGATTCGTTTGCTGATGCTTTACCCACACAATTTTTTTTGGGAGAGAAAATGATGCATTTACTGATGCATTTACTTCCGCTGCAGCTGTAGAGAGCCTTGTCAATCACGGCTGGTCCCAAATTCACCCAAACATCACAGTAAGCTTCGGCTTAAATCTAAATTCCAACCCGAACCGACTCGTTGCGCGCAAATTTATTTTGTGGATCTTTCACATAAATTTGTACCCCTTAGGTGTGAGACGTAAAGTAGATTGAGTGGTGGTACAGATAAATTTTCACATCTGACCGTTAGGATATTGGCGGCTGAAGGTCCGCCTTAAACTTTACTCGATAACGACATGTGTTTCAGGCCGTGGGAATCAAGAAATCCAAGTTACACAACTAGGTAGAAGATCTAGAAACTTGCCTACAATCACTACGGTACCAATTTCCATAGTTGGTCATGGATCCGTCAAGGCTAACTAATAACGTTCTAGGCTTTAGATCTTTCATTCAGCAAGTTAACAGGTCTAGGAGCCGGCGCTTGTGACCTTATAATTATTAAAGATTTATAAAAATTTTAGGAGCGTAGGACCCGGAAGGTTAAGGCTGATCTCTATGGATCCCAAGCAGAATCAAGTAGCGCGTAGCTTTTCTGAATACCAACATCTAATATAGATTGTACATATATACGTATACGTTTATCGCTGTAGGTAATACATATGTTTCTAATTACATCCGGGTCCATATGTACAACGTACGGCAAAAAAATCGAGAAACGCGAAACTTAGGGTTCAGGGCTGTCATTGGCTTCCCAGAGTTTTCGAGGAAGATTCTAGCAGTGGGATTGGCCACAAAGCCCTGTAAGTAGACCCCGGTTTCTCGATCTTTTTTGCCATACGCTATATAGTGAGATCTGCACTAAGTGGTAAAAGAAAAAATTGACTGCGGGGCCAGCGTGCGCACTTTAGATAGCCATTGGGCCTACGTGTCTAATACTTGCTAACAAGGCACATGGAATCCTACGGAGAGTTTAAGTATCTAATTTAGGGCATACGCACACTGAGTGAACGGCATTTCTAGGCATCGTGCCTAATTAAGTTGACAAACAAGGCACTAATCATGCACCATCACTCGTTCTAAACAAGGCGGCGATCGCGATGATTCAGTTTCGTATGTGGCTCCAGCAAGGCGAAGAATTAAACACTGCATGTCCTTAAGCTCATGATGTATATCGAGCCCATACTTTTGATTTGCATGAGACATGTTGTTCACTATTCAGCCTTGTCTATGTGTCTGCGAGGGTTAGGGTTAGTATCTATATTGTTGGCCTTACTAGGTTGATTATAATTCCTCATAATTACACGTATATGAAACTCATCGCAAAAGGATATAACCGATTGTTGATTAGCACTTAAGTGAGGGTTTAGGACCGCCATATAGAGCCTAGACCCAGATACATCAATGACTGCATTGCCCTATCGTCCAACGGCTCTTTGCACGTTATTAGCGAAAACAGTCTCGTACCTAGATTTTCTTCATAAGTATTTAGCAAGGTTATTTGATCAAAGAGTGGATTTTAGTTTAGTAGATATTTTTAGAAGCAGTGGTGTACAGCGTACGGCAAAAAAGATCGAGAAACCAGGGTTTACTTGCTAAAAAAATGAAATTTGGCTAATTCGGGGTACAAAGCAACAACACAGAACCACATGAAAGTCTAAACTAACTACAAGATAAACCCCAAACCGAGAACACACTACGAAAACTATCAAAAGAATACAGAAAGCAGCTCGCCTGCCCAAACAAATCCCTTTCTATGTACCTAAGATGCTTGTTGTTGAATTTATTATTCTTTAATTCTGACGATGGTTGTGGTTGCGGCACTTGTACCCCGAAGCCATATTAAATTTTTTCGCTAGTACTAGCTATAGTGACGGGCTCTGTGGCCAATCCAACTGCTAGAATCTTGCTCGAAAACTCTGGGAAACCAATGACAGCCCCGAATCCCAAGTCTCAAGTTTCTCGATCTTTTTTGCTGTACGCTGTACATGCATATGTCTAATCTAGAATATTGACTATTTTGCAATTGCCGACTAGGCCAGGAACTACATGTAATTAGTATAAGTGCTTCTGTTATCTAGATTAAATAGTGTATTTAATACCGTATATATTTCACAGTACTTATCGTAGTCTCGTGCCCAGCCCCAACCCTTGCGCACATTTATGCGCGTGAATGGAGTTAAATCTTTGGTTAAATTACTATGATAAAACACAAGCCGATTATCTTCTCAAACGACTATATATGGGTATATATCTAGCTCAGAGATTTGACAGGGTTCTGCTCACGCCATAACTTCGGTTGCATGCGATGTTCTTATACCCATAAAAACAACGAAACGATGATTTAACTAAAAAAAAAAAAAAGCTCGGAGATTTGACAATCGATATATGAGAGTTTAACAACTTGAGTAATTTTAATAGCATCAGCTCCGCCGAGCTAGTTTAATCCGAATATATAGGGGAGGCTTATAGCTAGGAGTAAATTAGATGATTCGGCCGGAGGTGAAGTCTGTATAGTCGCGTCCGCAAAGTCCTGGCACCCCACAGCCTACTGATAGAAAACAAAATAGTTGTAGATCAAGCAAGGGAACAGCAAATCGAAAGTGATGAAAGCTATGGGAATACTGACATACTAAATAACGTCTAACAGTTTTATATAATCACCTTCTATATAAATCGTCACTCTATTCAGCCAGCAAGTCGTGCTTGTTAGAGATGATGGTGCCAAGACTTTCCGGATAGCACTGTACATGTACTACATAGAAAGATATGGGCAATCGTCATCGCTGCATCTCCAATCACCACGTTCGGTTTCAATTTAACTTGATAGATCAAGATTTGATACTAACAGATTTAAATACGTCGAACAGATTACAAATTTCCAATATGTCTCTAGTATTTAATATAGACTCTAATCTATAGGCATGTGCATGAGGATGGCTAGACCTCCTAGTGGTATGTACTCCAAAGCAAAAATTAATAAATATAAGTGAGCATATATAGGCATGTGCACTATAGTATTCAGGCTTGCGGCTGAGCTTTAAGAAATTGCTGTAGCTGTCTAATGTATCTACTCTGGGAAAATCATAAGAAGTGCTAACCCACACAAGAAGAAACCGCATACGTATATCTGAGGTGTCGAAACTTGAGTTATAGCTATATATGACTCTGGTTGATCCCAATCTCTTCGAATACATCCTCGGTTAATATGACTGCTTGGCCATGAATTGCAGCGTAATATCTTAGGCTCCAAGTGACACGCGTATGTACTACAACATCAACAAATACTCTATATGGTGCATGGGCACGTCAAAGATGCCATATTTGCCATCCGAAAGAGATATGAGATATCCACATCTTATATCTAATATGTGTTCAACGCGAATAAAGATTATGGATCTAAGATTCGCGAGATCTATGCACAATCACGAGTTGAATTCCAAGGTCGGTGTCAACATCCTTGCAGTTGGGCTGAGTAAAACATTACCCAACGCCGAACATCTAGATCTAGATCTAGATACAACCATCTATACAAGTAAATGTCTTAAGCTCAAACAAGTGCCGGGATCCCATTTTTAGACTGAAATACATATATCTTAGGCTATATCCTAGTGCTAGCTAGAAGAATCTTCCGGATGAAAATATCAATTGCAATTGAAAATGGTATCAACGTTTTACGTCTCTAATGAGATATTATCTCCATACACATCGATATCACATTGTCTATATATAACTTTGTTAAACATACCCACTTTGCAATCGAGTCTGTAAAAAATCTGGAGCAAACCAAATTTACGTTACTAAGCGTAAAAATACTAACCTAACTGCAGCTGTAGTGGATCCGGAATCCATCAAACCCAATAGTAAATTTTAGTGGGTCTTTTCAACCCCTGCGACGGCGAATCATTGTTTAAGAAGGAATGTGAGTAGATAATCAAACGTCTTAAGGAGTTTCTTTAAAAATATATTTACTCGTATTCAGTTAAAGTCCCTAAAATTAACTAGGCCCATGTGATATGCCTAGGGCAGACGAGTATCATGTAGCTATAGGTTACCCGGTTGTATTAGGAGTTTCTAACCTTCCCTTCAATATAAAAAGCTTAAGGCACCCCTCCACCCTTGCAATCTGCATGTCTGAGTACGTATACCATACTCTCGCCTCGAAGATAAAGCTATTCTAAATGTATGGTTCTAGATGATATGTGGATCTATAGAGGCAGTCCATGCATGTCACGAACGTTGCACCCGGAATACGAGTAGATCTTCGATCTAGTTTGATTTGGGAATAAACTACTGTCTACATATCGGTGGGCATTTAGGAAACTTACTACATTTATGTAGTGTCACGGTCGTACGAGCAGTTTACTTCAATTATGATTGGTTTAAATCGACCCGCCCAATTTTTGATAGTGTTTTCATAACTAGATATTCAATCATGCATATTCTCGACCAAAGATTGACCTCATTGCCCTTCTTAGCAGGTAAAGTTGAAGGTTAAATCTCAAAAAAATTCACCTGAAAAGATTGGATATATATATATATATATATGTAGATCCATATATAGAAAAGCTGATTTGATATGTCCGATGTGATCACACTAGACCGTCAACAGTTTTTGTTTTTATGGTGAGTCACAGCACTAGCTGATACAAATTTAGGTTACCACAGTCCATCCTGATTCGGACACTTATAGCTTCTCAGGATAACAAACTTTAACAAGGAGATTTACTTATATATAACTATAAATGTCAAATAATTTGAACCCGTTGGTATCCAGCTTGAGACACCAGCTTGCACCATCAATCGTCAAAATAAAAACAATGGGAAACTCAAGGTTGGTTTTACCGAATAAGTTCATCGGGCAAAGTTTCTTCGGACATGTCGATGCCTATAGCTATTGGTCTAAACTTCAGGTTTTAGAGTATTCTATATTCTACTCATGTCGCCAGTATTATCGCCAGTCACGTGACATATTTGACCAATCAAATCCGAATCCCATACATTAGTCAGCCCGTGACTGACACTAATTCTGGCGACATGAGTATTACTAGAGTCGTTCCTGGGTGTGTGACGAATCTGGGTGTGTGACGAATCTCACGCAAAATCAACGGAACGCGGACAAAAAACACGAAAAAATTGGTAGTGTCTATGGTGAATAAATAGAATTCTCCTGATAGCTCGAAAAGGGAAGAACTTTGATTCCACTGATCTTAATTCCCGACTTTTTAGGAAATTCGTCACACTCCTAGATTCGTCATACACCCAGGAGCGACTCTATTCCTAGTACTTTAGAGTTCTGTTTGTGGATATATACCTAGCTATAGGCTTAGAGCAAATAAATTTCATGGATGAGGATAACAATTAGAGCTATGGCCCTGTGACGAACCCATGATCACGTAATTGTAAGAGTGCCTTGATAACGCATTTCAGTCCTCATGCATGATCATGAGCCAAAACCACAAGCAAGAAATTCAAACGTGTAAGTGGAATTTAAAACTATTCGGCTCACCCCTAACCCTAAAGTTCTGCAGCCTGTAATAGTTCATGCAGCTAGCGGTTTCAAGAATAGAACTAACGACACACGTTAAAATGGGCCGGGGCTATGCTGAAAGGATAGCTAATAGCCCTAGGATATATAAAGATTGACATGATATTATATCTTATTGCAGCGGAGAAACAGAGACACATATACCCTATCTATCCTAATAAAAAAATACGGGCTTTCGGTGGTGCATCCTTTAAATTTGGTACATTTCAATATCTACCATGCCTGCTTAAGTTTTCAATTGTACGTACTATCAAAAAATATATTAATACATTAATTTCAGCATAATGCCCCAAGTAGAACGTAATTATATTCCCCAAATATCGAGATTAGGCCAGTGTACGTGCCATGTATATCCAATTGCAAATTACTAGCAGCTGCCGTCTTTTAAGAAAGCCTGCACACTACTTCAGTACACATCACTACCCATGGTCACACCCCGGCCGCGGCCGCGGGTGTACGTGTTTCAACTTGCCACTCTACCACCAATCACTCACATCCATTGTGAATTGAGATGGCGGAAGACTCGGTCTCTCTTAATTTTATTCGATTTGAGATCTAGATGATTTGTAACACTATGATTTTATTTTAGGTATGGTATAGCTGCGTGAAGACTTGATGAAACTACATATTCATCTAGTTGTCCTAGATGTAGTAAGCAACCGGCTAGCTCCGTAGCACTGGTCTCCGAAGTCTTGGCCTTACTAGTCGATACGATAATTATAAACTGTAAAAGGGTTCTCGTTTCAGCTCTCGCTTAGCTCTTGGCTCATAGTTCCATCTCAAGAAAAAAAAAATTAGAATTTGGTACTACAGATTTATAATTATCCAATTGCAGTGTCAACGCGACAATATAGTCGTGTGCTGAAGCTGACGTGACAACCCTCAGCCTTTCCAGAATAAGAAATAAAACTATTCCAAACTATAACTCGGCGAAACAAGATACAACCTAAGATCTATACACATATATATAATTAACGATTATAAGGATCGGTTGCATGCATGTGTTAAATAAGGAATACATGAAGTTATAATTATAGAACGATGGCTAGATGTACATATACATGTAGCTTTAAATCTCAGTACCAATCACTATAACTCTTGTTTCCCTACCTGTGATTACTGGGAGCTTCGCATTCTCCAAATATCATCTGATATTCCACACATCATGTCAACATATACGGGTGTAACCCTTGGTGATTGTCTAAAATTTCCTTTGATTGGATCGCCAATTTGGGCTTTCGTTAAAATTTGCACCTTAAACGTTGGTCATGAATAATCACTCGATGCGAGTCGACGTCATTCGCTTCGATTTGATGGTGATCAAAGGTCATTCTCAAAAGGCGAGGAGGATATTGCAAATAATACTTGAACTTAATGTTGATCTAAATAGCTACACTAATTCAAGGTAGATATTGGAGCGAGATTTTACCAATAGACACGTTGCTGATTGTTATTTCCAGCCACATGCCACCAGTCTCCTTGGTCAATTTTAATCCCTGTTGTAGTTTTCTTCAGAGAATTCAAATCTCAAAACATCATTGGAGAAAGAGATGGTGCTGACTAATGTATATAACTACTGGCCATAGCTATAGGCGGTGCTGAAAGCCGCACGGCAAACTCCATGATCATGATGAGATCAGAAAAACACAGCCGAAGGCTGAATTTTTACACAGTGGCCGCCCGTGCAGATAGTACTGCACACCCAAGTACCCAACTTATTACGAACCTTTACCTCTTCAGCGACCTTTTTTCTCAGTTGATTCGTTAAACCCAAGTAGATAATAGAATACACTCTCGCGATGGTCTGATGAGTTTAAGTTCTTACCATCATATCACGATAAACTAAATAAAAAAAGTGTGAGGGTCCGGGAGGCATTTTCGCAACGCACCGATCCCTTCATCTCTGCACAGCCAGCCTTGCGGCTCTGGGCCTCATAAGAGACAGAGCTCGAGATTTAGATTCCCGACAAAGTCAGGCCTACCTATAGTCCTAAGTAATTATATGCGTAACTAAATATACCCTATGAACTTGCAGCTGGCTGATACATGAATCATTTTGCTAGCTATATATACTTTCTAGACATTCTAGTTATCTCAGGCTAGACGGTTTCTTTTTCGAGAAGGTGAGGCTCAAAAGTTGCTTTTTGTAAAGCTGTTAACCTCAGGTAAGAACAGCAGTGATTTATGCACGCAGCTATCTCATATAACGTTCATTGGCTTGGATTCTAGAGGAATAACGCTTAAAGCGGAGAAACTAGGTATAGTACGTGGCCATGGCGTAGGCAGACAAGGTCAGGCGAGGCCTCATATCGAATAACTTTGCAATCTTTGCTGGTAGCCTTGTACAACCACACTGCATATGGTCAACACTTCACATCGTTTGTGAAGTTGATTTCGCGAGGCTGAACTCTCACCATCTTCACAACCTTATAAACACGACAAACCTCGTCAGGCTTCATCTCCAATTACCAAGGTTTCCGGAGCCCAAATTTTTTATCTAAACGATAACGCAGGTTTATCGCGAATACCGAATTCACTCATAATGACCAAAGCCTGGGAACGCGAGAAATCACGGATGCACGACTTGTAATGTTTTTCCCTCCAAGAAAATCTAATCGGCAGGTCTTACAACAAAGACTGACGATTTAACCAAGATATATGGTACGTGGGATGAAGTTATCCCAAATGCAGCTAGTCATGCGCGATGAACACCACTTTCAGGCCAGGTATGATCAAAATTTCCCTTTTATATCCAGGCCTTTAAGATCGGGGCTTTAGCCAGCAAACTAAGCCTGTAAAGTGAACGAGCATACAAACAGAAATTCAAAGAATGGAAATGGTTCAAAAAGACCCCGGTAAAATACCTCTTGCAAGGAGCCTTATATCTACGTTTTGTGATCTCAAGCTTATTCTAGAGATAGCGTAATTCGGGTATGAGCTTAGGGGGCATGAGAGTTCCTGTCGAGCCGCCTCTCCCTACTCCCAGAGGATTTAAAATGCCACATACAAACCACCATCTTCCAAGACACTCAACAAGCTCTACGAGTTCGAGTCCCGTGGAGAGCATTGGCCACCCCGGACAAATGACAGGGAACGCATTTGGTGAATTAGGTGGAAATTCAGATCATTCAAGCTTTTCCGATTCCCAACATTCCGTACTAGGGTTAGGGAACGTTCACCCTTCAACACAGCCTATTGTTCGAACATCGGAAAATTTCGTGGCTGTGTCTCTTCCACGAGTTTCCGAGTTACAGCTTCACCCTATTGATGAGAGTGTGAAGGAGAGTATACTGCAAGCTGTGCAGCTTCTGGATTCCGGAAAGCTTGAGGATGCAGAGAGGTTCCTTAGTTACGCACTAAAGTCATTGCAGTGGTTTCGTGGATGTCGGTGATTGACAAGATCACTGAAATCGAATACGGATGTAAGAGCTTGGAAATTTTTTTCCGTCTTAGGGTGCTGAGTTCTGATAGACAGGTACAACTAAAGCAGTTGGTTAGCTTCAAAGCCATCACAGTGACTAAGGACTGGCGAGGGTTTTATGCTTTGGCTATGGAAAGGCGTTAGGTTAAAAAAGGGATTTACACCGCGCAATCACTTTTGCATTTCTCTTTCAAATGAAATATGAAGTCTATTTAAAAGACTCTACGATATTATCATGTGGTAGAAACAAAGTCGCACAGTGGTATACTAAGAATCAAGAATGATTTACGAGTGATAATTCATGAACAGTATCGAACTGTGAAACAACAAACCAAATCCTGGAACTATGTGCACGGCATCAAGACTAATAGCAAAATTATCTATATATCTGAGAGACTCAAGTCATGTCCAATTATTTCGCGATTGTAACTATATGTAGCCTATATTCCTATAAAAAATGGGTGATGTATTATAATTACTATATAGCTAAATAGCAATGATCTAGATTGACTTTACGCTATATATCACCACAGCGTTTTGGCGCTTAACTGAAAAGTGGTGCCTTACGCGGTAGTCTGATCAGGTCAAGTAGATCATGATGGCTAGGAGGAATTACTGAGTGACCTACAAGTTAGATGTAATTAAACCCAGTGTACTGTACGTATATATTTACCAAAAGGCCTATAATATACTTGTCACGCTCGCGTAAAAAAAATAACATTAAAGTTGAATCGTTTGAGGGTTCTCGAGTTATAGCTGCTCTTGTTTGTCATTTGTGGACTTAGCATGTACGCGTTTTATGCCTAGATATAAGGAATACTTGAATTCGCACATATAGTTAGGCCTAGGAACCTTCTTGCGTTATACACGATAAGTGGATATGGATCATGTGCCCATATTTTCTCTTCTATCGATATCACTTATAATGTTGGGAGTTAATATTGAAGGCTTACCTGAGAATCGTGTGTTTTTGAGAGTACGCTAGCTACAGCTGTGAAGAAGTCGCTTGGAATAGTACAAGATACGGTATTTATTGAAGGTTCCCAACTGAGAAATGATAGAGATATCTTTCCTTGCCGGTGGTGCCACAACTGCGTATTTTTTTTTTAAATCACTGTTTCATTGTTTATATGGGTACAAGAATGTTACATGCAAAAAAATTTATAGCGCGAACAAAACCCAAGGTGCCACGCCACTACCGCGTAATTCTTTTTTGTTAAATCGTCATTTCATAGTTTTTATGGATACAAGAGTATCGCATGCAACAGAAGTTATGGCGTGAACAAAAACTTACTCTCCAAGCCTTCCTAGACAAAAAATAAGTACAAAAGAGAAACAATACATTCGGCAGTAACGAATACTAGTGGTGGGACTGATGAGTGGGGTACAGCGTGATTGGTAGAATACTACTGTTATTGAGTATTGGTCTGCTGGCGCATCAATCACAAAACGAGTTTAGAGGTGGAGGCACACACTAAGCGGAGGCGAAGAGGAAGGTTGTAAGCGAAATCCGAGGAAAGAGGCCTGGCCTGTATGAAAGGCAGGAGAATGGTGCCCTTGAGTCTCATAGGAGAGGGCAAAGTGTGAGTGGGTGTATCATGACGGATGCTTCCCTAAAAGGGCATCGTGAGAGGAGGTGAAGTATCACGAAGCGGGGGTGAAGCCTAAGTGCTAATGACTTTTGACCCAGTATCATCCCGCTGCAACGTAGAAGGAAGAGTTGTAGATTCAAGTGAGAGAAGTGTAGAGGAGAGGAAGCACGGCCACTGCTGGGTAATACTATTGGGTATATATATATGACCTTCAGGTCCTGCTCAACTTCACCGATCAACTCGTAGCGCTCCGAGCAGGCCCATATAGCTACATGCAGTGGTACTAATACTATGTAGTATTGCATTGATGGAAGCACGGTATAAACTGGGGCATAAAGGGATCCGGGATATCGATTGGTCATGTATTATATAATAATAATCATTTCCTTTTTACTTGGGCCCGGGGTGAAATTAAGTATCTTCAGTTGCTTCGCGATCGCTACAAACGTTACTTAATTTCGGCCCAAGTACATGTACATTTACTACAAAAGTGTACACGACCAATGGTCGAGTGATATTTTGTGAAATTCACAACAGGCAAGGTGTATTAGTAGCTAGAGTACCATGCCTCATGATTAAATTCATACGATTGGTTGGTGAGTTTACCTGTGTCTGCTGGAGATTTAATTAACCTCGCATTAGCTACATTTACGCATATATATGCTACATTCACATTTTATAATATATAAGGGAAATCAGGCTAACGTACATATATGCATACCTGCAGCTGGGTGACTGCACGTTACCGATTGTTTACCACTACCATCTCTAGTGTTCTACCGAAAAGGTCTTCTTTAATTTAATGCTCTCGGAACAGGAGGCACATTATGAAAAATATTCTGATGAAAATGATTTATACAACGATAAGTTGCTTTTCGGAGAAAACTCATACTAATTCTTGCCACAGCTACAATAGAAAATAAATACTTTAAATCTCGGATCATAGTTTTTCGGCCTTTTTATCTTCTTGATACTCTAATTCCGGCTTCTCGTCATCTGTGAGATGTTGACGATCGATTTTCTGCTGCGAACGATTATGCAGATATTGTCCCAACATCATCAAGTACCAGGTCAGGCACGAAAAGACTACGGCAAGAATATACCCTTTCTGCCATTTCGGCGCTTCCACAGCAGGGAAAGCCACTAATGGGATCCAGGCGTAGACGGCCCACGCTAGAGTCATCATACATCCGATAGTGAGGGCTCTTGCCTCTGCGTCGTCCTTGAAAATTATATTAACCCATGAAAATAAAATCGGGCTTACAGCAGCTGTAAATCCAAGGAGATAATAAGAAACGACTACACAAAACTATTTAGTTTTTTCTCTCTGGCTGGTTCCGAGATCACTTGAAAGGGGTGAGTTTTTGATCCTACATTTCATATCGTATGGAATATCCCAAACTAATAGTGAAATTAATCCGAAAAGTGTAACTCCCTGGACAACACTAAAAATAGCCCAGATCGGATAGAGCAAGCAGAGGGAGCTGCAAACGATGGCAGAGACAACCGAGACAGCCGCGGCGCCGGTCGGAATATAGTTTATCTGGGGAACTGAGTATGTTCCATGCTTGTTTGACATATCTTTAAGCCATAGGCCCATTTGTCCGTTGGGATATGAAGAGCTCAAGAAGCTAAGAGATAAAGAACATTAGATCTAGAAATAACAGTATTAGTAGGACCAGAAACGGATGGCAAACGTACAAGATGTAAGCAGGAACCACCAGCCAGAAATGCCATGTCGTGAGCACCCTTTTAAGCATCTTTTTGCTAATTTTTGCGCTAGCGGCAACTCCTTCCTTCTGCATACGACTAACGGCCAATTCATATTCCTTTGGAGTAAAAAACCAAGGTTTTCCAGAAGTTGGAAGGCCTGGGTACAGCCAAAACCCAGCGATAGCAATGGGAACTGTAATTATCCCATCAATAATAAAGAGCCTCCGAGGCATCAGTAGTTTTCTTTATTAAAGTCATGCAAAATTCTAACATACCATCTCCATCCTGGCATCGCACCAACTCCATTAAGCCCTCTGTATGCTGCTCCTTGGAGAAACCCAGAAAACATCTGCCCTAAGTTATTTGACACGTACCAAACACCAGCTCGTTTAAAGAGTTCATCACTGCGATACCAGGAGCTACAAATACAAATTGAATCAGTCCCAAGCTAGATCGGAAGAGAAATATGATCTTATAAAGTGTCATTACCCTAGAATATAATTTGTTCCCGAGAACGAAGGACTTTCGAGGGCCCCTAAAAGAAATCGTGTTCCATATATTTGTTCGGCAGTTCTGACCTGGCTTTGGCAAAACTGTAGAAACCGTCAGGGGATGATGATGACCTTCAGTTTTGATCTTTAAGAGCATACCGTGACAACACCCCATGCAAGTTCACATGAGGGTACAAACCAACGAGAAATTTTAGGTCTCGAGAGTGTCATCAATGCTGGAACTTGAAAAATAAGATATCCCACTATGTTTAAAGTTAGTATCAATTTAAAAAATATACTTAACAAATAGAAGACATACTAGTATAGAAAGTATGAAAAAACGAATATCTATTTAAATTCCATATCAGCAACATACGCAAAATACTAGAATTGAAGTTTTTTCCTCGGCTTACTGATTAGCTTTCAGATCGAGGTCTTCCTTCATTCCCGAGTTGTATGCATTAATAATATTAGATGAATCAAGGTACTTCAAGAAGACTATGTGTAAGGGTGTATATACATTAGTGGTCGTTGTGTAAATTACAAATTACGGGCCATTTGATGCAGGTTTTTAAACTCACATAAGAACGAACAAAATGTCAACATGCATGCATCAAGTTTTCTTAAGAGGCGTTGTTCCTCTGGTGGATAGTGCGCTGGATACCAGTCAAAGATGTACATCCATGCTGTCCATAGCGTATATTTGGTTTTTGCGATTGATTCGTGAGGGATGTCTTCGATAGTTCTGTCGGCAATATCAACACTCTCAGTTATGCTAGTTGTGAGTGGTTTGACATTCGCCGTTTCGTTAACTTCACCATGAGCTGCCATATTTTCGCCGGTGCTCTGTTTCAAACAGTACTCTGATCGGGTATGCTCAAGTTGTCTGAATACAAAAAGAGTTAACTGGAGAGCGGTGAGAATCGATATATATATATATCCAAGTAATCTTACTTATCGAGGCAGAAGTTTACGAGTTGGAGAAATTGACAGTTGCAAGCGATGTATCCATGAACTAGCACCTTCTCCACATTTTGCCCATGGGACGAAAGGTAACTAGGAGAGTAGGGAGCGGGGTAGGGGGTAGCCTGGAATCGAGGTACGTCCGATAGCGGAGAGTATCATAAGAAGTTTTTCGGTTACAACAATACTGTCATTACAGGGGCCTCTTCCAAAGCCCTCCAGGGACAATTGCCGGACCGTAGTTGGTTGTTGTTATGAGGATCACGCTGAGACGTCCGGAGAGACGTCCGGAGCATCCCCCGGCACCCGTCAACAACTCGATGCATTGGGAAACACAAACCACCTCCAGTTATCTAGATTCATTATGCAATCATCCAAAAACACCTTTCTCAATCACAATGTTGGCCCAAGGTTTCTTGAGACCGGTTCCACTTTCGCTAAGAGGTAGCAAACCCTGGGTACTGGTGCTATAGACTATAATTCCCAGAGAAGTGCGTATTTCATTTATTAGGGCCGGGTAGATACATTACTGACCACTTAACTGTACTGTAATACTCGCATTTTCCACCTCCCCATAAACGGAATTTTTTAACACGATTATGGCTAGTTATGTTGTTGGTATTATAACTAGTGAGCCAAGTCTAAGGATAATGCTGAATATATTAACTGATCAGATAATACGAGTACAGGCAACCCGGGGTTTGGAGAGGATCTAACACGGTAACATGCGTAGCACATCAATTAAATGCGCGGACACATAGTATACTGATAAGCTGTTAATACCCTGTTACGATACTGCTAGCTAGTATATTATCCCGCAGAGAAGCATTAGTAAATCAAGAGTTTCAAATACGCCTAATCATCCTAAGATATGTGGTGGTATATAGCGAGAAACTATCTCAACCCTCCGATTTCTCCTCTACCCAGTGAAATATTAAGATGCGGCCATCTCCTTCATAATCGAATATAAGTGTTGTGAATTATTATCTAAGGTAGTCAGAAGATTGTTGATCCAACATATGAGTGGCGTTTGGTGCACCAACTAACCTCTGTCTATTGCTTGAAGCTACAGTAGCAGGGTTGAATACTACATGGACAACATGCGCCATCGAGCGCCATCACGTGCTTTTAGCGTGGGCGTCACGTTATTCGACTTTCTGGGCACTCCCTGCTATGACCTGAATCAGGCCCAATTGTACAAACATCAAACATCTGTCTTTGATAATAGTAGAGTATATTAGCGAGTATATGGTCGATTGATCGTCTTCAATAAGAAACCTGATTCTAGTTTGCGAAAAATGCACATTAAGCAAGAGGTGTTTTAAAGTCATCCGTTGCCAGCCCAAGAGCACGATGATAATAACTAGCAGCAAGCCTAATTTTGATTTTTTGCTAAATTTGAACCCCAACAGTCTAAACTCTTATGTCGGTTTTTGTCCCACTAGCTAGCCTTATGGTTATTGAAAATCAAATGTGTATTCAAAATGTGCATCATTCTTCAGCACCCTTGTACTACGTGTTGGAATAGGGTAGAATTAAAATTAAAAAAAAATCGCAACACATCACTCAAGGTATCTTCAATATTCCCCTGTACAAAAAGCCTTGCTATTTCCATAAGTTAAAAACTTTTGCCCACACCACCATATATCCCTCTATCCAGTTTAACAACTCGAGTTCCAGCTCGATACATATATACATACCAAATGGTCCTCTATATCCCAGTACATAAACGAAAAGGGAGAAGCAAAAAAAAAAAAAGGAGCCGTAACGCCGTGTCTCATCTTTCGTAATTCTTAGACCGTATCAACACACTGACAAGTTTCGTCCGTATCTTCCGGTTGTCTTCTGGTATCGAGCTTAGGGCATGTGACCGATAGTCTAGGGTCAAAGCATTGAAACAAAATCATCCAACTCCTTTCCAAGGTGTGTCCAAAGTACGGATTATCAGGTTTATCGTTAAATCTATCCATCTTTGAGTCCTCATGAATCCAGTGATCTTTATCGCTCTCCAGAAGTTGCTTAATATGTTCGTAAACGGGTTTCTTGGTAGATCGTATGCGAGTTGCTGAGACGATGAATTGGCCACCATACGACATGAGGATTTTGGAGGTCGGACAAAGCTCGCCAGTCGCGGCAGAGTAGACCTCCGGGACACGGTACCAAACGTCTTCTCCGCCCCATGCATCTTGGCAATGGTCACAGGAGCAGGCACTGTACCCGAATCCGAGAGAGAGTACACCTGTTTTGGAAATGAAGTAGTCCGCGATTCGCTCCTTGAGCTGAAGGAACTTGTGAATATCACCTTGGAGGAAAAGTGTGTGTGCTGCAAGGTTGTCCCATTCGCCAAGGATGTGCGAGAGATATGTTCCGCCTTCACGACCTTTATTTGGGATGATCTTGACTATGTCCGCTCCAATTTCTTTCTTGATAGCCGCTAAATCCGCCTCTTGGTCTTTGACATAGATAATAATGTTCGGTTCAAGGCCTTGTAAGGGAGAGAGCTCCTTGATATCCTTCAACTCGCTCGCGATTTTGGTTTGGTTCTCCTGGTACATACTTACGACGATGTCAAACTTCCTTTTTGCCTGATAAATACCCGGTTTGGTGTCGGGTACTTTTAGTTGGATAGGCATGGAGCCATAGACAGTCTTGGAGTGATCGACTGACCCATAGTTATGATATATCACGCCGATAATTGATAGTATGAGAAAGAAGCTGATACCCGCAGCAATCCTCCTTGACGCGGGATTCCTGAGGCTATTCCCGCGTAACTGAGCGCATCCTTCCTTAAGTTTATCGGTACCTAGCTTATAGTATATAAGACCCACTAATGTGATAGAGTACCCAGCAAGTTGAAGTCCTGAGGCTGGTGTGCCAATAATCAAGGTTGATGTACAAAAAATGAGGATATCCTGAAGAACACCACAGAGAGTGAGGGCTAAGGACGAAGTTTTCCAGATCTATTCAGTAAGTATCAACAGCGTTATAACCAGTGAAGTCTCACCAAGGGTGTCTTACCAAAAACACCGAAGAGATTTCTAGTGCAAGCGCTCCTAGTGCGCTTAAAACAAAAACCGCCGAGCCAACCCTTATGAGATCTTCCATTAACAAGTATTTACTTTCGTATATCAAAAAGAGGAGAAAATTCAAAGCGGCGCCGGCAGGGGCGGAGTAATATAGTGAGACTAAGGGATCCATCTTGTATGCTGCGGATGATAGCAACCGTTGCACCAGGACAAGCCTGAATGCCTCAAAGATATTTCCAATAATTTGGAGCGTGAAACCCGTGGGGTTGAATACGATTTGTCCGTATAAAGCGGCGATACCTCCAATAGCGATAACAGAAACATTCCTTAAGATCCGCAGGTTGGGCTTTTCTACCGCCAAACACCAACCCGCTAAGAGAACCACGACGGGAGTCGTCGCCTAAGCCGAAAAGATTAGCCTGGTTGGTTGTTATGGTCATTACCCTGAAGGACGCAGCATAGTTACCATACCTTCAGCATTCGGATGGACGGGACACTTGAGTACTGAGAAGCTTTGTTTCCACAAATCAAACTCAAACTCGAGAGCAATGTGATTGGACAAATAGCTCTCAGATAGATTTTGCCAGTCATCTTGACTGTTTTACGCCCATCTAGCAGACTACTTGTCCTAACTAGAACTTGCGTCGCGATCGTTGAAAACACCAAATGCCATGTCGTTAGAAAGATGGCTATTTCTAGGTCAGCTAACGCATTGAGTCGAAGGACTAGGGTAGTGAGATAATGCCGTACGAAATTCTAGGAGACACATTTGTTAGCAAGGCCGTCTTCACCGCTCTGGGAGGGGGACGGAGGTACAAACGGAAATCGACGGTTCTTGGATCTAAAATCCACTTGTTGAACAAAATAACAGCGGAACCCAGCGCTATCCACACACTACGATGGCTCAAGATGTTAGAATAGTCGTCGCTGCGAGTTCCCTTCAGGTATGAAACTCACAGAATGTAAACAGTTGGACGCATGCGACTGTGTGGGGGAGGTAGCGCCACTGGATTTGTCGTGGGTAACGGATAGGACGGTTTGTCTTCGCCGTCCACAGCAGCCATAACGAGGGTGAAAAGGACAACTAAATTTTAAAACTGGGAGGGAAAAAAGGTGCAATGAATTTCTGTATCAAGAAAAAGCGAGATCCCACGTCGTAGCTACGTGTTGGGGATGGAGTAGCAGGCGAAGGGGGTTTTTGGGCGACATTTCTGATTCTTAGAGACCCCTTTCTCCTTGATCTGCGTTTCCTCAAATTCCGTCGGCGATCCCTGACTATAATTCTAGGGAAGTTGCTATTTTTGCCGAACTCGGCATATTGCCCATCTCGGTCTCATCAACATCAAACACTTAGCATAATCTCAACTACCAGCACAGATGTTCTTTGAAAAGAGTTTCCCGGGGCTTCGAAAGCGACTTTCCACAGCCAAGGATTGTGCTTGGGCTGCACAGCCCTATCACAGCCTAGGCGCATTTCGAACGAGTAATTCTTATCGATAGGGCTACGGTTATAATTGTATAGACGCGCGTCAACCAACGTTTTGCACAGTCGGAGTGATAGCGAATACTGGGTGCTAAGGCACCAGGAGTTTCCTCCAACCTGGCAGCTTTCTGTCTCACAAAAATCCTTGTTCGCCAACACCCAGTATTCACTATCACCACGCGAACGACCGTACTTGACGAAGACACAAGCTGTGGTAGCAACAACCTCGACTGACTCGGCGCTGAAGTGATATCATGGGCTAAGCTTAGCATCTGTGTGGTGGGCATGGTGGGCAAACTTTTTGAATATAAAGGAGAAAGACTAAGCAAATTACAAATCCACTTGAATATATGGACTTTATTTATTAGCCTGCATATAGAGTGCATGTATGTACTCCGGTGTGAGGGAAAGTCTGACGACAGGTGGCGGTGCAAGTAAGAGATATCGATTTTTCTTCCCCTCCACGGCTCCCCGAGAGGCCAAATAAAAATGCCTAATAGATCAAAAATGCCATTTATTAAACGTCAAACTAAAGTATAGAATGCAAACGAGCTTGGGTCCATCAAGAGAGGAACTGTATCGCCACCTGTCGCCAGGCTTTCCCTTACACCCGAGTAAGTACAGTCGTGTAAGAAAAGTCTTGACACCCCACCTAACTGGCGAGATAGCCACTGGGGTGTCAAGACTTTTCTTGCACGGCTGTACAGTACAATCGCCCTATAAGAATACTAACTATAAGAATACTCGCCTTGTAAGAATGCTGAATCTAGTCCCGACAGGGGTAATTTTGAGTGTGGCTTGCTTTTCATATAAGAATAACTCTTTTATAAGAATATGATTTTCGGAACCAACCGTATTCTTATAGGGCGATTGTACTGTAGTACTATGTTGTTGCGACCGGGTAACTGCTAAGTGGTTGTGCTTGTTGCCCTGGTTACCTACGTATGTCTAAACAAAGCAGAAGCCCAGCGCGGTTTCTTGTCTTGTCCCTCTACCTACTACCTAGCTACGTATATACCATTGATCACTCCACTTATAACAATATCCCCCTCCTTCGCCTTTCAAAACCCATCACACCCCCAGATCCAGTTCATAATGGCCGCCGAGCCAGTTCACGCTCGGAGATACCCCACCCGTGCTCGTGCAAAAGCTGAAGATAACCCAGTCGTTGTCAAACCTCCACGTCAACGAGGGGGTCGGAAATTAGCTGAAACTCAAAAGACTATTGCTACTACTGGTACTGAGGAATTATCGATCTCGCTAGACACAACTCTACCGGCTACCAGGGTCACAAGAGTTTCTCGTCGCGCCGTGGCCCCTAAAGTGATCGAGGAAACGACAGGTGTTAAGGCTGCACCAAAACGCAAGTCTACTAGAAATGCTGGGGGGGTTGCAAAAAAAATATCAACCACGAAGACATCTATTGTTACAACCAAGTCGTTGAAACAGGTGACCTTTAATGATAACAAAGAGAATCTTGTGCCTTCTGGGCCAAGGGACATAGCGATACGTCACGAAGATGACGATACTGATGAACTTATGTCTTCCTCGATGGGTGCATTGTCAGTAAAACCGCTTCGCGTCCCGTCAACAAAACTGCGACTTTCTTCTGCACAAACGGCTACCTCATCCACCTTTGATCGTTTACCTGCTCTCTTCCCGTTAAAGGTCCGGCGACCTCCCCGAGTTTTGGGGGCTGACGAACGGGAAATGGAGGATGAACTGTCTAGTCCTATGCCTCCCGTTCTCAAACTTGCACCCAAACCAAAACGAAGTGGAGTAGGGTCGTCTTTCTCCGTGGGGCTCGCTGAAGTAGCCGGGGCATTGGATCTTAGGAAACCCCTAGATCTATCCGCCTCTTTGCTCACGTCACCCGCGAGAAGACCTATAGTATCTCCGTTCAAGCCAATAGAACCAAATGCTCCATTTTCGAAGTCTAGCGCTGAAACCCTAAACGCCATTTCGGGATCATCACTTGCGTCGCCAGCTCGACGGCTACCTTCGGCAGCTATCTCAAGCTTTGGGAGCCCAATAAAGGGTAATTCACGACTCGGGTCAACGGTGGTCCTAGGGGTAGAAATCCCAGACCTGTCAAAGCCCGGTGTGAGGAGCCCCCCAAAGAGAGTTCAGAGGATGGGCTTTGTTAAAATCGGCGAGACAGAAGACGAGTTGGGGATGGATTTAGATAGTTATGTGTTGGGTCGATCTCCATCGCGATTTCCGAAAAGGGGTATCGACACTGATAGGTCGATTGAGGTTGTTGCCATCGAGAATAAAGATGCAAGCTTTGTGATAGACAGTTCGAACTGGAATACGGATATGCAGGGTCTATCCAGTCAATCGAACCTATGCGACACGTTTCCCACCGCTACCCGCAGGGACGGTACCATGGTTTCAACTCTTCAGGAAGGAGTTGCTGGTATGGATACTGATCAAGATGTCCCAATGGGATATGGGGATGATGCCGATAATTTAATGAACCGAATGTCTCCAATCGCTAAGAAGTACACAAGCCAGGCGAAGGAAGGAAGTGGCCACAACTTCTTCGATCTTGAAACCGATGAAGACGAATTTCCTAGCCCCCGTTACGCCAGCAGTGTATTTTCGACGCACTCAATAGTGGGGATACAACCCGAAAAGAAAAACCTATTCCCTGCCACTACTTCCAAAAAACTAGGCTGCAGAATACCGATTGATCCCTTTCTGTTGAATCTTGATGCCCCTGATAATTTCTTGGGTGTTATCGAAGGCCCCAGCCGAAAGATCACTGTTCCAATCAAACTACATTCTGTCGATGATGTAGTGGATGGGGATGAGGATTACGCTATTAAAAAAAATCAACAGTACTTTAATCCGCGTAATACCTCGATTAGAAACTACGATGATCGCTTTAGAAGTCAGTCTGATAACGTTTTTCGTGCGTCAAATGTGCTTGCCGGCGCAGTTGTATTTGTGGATGTATACACTTCGGAGGGTGCAGATGCTAGTTCGGCTTTTGTAGAAGCACTGCGAGGATTGGGGGCAAAAGTTTTGAAGAGCTGGAATTGGAATCCCAATTCCACTGGTGGCCTAGGAGAAGGGGAACGTAAAATAGGGATCACCCATGTGGTGTTTAAGGACGGAACTCCTAAAACACTGCAGAAGGTTAAGGATAGTAAAGGAGTTGTTCTATGTGTTGGTGTGGGCTGGGTAACTGCTTGTGAGGAAGATCAGGCTTGGATTGATGAGGGTATCTATCCGGTGGATTTGGATCATGTACCAAGGGGCGGTCATAGGGTGGGTTTCGCCACACCTTCAACTTGGTATTGAGATTCTCTATGTTTGCTAATATATCCCAGCGCCGGAAATCCATGGAGCCAAAGTCTCTTATCGGAATCCCAATTCATAACCCAACCGTCTCGGGCTCTACCTCTGAAACCGCTACCAACTTCTTTGCTCCCTCGAAAACACCAAAGCCAGCTTTAAGAAACATCTTTCCTCGAACCGAACAGCAACGAAATCAAGATGTCGAGTCAAACCCACTCCTCATGCAAAATCTCTTGATGGCGCGGAGAAAGAGCATGCAGTTTGCACCTAAAATCGGAAGCCCGTTGCGTAGATTCGCTGCACTCGCAACGGATTGAGCTGCTCACGGCACGATCTGGAACCTTCTATGCTTTGTTCTTCGCGATATGTATATGAAATGTGGTATCTTTTTTGTGCAGAATTTCTTCATCTTTGTGCTTGTTTGGTTTGACCATAGACGCTTCGAGATTGGGACGAAATATTCGCTAATTCATGGATCCTGCCTAAAATCTTAGTGTTGAGAGGGGCCAAAGCGTTTCCGTGTTCCTAGCCCATCTGTTGCAGCCTTTAGTGTTTGCTTTTCGAACCCCTACCAATGTTTCGATACCGTTTCTTTTGTAAATATATCTTTTATTAAAGGCTACTTGCCATTTTTTTTCTGTAGCATAGCTATTTTATCGCCGTGTATCCTAGATTACTAAAATACTAGCTTGGTTTTTATTTCTTTACTTCTGATGCCTGGTGTACGTTATATTTATCTACATGTATGTCTGCGTTTTATTCAGCTTCAGTGCCTAGAAGAGAATTTTTTAGGCAAACAAAATTGGTTATAAAGAGTGTCACTACTTGAACAGTTGCGTTTAATGAGACTCTGCGGTTTTTGAAGTACCACAACGCAATGGACTTGAGATGGATAGGCAAAACTCAATCAAAATCTTTGACATTTGACATAGAGAAAAATATGAGATAATTAAACTCATATGCGATTTATTTAAGATAAATAGAATAAAATTCAATATTCTTGAAAAGATTTGGCATCGCCTCTGCATCACGGTACTTCAAAAACCGCAGGGACTTGTTGGACACAACTGTACTTGCTTCTAATTCCCGATATTTGAAATGTTCAAATTTGGTCACTCTGCTTGGAGATCCGTGTGAACCATATGCGTCCTTTGAGCTAGACTAGTAATAGACTAACAAATTACTCTACTGTTTACCTCGAGCTTTATACGTTTCAAACAGAAGGCCCGAGCTTGCCATTCACTGTTCTGGGCTGTAGGTATTTAGTACTGAACAATGAGAACGAAATTAAGAAATTTAGCAACAGTTTGCGTGGCTAACTACAGTTAATAGCGCTACTGGGAAAGATAAAGTAGTTGACAATCAAATAGTGTGCACTTAAAACCATCTCCAAAGGTTAAAATTCTATATCAAAAAATACCATACCTACATACTGTCAAATACCAAACCGACGCGGTTACCCGAATTAAATATCTATACTTAATGTTTGGTATTTTTACCGTAGTATTTGGTGAGGAGGCACTGGACTTATGGCAGGAAAGTGGGAAAGATTACACCAAAAAATCAATAGGACTTTCCTATTTGCGTTTAGCTAATTGTTTTGGTGTAATATTTTGGGGAAACAATTTGTATGCCAGCGTCCAACATGCAGCGCCTCTGGATGCTACTGTAATGGTACTACCATTAGTTACATGTTATGAGCAGTATTATCTTAGTCATGTGCAGTCATTGAACTTAGTAGGCAGTTGCCAGTGTAACCTTGCACTGCAGGGTAACAGCTGGAAGCCAGTTACCCTACTTTAGTTGGAGAAGTGGAGTATGGTGTGGGTTCGCTCCCATGAGCCACACCATCACCCCATGACGCACATCAGCAAGACCTATGATTTGCATCTAACACACCTAGCACACTGGACGCTTAAAGCACACAGGATGGAAATTGATCCCCCTGACGCAGAGGCCTTTCCGCCTGACGCACATGGCAGGCCCACCTGTGCGTCAGGCGCAATTGAACGTCTCAGGCACTCTTACCACTCTGCCCTAAGCCTCTTTGACACTCTTGCTATTGTGCCCTAAGCTTGCCTAATGACACTAGAGAGTAGGTACGGCGTCATGATCTTCAATACTCGTCAAGGCTACTGGTCCTGTAAGGTACTTATCACTTTGGGACGAGTTCTAGTACTGGATAATATCATTCATCAGCAAAATTTTTTTTTACTCCCTGACCTCCTGGAGGCCCAGGAGGCTTGGGAGGCTCAGGAAGTAAATGTGCTTTCGTGGAGGAGCTCTCAAGAAGTGAGATTCCCGTCAAGCTCTCAGGTATCCCCCGAGATAAGCAGTGCTACTTGAACGGGAAACTAACAGCAAGAGTGTATACGGGGATTCCACAGGCTCCACGTGTTCCTCAAGTGATAGGGACTTTGAGGACAGCGACGGCGAAAGGTTATGAGGTGTAACCGAGGTTTGTATTTGTGAAATACAAGAGTAAACAATAGAAGACATTGCTTAAGGAAAGAAGAAGGAAAAGTACAACAAGAGTGGAAAACCCTTCGCTTATATACTCATATTCCAATCCTTTGATGACAAATGTATGACTCATTGCAATGGAAACCAAAGGAAACATAAGGAACGACAACAAAACAAAACATCCAACAACCCAACCAACAACTGTATCACATCGCACTCATCCATGAAAGGAGCGTACAGTGACCCACTTCCTCCGGGAGTCGAGGTGGCCCAGTGTAACGGATCTACCTAACCGTTACCTGCAGTGAAGCATAATAGTACTCGTATTCTTCAAACGCTACTGGAATTTGGTAGCTGGGTCAGCCACTGATTCAGATGTTGAGAAAGGGGTTTTGCAAGCGGTGTCCAGTGCTATTGCTAGTAGTAATCCTGGGAGGCGTAGATATTGAAGTTATTTTGAGTGAAGATTGTGGTTTTGTAGCAGTTGCCCAGTAGTATTGATGGCAGTAATCCTGAGAACTGAAGGTTTTGGGAAGGTTTCAAATGATGTCCAGTGGTATCGATGATGTTAATTCATCAGGTACAGGAGTTTCACGGATATAAAGGAGTAATCGGGTCAAGGATATTGTTGGGGTTGTGGCTTCGGTTAGGGATTATAATGGTATTGTGTTTCGGTTGCTTTCGGTTATTTCTTAGTTATGAGTCATAGTGATCGAAGAGTGGGGTATTTAAGCGATGGATTTTGTTCGTTCTTTGTCTTTTCCTTCTTCTTTTCTTAAGCAACGTTCTCGTTTACCTTCTATTGTAATTGTTAACTACTATCTCGGTTCTACCTCAGAACCCTCGCTGTCGCTGTCCACCTCGCTGCAATTATCTCGCCTTGAGATAGACCCTTCGTAGAACTTGTAGAAAACACTGCACTCCTCGAACGTGTTAGTACTTCGCTTAAGTAGCACTGCTCACCTTCAGGGATACTGAAGGGCTTAACGAAGGACTGAACCGTGAGAAGGAGCTGTTTTGGAGGGAACAAGAAGCGGAAGTTCATGAAGGTAAAATTTAAGAATAAAGGTCGGAAAAGGAGTATAAATAAAAGGTTATCAGGAGTGAGAGGGTCTCTACTTACAACACAAGATAGATCACTTCGATGCCTGCGCAAACGAAAATTCGAAGCCGTACTACATCTTTAGGCAAGAGAGGTCAAATCTCACGGTTTGATCTCTCGTTAAGCCCTTCAGTATCCCTGAAGGTGAGCAGTGCTACTTAAGCGAGAGGTCAAGCGACAAGAGTCACGATGTTTCTACAGGTCCTACGGAGGTCTAACTCAAGGCGAGTTAAGTATGGGAGTGTTCACAGCGACAGCGACCGCGAGAGTTCTAAGGCAGAACTGAGGTAGTATTAAAACAATACGGTAGAAGTAAAGTAAGAACGTTGCTTAAAGAAAGAAGAAGAGGAAAATAAGACGACACAAAACCCATCCTTAAATACCCCGCTTTTCCCATAAACAAAACCCAATACCCGAAGAGAACCGAAATACAATAACATTGTCCCTTTTTTACCACAACTCCTAAACCATAACAACCAACAAGTCAACGCCTAACCCTATACCCAATTATCAATCCGTGAAAGTAGCCCCCCGTCTTAAGCGTGAGCTCCTGCGAACCTTAGGATCAGTCGTAATCGTCGTATTTAAAAACACGTTGAGGGCAGTAGTATCTTGAAGATCTTCCGCAGGTTCCCAAGTAGGATGAGCATAACCAGTCCACTCCATGAGGTATTGCAATTGTCCTCGATGCGTTCGTTGGTCGAGAATTCTTTCGATAAAGTATTCCTCCTGGTTGTTTACAACAATCGGAGCTGGGGGCGGAATAATTTGTCCTGGAAGAGCATCGTTTGGGGTAGGTTTAAGAAGAGAAACATGAAAAACAGGGTGATATTTAACTGAAACAGGGAGATCAATCTCATAAGCAAAGGGGGAAACAATTCTTTTTACCATATACGGGCCCATCCACTTCCAGTCTAATTTCATCGCGTTGCGGGTTGTTCGGATATTCTTCATGGATACGAAGACTTTATCGTTAACCTGGTAAGCGGGGGCCGGGGTTCGGTGTTTATTGGTAGTTGTTTCCTGAATATCTTGTGCTATTCGAATTTGGGTACGGAGGTAATCACTTAGTTCTTGCATCTTGCTAGTAAAAGAAGCGGCATCTAAGCTTTGGGGGGTAGTCTGGGTTGGGATAACAGAAGTATCGAATCTGGAATGGTAGCCATAGTTCGCAAAGAATGGAGAGACTTTGGTACTGGCGGATTCCTGATTATTAGCAGAAAACTCGGCCATCGGCAGCCATTTGCTCCAATCTTCCTGTTGATACGATACATAGGAACGAAGGTATTGTTCCATTACGGCGTTGAGTCTTTCCGTCTGTCCATCTGTTTCCGGATGAAAGGCGGTAGACATTCTGGCTTGGATTCTGAGACGTTTACAAAGTTCCTTCCAGAAATGGGCTGTGAACTGAGTCCCGCGATCTGAGGTAACGTATAAGGGTAGCCCATGAAGTTTCCAGATATATTGGAGGTATAAGTTGGCTACGTCTCTGGAGTTAACTGTTGTATTGCAAGGGATTAAATGTCGCATTTTTGACAAGCGGTCGACCACGACCATTATTGCATCGTAGCCGTCCGACTCTGGAAGACCTGTAACAAAGTCCATTGAAATCTCCTGCCAAGGACGGTTCGGGATAGGGAGAGGGCGGAGGACACCTTGGGTTCGCTGAGTAACTGGCTTTGCTTTTTGACAGGTGTGGCAGTTGCGAACGTATCTATTGATCGAGTCCCTCATTTTTGGCCAATAATAATCTCTCGCAAGGAGTTCGAAGGTCTTATCACGGCCAGGGTGTCCTGCTGCCGGTACATCGTGGTGTCTCCGGATCATTTCCAGGCGGAGGGCATCCAGGTTGGGGATGTAGATACGATCTCGGTAATATAGCCTTCCGTTCTTCTCGGTACATTCGCTTAAGGTGATCTTTTTTGATTGTTGATCTTTATTCCTTAGTGCTTCGAGTATTTCTTCAGGAAACTTGTCAGCGATATAACCTTCTAGGAATAATTTGGTTAGGGGGGCGTCCAGTTCAGCGGCTTTGTTTGACAAAGAAGCCGACAACAAACTTAGCTTAGGGTCTATGTTTTCCTTCTTCAACACCACTTGGCTTTGATGTGCCAACCGTTCATCCCCTTCCTTGGGAAGATCTCCTGATCTTCTGGTCAATGCATCCGGTTTTCCCCCTTGACTACCTGGGCGATAGGTGATTACGAAATCAAAGCGGGAAAGATACTCCGCCCATCGCGCTTGGCGTCGATTCAATTGTTTTGTGCTCATAAAATACTCGAGATTTTTATGATCACTGATTATGTCGATAGGGTGTTTGGAACCTTCAAGCTCCGGGTGCCATTCCTCGAATACTCGAATAATAGCCAACAGTTCCATGTCGTAAATCTCGTAATTACATTCAGCGGGTGAATGTTTTTTCGAGAAGAACGCAACCGGGTGGAGGACTCTAGCGTCATCATATTGTGAGAGTACTCCTCCGGACACGAAGTCGGAAGCATCTGTTTCTATGATGATTTTCTTATCAGGGTCAAAGTGGATGAGAATGGGGGCAGTGGTAAAGGCATGCTTTAGGTTTTCGAAGGCTATGTCGGCTTGAACGGTCCATTCGAAAGTGATGCCTTTTTTTGTGAGGGCGGTAAGGGGCGCAGCGAGTTTAGAAAACCCTAGGATAAAACGACGGTAGAAGTTTGCGAACCCGAGGAAGGCTTGTACGTCCTTGACACTTTTTGGGGTATTCCAATCCCGGACGGCTTTTAGTTTTTCTTCGTCCATTTTAATGCCGTCGGGGGTGAGGATGAGACCTAAGTACTTAGTTGTCTGTACTTCGAACTCGCATTTCTCCGGCTTGAGCAGGATGTCGTTGTCCTTAAGTGTTTGGAGTACCTTTCGTATGTGAATCTGGTGTTCCGCAAATGTATCACTGTAGATCAGGATATCATCTAGGTAAGCTGTGCAGAATATATCCAAGTATTCAGTAAGGCAGTCATTAACGAATCGTTGGAAGGTTCCAGGGGCATTGGTCAAGCCGAAAGGCATGACTTGGTATTCATATAAGCCGTAGTGGGTACGGAAAGCTGTCTTCCACTCATCTCCCTTGGCGATGCGTACTTGATGATAACCGTCACGAAGGTCTAGCTTGGTATACCATTGTGCTTTGGCTAGCCGATCTAGTGTTTCTCTGATAAGGGGAGAGGTATATCGGTCTTTAACAGTAATCGCATTTAGTCCTCTGTAATCCACGCAGAGTCTTAGGGAGCCATCAGCTTTCTTTACGAAGAGGACAGGGGATCCAGCGGGGGAAGAGCTGGCGCGAATTAAACCCTTCTCTAAATTATCTTCAATGTATTTTTTGAGGACAATGAGTTCTTCTCGCGACATTCCATAGAGAGTGCCAAACGGTGCATCCTTCCCTTCCATCAGCTGTATTTTGTGGTCATATGAGCGCCGGGGAGGTAAGCCTTGAGCTTTGCTTTTGTCAAACATATCTAGAAACTCGTGGTACTCAGCAGGTATCCTTGCTTTCCATTCCTCTTTGCTGGTCTTTTCTTCTAAGATTTTATTAATTTCGTAGAGGGACATGGCATAGGCTTGGGAAGATCGTTTTCGGGTGAGTGTTCTGAAGCTGGCAGCGCCAATGAATGACAAGTTTAATCTGGGAGGAGCGGGGATCGAGGGTGTGGATACGGTAGCTTGATGAGGGGCACAATGGGTGGTGCAGAGTTTAGAGCTAAACTCAATGCGTTTATCGGCGAAGTGAAGGTGGACATCATGGTGGTTTATCTAAGGGATTCCTAGTACTAGTGGATAATGTCCGAGTTGGGTGACGAAGCAGGGGGCCTGTTCTTGATGTTGTTGGATGGACAAGTTGATATTGGCGATGTGAGTAATGTCTCCTGAGGCTACTGGTCGGCCATTGATTACTTCAAGTTGTCGGGGTGTTTTTAGGGGAAGAAGTGGAATAGAGTGGTGACTCGCAAAGTTCTTATCAATGAATGCAAATCCAGAGGCTCCAGTGTCTAGCAAAGCGTGTGTTTTAATGATTTTATTATTACTGGAGATATTGCACGAAACTACAAAATGTTCTCCATCTAATTGATCCTCCACGCTTATACTATCAACCGAAAACCCGGAAATTGAAAATGCAGACAAAGGAAGAGAAATTGGAACCAAGGCAGGGTCACTGGTCAGCCTTGGTTGAACTAGTTTAAATTCTCTCCTGAAGCGCTGGCGGATTCCAGGGCGAAAAACTGAGATGGGAGAGGTGGTGGCGGTAGGGAGGAGGCTGGAGGTGTGCGGCTAGCGGGCAGGGCAGTGAGAGCTCCTCTCATTGTGGGTTTCTTTGGGGCGGAGGGGCAATTGGCGTAGGAATGGTCGGGGGCGGCGCAAAACATGCATTTACCAGTAGAACGGCGCCATTGCTTTTCTTCTTCTGATAGCTTCCTTCGTCCATTGACCATTGTATATCTTTGGTCCTGAGGGGGGCGAGAAAGATTGCTGGTGCGCCCGAAGGAGAGGTCCATAGGAGCAGGCCTCCTGGGGCGAACGAGGAAGCAGGAACAAAAGGAGTTATTGCATTGGTTTGGGCGCTAAACTGCCCCATACTTTCACGGGTATTTCCTCGTTTCTCTGCTTTACGGGCTCGGATACGATTGTCCATCTGGGTGAGGACTAGGATCATATCGTTGAGGGTAGCGGGCATAGCAGCGGCGAAGACCATGGCTTCTTTTAACTCTTCTGACATACCATGCTCAAGGACGTCCATCTTTGAGTTTTCATCAAAATTTAGTTGCCCCATGATGCGTTGAAAGTCAGCTAGGTAGGCGGAAAAATCGCGTTTGCCTTGGCGGAGTTGGTGTAGCTCTCGTCGTGCTGTGCCAGTGGGGTCAGGGTCTCCGAAGGCAGTTTCCAAGGCAGCGATGAGGGCGGCGGCGTTGTTCCAGGTTGTGAGGCCAGAGGGGAGGACCGTGTGTCGAACTTGTTCCAGAGCGGCTCCTTCTAAGCGGTTGATGGTATAGAGAATCATAGTATTCTCATCAGCAAATCGGTCTCTGTTGACCGCAAGTTTTGATCGGAGTTGGAGGATGAAACCGGGGAGTTTTGCTCTGGATCCATCGAATTTCTCTGGGTCCGGCATGCGCTCGGAGCGATGGGTGGTGGTTGGTGGTGGCGGGGGAGTGGCAGTGAGGTTTGGGGGAATTGGGGGCAGGGAGAGGGATGCACAGGCTTCATTCCGTTCCCGACGTAGTCGGTCAATGAGGGTTGAGGTGTCACTGACCCGTTGGTCCTGCTGTTGGGCGTGATGGTTGGCATTGTTTGCTTGGATCTGGGCAGTGTTGAGCTTTATCTCTAGCTCCTGCGTTCCCTCTTGTAGGACATCGATTTGATCTTCGAGGGCTTGATTGAGTTCCCGGAGTCGATTAAATAACTCAACGGGGTCCTCCCTGTAGGCCTGGGCAAATGCTTCCTTTGTGGGGAAGCGGGGTGTGGCGATGGCGGCTCCTTCGGAGGAAGTGACGGGGGCGGGGGAGCTCATTTGTTACTTCGTCGTAGGAGGTGTAGATGGGAAAAGCAACGTAATCTCACGGTTTGATCTCTCGTTAAGCCCTTCAGTATCCCTGAAGGTGAGCAGTGCTACTTAAGCGAGAGGTCAAGCGACAAGAGTCACGATGTTTCTACAGGTACTACGGAGGTCTAACTCAAGGCGAGTTAAGTATGGGAGTGTTCACAGCGACAGAGACCGCGAGAGTTCTAAGGCAGAACTGAGGTAGTATTAAAACAATACGGTAGAAGTAAAATGAGAACGTTGCTTAAAGAAAGAAGAAGAGAAGAATAAGACGACACAAAACCCATTCTTAAATACCCCGCTTTTTTCATAAACAAAACCTAATACCCGAAAAGAACCGAAATACAATAACATTGTCCCTTTTACCACAACCCCGAAACCATAACAATCAACAAGTCAACGCCTAACCCTATACCCAATTATCAATCCGTGAAATCAAATCGTTGGCTACTCTTCTCTTACTGGTGCTCATCGCATCTCACGGTTCAATCCCTCGTTAAGCCCTTCAGTATCCCTGAAGGTGAGCAGTACTACTTAGGCGAGGTACCAACATGTTTGAAGAGTGCAATGTTTCTACAAGACTCTCACGGTTGAGTCTCTCAGTTAAGCCCTTCGGTATCCCCGAAGGTGAGCAGTGCTACTTAAGTGAGGTATCAACTCGTTTCGACGAGTGCAAGGTTTCTACAGGTCCTACGGGGAGTATACTTCAAGGCGAAGTATCGGTGATGGTTCAAGGCGACAGCGAGGATTCTGAGGGAGAATCGAAGTGATATTAAAACTGATACAAGAGAAGTGAACGAGAACATTGCTTAAGGAAGAAAGAGAAAGAGAACAAAAACGACCAAAATCCTCCATTTAAATACCCCGCTTTCTCGTACCACAAATAACCATCTGACAACAACCGGAACGTAACTGAACAACAAAGCCATTATACTCAAAGAAAGTCCTTCGTAGCTACCCACAGTTATCCTAACCCCTTACCCGATTCTATCCGTGAAAAAGACCTACGAGGGGTCTAACTCCAGGCGAGTTAAGTGCAGCGTAATTGGGACAGCGACAGCGAGGGTTCTGAGGTAGAACCAAGATAGTATTCGAACAATACAGAAGAAGATAAACGAGAACGTTGCTTAAGGAAAGAAGAAGAAAACAAAGAACGACCAAAATCCGTCACTTAAATACCCCACTTTCCGTTCCCTAACCCATTGCCGAAGACTACCCAAACAACAAAGACATTTTTCCCTGAACACTATAGCCTGTTGCAACCCGATACTGAACCCTAGCCCATCACTTAACCTCATCCGTGAAATCGCATGCCTTTAAGAACGATTTCTTCTCTCACAAATGTTCTGATGTCTACCTGTTCAGATATTATCGCACTCTCAAAATCTTGTTGTGCAAACCCAGAAGACAATGCCTCCCACAATCCATGCGCCAATGAAAACCTCAAGCCATCCCCCAATTGCATGAAAGGCAACAACCAAGTTGTGTCAGATGCACAGAAGCAAAATCTCATCAGTCTTGCATTACGCGATGCTACACACTGCCGAAAAGCACTTGGAGAGTTGATTGCAGAATCTCAAATCAACATCAGTATTAGTACTTATAGCCGCATTCTTGCTGCTGATGGAATCCACCGCAGCAAACCAACAAAAATACCCTTCCTCACTCTTGTACAAAAACAAAACTGCCTTATTTTTGCTCAAGCATACATCGAATTCGATTTCACAAATGTTTTATTTACCGACGAGGTTTATTTTGAGCCTAGCTCACTTCGATTGAATAATGCAAAAGGTGTACTGCACAGAGCTGGAGAAGAGCACTTTCCGCGTAACCTGAATCGCAAATTCTATCGTGGAAAATCAGCTATGTTTTGGGGAGGGATTTTACATAGTTGCGCAGGTTCAGAACTTCCCTATCACATGTTTACAAATCCTGCCGAGACCTAACCACAAAAAGCAGCAGCTACAATTCAACTTCAGCGTGAGTTGGAGCAGGATTTCCGAGACTGGACATATTTTACTACACGTGGCGAGCTTCATACTTTTCCTTTAACTAAAACCCGAAATACAAAATGCAAGGGTGGTATTGACTGGTTTGTTTATCGTGAGCGCATTTTACGTTCTCGAGTTTTTCGTTTTCTTGCTGCTGAGATGCGTTCCAGGGGCAAACAGCTTTTTTTTCTGGAAGATAATGCCCCTGCTCATATTAGCAAGTACAACACAGCTGAATGTTTTGACAATCATTTTGTTAAGATCTGGATCCCTTCCTCCTCTCCTGATATGAATGTCATTGAACAAGTTTGGAATCATATTAAAAGGCGTGTGAAGGAAAGAATTGGTTGGGATTTTACAGATGCCCGAATTAGGGAAATTGCAATTGAAGTATGGATGGATCTTTCCCGTGATTTTATTAATGAGCTCACAGTGTGGTGGGGCGTGAGGTTGTGAGCTTGGTAGGAAGGTGATGTCACATGGAAGGGTTAGGGTTTGTGGCAGCAGAGGTTTTCTTTATAAGCTCCCAGCGAGGGTGCGCTTTTGTACACCATCCATTATCCATTCTTTACTTCTCATTCTAGCTATTGAATATACTACTATTGGTTCTACTCTTCGGCATACTATTCAGGGGCTCTCGCCCCCACTATTCACCCTTCTACAGGCGTCGCCCGCTGCTCCATATGGCGGTATGCCCATAGGAAAGACATGTCCCTGTGGAAGCCAGCAGCAATGCCTCCTCCTACGACAAAGGGTCTCACGGTTCGACACCTTAGTTAAGCCCTTCAGTATCCCTGAAGGTGAGCAGTGCTACTTAAGCGAGGTGTCAACAAGTTTGAATAGTGCAGTATTTCTACAGGTTCTACAAGGGTTTTATCTCAAGGCGAGACAAGTGCAGCAAGGTGAACAGTGACAGCGAGGGATCTGAGGTAGAACCGAGATAGTATTTTACTAGAGACCAAAGAAGGTAACAAGAACATTGCTTAAGAGGAGAAGAAGAAGACAAAGAACGAACGAAATCCATCGCTTAAATACCCCGCTTTTCCCTACTACAACCAATACCCGACAACAACCGAAACACACAAAGACATTATAACAATACCCGAAATTCGTCACAACCATTAAGCACGGTTCTAACCTAATGCCTCACTTTAATCCATGAAAAAGGGATGCAATGTCAGATCTCGAGGTTACTGCTAGGACATTCGTACTGTCCGCCCACAACGGCATCTATGCCCCACAGGCTTGCTGCTGTCATTGCAGAGAATGGAGGAAATGAATTTGAGGCTTAAATGTTTCATGTTTCGTCTGTTTTTTTTGTCATAGCTTTTGTCTCCGAGTCTGGTCTTCTCTTTGTCACCAGTGCTCTTTTTCTTCTGTCTGTCTCTACCTGTATATGCAATTTCTCCCTATTATCTGAGAATTTACTACTTTACCAATCGATTTTCTGGACCCCACCTTCCTGCATCATGCAGGCTTGCCCTGTCACCAGATTCTGGTAACGTTTGAAGAATATGAGTACCGGACAAGCAGAGAGGTAGTAAGGATCAGCATGAGTGGTGTAGCTACCACATGCTAGAGGATACCTGCTACCTTGCTGATCTGATGGAGTGGAACCAGCGAGAATAGCATTAGCTGACGAGTCAATGATATATCTCCGGTGATACCAAACACAGGAAGCTCCTGTGGTGGCGTTCCCAATCCATCTGTGCATGTACCAGTGGCCCAGAGCCATTGGCGCGGCAATAGGGAATCTATTAAGTGTAGGACACCTGTAATGGTACTACCATTAGTTACATGTCATGAGCAGTATTATCTTAGTCGTGTGCACTCATTGAACTTAGTAGACAACTGGAGCCCAGCACTGCAGGGTAACAGCTGGGAGCCAGTTACCCTACCTTGTAGGAGTGGAGTATGGCACGGGGCCGCTCCCATGTGCCGCACCACCACTCCATGACACATATGACCTACGAGGTAACACCAGGAGGGGTTCTGCCAACGGCAACCACTACTGGTGCAAGACTTGGATGGTGGAGACTCTCTTCCATAGGCCAAGAACTCTAGGTACGTGACTAGCTGATGATAACATTTCAGACACTCATGGCAGTTGGATTGAATAGCACTTGGGGTTACCCCTTAGCAAGAACCACTGGCGTAGCAGGCGCAGGCGATCCAGTACAAGCCAACACATGTAGAGGGCTCAGAAGAAGTCTTCAGACATTTCTATCGGGTACTACTAGCCCCACTGCGACAGCAAACCCATCCTGATCCATATTATTGGAGAAGGGGGGACATGGTCTAAAAAAGCGTGTCCCTGAGGGTAAAAGTAAAACCCGGGTCGTCAAGCCAACCTGTGCGGCGGAACGTGTCCCGGAGGGTATATGAGGGAGCTCCTGTGAAAAGATGAAGTCAATCAGACAAGTATTGGCTGAGTTATGAGCTCCTGAAGTTGGCTGCTTGGAATGTCGCCCTGACACCTGCTCTCACAGTTCAGTCCCTCGTCAAGCCCTTCAGTATCCCTGAAGGTGAGCAGTGCTACTTGGGCGAGGTATTGACACGGTTGAAAAGTGCAGTATTTCTACAAGTCCTAAGAAGGGTCTAACTCGAGGTGAGTTAAGTGCAGCGTAATAGAGACAGTGACAGCGAGGGTTCTGAGGTAGAACCGACATAGTATTTCTAGCAAATACAGAAGAAGATAACGAGAACGCTGCTTAAGGAAAGAAAAGGAACAACTAGAGCGACCGAAATCCATCACTTAAATACCCCGCTTTTCCTTTTGCCAAGGCTCATAACAGAAAACTAACCGAACAACAAAAACATTATATAGGAACCCATAACCCGTTACAACCATAAAGCCGAAACCTAACCCATTACCCGACCCTATCCGTGAAACCTGCCAATCACCTTGGAGTGGTGGCGCGTCCCCAGGCTGACGGCAGAGAGGTGAGGAGGCCGCGGAAGCGGACTCTCTGCCGATGCAGTATTCTGCAGCAGGCTCTGTCGCTTGGAATGTCTGTGTAATTCTCAGGCTTGAGTCTACCATGCGGTACGACCAGCCGTCGGAGATAAGCATTCTCTCATCGATTGAATGCAAACCTGCCACAGTAGAACTTGAGGGAAGTAAGTACAGGTTGGTTCAATGCCGTGGGTCTGGATTACTAGAATAAAAGTATCAAGATCACGGCCACCTGTAAAGAATCCTCAGCTTCCCACATCAGCAAAAAGTTTGACATTCCCTCCAAGGCACCCAGTGGCACCCAGGAATTATGATTTTGGATTTTCAAAAAACTCATTATTTTTTTAAATACATACTAGCAAAATAATACTATCCCCAAATTTTGGACCCATTTCATGCATCAATGACTTCCACTTTTACATATGTAAGTTCTATTATTCTTTACGTTCCACAAAAAGGTTGTTTTCAAACACCCCTGTTACAAAAGGAATAAAAAATTTAAAAAAAAATCTGAAGAGATGGTTAATAAGTGAGTCATACTCCGCTAGCTGATGGCAAATTTTTTTGTGGGTGGACTGGGTGGACTGGGTGTGACCAGGTGCCACTGGGGGGACACTGGGTGCCACTGGAGGGAATGTCAAACTTTTTGCTGATGCCTCTTGAACTCTCCCTTTCTGTGCTTTAAAGTCTGGCAGTTGAGACAACAGCCTATGGGGGCAGCAAGTATCAGTTGTAACTGAGTGCTTTCTTTGATCTTTAGACAGATTCTTTCCGGTATTACAGTCCAGGTATAATCCACTTTCAGGCCATAAGTTCCTCTCCTCCAAAATAACTTGTAAACCTTTAGGCTCTCCCCATAGGTACTTTGTCTCACAGTTGGGTCCCTCGTTAAGCCCTTCAGTATCCCTGAAGGTGAGCAGTGCTACTTGAGTGAGGTATCAACACGTTCAAAGAGTGCAGTATTTCTACATGTTCTACGGGGGTCTATCTCAAGGCAAGATAAGTGCAGCGAGGTACACAGCGACAGTGAGGGTTCTGAGAGAGAACCGAAATTGTATTGAATAAACACAGTAGAAGGTAAACGAGAACGTTGCTTAAGGAAAGAAGAGAAGAACACAAGAAACGAACGAAATCCATCGCTTAAATACCCCGCTTTTCCATATCTTGACCAAAACCCAACATTAACCGAAACACAAAGACATTATAATAACACCCGAGATTTATTACAACCACCCAACAAAACCCTAACTCAATGCTCCGTTTCTATCCATGAAACCTTGGCAGGTTCTGGTCCCGCTGGTAGGACATTTTTTGTACTATCTTATGCCCACTGCCGTCATGGTAATAGCCATCGCGCATATGTGGTTGCTGGCCCCTCCAGCTTTAATTCATTTTACCGGCCCTCAAGGCATCCTCAGCATATGCACTATGGCTTGTAGCATTATCAAAAAGAAAGAGAACTTGCACATCAGGATAAGCTGCTTCGAAAATTGCAATAGCAGTAATGGCTTGCTGTACAATATGGTCCTGGTTCCACCATATATCCCCTCCACATTGTATTATTTCTGTAGCTTCTCGTTTATCCAACCCTAGTTGAAGTAGCTTGTCATCTGATACCTCATCTTCTGCAACTCTCAGTCTACCCCAAGGTGTGATAAACTCAGAAATATGTAGGCCTTGACCACGGGACTTCTTTCAAATAGGATTTTCGTCTCCTTTTATCCATTGATGATGAGGCCCATCATTGGCATTGCAGGTGCATTCGTCATGGGTAACAGGTATACACAATCGTCCACCTGGTGGTAATGTTGTTAGCTCCACCTCAACCACCTCTCCTTTCTCGTTTTTTACAGGGTAGGGCATACGAGGTTTCAACTCTCGTCCCCGCTACAACCTCTTCGATTGAAAGTTCACCACCACCTTTTGCGTTGCAACGGCGTTACACACAGCCAAAAGTCTTTAGCACTTCGGCTTCATTTCATTACCCTGCTCACAAAAACAAGTTGGATCCTTGTTTTAACAACACCACTCCGATCGCATGTCTTCAGAAGACACAGCAAGAATCTTTACACCTCTCTTTCCCTCTCTCCAAAGAGGCGAAGCCTCTACCACTCCTGCTTCCTCCGCAACTGCCATGGCGGAACCAAGAACCCCCTCACCAGCGAAACGGCAGAGAGCTGACACCTCTCCTCCATCACCACCTGTCTTCTCCCACCCCACTAATTGGATTTCCATAGTCCAAAATAAGGACAACTGGATCACAGGAGCCCCCATGACCCTCAAGACAGTTAGTCAGTTCCTAACAAAGGCTGACGAATTGAATCTCACCCACTTCACCTCCCTCCTTAACATGATCCAGCATCTACAAAGCGAGGTCACCCTACTGAAAGAGGCTGCTAAGAGTCCAGCACCTCTCCCTGACATGTTCCCAGAGTCACCAACTCTGAGCAAACAAGAGCGCATGCACCTTCTCACAGTAGGGAAAGCAGCGCCCCAAGCACCACCTGCACCACCCAGTGCTCCTCCTGCTCCTGCTCCTGCTGCTGCAACTTCTGCTCCTCCTGCCCCAAAGCCTTTGCAATGGGCCCAGGCGGCCACCAGCAAACCCAAGAGAAAACCCCAACCAGCAAAGGCCAAACAGGCTGCTAACGCCCCTGCCCCTAAGACTTCATCTTCCTCTCCCTCAACATCTCCCACCATGCACGCTCGCCGTTTGATCGTCAAACGCGACGGCACTTCCCTTTCTCAAGGGTCACCCACGGAACTCAGAGATGGACTCAACTCTGCCATTGGTTCCATCACCATCCAGTCTGTGGCAATAGACACACATTCCCAGAATGTGTCGTTGACGGTCATGAACAATATGTTTGCCAACACCCATTACAGGAAAGTTGGTCAATCACACTCTCGGGCCCCAAAGCTAATGAGATCGGTAATCTCACTCGCTTATCTGCCTTCTCTACCACTGTTAGATCCAAACGCAAACTCCGCTTCGGACCCTCCACCCAGTGTTCCCAATGCCACAAATTTGGACACCACACAAACAAATGCCCCAATCAACCATGCTGCCGCTGGTGTGTTGGACTGCATCCCACTGCAGCTCATACCTGCCCCACACTCTCTTGCTCAACCAAAGGCCGCCCCTGCTCTCACACTCTTGTCAAGTGTGTTAACTGCGACGGACCCCATGAGTCACACCTGAACAGCTGCCCATCACGCCCTTCAAAGGCTTCACAGCCCCCTCCGGCAGATGACCAGATGGACCTTTAGGTCATTTCACCCATACTTGTTCAACCCGAACTAATTTTGATTGGAATCTTTTCCTGGCTGCTTTTTACTTCCACTGCGGCTTTACTGTGGACTGACTTCTATTGTTTCTCATTGTTTTTTGGTTGTTGATTACAAGTCTCTTTACTCTCACAGGCATTTGTTGTCATTTTTCCCTGCACCGTTAAGTCGTTTATCGCAGGAACATTGTCTTGTTCTGTTGGAAGTACTTGGTTCGCTTTTCCTTTGTGTTCTCTCTTGTTACCCAGGCGGATAAGGGTGTTTATTTGGTGGGGATAGGTTTTTTGACTTTATAACCTTCGTGTTGCATAAGCAGTTTTGTACCTAGAAACAACAATCAAATGATTTAAACAAAAAAAAAAACAAAAACGAGGTTTCAACTCTTTCATTTTCTTTAAAAACACCTCTTGTCTGTAGGCTAAAACGTCAGGCCTCTCATGCCCATCTTTGTATATTCCTTTCTTTTCCTCTCTCCAATTATATCCCATTCTGTGAAGCCAATTCCATGCAGTTCTGGCCGAAAGACTGAGTTTTTTCCTCACAGTAGGAACTGAATCCTCATAGAGCTCTACCTTCGTGATAGATTCAGAAAATAACTGCAATTGTTGTCTTCTGTCTATATCTGGTAGGGTTGACTGCCAGTATGTGGTAACTCCACTGGCAAGCATATGTGCCCAAAAATCTATATATATATATGTATTAGGTTATGTATCTTATCAACTTATATACAGAATACTTACTTGCTCCCGCACCTGCTATACATTCCTGTACAATCATCATTGTCCCTTCATCCTCTAACATACACATCATTTTCGCATTTTTCTCCTGCTGGCTTGCCGGAATTTTCCTATTTTGTATCCACAACTTCTCATGTCTTAATATTCTTTCCTGCACCCGTTTCCCTCCCTAAAACCCTATTGCAACATTGAGAGCACATGCCATTCTTGTAGGTATGCTTTTATGTGGTGCAGATTGCTGGCGCTTTATACACTTTATTTGCCAGTTAATAAATTGAAGAACCTGTAAATGCCAGTAATAATCATGACTACCAGGGCACCGTTTAGAAGTCAGTAGCTCTGTCAGTTGCGCCATAGCTATATATATAAAGGTTGACTATTAGTATTTTTCCAATTTAATGTAAGCATTATTTACAATGTATAAAAGTTCACTAACCCGGCTTTAACACCTGCATTTTAAGCTCCAATGACGGCACCTGCGGCCAGCATTTAACAGCATTATCATAGTCTTCTCTCTCGCCTTTAGGTGCTAGCATAGATGCTTGTATATCCTCTATATCCTCATACTCTTTCTCATTCTCACAGTTCAGTTCCTTGTTAAGCCCTTCAGTATCCCTGAAGGTAAGCTGTGCTACTTAATCGAGGTACTAACACGTTCGAGGAGTGCAGTGTTTCTACAAGTTCTACGGTGGGTATACTTCAAGGCGAAGTATCGGCGGTGTTTCACAGCGACAGCGAAGGTTTGGAGGTAGAACCGAGATAGTATTAAAGTAATACAGGTAGAAGTGAAACGAGAACGTTGCTTAAAGAAGGAAAGAAAAAAGAACAACAAGCGACGAAAACCCCTTCCTTAAATACCCCGTTTTCCGCATACAAATAGTCCATAACCGAAACTAACCGAACAACAAAGACATTGTCTCCTTGATCCAAAACCGTTACAACCCACACATTATCCTAGACCTCCTACTCATTCTTATCCATGAAACTCATCCTCTTCTGGTTCTTCATTTTCTACAATCTGTATTTTCGATTTTATAGGAGGAGGACGGCAGTGTTGTTCAATAGGGCAGCTACTACCCGCCAGCTCTTCTCCTACTGAACTACTAGTACTTTGGAAACTGCCTGCAGTTGCTGCAGTGCTGTTCCCGGTAGGGGGTCTATATAGAGTAGTTTAGGTATGGCAAAATCTCCAGTATGTGATTCAGTAATATGAAGTCTACTGAACTCCGGCAGTAGGATATTAGACAGGGCGGCCCTATAGAGGTTCTTTTTAGCAGCTGTTGCTTTAGTTCTTTGGTGCCATGCTGTTGTCTTTGGTCTTAATGGTGTTTTAATAGGAGATTCTGGTATTCTCTGTATTTTTTTCCCTCTTCCTCCTTTTTGTGTTGCGGTGCGGCGGGTTATTTGGGCTTTCAGGAGGTGCCCCATCTATAGATAGCTGAGTAAAATAATTAGAAAGAACTCTAGTAGGTAGGGTGATATGGGGCTGGGCTTGAAGAGGGGGGGTTACTGTAATGAGAGGAAATAATAGATCACTGAAAGTCACAAAACCTTCAAAGTATTTGTAGAAAACTCTTAAAGGCGATTGCAAATAGTTGTATTGTATATAGAGACTCCTTCCCGAGAATCTAGGCTCTCTAGGAATGATGGTGGTAGATAATACATCAACTGCGGGGTTCAGCGCAATTCTGGTATATTTGGTCATGACAGTGTATTTTCTGGAATGGTTCCACTTTCTCTTTTATACAGCCAAAAATGAGGTTTTATTCCACAACAACCACTAATGCCTGCGCCTTATAAAAACTTGCAGAGCTTCATTACTATGCTAATAGGCCTTGCAAGTTTTCTTGAGCAACCTGATTGCCTGTTGGCTTCTGAATTTTGACCTAAAACCGAGGTCGACATTAAAGCTTGCTCGATCCATACCTTCCTCATTTTCCATCAAAAATTACGATGATGACTGGTGTGTTGAATTTTTGAGATTTGATAAAACACAAATCATTATTCTGGCCGAAGCTTTGAATATTCCCTCTAAATTCAGAAACCGCTACTGAGCATCATCCACAACTGCACTTGCATTGGCTCTTTTTCACCTTGCATGGCCTTCTCGTTACAAAGAGCTACTTCATTATTTTGGGCATGCATATGCATGGCTTTCTATTGTTTTCAATAATGTTTGTATTTTTTTGTCTGAGACATACAAAGATCATCTGTTTTGGGACTCTTCACGATTGATGGAAAAAGTTTTTACTTCCTATTGTCGTGCTATTTGTATTCATGGGGAACCATCAGGCAAAATATGGGGATTTATTGAGGGTACTCATCGTCCATTTTGCAGGCCTGGCCCTACAACTGCTGATCAATAGCTTTTCTATAGTGGCTATAAGAAAGCACATACCATGGTTTGGCAAGCATCCTCTGTCCCCTCTACATCATCCCTGATTGAAATTTCAACTCCACTTTTTGCGTTGCAACGGTGTTACACACAGCAAAAAGTCTTTAACAATTAGGCTTCATTACCCCGCACCTCAACTCACTTAGGATCTGAGACGATGTCGGAGTTCAACGCACCCACTCCCCACACCCCTATGAGAAGCAACATGCTTCCCCCTCTATCCACCCATCATTCCAGAGCAAACAGTCCCAGAATCACCCTTCCCCCTGCCATCATGACACCCATCTTCCCCTCACCCTACTCTGGCGTTGCAAACGACCTCAGTGAGGCCATTGGAGAACAAATCCACCCTCACACTGAACTCTTTGACGCCATACACACTTCTGTTCTTACAGGAAAGTCTGACATTCAAGCCATCCTCACTCTCTGCCTTGTTCTCATCCAGGAGAATAAACTCATCAACAGCCACCTGAGAATTATCTCCGACAACACTGACCACATCTCTTCTGTCCTTGCACTGCACACCACTGCACTCAACGGCATCAACCAACTTGCTGCTACTGGCGCAGCCAAAACCACTACCACCGCACCATCCAAACCTCCCCAACCCAACCAAACCTACGCCAACATTGCTGCATTTGCCAGCTCCTCAATTTCCCCTCCCAAGGTGAATAAGAAAAGGAAAGGCAATGCATCTGCATACGTTCCCCCTGCTCTTCCCCTGACCAGCAAAAGGATGTCTCCCTCCGAAACTGCCAGATGGCAGTTGGAGATGACAGATGCCCGCTCCCGCCCTGGATTCAACAGAAATCTACCTGCAAACCAACTCCCAGCACCTACCAGACAAGCCCCCCTGCAAACAAACCAAAACCTCTCACTGCCTCCCAATGCAGATTCTATGCCACCAGAACTATCCCAGAAGAATTTGAGCCCTCCTCCCAACATGCAGCAATCCTCCCCTCCATCATTGCAAAGGCCTTGGAAAAGGTTAATGCAAAGGTCTCACTCGCTTTCACTGCAACTGTCAACTGCAACGGCACTGTCTCCATTCTGGCCTCACCCCTTGCACCCGCAATTCACTATGTCCCATACTTCTCCCATCTCACCAAAGCAATTAATGAAGCCCTTCCTGTGAACGACAACCACTTCAATGACTTCATCCTTGCCCCAACGCACATGGAATACGTTATCCACAATCTTCCAGTTCACGCCCTCCCAAACCCTACTGAAGAGCTGTTTGCCACTATGGCAGCTAACATTAAATACTCCTCTGAAATCATCATTGCAGGTGCCAGATACCTCAAACCACTCCTCTCCGATAGAAACAAAGCCACCACTTCAGTTGTTATCTCCCTTGCACCTGAGGAAGCTGCCAAACTCAAAGACTCCATCCGCCTCTTCTCACGCTCCAGGAAATGCGAAAAGATGCACTCCTTCTCACCCATCACCCAATGTCGCAATTGCTACACCTTTGGACACACTGCTCCCCTTTGCAAACAAAAACACCCCACCTGCCCACTATGTGCAGATCATCATACCAGAGAACAACATCGTTGCGGCAACCCAGGCTGCGAAAAGGGTGGAAACACCAAGCCAGTGCCCGATTGCTGCGAAACCAAACCCCTCAAATGCTCCAACTGTGACAGCCATGAGCACTCAGCCACTTCACCAGAATGTCCTATCAAGGTAGACGCATTTGACACCCAACGCCAGAGAGCCTCCAAGATCCCCCTCCGCCCCCTCTCACCACCCACCATTGAAATCCAGGCCCAGGATGACATGGTGGTAGACCCAGTCAGCCTAGTATCCCAAAACTAATGATGAGTTAAACCCAACGACACCCAATCACTCCTTGCAGAAGACAAAACAACCAATAGATTGTCCCACCCTCACTATTACACAACACAATTGCAATGGGTCCAATAGTGTTTTCCTCTCACTCTTTCCTCCTTTGGTTCCAACCCACCTGTCCTAGTTGCAGTCCAGGAACCTTCTACCAGTCGTGAGACTGGCATACCCCTGGCAGCACCAGCCTATTCACTCATCACTCCAACCACCACTGCAGGCGAAAAAGTACTCGCCTGCTTCTATATTCTCCGAAGCTTTGAATCCAGTATCTCCTTTGTTCCTTTATTATTTTTTAGAAATGATTTTTGTGGCATTTCCATTTCTTTTGTCAATACTGTGTTCAGCCGTTACCTTTCCTCTCTCTCCATCTACTGCGTTTATAACCGTCATGTATCCCGTTACTTGAGATCAATCCCCCCTGAAACTGCATTTCCACCATCCCAACTCCCCACCCTCGTCCTAGGGGACTTCAACATACACCACTACGCGGCAGACCCTGAAAGAAAACTACAGTCATCAGACCTCTCACTATCAACCCCCTACTTCAAAATGGCCACTGAGCATGGCTACTCACTCCTTAACACCCCTGGATCCTTCACCAGATACTCCCCCGACCCAAACAGAAGGAATGGTGTGATCAACTTAGCATTTGCTAACACACCACTTTCTCCCTACATCACCAAATGGCAAAACAAACTCCCAGCCTCAGGCTCCGACCACACTGTCATCTCTATCACCATCAAAAAACCCCACCTCCGTCAATCATCTTCCTCGCCCAACTGGGCTCTCACTCCCTGGCCTCTGCTCAAAACAACAGTTGCATCTTTTACTCCCTCACCCATTACCAACGACATCCAAACTTGGTTCAACAACAATCTCAAGACTCTGACACAACCTATTGTCGCATGCACACCATCCAAACGTCCCTCCAAGTGGTCAAAAGCGTGGTGGACACCCGACATTTCACAACTTCGCACCATATTCCACTCCGTCGCCAGAGACCTCAAAAGAGGATTGGCAACTAACTTTGAACTCAAGTCAGCAAGGTATGCCTACTTTGGCGCAATCAAAAAGGCCGAAGCAAAACATTGGAATGAATTCATCAGCAATGCTGGTGTTAAAGATCTCTGGGCAGCCAACCGGATGAAAAAACCTAAAGATGCTGACAACCTCCCCACCTTCCCGAACATCACCTCATCCACCCAACTCAACAAAGCTCTCATCTCACACTTTTTCCCACCACAACCAGCTACACCCACTCCCCCATGCTTCCTCCACATTAACGTACCACTTATTACAAAGGAAGAAGTATCTAAAGCACTCAGTAAATCCTCAAACACTTCTACCCCCGGCCCAGACCAAATCCCATATGGAGTCCGGAAACACATCCACGCCCTCAATCCAGAAGCTATTGCCTCTCTTCTCACTCCTCTCCTACAACACGGCATACACCCCAGCTCACTGAAAGCAGCAAATGGCATTGTCCTACCAAAAGCCGGCAAAACTTCCTACAGCGAACCATCCTCCTTCCGCATTATCATTCTCCTGGAAACTATCTCCAAGATCCTGGAACGGATTGCAGCATTCCACCTCTACGACCATGCTCTTAATGCTGGCCTAATCCACCCCAACCAGCTAGGCTCACTCCCAGGCAGAAGCATCTCTGATGCTGGAACAACACTTCTCCATGAAATCAAGCTTCTCCAAGCATCTGGATGCAAGGTTTCATCACTCTTCCTCGACATCAAAGGAGGCTTTGATAACATCAGGGCCAACACTCTCGCCAAACAACTGAGGAAAAAAGATACTCCTGAATATCTTGTTCACTGGGTCCTCCCCTTCCTCTCCAATAGATTCTGTCGTCTACTTTTCAAAGGTAGCACCTTCACCTTTGAACCAATAGACGTTGGTTTCATGGATTGACTTAAGGGATGAATCGTGGTTCGAATGGTTGTATAATTTCTTTGTTGTTCGGTTATGTTTTGGGTTATTATAATAATGTCTTTGTTTCGGTTGTTGCCGGGTTGTTATGAGTGCTACCGAAAAGCGGGGTATTTAAGGAAGGATTGTTGGTGGTTCTTGTTCTTCTTCTTCTTCTTTCCTTAAGCAACGTTCTCGTTCACTTCTACCTGTACTCTTTCAATACTATCTCGGTTCTACCTCAGAACCTTCGCTGTCGCTGTGAAACATCGTCGATACTTCGCCTTGAAGTATACCTCCGGTAGAACTTGTAGAAACACCGCACTCCTCGAACGAGTTAGTCTCTCGCTTAAGTAGCACTGCTCACCTTCAGGGATACTGAAGGGCTTAACGAAAGACTGAACCGTGAGATTACGTTGCTTGCAATATCTACACCTTCTACCTCTCAATCTCCAACCTCACCATGGAAGGAGCCGCCGTTGCCACGAAACGCTTTCCCACTAGAGAAGCTTTCGCTCAGGCCTATCGAGATGACCCTGCAGAACTTTACAACGAGCTCAGGGAGCTAAATCAAGCCCTGGAAGACCAAATCGATGTCCTCCAGGAAAGCGAACGGGAGAATGAGGTAAAACTCAACACAGCCCAGATTCAGACCGACAATGCTCTCCGCCATGCTACGGAACAAGACCAACGGGTAACGGAGACCGCTAGCCTTATTGCCCGACTACGACAAGAGCGGAACGAAGCTCGATCCGCCGCCCAAGCACCCCCAGCTCCACCCAACCTCACAGCTACCCCACCCCCGCCATCGAGCAATCACCGCTCAGAACGCATGCCGGATCCAGAGAAGTTTGATGGATCCCGAGCAAAACTCCCCGGGTTTATACTCCAACTACGATCCAAGCTGACGGTTAACCGAGATCGCTTCGCCAATGAGACCACCATGATCCTTTACACCATTAATCGGTTAGAAGGAGCCGCCTTAGAACAGGTCCGCCACACGGTTCTCCCATCTGGCCTTACTACCTGGACTAGTGCAGAGCAACTCATTGCAGCTCTGGAAACCGCTTTTGGAGACCCAGACCCAACTGGTACCGCGCGACGAGAACTCCACCAACTCCGTCAAGGGAAACGCGATTTCTCTGCCTACCTCGCTGACTTTCAAAGAATCATGGGACAGCTCAACTTCGACGAAAACTCGAAGATGGACGCCCTCGAACATGGAATGTCGGAAGAACTGAAGGAAGCTATGGTATTTGCACCAATCGCCCCCGGTAACCTCCCCGAAATGATCCTTACCCTCACCCGACTGGATAATCGCATTCGAGCTCGCAAGGCAGAGAAACGAGGAACCGCTCGAGACAATATGGGCCAATTTAGTGCTCCCGCTGCATTCACTCCTACCTCCTCCTTTACTCCAGGAGGACTAGCCCCCATGGATCTATCTTTCGGTCGCACCAGCAACCTCTCCCGTCCACCTCAAGACCAACGATATACCATGGTCAATGGACGAAGAAAGCTCTCTGAAGAAGAAAAACAGTGGCGCCGTTCCACTGGAAAATGTATGTTTTGTGCTGCCCCTGACCATTCCTACGCCAACTGCCCCTCCGCCCCAAAAAAACCTGCCATGAGAGGAGCTATCACCAATCTCGTCAATGCTCCAAATCCTCCCGCCTCCTCAGCTCGCCAACTTCCCCCTCCTCCGTTGCCACCCCAGTTTTTTGCCATCGATGCACCAGGCGCCTCAGACGAGGCTTTAAACTAGTTTCACCGAAGTCGACCAGTGACCCTGCTTCGGTTCCTTTTTCTTTACCTTTGTCTGCGTTCTCTATTTCGGGGTTTTCAGTGTCGGATATTTGCATGGAGGATCAACTGGATGGGGAACATTTTGTTATTTCTTGTAACATTTCCCATAGCAATAAAATTATTAAAACTCATGCACTATTGGACACTGGAGCCTCTGGATTCGCCTTCATTGATAAAGAATTTGCGAGTCACCACTCTTTACCTCTTACCCCCCTCAAAACCCCCAGACAACTAGAAGTCATAGATGGCCGTCCTGTGGCCTCAGGAGCCATCACACATATCGCGAATCTCAATCTATCCATCCAACAACATCAAGAGCAAGCTCCGTGCTTTGTAACCCAATTGGGCCATTACCCCTTGGTGTTAGGAATTCCGTGGATGAATTACCATGATGTTCGCCTCCATTTTGCCGACAAGCGCATTGAGTTTAATTCTAAGCTCTGCACCACCCATTGCTCCGTTAACACCGCTATTGTCTCCGCCCCCTCGATCCCCGCCCCAACTAAGCTTAACGTTTCTTTCATCAACGCCGCTAGCTTCAGGACCCTTATTCGAAAACGGTCCCTACAAGCCTATGCAATGTCCCTCTACGAAATTAACAGAATTCTAGAGGAGAAAACCACGAAAGAAGAATGGAGAGCCAGGATCCCCGCCGAATATCACGACTTCTTAGATATGTTTGATAAGAAGAAAGCCCAAGGTCTATCCCCACGCCGATCGTATGACCACAAAATACAGCTCCAAGATGGAAAAGAAGCCCCCTTCGGCCCTTTGTACGGAATGTCTCGAGAAGAGCTCATCGTATTAAAAAAATATATAGAAGACAATCTCGAGAAAGGGTTTATCCGGGCTAGTTCCTCACCCGCCGGATCCCCTGTTCTCTTTGTCAAAAAAGCTGATGGCTCCCTCCGCTTATGTGTAGACTACCGTGGCCTCAATGCAATTACAGTCAAAGACCGTTACACCTCTCCCCTTATCCGTGAAACACTTGATCGATTAGCGAAAGCACAATGGTATACCAAACTTGACCTCCGCGATGGTTACCATCAAATTCGTATCGCTGAAGGAGATGAATGGAAGACTGCCTTCCGCACCCGATATGGACTATACGAGTATCAAGTTATGCCATTCGGCTTAACTAATGCACCCGGGACTTTTCAACGCTTTGTCAACGACTGCCTAAGAGAATATCTAGATATTTTCTGCACCGCCTATCTGGATGATATTCTCATCTACAGTAATACTTTCGCCGAGCATCAAGTCCATGTTCGCAAAGTCCTCCAAACCCTTAAAGACAATGACATCCTATTAAAGCCGGAAAAATGCGAGTTCGAAGTGCAAACCACTAAGTACCTTGGCCTTATCCTCACCCCTAATGGGATTACGATGGACAAGGAGAAACTCAAGGCCGTCCGAGAATGGGGAACACCGAAGAGTGTAAAGGATGTCCAAGCATTCTTGGGCTTTGCCAATTTTTATCGCCGGTTCATCCTAGGATTCTCCAAACTTGCCGCCCCCCTTACTGCTCTTACTCGGAAAGGCATCGCTTTTGAATGGACCATCGAAGCTGATATAGCCTTCGAAAACCTTAAACATGCTTTCACCACTGCTCCGGTCCTTATTCACTTTGACCCTGATAAGAAAATTATCGTGGAAACGGACGCCTCAGACTTCGTGTCGGGAGGAGTGCTATCCCAGTACGATGATAACAGTGTCCTGCATCCAGTGGCCTTCTTCTCAAAGAAACACTCCCCCGCGGAATGTAACTACGAGATCTACGATAAGGAATTGTTGGCCATCATCCGAGTATTCGAAGAATGGCGCCCTGAGCTTGAGGGATCAAAGCACCCGATTGATGTGATTAGTGATCATAAGAACCTTGAGTATTTTATGAGCACCAAGCAACTCAACCGCCGACAGGCCAGATGGGCTGAGTATCTATCCCGCTTCGATTTCATAATCACCTATCGACCAGGCAAGGAAGGAGGGAAACCGGACGCTTTGACTCGGAGATCGGGAGATCTCCCCAAGGAAGGGGATGAAAGATTAGCACACCAGAGCCAAGTGGTGCTAAAGAAAGAGAATATTGACCATAAGATAAGTTTGTTGTCGGCTTCTTTATCAAATGAAGCCGCTGAATTGGATGCCCCCCTAGAAAAGCTTTTTCTAGAAGGATATATTACTGACAAGTTTCCGGAAAAGATACTCGCGGCACTGAGGAATAAGGACCGGCAGTCAAAGGAGATCACTTTGAGTGAATGTACCAATGAGAATAACCGATTATGCTATCGGGGAAACCTCTACGTACCCAACTTCGACCCCCTTCGATTGGAAATTATTAAAAGACATCATGACGCCCCTGCTGCCGGACACCCTGGCCGAGATAAAACCTTTGAACTAATCAGTAGAGCCTTTTACTGGCCAAAGATGAGGGAATCAATTAGCCGTTATGTACGCAATTGCCATATTTGTCAAAAGGCAAAACCCGTCACCCAGCGTACTCCAGGAGTCCTCCGTCCCCTGCCTATACCAAATCGTCCCTGGCAAGAAGTTTCGATGGACTTTGTAACCGGCCTTCCAGAATCGAACGGATATGACGCCATAATGGTAATAGTTGACCGCCTATCCAAGATGCGACATCTGATTCCTTGTAATACTACGGTCAACTCCAGAGATGTCGCTGATCTCTACCTACAACACGTCTGGAAGTTACACGGCTTACCCACGCATATTACTTCTGACCGAGGCACTCAATTCACTGCCTATTTTTGGAAAGAATTATGCCAACGTCTAGGAATACAAGCCCGGATGTCCACTGCTTTTCACCCAGAAACCGACGGACAGACAGAGAGACTAAACGCGGTTATGGAACAGTACCTACGATCTTATGTATCTTATCAACAAGAGGACTGGAGCAACTGGTTACCTATGGCCGAATTCTCAGCAAATAACCAGGAATCTGCGAGTACCAAAGTTTCCCCTTTCTTTGCTAACTATGGGTACCATCCTCGTTTTGATACTACTCTCCTCCCAACCAAAGCGACCCCTCAGAGTCTAGATGCCGCTTCGTTTAGTCGAACAATGCAGGAACTCTATAACCATCTACGAACGCAAATAAGGACGGCCCAGGATATTCAAGAAACGGCTACGAATAGACATCGCATACCTGCTCCAGCTTACCGAGTTGATGACCATGTCTTCGTTTCAATGAAGAACATTAGAACTACCCGCAAGGCTAGAAAGTTGGATTGGAAATGGATGGGACCCTACCCGATTAAGAAGATGGTCTCCCCTTTTGCCTACGAAGTTGACCTTCCATCCTCGGTTAAGTACCACCCCGTCTTTCATGTTTCTTTATTGAAACCTGCGACCCATGACGCTCTTCCCGGACAAATCATTCCTCCCCCGGCGCCTGTTGTTGTCAACGACCAAGAAGAATATTATATCGAGAAAATCTTGGATCAACGGACATATCGCAAGAAACAACAGTACCTCGTTGAATGGACCGGATATGCTCACCCTACCTGGGAACCCGCTGAAGACTTAGCAGATACTTCGGCATTGGAAAAGTTTTTAAATACCTTAACTACGCCTAGTGTTCGCAGGAGCTCACGCTTGAAGGGGGGAGCTACTTTCATGGATTGATTTAAGGGATGAATTGTGGTTCGAATGGTTGTACAATTTCTTTGTCGTTCGGTTATGTTTTGGGTTATTATAATAATGTCTTTGTGTTTCGGTTGTTGTCGGGGTGTTATGGGTGCTACTGAAAAGCGGGGTATTTAAGGAAGGATTGTTGGTTGTTCTTGTTACTCTTCTTCTTCTTTCCTTAAGCAACGTTCTCGTTCACTTCTACCTGTACTCTTTCAATACTATCTCGGTTCTATCTCAGAACCTTCGCTGTCGCTGTGAAACATCGTCGATACTTCGCCTTGAAGTATACCTCCGGTAGAACTTGTAGAAACACCGCACTCTTCGAACGAGTTAGTATCTCGCTTAAGTAGCACTGCTCACCTTCAGGGATACTGAAGGGCTTAACGAAAGACTGAACCGTGAGAGTTGGTGTACCCCAGGGTTCCCCAATCTCTCCATTGCTCTTCATCATCTATGTCGCCCCACTCCACCAAGTCAAACTAGCAAAGGGTATCACCCTCTCCTATGTTGACGACTTCAGTCTCACTGTTGCATCTTCCTCAAAAAGATCAAACATACAACAACTGCAACGTGCCTGGAACTACCTGCAATGTGTTGGGTCAGTTCTAGACATCTCTTTTTCCATCACCAAAACAGATTTTATCCACTGGAGAACAGAAAGAGACCAATCCTCTTTCTGCAACCTCCCCATATCTCTCAACAACAATCTCTTCCTCCCTCTTAAAGTCGTCAAATGGATTGGCCTTTGGTTTGAAGCCAATCTGTCACCTTTCCATCACTTCAAACAACGCTTTTTGAAAGCCAACAAAACATTTCTTCTACTTCGCTGCCTATCCCCAGCTGGAACAGGTCTCACCTCATACAACAATAGAAGATTGGCCCAGGCCATCATTCTCTCAACAATGCTCCATGGCTCTGCTGTCTTCACCCCCAGCAACTCTTCTCTTACTCTCCTCCAACGCCTTTGGGACAAAGTACTTCGCTGGGTCACCAACTGCTTCACATCCACCAACTCACTCACCTTGTGCCCAAATGCAGCACTACTTCCAATCAACGTACTATGCTACAAATACCGTCTCTAGTTGGCCATTCGTAGCATGGCTGCTTCACCACACCACAACCCCGTCTCTGGTAGATTCCCTAGTAACTTCCCACTTGAGGATCCCTTCAGAACGCCATCACATCACCACCTCCTCCTGGGTGTATCAACAAACTTGAAAACATGGACATCCAAAGCCAAAACCAATAAACCACTCCCAATTGACCAACGGTTTTTTTTTTTTTTTTTTGTTTAAATCATTTGATTATTGTTTCTAGGTACAAAACTGCTTATGCAACACGAAGGTTATGAAGTCAAAAAACCTATCCCCACCAAATAAACACCCTTATCCGCCTGGGTAACAAGAGAGAACACAAAGGAAAAGTGAACCAAGTACTTCCAACAGAACAAGACAATGTTCCTGCGACAAACGACTCAACAGCGCAGGGAAAAATGACAACAAATGCCTGTGAGAGTAAAGAGACTTGCAAACAACAGCCAAAAAACGATGAGAAACAATAGAAGAAGGTCCACAGTAAAGCCGCAGTGGAAGTAACAAGCAGCCAGGAAAAGATTCCAATCAAAGTTAGTTGGGGTTGAACAAGTATAAGTAAATTGACCTAAAGGTCCATCTGGTCATCTGCCGGGGGGGGCGGTGAGGCCTTTGAAGGGCGTGATGGGCAGCTGTTCAGGTGTGACTCATGGGGTCCGTCACAGTTAACACACTTGACAAGAGTGTGAGAGCAGGGGCGGCCTTTGGTTGAGCAAGAGAGTGTGGGGCAGGTATGAGCTGCAGTGGGATGAAGTCCAACACACCAGCAGCAGCATGGTTGATTGGGGCATTTGTTTGTGTGGTGTCCAAATTTGTGGCATTGGGAACACTGGGTGGAGGGTCCGAAGCGGAGTTTGCGTTCGGATCTAACAGTGGTAGAGAAGGCAGATAGGTGAGTGCAATTGGTGATCTCATTAGCTTTGGGGCCCGAGAGTGTGATAACAATTGAGGAAACTGTTTTTCCTCTTCGTTTTTCAGGTAGAGTGAGCCATCTGGGGGGTATGTCCATAATAAGGCCAGGCCAATTGACCAACAGTGTGTTATGATCAATAACGCACTACAAAACAATCTCACACCCTCTTCCGATCCACCTACCATCACACCAGCAATGGTCCAAGAGCTCAGCATGACTCTTTGGGCTACCTCAAGCCCCCCTCCCAGCTATTATACCAACCCTCTCTCCACCATCGCACCAACCTTCATGAGATTGGATTGCTTCATGAGTGGGAGACTCCACCAATTCCGTGCCCACAAAAGCTACCTTGCCGCCCACCAGTCCTGGCATTCCCAGGGCCTATCTAAACGCTGCCCCAGATGCCAAGAGGAAGACAAAGACCTTGAACATGCTATTCGTCGCTGCCCAGCTAGAGCAGAAGCCAGAGAAAAGTTCATCCCTGACCTAATCTCTGTTGAAGATATCTGGAACGAACCTACCCAACTGCAACCATTCATTAATTATATTCGCCACACTATGTCCGGTTACCCTCCTAAGTGGAATAACTGGCACCCTTTATCACTCACTGGAACCTCAGATCAGTTATCTTCTGCAGTTTCTGTCTCTTCATCTACTTTTTTTCACTATTTTAGTACCTAAATTGTTACTTCTCCTTATTTATGAGAGTCATATATTGTGGGATCATTGTTATGATCAATGGGGTCACTTCCCTATAGGTACGCCTATAGGTTTGGTTTATTATTTTTTCTTTTGTATCTTTCTTTTGTTATCCTGGGGCGTGAATGGTCACTGTTGGGGATAGGTGTTTTGACTTCATAACCTTCATGTTTCATAAGCGGTGTTGTACCTAGAAACAATAAATCAAATGATTTAAACAAAAAAAATCCATTGTTTGGCAAGCAGTTGTTACGCCAGATGGATTGATAAGTAGTTTGTCAGGGCCGTGGGAGGGAAGACATGGAGATTGGGGAATTTTATGCCTTTCAGGCATTCAAGACAAATTATATGTATATGCTTTTAATGATAATGCTGATCGTGTATATATATATGGTGATGCTGCTTACTACTTGGAATCTGGGATTATAGGTGCTTATCGAGCTGGAATAAATGTACCATTAACTGAAGCAGAGCGGGGATTTAATACTGCTATGTCTAACATGAGAGTGACGGTAGAATGGGGCTTTGGGAAAGTCATAAATATCTTTGGCATTTGCGGCTACAAAAATGAGTTGAAACTGGGTTTATCACCAATTGCCGCTAATTATTTTGTTGCGTGTCTGTTGACAAATTGTCATACATGTTTTAATGGTTCTGCAACGGGTGAAATTTTTCAGGGCTCACCACCAGATATTTAGGAATATTTAGGTTTAAATCAACCAAATGAAAACATTGAATAAAAAAAGTTATTCTACATTTTTAGAATTTCTCAAAAGTCGTAACATTTCTTGGACACCATTTTTAAGCTCTCCGATATCACTTTTTACCTTTCTAACATCCTCCGATAAACCATCAACTCTTTCTTTTTTTTTCGGATCTCCTGAAACCATCTTCATTGCAACATTTTCAAATCTATCCATTTTTTGATTTTCAACTTTACTCCAAGCCTCCATCATCTTTGCATCGCCCTGCTCATTGACAGCCAAAATCATTTCCACTGCTTTTTGTGTACCTTTTACAGGCATTGAACGAAGGCGTTTGTTGCTTCCCGACTGTTGAGTGTAGGTTTTGTCATTGGAATTTGTGTTGCAAGTATAATCATGATCGAGATTTTCCATCTCATTGTTGCTATCTGAACTTGACTGAGGACTCCGTTTTTTAGACAAAGTACTGCACATATTTTCTTGTAAAACCTCACTGGAATCTATCTCAATTTGTAAAGTCTCTTCCGACTTTTTTTTGTTGCCTTGCTTCTCTTTATAATCGTCAAATAAGAGTAGTAGAGCATCCAGGCTCTCATCTCGGTCTGATCTTGCACGAGCAATCCCACTTTTTTTTCATCTGCTACCACTTGTTTCTTACAATCATCCATCCTTTCATTACCCCTTGCACACTCACATTGAGTCCTGTAATCTTCCCAAACAATGTTCGGATATGGTTCCAGTATCTGTATTGTGGACCTTTGACAAATATAGCGAAGTGGTTGATACACAAACGGATGAGTACTGTTTGTGTATCAGGATCTTTAATACACAATCGGCGTTTGCAGGTCTTCGGTACCAGACTTTCACTTGAGTGCATATCAGTCAAATCCACTGTCTCCACCCTACTAGCAACCCTGTAACCTGACTCATTTAAATTGACTATGACTTGTGAAGTGGTGGCTTGAAAAGCGGCTGGTGATATGTGAAAAGCTGTAGGCTGTGGAGTGGCTGGTGAAGCGGCTTGTGGAGCGGCTGGTGATATTTGAATGGTGGTGGCTTGTGGAGTGGCTTGTACAGCAGCTGGCATCAGGAAAAGTTAAAAATGATCCCAGGGAATCCCTGTACGGTCCTGGGACACATGGGACTGTAAGGATCTCAAGGAGCAAGCTTTCGTCAAGCCCTTTGGTATTCCCAGAGGTGAGCAGTACTACTTGAACGAAAACTAGTGATGAGAGTGTAAACGATGTTTCCACGGGCTCTACGATGGAAGGGAGTTGTGATGATTTCAACAGCGAAAACTACATTGATGTAGTGGCATGATGATTATGGGAGGTATCACGGAGGTGACGAAGGATTATGTGAGAACCCTGGCTTGTAATGTAGGATACAAGTAAAGTGACAATAGAAGACGTTGCTTAAAGAAAGAAGAAGGAAAAGTACAACAAGAGGGGAAACCCCTTTGCTTATATACCAAAGTTCCATCTCTTTTAATGACAAACGCATGACTCATTGCAACAGAAACCCAAGGAAACACAAAGAACAATATTAAAACGTAACAACCATGTATCCATGTACCTAACCAATCAACAAAACAACCATCCATGAAAAAGGACACCACCCGGTCCCTTGGGATTCTTTGATACCCCTGGGACCCGCTTATATGTCCCATGGGACTACCGGGAGCACATGCTTTTAGTCCCAGGGAGAGCTCTGGTACTGCTAAGCGACTAGTCATAGTTACCCTACCTACCCCGAAAGCTTCTACATCTTGCTCATATGGTATCATGAATGCCGCAATCGGCGAATTATCTTTATTAATCTATGTACAAAAGCTCTCTATATACACACTAAAATAAGCCACTCCTGGCGGGGGCGGAGGAAGCTGCTGCTGGCGGGGGCGGAGGCGCAGGAAGCTCCTGCTGCTGGCGGAGGCGCTGGAGGTTCCTGCTGCTGGCGGGGGCGGAAGAACATGCTGCTGGTGGAGTCGTGGAAGCTGCTGCTGCTGCTGCTGGCGGATCTTGCTGCTGGCGGAGCCTGCTGCTGCTGGCGAGGGTGGAGGAAGCTGCTGCCCCTGCTGCTGGTAGGGGGAAGTTGCTCTTGCTGCTGTTGGGCGTTGATGTTGCTGTTTGAGAAGTGCTGAAAACGACGTGTTTTCATAACAAACAGAATAGGCCGGGTAACTATCGGTTAGTAGGGTTAGGGTTCATGGTCCACCTAGACCCTCCTGGGACTTGGTCCTTTGGCCCTGGGATGCTCCTGGGACCATGCGCATGGGCTCAGGGACTCCCCAGAAGTCAGGTCTTCCCATGGGACAACTAGGGTCCCAGGGACATTGCTTAATGTCCCTGGGATCAATATACTTTGCTGATGCTGGTGATATCTGAACGGCGGCGGTTTGTGGAACAGCTTGTACAACGGCTGGTGATATCTGAATCTCACGGTTGAGTTCCTCATTAAGCCCTTCAGTATCCCTGAAGGTGGGCAGTGCTACTTAGGCGAGGTATCAACACGTTAAAATAGTGCGACGTTCTCTACAAGTTCTACGAGGGGTCTATCTCAAGGCGAGATAAGTGCAGCGAAGTGGACAGCGACAGCGAGGGTTCTGAGGTAGAACCGAAGTAGTATTAAATGATACACAGAAGAAGGTAACCAGAACGTTGCTTAAAGAAAGAAAGGAAAAGCTACAACAACGGCAAAACTATCCTCCTTATATACACCACTTTTCCTTCCCATGATTCATAACCGAGCATAACCGAAAGACAAAGACATTGTTACCGAAAGAAAACCCATAACCCATTACCACCATTCTAACCGAACCTTAACCCATTATCCGTCTTCATCCGTGAAACTGAACAGTGGCGGCTTGTGGAGCGGCTTGTGAAGTGCTGACAGCTGGTGATATTGGAACGGCGGCGGCTTGTGGAGTGGCTTGTGGAGCGGCTGGTTGTAACGGATCTACAATACCGTTACCTGCAGTGAAGCATAATAGTACCGGACAAGCAGAGAGGTAGTAAGGATCAACATGAGTGGTGTAGCTACCACATGTTAGAGGATTCCTGCTACCCTGCTGTTCCAATGGAGTGGAACCAACGAGGATAACATTAGCTGACGAGCCAATGATATATCTCTGGTGAGACCAAACACAGGAAGCTTCTGTGGTGGCATTCCCAACCCATCTGTGCATGAACCAGCGGCCCAGAGCCATTGGTGCGGTAATAGGGAACCTACTAAGTGCAGGACACTTCACATGCAACAGTAGACTGATCAGCGCCGATTCCTGCATCCAGCATAGGCATGGTATGCAGCTGGTGGATCTAGAAAGTCTAACTGGACAGAACAACCGAGAAATACCAGAGAGCACCGAAGTAATCATTAGCTGAATCTTGAGGTGCCCCGCCTGCAATAGCTTGGTATGTTCTCAGGGTCTTGACAGGCCCCCAGCAAAGTAGAACAGAAAGAGGACGGCGAGTTAGCAGCATTATAAAGATAGTGAATAACCCCGCCACCTGTTGCTCCTCTTCCCAGTCTCATCAGACAGAATACTACCGAGTAGAGCCCTTAAGATTATTGAGTACTTTGCACGAAAATACTCTTAACATCTCAACCTGATTTCTAGTATTTGCAGCGGCCGTATTTCTATACCTATTCCCACAACAGAGCAGTAGGACTACCCCTGTTACACTGGTGATATCTGAACGGCGGAGGATAGTGAAGCGGCTGGTGAGATTTGAATAGCGCCGAGATCCACCCCCATTTTTTCTCTGTACCAATGCAAAAGTGAACTGTGGAATTTGTCCTCAGAAGATACCATCTAAATGTAACGGGGGTAGTCCTACTGCTCAGAAGTTGGAATAGGTATTGGAATACGGCCGCTGCAATTACTAAAATCAGGTTGAGATGTTAAGAGTATTTTCGTGCAAGATACTCAATAATCTTAAGGGCTCTACTCGGTAGTATTCTGTCTGATGAGACTGGGAAGAGGAGCAACAGGTGGCGGGGTTATTCACTATCTTTATAGTACTACTGACTCGCCTTCCTCTTTCTGTGCAACTCTTCTGGGGGCCCATCAAGACCCTGAGAACATGCCAAGCTATTGCGGGCAGGACACCTCAGGATTCAGCTAATGATCACTTCGGCGCTCTCCGACATTCCTCAGTTGTCCAGTCCAGTTGGACCTTCTAGATCCGCGAGCTGCATTCCATACCTATGCTGGATGCAGGAATCGGCGCTGATCAGTCTACTGTTGCATGTGAAGTGTGCTGCACTTAATAGTTTCCCTATTGCCGCACCAATGGCTCTGGGCCGCTGGTTCATGCACAGATGGATTGGGAACACCACCACAGGAGCTTCCTGTGTTTGGTATCACCAGAGATATATCATTGGCTCGTCAGCTAATGCTATTCTCGCTGGTTCCACTCCATTGGAACAGCGGGGTAGCAGGTATCCTCTAACATGTGGTAGCTAAACCACTCATGCTGATCCTTACTACCTCTCTGCTTGTCCGGTACTATTATGCTTCACTGCAGGTAACGGTCATGAAGATCTGTTACAGTACTTCCCTCTCCTAGATCCTGTCTTCAGGATCTGTAATGTATTCTAACTATTATTCTATTGGTACTACTCTATATCTCTGTCTAAACCTCTCGTCTAAACAAAAAGGAAATTATACCTCTAAATGGTTATGTAAGGAAATGATTGTGACACTTTTATAATACAGGAACGGTAGGAAATAGGCCTTATGCCAGGCCAACTCTCTTGTTCTGAGGCTTCTTGGGGTATCTCTTATGGAAGTCCCGGAGTGCTTCAATAGCAGTGTGCTGGAGATGTTCCCATGGCTCACAAGTAGCATCCTCATTGTCATATCCATCCCACAATACCAGGTATTCAACCTTCTTCTTCTCGCGATTCACTCTGCTGTCTGCCACTTCCCTCACAACATAATTCTCTTCCCCTTCAATGATCTCTATCTCCGGCAGAGATGCTCTTCTGCTTGGATCCGCTAGCACTCTATATGGTTCAAGGAGACTGGCATGGAATATCAGATGTATCTTCATCAACTGCGGTAGAACAAGCTCATATGCTTGTTTCCCAACAGCTTTCTTGACCTTAAAGGGCCCAAACTTCTTATGATCCAGCTTCTTCATGGGTCACTATGTTTGCACATTGCGCCTGTCAAGCATCACTTCATTGCCAGGCTGGAATTCTGGTCGCTTCTGGCGACATCAGTTAAAAGAATTAATGCTTCCTGGAGATTAGGCATGTCTCTCCAGGAGATGTTTTCCTCCTGGACCTTCCTGACTTCCCTGACCTCCTGGAGAAGCAGGAGTGCAAACCTCTCCTCTCGGAGAATTTGGCACCTCTTTGCAGAAGCTTTTTGCTTCCGGAGAATATGGAACCTTTCTGCGACAGCTTTTTCCTCCTGGGGGAAGCCTCCCATCCCCTGTCGTCCAGGAGAGCTCCCCCCGCCTAAAGAGCCTTAGGCGAACCCTAACCTACGGGACTTAGAGAAAATATCGATTGATTCTCGCGCTAGAGAGCCCTAACCCACGGGATTTAGAGCATTTAGTCACACCTCCCTTCGCTCCAATCCGTGAACTCTTCCTTCCTCGTCCACATCATCACCCCCCTAGGAAGCTGCTCAATTGGTTGCCATATAGACCCCTTCCAAAAGCTCGCGTATGAAGCATCTATATAGACAGTTGTAGAGAGACCTTGCTGACAGCCATATAGACGCGCTCCCAACACCCCTACAGCTCGCCTAGAAGCTGCTATATCGACAGCTCACTGCCTGCCAAAGAGACGCCTCCCTACCCCCTGCGCTCGCCTAGGAGCGGGTTATATAGAAAGCTCCCAAACCCCGGGCCCCAAGCACTACCAGGATCATGGGATGGGCAGGATCATGGGATGGGCAGGATCCAGTGGAGGAGCTGTATTATGTTGATCAGATTATATGCATTGTAAATAGAGCATATAGACCATATAGAGCATATAGACCAGTAGTCAACATTTTCGCAAAACAAAAAAAATTCACTATCCCAAATAAGCGATGTGACAGCGTGACGGACCTGGATTGGACCTGAATCAGCCCTGAATATCACGCTTTGTGACCCTCTCCATGAAGCTCCCCAGGAGATCGGGTAATTACTTGCACATTATGGAGGCACCTGGAGGAGCCTTAGCATCTCCATGGAGACTCATGGAGAGGGTGCCTGGGACTGCCAGGGTCTCCAGGAGGATGAGGATAACCATCCGCTCCTCCAGGTAGGCACATATTCTCCAGGAGTCTCCTATGCCTCCCAATGATTCCGATCCTCCTGGAGCTGAGGGAGGAAAGTATTCATATTACTGATAGATTGACATCAGACCAGCAGGCCATTCTGATTCTCACCTTCCCCAGGTTCTCCTGCATGGCGTGCCAAATGTCTTCCCATTGAGATACCTTAATTTGACTCACCGGGTTGTCCCATTCTGCACTTGGCTTTGAAGTTGGCCAATTGGTCCTTGGTTCATACCCATAGTTTGCACACACCACCACCTTTTGCGTTGCAACGGCGTTACACACAGCCAAAAGTCTTTAGCACTTCAGCTTCATTCCATTACCCCTCTTTTACAAATGATTTGGATCATCGTTCACACAACAACCCACGGTCGCAATGCCTCCCAAAGGTAAATGCAACATGTTTACACCCATATTCCCCCATCATCAAATTGAGGGAACTCCAAACCCATTCGTTGCCTCCTCCTCTTCATCCGCGGCGGAACCAAGAACCCCCTCACCATCTAAAAGACAGAGAGCTGACACCTCTCCCCCATCCCCTCCTGTTTTCGGAAAGCCAACCCATTGGGCGGGCCTCTGGAATAAACCAGGGGAAGCCATTACCACTCACCTAGGCAGTGAGCCAGCTTTTGGGTTTGATGCTTGCAACGCTCTAGCCAGAGCCGGCAAGATCAACCTCCTCCACTTCCAAAAACTCCTTGACATGATACAGCATCTACAAGGGGAAATCACCACCCTCAAGGAATCAGCAAGCAAATCAGCTCCTGCACCTCTCCCAGACATGTTTCCAGAGTCTCCGACTTTGAGCAAACTAGAGTGTGACCACCTGCTGCTCACAGTAGGGAAGGCAGCGCCTTCAGAACCACCTGCACCTAGTGCCCTTCTTCCTCCTGCTCCTGCTGCTGCTATCCCAGCACCTCCTCCTGCCCTGAAGCCCTTGCAATGGGCTCAGGTGGCGGCCAGCAAACGCAAGAGAAAATCCCAACCAGCAAAGACCAAACAGGATGCCTCTGCACCTGCCCCTAAGACTCATGTCTCCCCTCTCACCATCACTCCCACCATGTGGGCACGCCGTTTGATTGTCAAACGCGATGGCACTCCCCTTACCCAAGGTACACCCACGGAACTCAGCGACAAGCTGAACTATGCTATCGGTTGCATCACCATCCAATCTATGGCAATAGACACACATTCCCAGAATGTGTAGTTGACGGTCATGAACAATATGTTTGCCAACACCCATTATCGGAAAGTTGGCCAATTTCTTCACATCATCCCTGGAGCTCGCTCCCTACACCTTGACGAACCATTGCACCAACTTGTTGTACATGGTATTCCTACTTCCATGGAGCCCTCTGCCATTCAGCAAGAGCTCTGCAGCTTCAACCCCGGACTCACCATGGACATACCTCCAAGATGGCTTACTCTACGAGAAAAAAGAAGAGGAAAAACAGTTTCCTCCATTGTCATCACACTCTCTGGCCCCAAAGCTAATGAGATTGCTAATCGCACACGCCTTTCTGCCTTCTCCACCACTGTCCGAGCTGAACGCAAACTCCGTTTTGGTCCCTCTACCCAGTGTTCCCAAGGTCACAAATTTGGACACCACACAAACAAATGTCCCAACCAACCATGCTGCTGCTGGTGTGTCAGACTTCACTCCACTGCAGCTCACACCTGCCCCACCCTCACTTGCTCAATCAAGGGCCGCCCTTGCTCTCACACTCTTGTCAAGTGTGTTAACTGCAACGGACCCCATGAGTCACACCTGAACAGCTACCCATCACGCCCTTCAAAGGCTTCACCGCCCCCTCCAGCAGATGACCAGATGGACCCTTAAGGTCACTTTACCAATACTTCCCCAACCCCTACTAACTTTGATTGGAAACTTTTCCTGGCTACTCTTCGCTTCCATTGTGGCTTTACTATAGACTTTCTTCTATGGTTTCTCATTGTTTCTTTGGTCGTTGTTTGCAAGTCTCTTTACTTTCATAGGCATACGCTGTCAACTTTCCCTGCACCCTTAAGTCGTTTTATCACAGGAACATCGTCTTGTTCTCTTGGAAGTATTTGGGTCGCTTTTCCTTTGTGTTCTCTTTTGTTACCCAGGCGGATAAGGGTGTTTATTTGGTGGGGATAGGTTTTTTGACTTCATAACCTTCGTGTTGCATAAGCGGTTTTGTACCTAGAAACAACAATCAAATGATTTAAACAAAAACCCATAGTTTGCACAAAAGGGTGAGAACTTAGTGGACACAGAAATAGCAGAGTTATAGGCATACTTGGCGAGGGGGAGGAGGTCGCTCCAGTCATCCTGTTGGTAATTGCAGTAGCTCCTGATGTACTACTCCAGGGTCTGGTTGACTCTTTCTGTTTGACTGTTGGTTTGTGGGTGGAATGCAGTGGAAAGGTTCAGCTTCACATTTAGAAGATCCATTAGTGACTGCCAAAAGTGGGAGATGAACTTGCTATCCCTATCCGAAACAATGTCATCAGGTAACCCATGATGCTTCGATACTTCTTGCAGGAAGAGCTTTGTCATGTCCTCAGTTTTATTCTCACTTGGCAGAGGAATAAAGTGGGCCATCTTGGAAAAGTGGTCAACTATGACCCATATTTTGGTTTTACCTTCCGATTCAGGCAGTCCTACTATGAAGTCAATGGAAATAGATGTCCAAGGTCAATAGGGTATCTCCAGAGACATCAGTTCACCAAACTTCTTGAGGCGAGATGTCTTATTCCTCTGGCATGTATCACAGCTCCGGACATATTTTTCAATGTCCTTATCTATATTGGGCCAGTAGAAGTTGGATTTGATTTTCTCAACTGTCTTATACTGTCCAAAGTGACCGGCGGTCCTACTATCATGACACTCAGTGAAGATTTCCTGATGCAACTCTGATGCTGCCGGAATGTACCATCAGTTCTTATAGAACACCAAACCATCTGCAATAGACAGTGACAGGTCTAGTTCCTTTTTCTTCTCTTCTAGTGCCTGGCGGATTTCTAGCCAGTGTGGATCTTGAGCTGCCGCATCTTGGAGTCTTTGCAAGAATGTGGATTGGAGTGAATGTACCCTCATGGCCGCTAGCCTAGCAGGATTTAAAACCAGTTGTCCTGGGCGGAAAAACATCTTTGCTTCTGTCTGCAGAGGTTCACTTCTCTCTGCTAGGCGATGATTCCATCGCCTAGATAGAACATCAGGCTTGTCATTCTTTTTGTCGGGTCTATAGATCACTTTGAAGTTATACCCTGCCAGATCTTCAGCCCAGCGGGCCTGTCGGCGGGTCAAGACCTTAGTACTATTGAAGTATTCTAGGTTCTTGTGATCTGTGAAAACTGTGACTTCTCCATCTACTGACTTCAGAAGGTGTTCCCATTCCCAGCATGAGGCAACAATGGCACCCATTTCCTTGTCATGAACATCATAGTTTATCTCGGCCGGGGAAAACTTCTTTGAGTAGAAGGCTACTGGATGTAGCTTCCCGTCCTCGCCATACTGAGATAGAACAGCTCCTTTTGTGAAATAACTTGCATCAGTCTCAACTACTGTGCGCCTACTTGGATGAAAGTGTACGAGAATCGGCTCACTTGTGAACAGTTGCTTCAGTTCTTAGGAAGCTCTGTCACAAGCAGCGGTCCAGAACCATTTTTTCTCTTTGATCAGCAGGCCAGTCAAGGGCTTGGTAACCCAGCTGAACTCAGCTATGAATCTTCTGTAGAAGTTGGCAAAGCCTAGAAATGCCTGCACATCCTTAACAGTTTTGGGTACTGGCCATTCCAGGACAGCATTGACTTTCTCCTTGGACATGGAGATGCCATGCTCAGAAATGTTGTACCCCAAATATTCTACTTCCTTCAAGTGAAAGAAGGTCTTGTCTATATGGGTGTGCAGGTTAGACTCTCTCAGTCTCTGCAACACCTGTTTGACCAAATGCTGGTGCTCCTCCATCGACTTTCATGGATGGTCGTTTAGTTGGTCAGTTTGGTATATGGGTATATGGTTGTTATGTTACATTGTTGTTCTTTGTGTTTCCTTTGGCCTCGGTTGCAATGAGTCATGCGTTTGTCATCGAAGAGTTTGATCTTGGGTATATAAGTGAAGGGTTTCTCCCTCTTGTTGTACTTTTCCTTCTCTTCTCTTTAAGCAACATCTTCGATTGTTACCCCCTTGTATCCTACAACACAAGCCTAGATTCTAGTAGTCTATATGCCGCCACGAGCTGGACTCCCTCCATATCATACCAATACTTCCCCTGAAAAGTATCTCAGTCAGAGTTGCCTTATCTCTTCGCCGATGTAGAGCCTGTGAAAAACTTTGCACAACTCCTGTCACTTGTTTTCGTTCAAGTAGCACTGCTCACCTTAGAGGATACCAAAGGGCTTGACGAAAACTTTGCTCCTTGAGATTACGTTGCTTCCTCATCCACACACTCTACCTCTCACTTATCCTGAACAATTCCCCTACTCTATGGGACTCAGCAACTGGATTCACCAATCCTTCCTCTCCCTATTTCCTTGCATGTAAACAAGGAAAACAACCCCCTCCATCGAACCTAATCTTGTCCTTCCGGAGTGGCTGGATTACAAATACCTACGTATCAATTCCATTAACTGTATTGACCAATCCCTCCCTGCCACCCCACGAAGATGACTGACACTACCATGTCGAACCCCACCTTTCACGGATGTAATAGGGTTAAAGGTCTAGGATTAGATAAGGGTTGTCATGAGTGTTCGGTTGTAGTACAATGTCTTTGTTGTTCGGTTGTTGCTCAGTTGCTGTTCGGTTAAGGGTTAGGGAAAGGAATGCGGGGTATTTAAGCGATGGATTTTGGTTGTTTGTTGTTTTCTCCTTCTTCTTTCCTTAAGCAACGTTCTCATTTCACTTCTACCTGTATTACTTTAATACTACCTCAATTCTACTGCAGAATCCTCGCTGTTGCTGCCCCCCTCGCTGCACTTATCTCGCCTTGAGATAGACCACACGTAGAACCTGTAGAAACCTTGCACTCCTCGAATGTGTTAAGTACTTCGCTTACGTAGCACTGCTCACCTTCAGGGATACTGAAGGGCTTAACGAAGAACTGAACTGTGAGACCGCCCCACCTGCCTGGTCGTTTTCCTCTCTCGGACGTTTTCAAAAACTCGTAGCCGCATACCCCCTGGCAGCCCTCACGGACATACACACCCATTTCCTCCACCAAGCGGAGGAACTTGAACTTCTTGGCCGCAAAGCAGATCAGCTCACCCAGGACAAAACCAATTCCCAAGTGTTCCTAGATAGCGCCAGGGTTGAACTTCAATGGGCAAACGAAGAAATTGCACGCCTCCGCAATGGCGCCCCTCCCCCAGCTTCACCTCCACCACCTGCTCCCACCACTAACAATCAAGGAGGACGGTTGGACAAAATGCCGGATCCAGTTAAGTTCAGCGGGTCTCGCGACAAACTCCCTGGCTTTGTGCTCCAACTCCGCACAAAACTTTCAGTTAACGCCGACCGCTTTTCCAGTGAGAACAATATGATTCTCTACACTATCAGCTGTCTCGAGGGAGCTGCTCTTCAGCAAGTACGCCACACCTTTCACCCTGATGGGACTACTAACTGGAACAACGCTGCCGAACTCATTGCCTCCCTGGAAACTGCCTTTGGTGACCCCGACCCACTTGGTACCGCTCGCCGTGAACTCCACCAACTACCACAAGGTAAAAGAGACTTCTCGGCCGACATAGCTGATTTTCAACGCATCATGGGCCACTTAAACTATGATGAATCTGCGAAGATGGATGCTCTTGAATTTGGCATGTCCTACGAGTTAAAAGAAGCCGTTGTCACTGTCTCCAGCTTTCCTACCAGCTATGTCTCCATCTGTTTTTTCCTCCTACACTTAGATAACCGTATCCACTCCAGAAAAGAGGAGAAGAGAAGTTCCACCTGGAACAATATGGGACAATTTGTCGCCCCCACCACCACCTCCTCCACTGCATTTATCCCTGCCACTTCGTTCCTCCCAGGTGGACTTGCCTCCATGGATCTCTGCTTTGGCCATACCTTTACTTCTCGCCCTGCCCTGGAACAACGCTATGTCCAGTGTAAGACCGGTACTTCTTACCGCACAGGAAATCTCCAAGAAGCTTTAGATAACAATCTAGACACTATAACCTGCCCGGTTGCTATCCACAACACAATACACAGGCGCAAGTCCTAACTGCTTCTTATGAACCGCTAAAAGATAACCGTAGGGTACAAAGTAGGGATCGAGCAAAGTTCCGTGAAGAACTTCCAATAGTAAGGTTTTAATAACTAACGCTGAAGGGCCAAGGCCTTGCTAAGCGAGATAAAAGTACTTCACAAGTAAAAGAGTAAATTGCACGGAAGTGATTTTTGCTAGAAACAATATAATATTGATAAGGCTTGTTCTGTGTTGCTAATGATCTGACTCAGAGATTACATCCACTGCGAGAGTATTTATAATGCCTCCTCTCTACTATGTTTGGGTATAGTGTGGTGTAGAGGCGCTAATTACTATGACAACATAAAACCACTTCACCTTATCTCCATACCCGATACCCCATTGAGTTCTCTGGCCCCGATCCGCAATTCTCCAAGCAGTATGCATGTCGGTAACACAGGAGTTACATATTCTTCTTCATTGCGTTCATCTTTTCGAAACGATCATTTCGCCTATCCGAATTGTCGCGTAGCATTGCGTTCCCTTATCTTTGTCGGTCTGTAACTCCGCCAGTATTGGTCCGATTCGCAATCTGTTTGAACCACAGCGAAGCCAGGCACTTCCCCTATATACCCTCCAGATCCCATTCCGCCGGATGGTTTTGCTTGACGGCCTAGGGGTTACTTTTGCCCTCCGGGACAAGTCTTTTTGGTGCTGTCCCTCCTTCTCTAAATACTATACCTATTGGAAGGATTGGAGGCAGGGTAACAGGCTCCAGTCCCGATCCGGAAGGTGCTAAAGTAGGGTAACTCCAAAGATAGGGTAACTTCAGGGCCAGGAACTCCTTCAAAAGGTACAGGTATAACATCCAGGTCAATGGAAGAAGAAAACTAACGCCCGAGGAAAAATCCTGGAGACAAAACAACAACCGCAGCCTGTTTTGTGCCGGAGAAGGGCACATATTCTCCAATTGCCCCTCCGCCAATAAACACCCCGTTATGAAAGGTGCTCTCACCAATCCCATCACCTCTGCCGCCCCACCTGCCTCTTTGCTTCCCCCTCCTCCATTGCCACCTCAGTTCTTCGCCCTTGAGGCACCAGGCTATTCCAACAAGTCTTTAAACTAGTCCAACCTGAGTCGCTAAGTGACCCTTCTCAGGTTCCCATTTTTTCTTCTTTGTCTGCATTTTCTATCTCTGGGTTTTCGGTATTGGATGTATGTGTGGAGGATAATATGGATGGGGAACATTTTGTTATTTCTTGTAATCTCACACACCAACATAAAATCATCAAAACACATGCTCTTTTGGATACCGGAGCCTCAGGGTTCGCATTCATTGACGAGAAATTCATGCGTCACCATTCTTTGCCCCTATCTTCCCTAAAAACCCCTAGCCAGCCTGACTTGGCAGTCATTGATGGACGACCAATTGCCTCAGAAGATATTGTTAACCTCTGCCACAGGAACCTCTCCATTCAACAACATCAAGAGAAAGCCCCATTCTTTGTCACAAAACTTGGCCACTACCCCCTCGTTCTTGGAATCCCCTGGATGAACCTCCATGACGTTCATCTAAAGTTCGCTGATAAAAGCATTGAATTCAATTCTGAATCCTGCACTACCCACTGCGCCCCCAAAAAACCTGTCGTCTCCGCCACTGCTATTCTTCCTCCAGCTAAGCTCAACGCCGCCTTTATCGGTGCTGCGAGCTTCCGCATGCTCGCCAGGAAAAAGGGTATCCAAGTCTATTCTATGTCTCTCTATGAAATTAACAAGGTCCTCAATTGTAAGACTACGAAAGAGGAATGGAGACAAAGAATACCTGCTGAGTACCATGAGTACTTAGACATGTTCGATAAAACTAAAGCTCAAGAACTCCCCCCTCTTCGCCCCTATGACCATCAGATTACCCTTAAAGAAGGTAAGGAACCACCATTTGGCCCCCTCTATGGTTTTTTTTTTTTTTTTGTTTAAATCATTTGATTGTTGTTTCTAGGTACAAAACCGCTTATGCAACACGAAGGTTATGAAGTCAAAAAACCTATCCCCACCAAATAAACACCCTTATCCGCCTGGGTAACATAGAGAGAACAAAAAGGAAAAGAGAACCAATTGCTTCCAAAGAACAAGACGATGTTCCCGCAATAGACGACTTAACGAGACAGGGGGAATTGACAACTGAATGTCCAAGAAGGTAAGGAGGCTAACCATCAACAGCCAAAGAAACAATGAGAAACCATAGAAGAAAGTCCATAGCAAAGCCACAACGGAAGCAAAGAGCAGCCAGGAAAAAATCCAATCAAAGTTAGTAGGGGTTGGGGAAGTATAAGTAAAATGACCTAAATGTCCATCTGATCTTCTGCCGGAGGGGGCGGTGAAGCCTTAGAAGGGCATGAAGGGCAGCTGTTCAGGTGTGACTCATGGGGTCCGTTGCAGTTGACACACTTAACAAGAGTGTGAGATCAGGGGCGGCCTTTGATAGAGCAAGACAGAGTGGGGCAGGTATGAGCTGCAGTGGGATGAAGTCCAACGCACCAGCGACAGCATGGTTGGTTGGGACATTTGTTGGTGTGGTGTCCAAATTTGTGGCATTGGGAGCACTGAGTAGAGGGACTAAAGCGAAGTTTGCATTCAGCTCGGACTGTGGTGGAGAAGGCGGAAAGGCGAGTTCGATTAGCGATCTCATTAGCTTTGGGGCCGGAGAGTGTGATGGCAATGGAGGAAACTGTTTTTCCTCTTCTCTTTTCAGGTAGGGTGAGCCATCTTGGGGGGTTGTCCATGGTAAGGCCGGGGTTGAAGTTGCAGAGCTCTTGCGGAATTGCTAAGGGTTCCATGGAGGTGGGAATACCATGTACAACAAGTTGGTGCAATGGTTCGTCTAGGTGGAGGGAGCGAGCTCCTGGGATGAGATGGAGAAATTGGCCAACTTTCCTGTAATGGGTGTTGGCAAACATGTTGTTCATGACCGTCAACGACACATTCTGTGAATGTGTGTCTATTGCCACAGACTGGATGGTGATGGAACCAATGGCAGAGTTGAGTCTGTCTCTGAGTTCCGTAGGTGTCCCTTGAGAAAGGGGGGTGCCATCACGTTTGACAATTAAACGACGTGCGCGCATGGTGGGTGTAATGTTAGGAGGAGAAGAAGAAATCTTAGGAGCAGGTGTGCTTGTAGCCTGTTTTGCCTTTGCTGGTTGTGGTTTTCTCTTGGGTTTGCTGGCGGCCACCTGAGCCCATTGCAGAGGCTTTGGAGCAGGAGGAGCTGGGATAGCAGCAGCAGGTGCAGGAGGAGGGGGAGCACTGAGAGGTGCTGGTGGTGCTTGGCCCCCTCTATGGTATGTCTCGAGATGAACTTCTAGTTCTTAAGAAGTACATCAAAGACAACTTGGAGAAAGGCTTTATTCATGCCACCTCTTCCTCCGCTGGCTCCCCTGTCCTCTTCGCTGCCAAACCTGATGGCTCTCTCTGCCTCTGTATTGACTACCTCGGCCTTAACACTCTTACGATTAAGGACCGGTATACCTCTCCCCTTGTTAAAGAAACACTGGATGGTCTTGCGAAAGCCCAGTGGTACTCAATGTTCAACCTCCGTGATGGATTTCATCAAATCCGCATTGCTAAGGGGAAGGAATGGAAAACGGCCTTTCAAACTCGATACAGCCTCTATGAATATATGGTAATGCCATTCGGTCTTGCCAATGCCCCCAGTACCTTCAAATGCTTTGTCAATGATTCACTCCAAGAGTTCCTGGACCTCTTTTGCACCGCTTATCTTGATGATATCCTCATCTACAGTGATACCCTTGCCGAACACAAGATCCATGTCAAACAAGTACTTGATGCCCTCAAAGCCAATAACATCCTTCTCAAACTTGAGAAGTGTGAGTTTCATGTGCAATCAATCAAGTACTTTGGTTTAATCCTTACCCCTGAAGGGATTAAAATGGACAAGGATAAACTCAAGGCAGTATGTGAATGGAACCACCCCAAGTGCATTAAAAAAGTCCAAGCATTTCTCGGCTTTGCCAATTTTTACTGCTGATTTATCCTAGGATTCTCTCGCCTCGCCGCTCCCCTCACCGCTTTTACCAAGAAAGGCACCATCTTTGAGTGGACTGTCAAAGCAGAACTTGCCTTTGAGGCCCTCAAGGACGCATTTACCAAGGCTCCCGTGGTCATTCACTTAGATCTTCAAAAGAAGATCTTTATTGAATCTGATGCCTCTGACTTTGTCTCCGGCGCTGTTCTCTCCCAACTCGAAGACAATGGCGTACTCCACCCAGTGGCTTTCTTCTCCAAGAAGCACTCGCCTGCTGAGTGTAACTATGAGATTTATGATAAAGAACTCCTGGCCATTATCCTCTGCTTTGAGGAATGGAGACCCAAACTCAAAGGCTCCGAACTACCCATCTCGGTTATCACTGACCACAAGAACTTGGAGTATTTCATGACTACCAAGCAACTTAACCGAAGACAAGTCAGATGGAAGGAGTACCTTTCACGTTTTGACTTCGTCATTACATACCAACCAGGAGTACAAGGAGGAAAATTTCATGGATGGTCATTTCATTGGTTGGTTAGGTACATGGGTAGATGGTTGTTAAGTTTCATTGTTGTTCTTTGTGTTTCCTTTGGTCTTCGTTGCAATGAGTCATGCGTTTGTCATTGAAGGGTTGGATTGTTGGTATATAAGTGAAGGGCTTCCCCCTCTTGTTGTACTTTTCCTTCTCTTCTCTTCAAGCAACGTCTTCTATTGTTACCTCCTTGTATCCTACAATACAAGCCTGGATTCCAGTAGTCCATACTCGCCGCCGTGATTTGGATGCCATCCGGATCCCGCCACTATATCAACGTAATGCCTTTGTCAGAGTCGCCTTGACTCTTCGTAGACGTAGAACCTGTGGAATTATCGAATACTTCTCGTTGCTTGGGATCGTTCAAGTAGCACTGCTCACCTTTGGGGATACCAAAGGGCTTGACAAAACCTCGCTCCCTGAGAGATAACCTGATGCATTAACTTGAAGATCAGGAGATCTCTTTCACGGATATTAACGAGTAAAGGGTCTAAGATAAATATGTTGGTTGCAACGGTTTCTGGTTAAGGATATAATGTCTTTGTCATTCTGTTCTTTGTCGGTTATGTGTTATTTGGTATGAAAAGAGGGGTATTTAAGTAATGGATTTTGGTCGCTTTGTATCTTCTTCTTGTTCTTTCCTTAAGCAATGTTCTCTTTTACCTTCTTCTGTATTACTCAAAAATACTATCTCGGTTCTACTTCAGAACCCTCGCTGTCGCTGTCTACCTCGCTGCACTTATCTCGCCTTGAGATAGACCCCTTGTAGAATCTGTAGAAACATCGAGCTATTCAAACGTGTTGACACCTCCCTTAAGTAGCACTTCTCACCTTCAGGAATACTGAAGGGCTTAACAAAGGTGTCGAACCGTGAGAATCTCCCTGAAGAAGGGGATGAAAGAGTACAACACCAACACCAAGTAGTCCTGAAGGAAAAGAATCTTGACCCTAAGTTGAGTTTGTTTTCGGGTTCTTTGTCAAATGAACCCGCTGAATTGAATGCCCCCCTCGAGACCTTGATGAATGACGGATATGATGCTGACCCGTTCCCAAAAAAAATCCTCCAAGCACTCAAGAATGGTGAATGACTGTCCATGGAACTTACCCTGGGTGACTGCACTGAAGCTAACGGCCATCTTCTATACCTCCAAAAGCTTTATATTCCAGATCATTATCCTCTTTGCCTCCTCATCCTCCAACAACACCAGGATGCCCCCTCCGTCAGCAACTGTAAGACCGGTACTTCTTACCGCACAAGGAATCTCCAAGAAGCTTTAGATAACAATCTAGACACTATAACCTGCCCAGTTGCTATCCGCAACACAATACACAGGCACAAGTCCTAACTGCTTCTTATAAACCGCTAAAAGATAACCGTAGGGTTCAAGGTAGGGATCGAGCAAAGTTCCGTGAAGAACTTCCAATAGTAAGGTTTTAATAACTAACGCTGAAGGGCCAAGGCCTTGCTAAGCAAGATAAAAGTAATTCACAAGTAAAAGAGTAAATTGCACGGAAGTAATTTTGCTAGAAACAATATAATATTGATAAGGCTCGTTCTTCGTCACTAATGATCAGGAAGAAGACCCTTCTCAATGGTAGAACACTGGACTACTTATAGTAGTCAAGCGTCAAATACAAAGGCTATGTAATAACATGAACTAACATGGAAAAATCCCATAGACCCTGAAACGCTTTCCTTCGCTCCTACCCCTCTCATTATCGTATGGCGTGATTGTCGGAATTAACCGGCGACGCAACGTATAAGCGAATCGGGGAAGTGTCAATTGAAAGAGTCGGCCATTGATGACACAAGGAAACCAAACATCCAATCCGAATCTTATTAATAATCAACCAAGATTAATAATATCCGACATGGTCGGGGATTGAACGCTAGTCCATATGTGTGCATCGTAAGCGAACTCAAGTCGTAACCAACTAAGCTACCAATAGGTATCACAGCCACCCAGGACGCGAAAAATCCTTTGAACTCATCTCTAGGCACTTTTATTGGCCTAAAATGAGAGAGTATATAGGACGATATACCCAGAACTGCCATACTTGCCGACGAGCAAAGCCAAGCACCCTTGGTACCCATGGTGTCCTTAAACCTCTTTCAATTCCTAATCGCCCTTGGTAAGAGTTATCAATGGACTTTGTCACCGGCCTCCCTGAATCTAATCGCTTTTACGCAATTATGGTTGTGGTAAACTGACTTTCGAAGATGCGACACTTAATCCCCTGCAATACCACCGTCTGTAACGGATCTACAATACCGTTACCTGCAGTGAAGCATAATAGCACCGGACAAGCAGAGAGGTAGTAAGGATCAGCATGAGTGGTGTAGCTACCACATGTTGGAGGATACCTGCTACCCTGCTGTTCCGATGGAGTGGAACCAACGAGGATAACATTAGCTGACGAGCCAATGATATATCTCTGGTGATACCAAACACAGGAAGCTCCTGTGGTGGCGTTTCCAATCCATCCGTCCATATACTAGCGGCCCAGAGCCACTGGTGCGGTAATAGGGAAACTATTAAGTGCAGGACACCTCACATGCAACAGTAGACTGATCAGCGCCAATTCCTACATCCAGCATAGGCATGGCATGCAGCTGGCGGATCAAGAAGGTCTAACTGGACAGAACAACCGAGAAGTGTCGGAGAGCACCGAAGTAATCATTAGCTGAATCCTGAGGTGTCCCGCTCGCAAAATCTTGGCATGTTCTCAGGGTCTTGACGGGCCCCCAGCAGAGTAGAACAGAAAGAGGACGCCGAGTCAACAGCACTATAAAGATAGTGCATGACCCCGCCACCTGTTGCTCTTCTTCCCAGTCTCAGGAAAAAGAATACTACCGAGTAGAGCCCTTAAGATTATTGAGTATCTTGCATGAAAATACTCTTAACATCTCAACCTGATTTAGTATTTGCAACGGCCGTATTCCTATACCTATTCCCACTACAGAGCAGTAGGACTACCCCCGTTACACCGTCAAAGCTAAGCTAACGGCGGAACTTTACCCATCAGCAAAAAGTTTGACATTCCCTCCAGTGGCACCCAGTGTCCCCCCAGTGGCAACTGGTCGCACCCAGTCCACCCAGTCCACCCACAAAAAAATTTGCCATCAGCTAGCGGAGTATGACTCATTTACTAACCATCTCTTCAGATTTTTTTTTGAATTTTTTATTCCTTTTGTAACAGGGGTGTTTGAAAACAACCTTTTTGTGGAACGTAAGGAATAATAGAACTTACATATGTAAAAGTGGAAGTCATTGATACATGAAATGGGTCCAAAATTTGGGGGTAGTATTATTTTACTAGTATGTATTTAAAAAAATAATGGGTTTTTTGAAAATCCAAAATCATAATTCCTGGGTGCCCTGGAGGGAATGTCAAACGTTTTGCTGATGGGTGGCTGAATCTCACGGTTGAGTTTCTCGATAAGCTCTTCAGTATCCCTGAAGATGAGCAGTGCTACTTAAGCGAGATAAACAACACGTTCAAAGTATGCGACGTTTCTACAGGTTCTACAAGGGGTCTATCTCAAGGCGAGATAAGTGCGGCGAAGTGATCAGCGACAGCGAGGGTTCTGAGGTAGAACCGTGATAGTATTCAATTAATACAGGAGAAGGTAAACGAGAACGTTGCTTAAGGAAAGAAGAGAAAGAGAACAAAAGCGACCAGAATCCTCCGCTTAAATACCCCACTTTCCTGTAACACAAATAACCATCCGACATCAACCGAAACATAACCAAACAACAAAGCTATTATACTTCAAGAAAATCCTTCGTGACTACCCACAACTTTATCCTAACTCATTACCCGGCTCTATCCATGAAACTGAAGCAAGAGGTCATTTAGTATTGTTTTACCCAAACTTCCATTGTGAACTTAATTGCATTGAGTACTTCTGGGCAAGAATAAAGCTATATACCCGCACTCATTGTGCTTATAACATTAAGTCTCTTCGGGAAAATGTCCCTGCAACTTTAGAGTGGGCTGCTGATTTGATACCTAAATGGTGGGGGAAGTCACAGAGAATAATGGATACCTACAAAGATGGGGTAGTATATGGCAGTAAAGAGTTTGTAGTACGAACTTATAAGAGCCATAGACGGGTACTGGATACAAAGCTTGGAGACCCAGTGATTTAGTAGTATACTGGTTAATATATACTCTTGTTGGGGGCTCAGGTTCTTCTAGTTATCAATATATTGCACAACCCTGTGTTGCACTACATTAACTTTTTTCTAATATTCTATAAACGATACCAAAATCTAGAGATATACCTATTAGAGTGTCTGTTCCCTGAATATCTCCCTTCTAGAAGTATTGGTGGTGAAGAAATATCATCTCACGGTTCAGTCTCTCTTTAAGCCCTTCAGTATCCCTGAAGGTGAGCAGTGCTACTTAAGTGAGGTACCAACACGTTCGAGGAGTGCGGCGTTTCTACAAGTTCTACATAGGTTCTATCTCAAGGCAAGATAAGTGCAGCGAAAGTAGACAGCAACAGCGAGGGTTCTGAGGTAGAACTGAGGTAGTATTCAAACAGATACAGAAGAAGATAAACGAGAACGTTGCTTAAGGAGAAAAGAAGAGAAGACAAAGAACGAACAAAACCCATCGCTTAAATACCCCGCTTTTTCCATACCGCAATCACCACCCAACAACAACCGAAACATAAAGACATTATACAAAACCCTAGAATCCGTCGCAATCCATCTAACTAAACCCTAACCCAATATCCAATCTTAATCCATGAAATATCACTGCGTAGTGGTATCCGTTGAGGAGGAGGTTTTCTACATAAGAAATCACCCGGGTCTTGGCGCTCTTGGCGTTCCACTTCGAGATTTCGTTGGTCGACATTTAAGCGAGCCCAAGCCATATATAAGTGATTTTTCGGTTTGTAGTATTTTTAATAATACCTAAAGGACCAGCTACTAAAGCTAGCAAACTGCTGTGTTTTTGATGGCGACGGTGAATGATAGGAAGAATTTGAGTATCGGTAATACTCAAACTTAAACCCAAGGTAGAGAAATATTGCCTGGAATTATTCATCGGGACTGCCACGATTGAGACATGCTTGCTTAGAGACTCAGATGTTTGAGATTTTTAGATGCTTCTCATACACCTGATTTCGCGGTCAGAATTATGTCATTCTTCTGTAGCAGAAACAACACCCGAGTCACTTTTCCTTTTCTGCATAGGCGCTGACACAAAAACCTCCTACCTTCTAGCGAGAATAATTTCAAATTTTTGAGTTCACAGAACTGACATAATTAATGACATCGCTGTCTTTACCTCCATCTCTTATTGGCCACAGCCTTAAGCTACTCCCCACCCTGTTGACTCCGATTTGCCCTGCAGCCCAAATTTAAAAATTTCGTGCGAAACCTCCCTAATCTTGGTGATGTGAAAAAGTTCAGGAGCATGCTGTGGCCGGGTAATCCCTACTGTTTCTGACCCAATCCTCTGCCAACTAACCAAAGACACCAACCCACCAGATGAAAGATGCCAACCGCCAACTTACCTCCCCAACGCAAAGTCTCCCCGCCTGATCCAATCGGGTATCCGCATCTAGACCGGATACCTCGCCCTTTATCTCCAAAAGAATTGCCAAGTAAATACAGATATGCTGAGCGAAGGTATCATTCAACGAGTTCCTGCTGATTGAAGCGCGGGAAGAGATAAACCGGGATAGTAGCTAACTCAATACTGCAACAGAGTACGCACAATGATAATAGCGCTGCCAATAGCGATTGTGACTTCATTTGTGCTATATAATCGATGTACGTCTAGTCTGGTTTATATCTAATTGAAAACACGCGTTCTCTTCACTAGATTACCATCGCAAAAATAACCGGAAAGATACCCAGAAAGGTATTATATATTAACGAGAATTCAACATAGTGATTAAGGGAGAGCAACGGAAGATTCTCGTTCGCCCTTCTTCATCTGAAAAAGGTAGTGTTACGGCAAAATACACTTGAGTTGTTGAAGGAACTGACCGGAACACTCAGCCGAAGGGGAAGATATTTAGATTGCATAGAACGACGCGATCAGGCGTCAGGGATGGTTGGATGGTTGGTCGAGTTTCACGAGCCAACGAATCCGATGAAGTGACTTATAAAAATCGGAAAACGAGTATGATCGAAAGAGCCACAAACGAAAAGTAAAGAAGGAGAAAAGAGAAGAATCAAAGAAACCGTTTTGCAGAAATACCCAAACTCCACTTCTTATAGTCTGTGAACAATCCCTCATCCAACAAATATTAGAAAATACAAGCGCATTCGCATTATAACCATCCAACACTAGAGATTTATATCAAAAGGGCTATTTGACTCTAAGCCAAGCAGTATTCCAACACACTTCGTGATCGTTCATAACTTCATCCCCAAAACTTACACTTTCCTTCCTGCTTTAAAATCCAAATAACAATAAGAAAAGGAATCACCTAACCCCGAAAAAAAATGAAAAAAGAATTGAGACTAGGCCCCAACCTGCGAAACCCCCTCAAACTCCTCATCATCTTCCTCAACTCCAATACCACTATCATACCTCCTTCGCTTATTCTCTTTTTTCTTGACCAACCCAACGACACCCAGCCCAGCGATAACGGATGAAGCGGGCGTCGGGGGCATCCGTATTGAAGATCTGAATTCCTCTTCATCTTGCTCTTCTCTCGCCCTCTTACGTCTGTTTCGTGGTTTCTCCGCCTGTCGCAGACGGTTATCCTTTGCAGATTGATTCTTGACGTCACCAAATCTCGCTATAAACTTGTTCAGCTCGTTGGTCAGATCCTGTATCGTCTCAGCATTCTTTTTCTGCTCAGCCTCAAGCATGTCTTCCAGTATCGCTTGGTCCTCATCCAGTTCACTAATTGTTCCTCCGAGTTTGGACTTCTCATCCTGGAGAATGCTGGCAACCATCTCGAGTTCTTGAGTGCGTCGAGACTTTTTCCAAACGATAGCTTCGAGCGCGGTAATGTCGGTTTGCATCTTAATTTGGACAGCCTCAGAAGCAGACCTCAATTCAGCGAGCTCCTGTAGCAGGGATTCCTTCTCCGCCTCGACAACTTGCAGTGATTTGGCAGCTTGCTCCTGAAATAGCTGTGATTGACTCTCTGTCGTCTTGAGATGTTCCTCTAGAGCTTTTTCGGAGTCTTCTGCCTCCTCAAGCATTTGCTCAAGCTCATCGATGCGATCTTTGAGTTCGTTGACTTTCTCAGTGCGGGAATGGATCCTCCCTTGAAGAGCCTCCCTCTCTACTTCTGCGGTATTTGTGGCGGTCTGGAGTTCGGCTTCGAGAAAAGCAATGGTCTCCTGGTAGTCTTGATCCCGAGCTTTCGCATCTAGTCGAGTTATCTGAATCTTCTCCTCAAGACTATTAATGGCACTTTGACTGCTTCGCATCTCCGCATCGAGTTGTTTTATGGCGTTGTCGCGTTCTGTGACGGCCTTTTTCAAAGAGGATTGTTGGCGCTTGGCTTCATCTGCGGACAACTTCAATTTGATTTTGAGGGCCAAGATGTCGTTGGTACTCTTCTGAGCCGCTTCATGAAACTTTCTGGATACATCGGCCAAATCACCTCTGCCCTGTGCCAGCCGGCCCTCGAGTCTCTCCACAATCTCTTGGTGGGAAGCTTTCATCGCTTTCAGAGTCTTATTCTTCTCCTCAATCTCGATCTTCGTGATTGCAACGCAATCCTGAAGAATCTTGACCGCAGTAGCATTTTTTTCCCGTGCTTGGCTGGCAAGATTTTCCACGCTGGCGTTAGCTTCCCGCATGTTTGCTAGCCGTTTCTCCACGTCAGCAACAGCCCCATCTTTGACCTGCTCAAGCCTGCTGATTGTATTATTGTGAGAGACTCTCTGCTGTTCGATACTTCTTAGAAGTTCGCGTTCCCTCTTGGATCCTTGGTCGATCGCTGCCTCTAGCATTTCGATTTCTTCGATTTTATCACCAATAACTTTGTTAAGCTCTCGAACGTCAACCTGAGCCCTATCCAGGCAAGCGGTCGTAATACTGTGAGCAGAGATAGAGTCGATGAGTTTCTTGTTGAGCTCAACCCTGTGTTGAATAGCGTTATCAATGTTCAACTCCAAATCCTTGATTGTATTGTCTTTACGTGCCACAGAATCACTCAGCTCCTCGGCCTTCTCTTCGGCCACCTCAATCTGCCGCTTAAGGGCTGAGAGACGGTGAGTAACGACACTCAATATCTGGTCTTTCTTGGGCAACCCTTGGTTCGAACCGGAGACAATCATCGCGATGTTGTCAAGGTAACTTCCATAAAGCATCTGTTGTTCTTTATCTTTGTCCCAGCCTTCCTTCATTTTCTCAGCCCGTGCCTGCTCCTCCGTAAACCTTTGGTACATATCCCCAATCAATTCTCCGAGAATGGTGAGAGCGCTCTCATTGGAACCTGTCCAAGCAAAGTCCTCCAAATTATATCCCCCAAATGGTCCTCCTAGGTCCTGTCTACAAAGCTCATACAACTTCTCCACTCTATCGCGAACCTCTCTAAAACGATCGGTCAACTTCTCAACCATCTCTTCGGGGTTAATTGGTTCTGCGTCGTTATCGTTATCCTCCTGCGCCAAAATTTTGATCTTGCTCGACAGTTTGGTCTTAATCCTCTCATTCTCGTCGGCGCGATTTTTAGCCATCACAAGCTCCGTGAGGACCTCTTCAATTGTCATATCCAGTGACTGTTCGTTTTGGATGTATGGTCGGATCTTCTGCTGTATAATCAATTTTTCCTCGTTGGCGATTTCCGCGGCCTGTTGAAGGGTGTTGATTTTGATGCGGAGGGCTTCAATATCGATCCGTAATTCGCGATTTTGTTTGTTGCTACCTTCCAGAGATATTAGTTTAATTTCCAAGCCCTGAATATCACGACGCAGGTCTCCTTTTTCCCGATCGGATAGCTCAAGAAGTTGTTTAAGCGATTCAACTTCAGATTTGCGCTTGTTGATTTCTTGCCTGAAGAGATTGTTTTCTGCGTAGGAGGCGTCTAACTCTTCACGCACTTGGGCAAGCTGCGCTTTCTGCTTGATAAGATTCTGCTCTAGGGCTTCTTTTTGCTGTTTGGCGACTGTTCCTGCCCTTTTAAGTGTTTCGATCTCAACCTTTAACCCAGCAACAAGAACTTCCAGTTGCTTCATTTTTTGATCAGCAGCTTCGATTGCTTGCTCGAAAGTTCCGATCTGAGAATTAAATTCCTTGATATCCTTCCTAAAAATTTGATTCTCATCTCCCGCAAGCTTCTGGGCATTTTCGAGGAATGAAACTTGGGCCCGAAGGGAGATAATTTCCTGCTCAAAGCTTTCTTTTTCGGCTCTCGCGATATCTGCTGCCTGCTCGAAAACTTCGATATGAAACCGGAGTCGGGTAACGTCCTGTTCCAACTTTTCACGAGTTGTCTCCGCCAAATCTGCAGCTTTTTGCTGGGAGACAAGCCGTGCATTGAGATTGTTTGAATCGATTTCCAGGGAAACTTTCGCCTTCCTCAAAACTTCAGCTACAGCTTCTTGCTCTTCCACCTGGCCCTTCAAACCCTCAACATCTCTCTCCAGGCTGACCTTATCTCGCCTCAAGATATCAGATGCTTCCTCGAAACCCCTACCCTTCTGCACTAGAACCTTCACCTCCCGCTTCATCCCGGCATTCTCATCGCGCAATTCCATCATTTCCTTCTCTGTTACCCTCAACCGCTCGCTCAGCTCATTCATCTCCTTCCGCATTTTATCTCTCTCAGCTGATAGAGTTGATGAGTCCAATTCAAGGGCCCTAATCTGTGACATTAACTCAAGAACTCGTTTTTCAGCCTCGACCTTCGCAGCTTGGCTAGCCTCAATGGTTTCTCGTAAATCTGCGATCCGGTCATTGGCAGCGTCAATCGCAATCTCGGCTCTCTTCCTCTCCTGGATGACGGTAGTTTCAAGATCCTTTATCTGGCTCACAAGGGTAAGAACTCGATCTTCAGCCTCAGCCTGAGCGATTTTACTAGACTCAATAACGGCCTGTAAATCTGTAATCTGGGCCTCGGAAACGCATTTCAGATCCGAGACGAGGGTTTCATGGTCCTTAATCTGATTCCTGAGAGTAGCGATTTGAGTTTCGGATTCGATCTTTGCGACTTTGCCCGCTTCGAAGGCCGATTCCAGCTCCAAAATCCTAGCCTCTATTTCGACCCTCTTTTCTGAGGCAGCGGCTTCTTGCTCTTTCGCTTGATTTGTTGCAGCAAGAATCTTAGCTTCTGCCTGGATTTTGGCTGCTTCGTTAACTCTAGCAGCCTGTTGCAATTCCGCAATATGTGCATTAGCGACATTTATTTTGTGGCGAGCCTCTTGATTCTCGTGTGATGCAGTGTCTTCGAGTTCCGCGATCTGCATCGTGAGAGCAACGATTTCGGAATCGGCTCTAAATCTCTCAACTCTGCCAGCTTCTACAGCAGCCTGTAAACTGGTGGCTTGTGAAGTAGCGACAGCAATCCTAGCCTCAGCCTCCCTCTTCTCCCCAGTGACGATTTTGATCATATCTTGCAACTCCAAAACCTGCTTCACCATACCATCAATCTTTTCCTCCATCTCAGCCTTTCCCTGGTCCACCATATCGTCCGTCTGTACCACCATATGTCTCACGTTCTCTAGTCTTTCTCCTTCCATCTCCTCCAACTCGATTACCTTTTCTTCCATTTCCTTCTCTAGTCCCCTCAGCTTTTCGTTTTCTTGCTGCAGTTTGCTGAGCGCCATTTCGCGCTCATCGACACACATCCGGGTTCTCTCCAAACCTTCGGCCATCTTTTGAATTTTCTCACCTTGAATGTCTATGGTCCGCTGAAGCCGGTTGTTCTGGGTTTTAAGATCCGCGACTTTATCGCCTGCATCAACATCAACCATACGATCCGAGATTTGAGTCGTTTGACAATTTCCGCTACCAATGCTCCCAGAACGGGAAATAGTATGCGCTTTCTCGATATCCATGGCATTATCTTCAAGTCCGTCGACGGGTTGGTCGGTATCTCCGTAGTCCTCGTCATCTTCCTCAAGACCTAGCCCTTGCACGTCATCGTCGAAAGTGACTATTTTACCTTTTGCTGCGGTGAGTTCTTCGATCTTCTCAGCAAGGGCATGATTCTCTTCGTGCAGAATCTGCTCTTCCGCATCGTGAAAAACCTCGTCTTCTTGTGCACGAAGCCTTTCTTCTTCTCCACGTTGAGCAATATCCTTCCGTAATACTTCAATCATAGACTCGAGATCTCTGATTTTTTGATCACGATGGGATACTAGAGCCCGGCCAATCCCCGTATCACCCGCCCGTAACTCGGCAGAAGCTGAGCTCCCTCTTATCGGGGTTAAGGGAACATGACGTTCAGGACTATCAGCTGGTACATAACCCATGTCGTAATCTCGTTCGCCATCTTGCTCTTCATTGATCCGCGATAACCGTTCTGGTTCTTCCGATGGCGCATATTTGATAGTAGCGAGTTCCCTCTCCAGTTCTCGAAGCCGTTCAGAGCTCTCGGCCAGTTCGGCTCTCAACCTGGCAAGCTCTTCCCGGTTTCGCTTTTGTCCAACACGTTTCTCAGCGTCAATATCATTCATTTCCTCACTAAGCGCATTCCGACGAAGCGCGCGACGTGTGCGAGCTGAGAGGGCCTGCTTTAATGGGAAGAATTGAATTTCTTGAGAGACGGGTTCTGGTGAAGAATACCGCTGACGGGTAGGTGCAACAGCAAGAGTGTGCCGGCGATGACCGCGTGCGGGAACGATACTACGTCGACGACGCGGAGATACAACCGGAATCGAGCGAGAAGCAGGAGCGGATGCACCGGAAGCGTCAGACGGAGTGCCTATTGACCTCCGTTTCCGAGTGCCAGTGGCCGAGGAAGTCGGACCTACTCGCGTGAGCAACGGCCCCGGATCCGAATAGCGAGCCCGTCTTGTAGGTTTTCCACTAGTATCAAAAGGCACAGGTCCAGGAAGCGGACTAGCAACAAAATTAGGTATTTCGGCGGAGGGGAGACTAGTTCGATTTCTAGTTCGGCCTACGGGTTTAGACGACGAAACTACATCCCCGCTATTTGCTGCCGGAGATATCTCCATCTTTTTGGCCACACCGGCGAAGACTCTCCATTCGTGATTTCTTTGATTAACATTGAAGCGAACCTTTTCGTCGGCTATGATGGTGCGCAGTCGTTGGGGAAGTGTGTAGCTGTTATTATCTTCTATGAGAAATCCATCTGAGACGAGTTTGTCGAGGGTCTACTCATTGTGTAATTGTTAGTGGGGAAGTGATGATAAAAATCGAGGTTAGCAGCAGGGAATTTGGGTGTCTTAGAGCATACAGTTTTGACGCGTTTTCTCCAGGATGGTGGTAAGAAGAGACGATTAGCATTGCAGTCGGATTCATATCTCGAATCTTCATGGACGAGATAGAAAGATCGTTAGCTACAAGAAACAAACATGAAAGTAGGCTGATGAGCTGACGCACTGATGGAACGTAGAGATATGGACGATGGACGCTGAGGATTATAGTGCGCATCCAAAGCTGCAAGAACTCGCGCCCTATACGAGTAGGTAGCTGGCATTTTTTTTTAGTTTTTGATTTTATATATCTTGAATTTCTTTCAACCGTGAGTCTTAGCTTTGGCGCCTTGAGTAAGTCCTGTATCTGACTAGTTTCCAGATTGAATAAGGTTATCGAAATTTCAGAGCTTTAAGAAGTGGAGAAAAAGAAAAAGGCTCAGAGGATCGATCAAATCGGAAGAAATATAAATTCACGAAAGCTGGCAGCTGCAGCCTGATGGCTAGGATGTTTCCATACCTTCGTTGCTCCGCTCTGCTCTACGCTATTCTTGAAGACAGGCGAAAGCGGCAGTGATGAGCTGGAAGGCCGAACGGCCACGATTGAGTGAAATTGAGCAGTGTCAGAGGGATGAGCGATGAAACGTGAGTGGGTGGAACGTAAGTGAAATCGCGCGTTCCCTTGCTGTGACTCCGCGTGTTCATCGATCAAAAGGTGTGTCACAAAAACAGGAGTGCGCCATGGCCAACAGAGTGACCCTCAGCAGCTTCCTTGGTTTTCTTCCCATTCTCATATGAATGCTGCACCTCTCCATAGCCTATCAATCTAATCTCATTGTACACGAACCCACGAAACCCTGATGACAAGAAATGAAGGTGGCAACTGTCGTAAAGTTTGCCTCCACACTACAGAGAAGCCACTGCGCGGTAGCTTAATATCAATTAGCTTGGCTGAGAACCAAAAGTAGAGCTGCAATAAATCCGGATTCGCACTATAATATTATTAACCAAGAATATCACTTTACATACATGTGGTCTGCAAAGTTCCCAGTATCAAGGAATTTTTTTATGCAGGAACCGGGTGACCCGATGAACCACATCACGTGAAAACGCGCTAAGTTGTTATCGTAGCAACTTCCCCTCATTTTAATGCACGTGAAGCGGGGCAGTTCGTTCTGAGAGCCTTACCTCACGAGATTGATGATGTCGAACTCAAGTTACCAGAAGTGAAAGAAAAAATATAGGAGAAGAAAGTATTGTTATCGTTCATGGAATTCGATATTTGTAAATGTATTTTCCTTACATGCGAGATTTGCTTACATACATAAAGTAAAATCAGAGTCAGGCTGATCATCCCCATATCGAAAGAATGTATCTATCAATACAAATACATGTAGGCAGCCTGTCGCCCTTCAAGAGTACCTACATGTACCCTCTGACGCCATCCCTCTGCTCACCCAGGATACTGCGGCCTCGCCCCAAATCATACATAACCTTTTACTTTTCATCTGCAGTCTGTAATGGGATTGCCTCTTCTCATTTTTAACGTATCACCTATTCCATTCGTCGTTCGCCAGTGTTGGATTTATGGCGACTTCAACAGCAATCGAGAAGTCAAAAAATATTCTTTCGCTCCCTAATGGTAAATTCAACCTTTCCTTAAAAATAACATCCTACTAACATTACATCGCAGAAATCTTAATGATAATCTTGGGGCTTCTCGATGGAGCCGATCTTGTACACTGCACACAATTATCCCGACGCTTCAATCTACTGGCAGAGTCGGACAATCTTTGGGCCGGAATTGTTGCTTCACTACACCTCAATTCTCCATCTCCTTATAGATCGTTTAAGGAATTATACACAGCACTTCACCATCATCTCTGGCTACACGGACACGTCTGGCATGGCGATCGCCGTTTCACGGGGTATCTCCTAATCGCTCGTTACAGCTCCATTACAGGTGCGATCGAGATCTACAATCTATTAGCGAACAACGATAGCCAAGAGGCTTCTACCAGCCCCGGGAAACCATGGTCGATAGACTCATCCGTCCTAATAGCGAATTTCCAACCAAATATACGGTTCTGGGAAGAACCAATCCTTGCTCTGACCAAAGAAACTCCTTTCAATGAGCGTCATGAAATTCAACCACTTCCTCGTAGAGGCCAAGGGTCAATTGCATGCTCTCTCTCTCGTACCTCTGTTATCCCTCTAGAACGCCAAGATCGCTCTATGTCGCTTTGGCCGCCCATCACAATCCCATCAACGGAGCGCACTCGCAATTCCTTGATTCAAAGCTTCCGCGGAGATGGGTACCAACCAGACTCCGCAAAATTTGCGGCCAAGACCCTCTTCTGTTTGCGTAAATGGATGGTTTTCAATGAAGCTACAAACATGCCATTTGAGCATACCTCACGACAGCCGAAGACGAGAGACGACGTGGAGAATTTTTCCGCACTCGATAAGGAGCTATATACGCCTGATATCACACACCCACTCAGAGGGCTTTGGGTAGGTGATTATAATGCTCACGGTTGCGAGTTCGTCCTTTTCCACCAGCCCACTTCTAAAAGATTAGAGGGTATCAAGATCACGGGCGATATCAATGTTCCCAGGGGAGAATACACTTTTATAGTTAGTAATCTTCTTGAGCCATTGCGCATTGCGGATGAAAAGGAGTGGCCAGGAGCAGTGGTTGTTAGGGCAGAGGGTCAAATTGCTGCAAGTCAGTTTGTGGACAGTCAGTCTTACCCTTCCTGCTTCCTAAATCGACTTTTACGATCTAAAAGTCCATCCTTTTCCTCCTTCGTTTTAACAAATGAAATAGAAAAATTTATATGCTCGGAAATGATCATCATCAACCAAGACGAGGTCGCATTTTACTGGCGTTTCTCAGAGGAGTACGGTCATATCAGCAGGTTCAAGAGGCTGGGGATTAATCGACTCATCTACAGCAATAAGGCAATTATGTTTCCAATGTCTGTAAACCACGATCAATAAGCTCAGGTGATGGATGATGCGATAGTACATATATATGTACGGACTGCAGGCTTTAGATTTAGGGAATAAGTGCTACACTTTTACTAGTTCTATTATACACTAAGCCAAAGGACCTGTGTGGGGAATAACATATTTGAGTTGGTGTTTAGGTTGTGTGTCTGGCACATGTTTCTCCCTTGTTTCTCTCTTGTCATTTCCACCAGAGCTACATGTATTGTACAGATTACTGATTTTGGTCTGGTGAGTATATGCATGACCAGATCAAAACGGGATCGAGAATGAGACTGAGGGAAACCTAGTGATATGAATAACCTAGCTTCATATACCGTTGAATTTGGCGGGTAAGCCCATGAGCTTAAAGTAACCTCGTTCCCAGGCTGTGGAGATAAATCCGTGTGGCGGGTGAAAAAACCCTAAACCCTATCGGGCATATCAAGGTTTTCCCAGGCTGCGCGGTTGCGATCGGAATTTGTATCCCATCCCATATCCAATCCCGTCAACCCGAACCGGGATGGGAATCCTGATACTTGTGGCTTTGTGTACGAGCAGTGCTGCTTTGATTTACTTGCACTACTTGGTCTAACGTTCTCAATCCCTCCCCCTTCTCTTCATTGATGGCTATTGCAACTTCGATCTAACTCTATTGCCAATCTTGCTGGATGCTAGAAAACGTGATTTGGGCTTAACATCATTAATTAAGATAGATTTACAATTTATATCATTACAATTCTTCAAAATCTTATTTAATTCTCTACTTTTGTATAATATATGTTCCAACCCGTATGTAATTAAATCACATTTGCAAAGTGGTTAACAAATTAGTAAATGAGACAGCCGATTTACAAATGGGGCCACTTTGTACATGGGTTGGCCCATGTACAAAGTGAAGCCAGTAGATAGTCAATATTAAGAAACTCAAATGCGCTAGTACATAAGTGAGCCAGAAAAATTTTCACCCACAAACTATCACTGATACTACTGCTATGACTTGGAACTGCCCTCCCCCAAGACAAATTGCACCATCAGCAAAAAAACCAATTGTCGCCCAGGCTGCCTGATGCATCAGGTGGCCGAGGCACTTGGGGCGGAATGTAGACCACCTGTAAAGAATTATTTTGCTCATCCCTCCAGGCGCTGACTTCCTGGAGGTCACTCCCTACTGGATGTCACTTTTTACAGTTCTTTCTAAAGCCTTGCCACAGGTGACACCAGCAATTAGTCTACCTCTGGGCGAAGGTCTTGTGGGCTCACCTCCGCTTAGATATTAAAAAGGAACTTTTCTCTCCTAGTTCTTTTGGCAGCGATTCAGGGGTTAATATGCTAGTTGTCTCTTCTATACGTTTTGCTCTATTAATCTATGAATCAATCTATTGATGTCTATATACCGGAGAAGCAGGCAGGAGACAGGCCCAGAAGCAGGAAGGAAAGCAGGCAGGAGACAGGCGCCCAAGCGAGTAGGAAAGCGAGCAGGAAAGCAGGCCCCAAAACAGGCAGGAGACAGGCGCCCAAGCAGGCAGGAGACAGGCGCCCAAGCAGGCAGGAGACAGGCGCCAGAGCAGGCAGGAAAGCGAGCAGGAAACTAGCGCGTAAGAGAGCAGGAAAGCGAGCAGAAAATAGGCCCCAAAGCAGGCATGAAAGCAGGCACGAAAGCAAACAGAAAACAGGCCCCAAAGCAAGCAGAAAACAGGCCCCAAAGCAGGCAGGAAACAGATGTAATGGATCTACAATACTGTTACCTGCAGTGAAGCATAATAGTTCAGGGCAAGCAGAGAGGTAGTAAGGATCAGCATGAGTGGTGTACCTATTACATGCTAGAGGACACCTGCTACCCTGTTGCTCTGATGAAGTGGAACCAGTGAGAATAACATTAGCTGACGAGCCAATGATATATCCCCGGTGATATCAAACACAGGAAGCTTCTGAAGGAGCGAGATCTCGTCAAGCCCTTTGGTATCCCCAAAGGTGAGCAGTGCTACTTGAACGAGAGCTAGCGACAGGAGTTTAGGCGATGATTCCACAGGCTGTACGATAAAAGGGAGTTATGATGGCTCTGACAGCGAAACTACGTTGATGTAGTGGCGTGATGCAAAGAGAGGTATCACGGAGGCAATGAAGGATTTTGTGGGAATCCTGACTTGTATTGTAGGATACAAGTAGAGTGACAATAGAAGACGTTGCTTAAAGAAAGAAGAAGGAAAAGTACAACAAGAGGGGAACACCCATCGCTTATATACCCATAATTCTACCTTTTGCTGACCAACATATGACTCATTGCAACCGAAACCCAAAGAAATACGAAGAACAACAACAAAACATAGCAACCATATACCCGTATACCAGACTAACCAACAAAACAACCATCTATGAAAAAGCTCCTGTGGTGGCGTTCCCAATCCATTTGTGCATGTACCAGCGGCCCAGAGCCATTGGCACAGCAATAGGGAAACTATTAAGTGCAGGACACCTCACATGCAACAGTAGACTGATTAGCGCCAATTCCTGCATCCAGCATAGTCATGGAATGCAGCTGGTGGATCTAGAAGGTCTAACTGGACAAAGTAACAGAGGGGTGCCGGAGGGCACCGAAGTGATCATTAGCGGAATCCTGAGGTGCCCCGCCCACAACAGCTTGGCATGTTCTCAGGGTCTTGACGGGCCCCCAGCAGAGTAGAACAGAAAGAGGACGGAGAGTCAGCAGAACTATAAAGATAGTGCATCACCACCACCTGTTGCTCTTCTTCCCAGTCTCATCAGGCAGAATACTACTGAGTAGAGCCCTTAAGATTATTGAGCACCTTGCACAAAAATACTCTTAACATCTCAACCTGATTTTAGTAATTGCAGCGGCCATATTTCTATACCTATTCCCACTACAGAGCAGTAGGACTACTCATGTTACAACAGGAGCCTAAGCGAGCAGGAGAGTGAGCAGGAAACAGGGCCCAAAGCAGGCTGGAAAGCAGGCTGGAAAGCAAGCTAAGAAGCAAGCTAAGAGCAGCAGAGATCGTTTTAGGGGAGTTGAAATCTTTGGGTACTAGAAACACACGATGTTAGCAGTATTCACCTATAAGGAGGAAGGAAGAGGGGGAGAATGGAGAGAATGGGGGGAAGGGTGTTGATATGGAAGGAAGGGCGGAAGGGAGAGCGGGTGGGAAGGAATAGAGGGAGATTGCGGTATTGTCTAGTTTTACGGACCAGAGCAGGTAATGGGTTAGGGTTTGGTTAATGGTTGCAACGGTTTAAGGGTTTTGGTATAATCTCTTTGTTGTTTGGTTATGTTTCGGTTATGGGTCAAAGGAAGTAAAGCGGGGTATATAAGGGATGGATTTTGGTTGTTGTTGTTCTTTTCTCTTTCTTTCCTTAAGCAACGTTCTCATTTTACTTCTACTGGATAATTGTAATACTACCTCGATTCTCTCAAGGGGCGAAGTTTATCTTCAAGCTCTCAGGTATCCCCCGAGATGCGCAGTGCTACTTGAAGGGAAAACTAAGCGACGAGAGTGCTTATGAGATTCCACAGGCTCTACGAGGTGTTCAAGTATAGAGGACTTGAGGTCGGCGACAGCGTAGGGTTATGAGGTATAACCGAGGTTTGTATTGTAAACTAGTTTTTGATACCCTATTTGTGGGACCGCTGGGCCAGGGCAGGGTAACTATCCTTGGCATGTTACCCGTCCTTCGATTTTCTGTTTGCTCCAGCCACACCTAACGAAGTCAACACCTCGCCTATACATCACCACATCTTATGCCCGCCCATCAACTCTCGATCCAAAGCTTTTCTCCTACGCCTCAAGCTCTTCTCTAACAGCCCCCGCCCGAGCAGCCTCCGCCCAAGCAGCCCCCACCCTAGCAGCACCCGCCCGAGCAGCTCTCGACTGCCAGCTTCCCCCCACCCTAGCAGCCCTCGCCCGAGCAGCTCTCGACTGCCAGCTTCTCCCCGCCCAAGCAGCCCCCGCCCGAGCAGACCCCGCCCTAGCAGCTCTCGACTGCCAGCTTCTCCCCGCCCAAGCAGCCCCCGCCCGAGCAGCCCCCGCCCTAGCAGCCCCCGCCCAAGCAGCCCCCGCCCAAACAGCCCCCACCCGAGCAGCTCTCGACTGCTAGCTTCCCCCCGCACAAGCAGCCCCCGCCCGAGCAGCCCCCGCCCTAGCAGCCCCCGCCCGAGCAGCCCCCGCCCTGCGCCCGAGCCTCGACTGCTAGCTTCGCCCAAGCCCCGCCCGAGCAGCCCCCGCCCCAGCCCCCGCCGAGCAGCCCCCTAGCAGCCCCGAGCAGCTCTCGACTGCTAGCTTCCCCCCCGCGCCAGCAGCCCCGCCCTAGCAGCCCCCGCCCGAGCAGCTCTCGACTGCAGCTTCTCCCCGCCCAAGCAGCCCCCGCCCGAGCAGCTCTCGACCCGCCCTAGCAGCCCCCGCCCGAGCAGCTCTCGACTGCCAGCTTCCCCCGCCCAAGCAGCCCCCGCCCGAGCAGCTCCCCGCCCTAGCAGCCCCCGCCCGAGCAGCCCCCGCCCAAGGAGCCCCCGCCCTAGCAGCCCCCGCCCAAGCACTCTGGTCGAGCAGCCCACCCCAAAACCTTAACCCCACAGTTCCCACCAAACGACTCTCAGCCTGCCTGCCTACAACGCTCCGCCTGCCTACCGCGCTCCGCCTGCCTACCGCGCTCCGCCTGCCTACCGCGCTCCGCCTGCCTACCGCGCTCCGCCTGCCTACCGCGCTCCGCCTGCCTACCGTGCTCCGCCTGCCTTCTATTCTCTGCCTACCAACTGCTTTTATTATACTTCAAGGTTCGTTTAACGTTCTCCTGTCAGTTTCTTCGCTCGCAACCTCGTTCCTGTCCCTGTCCCTGTCCCTGTATGGCTTTGGCTTTGGCCTTGGTACTAGTTCCATTCGCGTTCTTTGTGTAGCAAGCTAGTTGAGAATTCCTATGACCGCGCCAATGGTATACGTACTGTTGGTCAGGGACCTGGCTACTACAACGTCAATTTTTGACGGTGACGCGTGGCAATACGGTCCGCCTGGGTGTAAGGCTTCCCGGCCCCACTTCTCGCTGCTCAATAAAGAGGGTAAAATTCCTGTGCACGAGGTCAAGGCAAAGAACCCTCTCGCAGGAGGCAAACATGCAAAAGAACCCTCGCGCAGGAGGCAAACATGCAAAAACTCGCTACTCATCAATACCGCATTCAACCGTCAGCATTAAGCTGACAGGAGACCAATAGATTTCAAATGCCTTTTTCCGCTTCCGCTTCCGCTTCCACAGCTCCCACTTCCACAGCTCCCGCGTCCACAGCTCCCGCTTCCACAGCTCCCGCTTCCACAGCTCCCGCTTCCACAGCTCCCGCTTCCACAGCTTCTGCTTCCACCTCCGCCTCCGCTTCCACCTCCGCTTCCTCTTCCACTGCTCCTGCTTCCGCTTCCGCCTCAGCCTCTGCTTCAACTTCCTCCACTTCTACTGCCTCCACCCCCGCTTCCACCTCTTCCACTTCTCCCGCCTCCGCCTCCACCCCCACTTCCGCTTCCGCTTCCACTTCCACTTCCACTTCCGCTTCCATAGGTTCCGCTTCCGCCTCCGCTTCCAAATCTCTTTCTGCTTCCGTAGCTTCCGCTTCCGCTCTCGCCTCCGCCTCCGCTTCCAAATCCCTTTCCGCTTCCGCTTCGAATGATACACTATCCAGAATCCGTCACTTGATGGACAGCAAAGCATTCAAATACAGCAACTTCCCATATCAAATTCCTAAGGGCAGCACTGTTGAGACAGAAGTTACTACCATCTACCAGTCATGGAAAGCGATCCAAAATATTTTTGTTGTTCGCTCTCCAATTTCTTACACACTTTTGAAAGAAAGGTATCATGGAGAACAAAAGTTGATGGCAAGCATCACAGAGCACACAGAAGCCATTCATACCTTTGCATTCTACCCTTCTAGCATGGGAGATTTGGAAGTCCGTGATCAGGAAGGAGTTTTATTGGGATACAGATTCAAGCTTGCAAAATCACAGGTGCAAACTTTGACAGAATCTGATGCATTGCTGCCTGATTGCACTACCAGGAAAAGGGGGGGAGGTGGAGATCCACTTGCACGGGGTGTATACGACACAAGGCATTATGGTGTGTGGGCTCATTACAATAAGAGAATGATGGAGACAACAGAGACAAAAAGGGATCAGCCTATTGCTGATAAATGGTTGAAGGAAAATCAGGAACTATTTGAGGCAATCTCCTACGAACTGAGAATGCAAGCACCAGAACAGTGGGTGAAGTTCACGGGCCCTGTTGTTAAACATATGGCAACATACAAAACCAAAGCGGGGAAGGCATTAACACCTGCTGCAGGTGCCTGGCATGGGGTTTGTATCAATAGAGGGCAGCAAGGTGATGTATCAGCTACACATCAGGATTGGATGGACCTGCCTACTTGTTTTAATGCAATGGCACCATATGGGACAGGATTCAAAGGTGGAGATTTGGTTTTATGGCAACTGAAAATGAAGATTCAGGTTGGCGTTGGTGAATGCTTTATGTTTTTGGGAACTCTAATTGCTCACAAGGTGACAGAGATCACAGAGGGGACAAGGAACTCTATTGATCTTTTTACTGCAAAAGGCAATTTTGACAAACTTGATCGATACAATGAAAAGGTAGGAAATCAAAAGTACGGTAGGAGTAAACGGGAAAAAGAGAATGGAAAAAGGATTGGCAAAGAAAAAAAAGGATAGAAAGAGTCATAGAGCTGAGCTACGAGAAGCAAAGAGGGAAAGGCAAAAGGGTATGAGGCAGGAAAAGCCAAGATGTAATAATTAGTGGATTTTCTTTGTATTCATGTGTGATTTACAAGTTGAGTGTCTTTACGGTATGGAATGTTAACAGGTCATTTGTGTGTTATATTGCATGGCACTAGGCAGTAAGTACTAACCCTCTATATTTAGATGCTGTTCGAACAGGTTTACTCTACTAACGATCAAGAAAATGAATATCTTTTATGCCAGTGTTCTATATCTCCAACTACTACTACTAATATAATTATAATTACTGTTACCAATGTTTTAGCAAGAACATCAAACAGCATTATCTGCATGGTTTTACCTTACTACAAATTTTTCAACTGCCACATGCAGCATCCTGGCTACCACTATTTACTTCCTCGTTACTAAATACTGTTTTTCTACTTTCTTTGAGACTGTTACCTTGTTACCACCACAATCATTTTAACAGTCCCAGAACAATTTACCATTCTCTTGAGACTAATCACCCCTTAGTTTATTAAACTCTCCTGACCTTATTTTCCTCGTTACCACTAATTCGCTACAGCATAACCATCTACTTTCCACTTCTTGATCTCTTAATATTTTCGACATCAAATATTCACGACAATTGGCACCAGCACTGAACACACTACTATGACTTATGATACCAACACCGCCAATCTCTCATATTCTTTCACAGCCTCAATGTCAAATTTTACTGCTAATGAATCAAAACAGGAGATACTGACATCTTCCCAGCGTTTGGCCCTACTTAATGCAGTATACGCCTGACCAGCACTAAAAAGGGTTTGATCTAATGCAACGCAAATATTGTTCAAGGAGAGCCCTTGTGTTTTGTGGATCGTGAGTGCGAAAGCATTTTGAATTGGCAACTGAGTCCTGGAATATAGGATTCCATAACTGCGAAAGTGGACTGTATCAAGTTGTATTTCCACCATCTACATTGCATGTTAGTTACTGACTGTTTACTAAACAATGCATATTTTCATCTTACCCGTATACCCTCAATAGTAGGGAATGCTACAGTCGGTAGTCTTTCTTCTCGAATGGCAACAATCACCCCACAGGTCCCATTGGATACTCCAACAGAGAGTAATGTGTTATTTAAAAACATTACTTTTGCTCCAAGTACACAGACAACCTCCACAGGATAGTTGGTACCTTTTTTGAAGGTACGTTCATGTGATTCCTTTGATAGAAGTTGTCCTTCCTCTCGATCAATTGCATGGAAGACATGTCTCATAGTGTCAGGTAGGGTATCAAGAAGAAGATTGTTGATTTTGTTGGCTGTTTGGCGAAAAGAGACCAAATAAGTTGTTAGGTAGGTTTTTGCAGGGGCGTGAAAGGCTTGAACTTTTTGTTGAATTATTTCACTGCTGGCAGGACTGATGTTGCCAAAACGCAGATCGTTTAATAGGTTAAAAAAGGCAGGATCCTCACGTTGACGCATTGATTGCCGCAGAAATATTGGACTGAAAAGCCTCCATATTGGTGAAAAGAAAATCTTCTTTCCGGTGACAGGAGGCAATTGCAACAAATTGCCCAAACACAATACATGGAGGTTACCAAAAGGCTTGATATTGTTGTGAAGGCGAGCAAAGAGAGAGGATATGAATTCAAATAGGTCAGAGTTAACCATGGATATCTCGTCAATAATCAGAACCCTGACTTTTTTGAGTTGGTGAAGCTTTTCCGTTGACTGAAAGATGTTCGATTTCAGTCCACCACCATCTCCATGACCACCAATGTGAAGGGCACAGTGAATCGTTTGACCATTTATGTTGTTGGCAGCTATTCCAGTAGGTGCAAGTAACAGGAACTCCATACGCTGACTTGAAAACCATTGCTGTAAGGCACGAAGCAAATAGGACTTGCCAGTACCTGCAGGGCCAGTAATAAACAATTTCACTCCAGGGCTGCCTAAGCGAGCTTGAGCTACTGCTTGAGTAATGTTACAGTATGCCGTGTATTGATCTCCACGAAGATCAAATATTGCCATTGAGTTGGGGACTGGGAGTGGAGAACGTTGCATCATAATTAACTGGTCTTGAATTACTGACTTCACAGATACGCAATGACCATCGACAATCGTATCAAGGAGCTCCAGGTAAATATCTGCTTGCTGAAGTGAATGTTGATGGATTCCTGACCGGTATGTTGACATCAAATCATGATAGAGATTTGGAAACTGAGCTAACATGTGATCTTTGTAAGTAGTGAAGTTGCCGTTACCAAAGATCTCTTCGTCAGATCTCCATGGCTTCAGTTGAAGAAGTTTGACGAAAAAGAATGAATCACCATCAGCTAGCGACGATGAACAGTACGGATCAGGACAGGCTATATTCCATGTTAACAAATATTCAAGCAAACCTTTGACACAACTTTACCTTTTTACGGGCATATACAAAGTTTCCATTTTTGTCAGGCCAATAATTGCCTTCACTTCTCCTTTTTCTCCGTTCCAGCTTATAATAAGAATGATAGTGGAAATATGTAAGTCTCTCAAACATGGGATGTGCTGGTCGAGCAAAATACTTTTCTAATGCATCGGGATAGTAGGGTGTGTCATCGTCAGCTTGCTGTTCGAGAAGCCAAGCAGGTTTGACAACTGATGTTCGTTCAGCAGGAATAGAGGTTGGAAGATACAAACAGCCACTCGACATTTGAAAGATGGGAAAGCTCAATAACAAAACCATGCACTCCATTGAACCCATCCTACGAAAGAAGATGTGATGTGGTATGATTCTCACTCCTGATATCAACCAAAGATTTTGGTTCAGCTTTTGTGACATACTTTGAAATGTATTTTGCCAGACCTCCGGAAGTGCAGTACTGGACATTGCAATGAGCCTGCCACAGGAGAAGAAGTTGTGGGCAGTACGGAACAACATACTGATCAGCTTCAGTCAGCCTGCGGTATGTGTATCTGACTTCTCCTGGCTTTTGGAACGTGATTGGTGACAATTCTGCAGGAAAGCCTTTACGGCATGGGCCTGTCATTGTATCATCACGCCCACAAAGATGGATATGGCAGTGATGTATTTGATGCATCAAGACCAGCTCATACAACTCAGATTCCATTTCTGGATCAGGAATATCTGCACGGATAAAGGCTTTGCCAATTAACTCTGATTGATCAAATTCTGTCCAAAGAAGTGAATGAGTGTGAATAGCGCCACGCAGTTGAAATTCATGACGTTCCACCAGCTCCCGCAACTGACCAAAGCCTGAGACAGTTGATCCACGAAAATAGGTTGTTTTGATCCAGTGCCAACGTTCATAGTAGTATTGAATAGCATCCCATGGGCGATTGGAGGGTAAGGTATCATGGTTGCCAGTTTGAAGGAGAATTTGCTGATACTTTGGCCAACGTTCTGAGAAGGTTGTTGTGACAAATAGTGTTGGAACCCCAAATGTTTGAAGCATACAACGAATCTTGGCCTCAGCAGTACTAAAAAAGGTATCACCAGTTCGAATAAACTTGGGAATCGTGGTAGTGAGTTCTTCGTTGAGGATGGACCAAGAACCATATTGACTGGGTTGGAGTAGTTGAGAAGCAGTATATCGTTGATCTGCTGATCGTTGAGCTTGGCCTTTGATTAATCTGCAATTATTTTGGAAGATGCGAGAGGCTTCAATTTCCATGTAAGTCCATGCAGGCCAGTAGTGGTCATCCCGATAATGTGAAACGATGGAGTTTAACTTTGTCTTGGTGTCCACCAACCGAGTGTTGTGATAAGGGATCCTTTCTTGTCGTGAAGCCAACTGCCAGTGACCCTGACCCCATGGATAGAGAACAGGAAACAAAAGAGGTTCTAAGGCAGGATCAGATCGTGTGAGACCTATATGATGATGTTCAGGGCTTGAAGATGGACCTGGTAAAGATCCAACAGGCAGTCTGAATCCACGATGATCTTCGTTTGCTGTTGCTGATGTATAGTCAAAGGGATGGAGGACAAGATCTGGACGATTCATTGGACGTGACTCTTCTGGTGGAGCTAATGATGAGATAGAAGCAGTGGGAACTGGATGACGTTGCAAGTGAGTACGAACATCATATCTGTGATATAGTGGATTGTTTGCTAATAGCCAGTCACGGCAGTGTTGCAGATGTTGAATATCATGACCTTGATCAACCGAGTTATTGGAACTTTCCAAAAAAGCACCAATACAGCCACTAAACAATGCAACAGCATGTTCATTATTCGATAATGACATCTTCCCTACCAAATTTCAGCACTCAATGTATTTGGAACACGAGATGGAAATCTTACCAGTGACAGTGCAGTAGGTAGCATAAGGATTAATTGTCTGAGAGTGACTTTGTGTGCGGCCCAAGCTTGTCTGCAGAGAAACAGGACTTAGGAAAATCCTAGAGCGTTGAGACAAACTGATAAGAATGTCAGGCCATGGGCCTGCAGCTGGTGGTTCCCTGGGAGTTGTCTTGCAATGAGTACAGACAGCGATTTGTGGTGATCCACTTTTCATTCTCTCGGATACTGAAAAGCCTAAAACAGCTACAAGAGGATAAATTTTGTTATTATCCTTATTGATCCAGTTGACGTGACGTGGAAGCATCAATATGCCACAAAAAGAACATGGACAGTCAGGGAAATATGTGTCATAAGTGGTTCGAAACCTAGAAAGAAGTCGTTGAAAAGGTACATCAGGGCTAAAGATGCTTTGGATGGAGCTGTGGATGTTGGTTTTTGGTGAGGATTCCTTTCTAGTGTTGTCCAATCGAGGTCTTCTATTACTGGTAGACTCTGCGTATTGGCGAGATTGTTGATTACTATGTTGAACAAAACTAAAAGTAGAAAACAGGCCACCAGAATCCATCAGGATATCATCTGATGGTACAGCTGTCAATGCAATGGATTGTGATATATTCGTCATATCACCTGCTATTTGGGTGCTAGTTGTACGATGAGGGACATATGAGCGAAAGCGAATTGACATTTTGGTTTACTGAGTTTCTCTATCAGTAAAGCCCTTATATTATTCCACCATGACAAAATTGAAAATATAAAAAATATAAAAAAAAGATACAGTATCCAATCCTTCTATTGTTACATTTTATCCTTTCCTCTCCCTTGTCCTTTACCACCATGTTTAGACTTTGAAGACTGGATGGACACTGCAGCAGACAATTCATCCTCGTCCGAAGAAGAATCAACCATATCAATAGTTTCCATAGGTAATGGCTGATCATCGGAACGCTCTGGACTATGAAAAGGAGTACGACTCGCTCTTGCTTCCGGTCGTTTGAACAGATTGCTTCTATCAGCATCTCGTCCAAAGTTCAGCTTAGCTCGAATGGGCCCTACTAATAGGAGTAGTGAGTATTAAAATCCACAATACTTGTTATATGTGAAACTGACCTGGCGATCCTGGTATTGTGCTTGAAGACACTCCTGATTTTGTAGGTGTTGCAGGACCACTGTCTGGATCTGGCTTAATTATCTTCATTGGACTTGGCGAGGTATTGAGTGGGCCCAATAAAACCTTGCGTTTGGACATCGGAGTTTGGAATATGGAGGCTTTGTCATCTTTGGGAACACCATTACGTGAGAAATTTATAGCGTGAGTTATTCTCACGGTTGAGTCCCTTGTTAAGCCCTTCAGTATCCCTGAAGGTGAGCAGTGCTACTTAATGAGGTATCAACGCGTTCAAAGAGTGCAGCGTTTCTACAGGTTCTACGATGGGTCTATCTCAAGGCGAGATAAGTGCGGCGAAGTGGACAGCGACAGCGAGGATTCTGAGATAGAATCGAGATAGTTATTCCGACAAATACAGGAGAAGGTAAACGAGAACGTTGCTTAAGGAAAGAAGAGAACAGAAACAAGAGCGACCGAAATCCTTCCTTAAATACCCCACTTTTTGGTAACACCAACAACAACCCGTCAACAACCGAAACATAAAGACATTGTTCCAACCACCCCAAACATAACCGAACAACAAAGGAATTATACAACCATCCGAAACAACGATACAATTACCAATCAAACCACGAGTCATCCTCTAAGTCAATCCGTGAAAGTTATCCCATATGCTATAATGTCAAATATTTAGTAAATTGAGAGCTAAAAAATTGGTGTTGAGTAATTGATGTGATCTTACCTCTATCTATATCACTCTCATAAATATACCTGAAAGCTATATCCAGTACTTTCCCCAAATGCAAATATTTAACCAACTTTGCGAACAATAGGACTTTGGTGTCAATCAAAAAGGTGAGAGCGCACTACAAGATTCAAATTAGCTTTGTCAAATTTGTTTTAACGGGTGGAATAATTTAAGCTCTTACCAGCACATCTTCTTTAGCCTCACTATTATACTGATACATCTGACCTTGAAAGTGAGAATACGTTGTATTGGGCATATCTTCAAGATCCGAGAGCATAGTGACAGTTGATGTACAGAAGGGATCATTGGAAATAAATTTGTCTGCAGGTGCGTTGTTCATAAGCTTGACATTACGGATCAATGAGTACTACTTGTGTTATTAGCATAATCAAAAAGTATGAGGCATACAAAAGGATGATAGATGGTAGCCAGCCTTTGGAGTGTTTCCAGCGAAAAAGATAACAGTGCCATAAAATAGGTATACTCGATCAGGATAGAGAGTGTTGTCGGTGTTTTGGTAGTACTTCACAGACACCTCACGGGATGCACCATCTGCATCATGATGAAGGACTTTTGCCGATTTGAATCCACCCACACCAGAAATTGAGGAGATTCTGCCAACAAAAGAATAATAAATAGGCATGTGGAAATAATACTTACAATTGATACTGTGTGAAAAATGTTCATCCAAAAGTGTGAGTTGGTAAAGGTAAGGGTGACTGAAGTAAACCGCGAATGTTTGAAAGAAGAAGAAGAAAGCGGAGAATGAAAACCCAGGTGGGAATCATGGGGTATTTAACACGTCATGTCCAAAGCTATAATACAGGAACTAATTATAACATACACACCAAAAGAGAAGCAATAAGCGAAACCAAGAGAAACCAAAAATTATGCCAATTCTGTACAGATATCAAAGATGTCTGTGCAATTGAGCTTAACAACTGCTCTAAGATCACACGTACTACATACCAAACAGGTTTAATCGAGCAGAAAATAACTTGCCACGGGCTAAAATAGGAAATTGAATGCGGAAAGGCACATGGTGAGAGTTGATAGCTCAAACTAAGAATGAGGTGAATCAGCTGATTCAGAGCAAAAAGAAAGAATAAGAAGCGATCCGGTGCAAAATGTACGATGTCCAACACTATTCATACAACAACAAAGTTGTAGGTGACGTAGGCTGAAAAAGCAACACAATCTAATGTTTAGTATGATTGTGTATCCAAGCATACGAATGATATTTGTGAAGGTTTGGGGAATGACATCACGAAGGGTTAGGGTTTTTGAATGTTGTTGAGAATGGTGAATCGAGCAATAATTAGTGTTGAAGTATTGAAGTGAGAAGACAAAAACACTAAAATTTTATGTTAGGATTGGCTCGAAGAAAGAACATGAAGGGAAAAGGTTCAAAAGTGAATTTGAATATTTGTAAAGCAAACTATTTGGATGATGTACTATTCACGATACCTTATAAAAGTAATTATAACAATAACATGTGTTTTGATACATATAGCGATATCATATATAAAATCTAAATATCAAGAAAATCGATGTGCTTCCAAATCTGGCAAAAAGTGTCTAATCTGGTTTAGCGTTATATTAAACAGTAGGATCAACACACCTACTCAATTGTTTTAATGTTTAAATACAAGAGTATACTATAGAAGACGTTGCTTAAAGAGAAAAGAAGGAAAAGTACAACAGGAGGGCTTTCCTCTCGCTTATATACCTAAAATCCGACCTTTCGATGACACATGTCTGACTCATTGTAAAAGGAAACCAAGAGAAGAAAAGAGATAACCGCAAAGCCAAGCAACCATACACTCGAATAGAGCAATAAAACATCCGTACCACAATGCGACAACCATCCATGAAAGATTCTACCTCAGAATCCTCACTGTTGCTGTCCACTTCACTGCACTTATCTCACCATGAGGTAGACCATCGCGTGTGGCTTGTAGAAACTGTGTACCCTTTAGCTCTTCCCCCTTGGTCTAAGTAGCTCTGCTCACCTTCAGGGATACTGAAGGGCTTAGCGAGACGGGAACCATGAGATTGAGGCAACGCCACCTTTCGGAGCTAGGGTGACCCCACGGAGGTAGGGTAAGTGTGGGTTACAGTTCAGGCGTTGCAGCTCTCCTATGAATTCTCTAAGTTCCTAGAGTCAGGGTTTCAACTTCGAGAAAAAAAAAATCCGAAAAAAAATTGACTTTACAAAAAATGCTATGTGTTATACATGTACCTTTTGAAGGAGTTCCTGGCCCTGAAGTTACCCTATCTTTGGAGTTACCCTACTTTAGCACCTTCCGGATCGGGACTGGAGCCTGTTACCCTGCCTCCAATCCTTCCAATAGGTATAGTATTTGGAGAAGGGGGACAGCACCAGAAAAGACCTGTCCCGGAGGGCAAAAGTAACCCCTAGGCCGTCAAGCAAAACCATCCGGTGGAATGGGATCTGGAGGGTATATAGGGGAAGTGCCTGGCTTCGCTGTGGTTCAAACAGATTGCGAATCGGACCAATACTGGCGGAGTTACAGACTGACAAAGATAAGGGAACGCAATGCTACGCAACATTTCGGATAGGCGAAATGATCATTTCGAAGAGATGAACGCAATGAAGAAGAATATGTAACTCCCGTGTTACCGACATGCATACTGCTCGGAGAATTGCGGATCGGGGCCAGAGAACTCAATGGGGTATCGGGTATGGAGATAAGGCGAAGTGGTTTTATGTTGTCATAGTAATTAGCTGTAACGGGAGTAGTCCTACTGCTCTGTAGTGGGAATAGGTATAGGAATACGGCCGTTGCAAATACTAAATCAGGTTGAGATGTTAAGAGTATTTTCATGCAAGATACTCAATAATCTTAAGGGCTCTACTCGGTAGTATTCTTTTTCCTGAGACTGGGAAGAAGAGCAACAGGTGGCGGGGTCATGCACTATCTTTATAGTGCTGTTGACTCGGCATCCTCTTTCTGTTCTACTCTGCTGGGGGCCCGTCGAGACCCTGAGAACATGCCAAGATTTTGCGAGCGGGACACCTCAGGATTCAGCTGATGATTACTTCGGCGCTCTCCGACACTCTTCGGTTGTTCTGTCCAGTTAGACCTTCTTGATCCGCCAGCTGCATGCCATGCCTATGCTGGATGTAGGAATTGGCGCTGATCAGTCTACTGTTGCATGTGAGGTGTCCTGCACTTAATAGTTTCCCTATTGCCGCACCAGTGGCTCTGGGCCGCTAGTATATGGACGGATGGATTGGAAACGCCACCACAGGAGCTTCCTGTGTTTGGTATCACCAGAGATATATCATTGGCTCGTCAGCAAATGTTATTCTCGCTGATTCCACTCCATCGGAACAGCAGGGTAGCAGGTATCCTCCAACATGTGGTAGCTACAGCACTCATGCTGATCCTTACTACCTCTCTGCTTGTCCGGTGCTATTATGCTTCACTGCAGGTAACGGTATTGTAGATCCGTTACATTAGCGCCTCTACACCACACTATACCCAAACATAGTAGAGAGGAGGCATTATAAATACTCTCGCAGTGGATGTAATCTCTGAGTCAGATCATTAGCAACACAGATCAAGCCTTATCAATATTATATTGTTTCTAGCAAAAATCACTTCTGTGCAATTTACTCTTTTCCTTGTGAAGTACTTTTATCTCGCTTCTCAAGGCCTTGGCCCTTCAGCGTTAATTATTAAAACTTTACTATTGGAAGTTCTTCACGGAACTTTGCTCGATCCCTACCTTGAACCCTATGGTTATCTTTTAGCGGTTTTTCATGGATTGGAACGAAGTCTTAGGGTAAAATCTCGCTTGGTGGTTGAGACGGATTTCAGGTGTTAGTATAATGTCTTTGTGTTTCGGTTGTTGTCGGGTATTGGTTAGGGCTTGGCAAAAGTGGGGTATTTAAGCGATGGATTTCGGTCGTTCTTTGTCTTCTTCTTCTTTCTTTAAGCAACGTTCTCGTTACCTTCTTCTGTACCCGCTGGAATACTATCTCGGTTCTACCTCAGAACTCTCGCTGTCGCTGTTCACTACGCTGCACTTGTCTCGCCTTGAGACAGACCCCTTGTAGAACTTGTAGAAACACTGCACTCTTTGAACGTGTTGCTACCCCGTTTAAGTAGCACTGCTTACATTCAGGGATACTGAAGGGCTTAACGAGGGACTCAACCGTGAGACAGTTCATATGAAGCAGTTAGGACTTGCGCCTGTGTATTGTGTTGCGGATAGCAACCGGGCAGGTTATAGCATCTAGATTGTTATCTAAAGCTTCTCGGAGATTTCCTGTGCCGTAAGAAGTACCGGTCTTACACTATGTCCCCAGGGCTGGGGTTGCACCACGCGCCTAGAAGCAAGCATGCAAGAGAGGTTTGAAGCAAAGCTTCCAGGCGCATGAGAGCTCTGAAGCAAAGCATGTGGGTGCGAAGCTCTATAAACCTGGCTGCAGGTGACCTGTGGCAGGCCAGGGGGTCGCCTAGAGACAGGTGGGCACCGTATATTGCCTTGGGCGGAATGTAGCCCTTTCAGAAGAACGTTTGCTTTGGGGTGGCGTTTTGTTTTTGCTGATGATGCAAGTATATTCATAACTATATATTTATTACCACAAATGGGATAACATAAATTATTAGTATTATAAATACCAATAGATAGCTGGATGAATTGGTGTATATGGTGGTGATGGCACTGGTTATGGTGATGGTGATGACACTGGTTATGGTGATGGCATTGGCGATGGTTTGGTGATGGTGGTGGTGGTGGTGGTTTTTATGGATCATTGTTTCATTGGTTGGTTGGGTACATGGGTACATAGCCGTCATCTTTCGTTGGTGTTGTTTGTGTTTCTTTTGATTTCCTTTGCAAAGAGTGATATATCTGTCATCAAAGAGCTGGATTTCTGGTATATAAGCTAAGGGCTTCCCCCTTGTGTTGTACTTTTCCTTCTCTTCTCCTTAAGCAACATTGTGGTGGGGGGTGAGGTTGCAGGTGTGGTAGGGAGGCGATGTAAGGTGACTTATCACGTTGCTTGGGTTAGGATATGGAGGTGGTAGTGGGGGGATTGTGTATATCTTTTGGCCGGGTCACAGCTTTTTGTACATCTTCCATCACTATTCTTTTACACTACTATATACTATTCTCCACTTTAGATATGGGGTCTATTCTTGGGCGTGCCATTCGGGGGCTCTCGCCCCCTCCCAGCTACAGAAAATGCTTGAGACGTTGCTCCCATATGTTGCTTGCATACGTTGTTTGCAGAGACATTGGCAATTAAGTCCCTAGGAAAGACTTACCTAATGGAAGTCCACATTGACACACCCTCCTACCATAAATGGAATATGATCTCAGATCTCGAGGTTACTGCTAGGGCATTCCTACTGCACGTCCACAACGTCTTCTATTGTCACTCTCCTTGTATCCTCCAATACAAACCTGGATTCCTGTAGTTCTCAAAGAGCGAGGTTTTGTCAAGTCCTTTGGTATCCCCAAAGGTGGACAGTGTGTAGTGGAGGTAGTCCTACTGCTCTGTAGTGGGATCTCACGGTTCGGTTCCTCGTTAAGCCCGTCAGTATCCCTGAAGGTGAGCAGTGCTACTTAAGCGAGATACCAACACGTATGAAGAGTTCGATGAGTCTACAAGTTCTGCGAAAGGTTTAACTCAAGGCGAGTTAAGTGCAGCATAATAGGAACAGTGACAGTGTGGATTCTGAGGTAGAATTGAGGTAGTATTAAAACGATACAGTAGAAGTAAAGTAATAACATTACTTAAGGAAAGAGAAAGGAAAAGATACAAAGCAACTGAAAACCATCCCTTAAATACCCCGCTTTCAACCAACAACAACTCATAACCGAAAGATAACCAAACAACAAAGACATTATACCCAAATGTTAAAACCTGTTGCAACCCATATAAAACCCTAACCCAATACCCGGTTCTATCTGTGAAATGGGAATAGGTATAGAAATATGGCTGTTGCAAATACTAGAAATCAGGGTGAGATGTTAAGAGTATTTTTGTGCAAGGTGCTCAATAATCTTACAGGCTCTACTCAGTAGTATTCTGCCTGATGAGACAGGGAAGAGGAGCAACAGGTTGCGGGGTCATGCACTGTCTTTATAGTGCTGCTGACTTGCTGTCCTCTTTCTGTTCTACTCTGCTGGGGGCCCGTCAAGACCCTGAGAACATGCCAAGCTATTGCAGGCGGGGCACCTCAGGATTCAACTAATGATCACTTCGGCGCTCTCCGGCACTCCTCGGCTATTCTATCCAGTTAGACCTTCTAGATCCACCAGCTGCATTCCATGCCTATGCTGGATGCAGGAATTGGCGCTGATCAGTCTACTGTTGCATGTGAGGTGTCCTGCACTTAATAGTTTCCCTATTGCTGTGCCAATGGCTCTGGGCCGCTGGTACATGCACAGATGGATTGTGAATGCCACCACAGGAGCTTGTTGTGTTTGGTATCACCGGAGATATATCATTGACTCGTCAGCTAATGTTATTCTCGCTAGTTCCACTCCATCGGAACAGCATGGTAGGAGGTATCTTCTAGCATGTGATAGCTACACCACTCATGCTGATCCTTACTACTTCTCTGCTTGTCTGGTGCTATTATGCTTCACTGCAGGTAGCAGTATTGTAGATCAGTTACAGTACTTCCCTCTCCTAGATCCTGTCTTCGGGATCTGTAATGTATTCTAACTATTACTCTATTGGTACTACTCTATATCTAAATGTCTAAACCTCTAGTCCAAATGCAAAGGAAATGATACCTCTAAATGGTAGCATAAGGAAATGATTGTGACACTTTTTATGATACAGGAACGATAGGAAATAGGCCTCATGCCATGTCAACTCTCTTGTCCTGAGGCTTCTTGGGGTATCTCTTATTCAAATCTCGGAGTGCTTCAATAGCAGTATACCTGAGATGTTCCCCTTGTTCCCAAGTAGCATCCTCATGGTCTTATCCATCCCACAGTACGAGGTATTCAACCTTCTTCCTCTGGTGATTCACTCTGCTGTCTGCCACTTCCCTCATGACATAACTCTCTTCCCCTTCAATGCGTTGGGAAATGCTCCGACAAAGTGATAGCTCGCGGTAAAATTAACCGATTCCTGGTAGGCTCGCATAGAGTATAGGTCCTACCGCAAACCTCCTCTCATCCTCCGTCCCCGCTACAACCTCTTCAATTGAAAGTTCACCACCACCTTTTGCGTTGCAACAGCGTTACACACAGCCAAAAGTCTTTAGCACTTCGGCTTCATTCCATTACCCCTCTTTTACAAACGATTTGGATCATCGTCTATACAACAACCCACGGTCGCAATGCCTCCCAAAGGTAAAGGCAACATGTTTACACCCATATTCCCCCATCATCAAGTTGAGGGAACTCCAAACCCATTCGTTGCCTCCTCTTCTTCATCTGCGGCAGAAACAAAAACCCCCTCACCATCGAAAAGACAGAGAGCTGACACCTCTCCCCCATCCCACCCTGTTTTTGGAAAGCCAACCCACTGGATGGGCCTCTGGAATAAACCAGGGGAGGCCATTACCACTCACCTAGGCAGTGAGCCAGCTTTTGGGTTTGATGTTTGCAACGCTCTAGCCAGAACCGACAAGATCAACCTCCTCCACTTCCAAAAACTCCTTGACATGATACAGCATCTACAAGGAGAAATCACCACCCTCAAGGAAGCAGCAAGCAAACCAGCTCCTGCACCTCTCCCAGACATGTTTCCAGAGTCTCCGACTTTGAGCAAACTAGAGCATGACCACCTGCTGCTCACAGTAGGGAAGGCAGCGCCTTCAGAACCACCTGCACCTAGTGCTCCTCTTCCTCCTGCTCCTGCTATTGCTATCCCAGCACCTCCTCCTGCCCCAAAGCCCCTGCAATGGGCTCAGGTGGCGGCCAGCAAACCCAAGAGAAAACCCCAACCAGCAAAGACCAAACAGGCTGCCTCTGCACCTGCCCCTAAGACTCATGTCTCTCCTGTCACCATCACACCCACCATGCGCGCACGCCGTTTGATTGTCAAACACGATGACACTCCCCTTACCCAAGGGACACCCATGGAACTCAGAAACAAGCTGAATTATGCCATCAGTTCCATCACCATCCAGTCTCTGGCAATAGACACACATTTCAAGAATGTGTCGTTGACGGTCATGAACAACATGTTTGCCAACATCCATTACAGGTAAGTTGGCCAATTTCTTCACATCATCCCTTGAGCTCACTCCCTACACCTTGACGAGCCATTGCACCAACTTGTTGTACATGGCATCCCTACCTCCATGGAGCCCTCTGCTATACAGCAAGAGCTCTGTAATTTTAACTCTGGCCTTACCATGGATACACCCCCATCCTCCGTCCCCGCTACATCATCCCTGATTGAAATTTCAACTCCACTTTTTGTGTTGCAACGGCGTTACACACAGCAAAAAGTCTTTAACAATTAGGCTTCACTACCCCGCACCTCAACTCGCTTAGGATCCGAGAAGATGTCGGAGTTCAACGCACCCACTCCCCACACTCCAATGAGAAGCAGTATGCTTCCTCCCCAATCTACTCACCATTCCAGAGCCAACAGCCCCAGAATCACTCTCCCTCCTTCCAACTTGACCCCCATTATTCCCTCACCCTACTCCGCTGTCGCCAGCAATCTCAGTGAAGCGATTGGCGAACAAATCCATCCTCACACAGAACTTTTTGACGCTATTCACACTTCCCTCTTTACAGGAAAGTCAGATATCCAAGCCGTCCTCACCCTATGCCTTGTCCTCATTCAGGAGAACAAGCTCATCAACAACCACCTGAGAATTATCTCTGACAACACAGACCATATTTCCTCCGTCCTCGCACTGCACACCACTGCACTCAATGGCATCAACCAACTCGCTGCCACTGGGGCAGCCAAAACTACTATCTCCGCACCCTCCAAACCCTCTCAAACCAACCAAACCTACGCCAACATTGCTGCAACTGCCAGCTCCTCCCTTTCCCCTCCCAAGGTGAATAAGAAAAGGAAAGGCAATGGAGCTACATACGTTCCACCTGCTCTCCCCCTGACCAGCGAAGGGATGTCTCCCTCTGAAACTGCCAGATGGCAGCTAGAGATAACGGATGCCCGCTCCCACCCTGGATTCAACAGAAACCTACCTGCAAACCAACTCCCAGCGCCAACCAGACCAGCTCCCCTAACCAACAAACCCAAACCACTCCCTGCCTCGCAACGCAGATTCTATGCTACTAGGACTGTCCCAGAAGAATTTGAGCTCTCCTCCCAACATGCAGCAATCCTCCCCTCCGTCATTGCAAAGGCCTTGGAAAAGGTTAATGCAAAGGTCTCACTCGCTTTCACTGCAACTGTCAACTGCAACGGCACTGTTTCCATCCTGGCATCACCCTTCCCACCTGCAATTGACTATGTTCCCTACTTCTCCCACCTCACCAAAGCAATCAATCAAGCCCTTCCAGTGGATGATAACCACTTCAATGACTTCATCCTGGCTCCAACACACATGGAATATGTTATCCACAATCTTCCAGTTCACGCTATCCCAAACTCCAATGAAGAATTGTTTGCCACCATGGCAGCAAACATCAAGTACTCATCCGAAATCGTCATTGCAGGTGCTAGATACCTCAAACCCACCCTCTCCGACAGAAATAAAGCCACCACCTCAGTTGTCATCTCCCTTGCTCCCAAAGAAGCCACCAAACTCAAAGACTCAATCCGCCTCTTCTCACGCTCCAGGAACTGCGAAAAGATGCATTCCTTCTCACCCATTACCCAATGCCGTAACTGCTACACCTTTGGACACACTGCTCCCCTTTGCAAACAAAAACACCCCACATGCCCACTTTGTGCAGAACATCACACCAGAGAACAACACCGTTGTGGCAACCCAGGCTGCGAAAAGGGTGGAAACACCAAACCAGTGCCTGATTGCTGCGAAACCAAACCCCTCAAATGCTCCAACTGTGACAGCCACGAGCACTCCGCCACCTCACCAGAATGCCCTATCAAAGTAGATGCATTTGACACCCAACGCCAAAGAGCCTCTAAAATCCCCCCCCGCCCTCTTTCACCACCCACCATTGAAGTCCATGCCCAGGACGACAGGTTGGTAGACCCAGTTAGCCTTGTTTCCCAAAATTAATGATGAGTCAAGACCAACGACATCCTACATCCAAACCCCCCTTGCAGAAGACAAAACAACCAACAGATTGTCCCACCCTCACTATCACACAACACAATTGCAATGGGTCCAATAGTGTTTTCCTCTCACTTTTTTCCTCCTTTGGTTCCAATCCACCCGTGCTAGTTGCAATCCAGGAACCTCCTACCAATCGTGAGGCTGGCACACCCCTAGCAGCACCAGCCTACTCACTTATTACACCAACTACTACTACCAGCGAAAAAGTACTTGCTTGCTTTTATATTCTCCAAAGCTTTGAATCCAGTGTCTCCTTTGTTCCTTTGTTATTCTCCAGAAATGACTTTTGTGGCATCTCTATTTCTTTTGTTAACACTGTGTTCAGCCGTTACCTTTCCTCTCTCTCCATTTATTGTGTCTATAATCGTCATGTATCCCGTTACTTGAGATCAGTTTCCCCTGAAACTGCATTTCCATCATCCCAACATCCTACCCTTGTCCTAGGGGACTTCAACATACATCATTATGCTACCGATCCTGAAAGGAAACTGCAGTCATCAGACCTCTAACTATCTTCTCCCTACTTTGAAATGGCCACGGAACATGGCTACTCACTCCTCAACACCCCTGGATCTTTTACCAGATACTCCCCCGACCCAAACAGAAGAAATGGCGTAATTGACTTAGCATTTGCCAACACGCCACTCTCACCCTACATCACCAAATGGCAGAACAAACTCCCAGCCTCTGGCTCCGAACACACTGTCATCTCTATCACCATCAAAAAACCACATCTCCGGCAATCATCTTCCTCACCCAACTGGGTCCTCACTCCCTGGCCTCTGCTCAAAACAACAGTTGAAGCATTCACAACCTCTCCCATCACCAACGACATCCAAACATGGTTCAACGATAATCTTAAAGCTTTAACACAGCCAATTGTTGCATGCACTCCATCCAAACGTCCCTCCAAATGGTCAAAAGCCTGGTGGACACCTAACATTTCACAACTTCGCACTATATTTCACTCAGTTGCCAGAGACCTCAAAAAGGGAATGGCAACTAACTTCGAACTCAAATCAGCAAGGTACACCTACTTTGGCGCAATTAAAAAGGCCAAAGCAAAACACTGGAATGAATTCATCAGCAATGCTGGTGTTAAAGACCTCTGGGCAGCCAACCAGATGAAAAAACCTAAAGATGCTGATAACCTCCCCTTCTTCCCAAACATCACTTCCTCCAACCAACTCAACAAAGCACTTATCTCACACTTTTTCCCACCACAACCACCAACACCTACCCCTCCATGCTTCCTCCATCACAATGTACCACCCGTTACAACAGAAGAAGTATCCAAAGCACTCAGCAAATCCTCCAACACCTCCACCCCAGGCCCCGACCAAATCCCATATGGAGTCTGGAAACACATCCACACTCTTAATCCTGAAGCAATTGCATCACTTCTCACCCCCCTCTTACAATATGGCATCCACCCCAGCTCACTCAAAGCAGCCAACGGCATTGTCCTACCCAAAGCCGGCAAACCTTCCTACAGTGGACCATCCTCTTTCCGCATTATTGTTCTCTTGGAAACAATCTCCAAGATCTTGGAACGTATTGCTGCATTCCGCCTCTATGACCATGCTCTCACTGCTGGCCTCATCCACCCCAATCAACTAGGATCACTCCCAGGCAGAAGCATCTCTGATGCTGGAACAACACTTCTCCACGAAATCAAACTACTTCAGGCATCTAGACGCAAGGTTTCATCACTCTTTTTAGACATCAAAGGAGGCTTTGATAACATCAGAGCCAACACCCTCGCCAAGCAACTGAGGAAAAAAGACACTCCTGAATACCTTGTTCACTGGGTCCTCTCCTTCCTCTCCAATAGATTCTGCCGCCTACTCTTCAAAGGTAGTCCTTTCACCTTTGAACCAATAGACGTGGGTGTACCTCAGGGTTCACCAATCTCCCCACTCCTCTTCATCATCTATGTCGCTCCACTCCATCAGGTCAAACTAGCAAAAGGAATTACCCTCTCCTATGTTGACGACTTCAGCCTCACTGTTGCATCTTCCTCAGAAAGATCCAACATACAACAACTCCAACGAGCCTGGAACTACCTACAACGTGTGGGATCAGTACTAGACATCTCCTTCTCCATCACCAAAACAGATTTCATTCATTGGAGAACAGAAAGAGATCAATCGCCTTTCTGCAATCTCCCCATCTCCCTCAATAACAATCTCTTCTTCCCTCTCAAAGTCGTCAAATGGATTGGCCTTTGGTTTGAAGCCAATTTGTCACCATTCCATCACTTCAAACAACGCTTTTTGAAAGCTAACAAAACATTCCTCCTCCTCCACTGCCTGTCTCCAGCTGGAACAGGACTCACCTCATACAATAACAGAAGACTGGCCCAGGCTGTCATCCTCCCCACAATGCTCTATGGCTCTGCTGTCTTCACACCCAGCAACTCCTCCCTCACCCTTCTCCAACGCCTTTGGGACAAAGTACTTCGCTGGGTCACCAACTGCTTCACATCAACTAATTCACTCACCCTATGTCCCAATGCGGCCTCGCTTCCAATCAATGTACTTTGCTACAAATACCATCTCCAATTTGCCATTCGCAGCATGGCTGCATCACCACACCACAATCCCGTCTCAGGCAGGTTCCCCAGTAATTTCCCACTTCAGGACCCCTTCAGAGCACCATCACACCGCCACCTACTCCTAGGCATCTCAACAAACCTGAAAACATGGACATCCAAAGTCAAAACCAACAAGCCACTCCCAATTGACCAACTGTGTGTTATGATCAACAACGCACTACAAGGCAACCTCACATCCTCCTCTGAACCACCCATCATCACCCCAGAGATGGTCTATGACCTTACCATGACTCTTTGGGCTACTTCACGCCCCCCACCCAGTTACTACACCACCCCTCTCTCCACCATTGCACCAACCTTCATGAGATTAGATCGATTTATGAGTGGGAGACTTCACCAATTCCGGGCCCACAAAAGCTACCTCGCCGCACACCAGTCCTGGCACTCCCAGGGCCTCTCCAAATGCTGCCCCAGATGCCAAGAGGAAGACGAAGACCTTGAGCATGCCATCCTCCGCTGCCCCGCTAGGGCAGAAGCCAGAGAAAAGTTCATCCCTGACCTAATCTCTATTGAGGACATCTGGAACGATCCTATACAATTGCAACCGATCATCAACTATATCCGCCACACCATGACCGGCTACCCACCTAAGTGGAATACCTGGTACCCCCTATCACTCACTGGAACCTCGGATCAACTATCTTCTGCAGTTTCTGTTTCTTCATCTTCTTTTTCCTTACTTTTTAGTACTTAAATTGCTACATCTCCTTACTTATTAAAGTCATTTATTGCGGGATCATTGTTATGATCATTGGGGTCACTTCCCTATACGCCCGCCTATAGGTTTGGTTTACTTATTTTCTTTTGTCTCTTTCCTTTGTTATCCTGGGGCATGGATGGTTACTGCTGTGGATAGGTGTTTTGACTTCATAACCTTCGTGTTGCATAAGCAGTTTTGTACCTAGAAACAATAATCAAATGATTTAAAAAAAAAAAAAAAAAACCTGCCCCACCCTCACTTGCTCAACCAAAGGCCGCCCCTGCTCTCACACTCTTGTTAAGTGTGTCAACTGTGACGGACCCCATGAGTCACACCTGAACAGCTGCCCATCACGCCCCTCAAAGGCCTCACCGCCCCCTCCAGCAGATGACCAGATGGACCTTTAGGTCACTTCACCTATACTTTCCCAACCCCTACTAACTTTGATTGGAATCTTTTCCTGGCTACTCTCTGCTTCCTTTGTAGCTTTACTATGGACTTTTTTCTATGGTTTCTCATTGTTTCGTTGGCCGTTGTTTGCAAGTTTCTTTACTCTCATAGGCATACACTGTCAACTCTCCCTGCACCCTTAAGTCGTTTTATCGCAGGAACATTGTCTTGTTTTTTTGGAAATAATTGGTTCGCTTTTCCTTTGTGTTCCCTTTGGTTACCCAGGCGGATAAGGGTGTTTACTTGGTGGGGATAGGTTTTTTGACTTCATAACCTTCGTGTTGCATAAGCGGTTTTGTACCTAGAAACAACAATCAAATGATTTAAACAAAAAAAAAAAAAAACCATATACCGTGTATGGCACATGTGATTCAATTGATTCACAGAGCCTTCATGAAGGAGCTTAAAATCAAGATCAAAGATGAGAAAATGCCATCGGGGTTCAAAGACAAATATATTGACAATGTAAAAGCTTTGGAGAAAGGCTTCTATAAGAAGGTCGAAAAGATAAGCTTGCTCCTATACATACACCGATAGATACACCGGTTCTGACCAGTATTCAACATAGCAAACTAGCAATTGCTGTTGGCGCATCTTCACAAAGACACAAGCATTTCCTTGCCCTTCAAGATGGAAGGGTTGCTATACCTGTTGCTTTAGTCTACGATGTGAAGATACGCTGGAATTCAACGTTAGAGATGCTAGAGTGGGCTTCACGAATGAGCGAATATACATCGTCAAAAACAAAATGCAGCCCCAAGGCAAACGCTCTTCTGAAAGGGCTACATTCCGCCCAAGACAAAATATGACACCCACCTGTATCCAGGCGAACCCCCGGCCTGCCACAGGTTGCCTGCAGCCATGTTTATAGAGCTTCATGCCCACAAGCTTTGCTTTAGAGCTCTCGCACCTGGAAGCGTTGCTTCAAACCTCTCTTGCTTGCATGCTCCCAGGCGCAAGGTGCAACCCTAGCCCTGGGGACTTCGCAAAAAAAAAAATCCAAAAAAAAATGACTTTGTGAAAAATGCTAAGTCGAAACCCTGACCCTAGGAACTTAGAGAATTCACATGAGAGCAGCAATGCCGGAACCTGAACCCACAGTTACCCTACCTTCGTGGTGTTACCCTGCCTCCCAAAGGCGGTGTTGCCGCAACGGCACAGCAATCTCCCCCTATTCCTTCTCTCAAGGAGCAGGTTCCTCGTCAAGCTCTCGGGTATCCCCCGAGATGAGCAGTGCTACTTGAAGGAGGAATTCGACAACGAGAGTGTATATGAAGTTCTACAGGCTCTACGAATTGTTCAAGTTATGATGACTTGAAGATGGCGACCAGCGAAGGATTACAAGGCTGTAAGACCGGTACTTCTTACCGCACAGGAAATCTCCAAGAAGCTTTAGATAACAATCTAGACACTATAACCTGCCCAGTTGCTATCCGCAACACAATACACAGGCACAAGTCCTAACTGCTTCTTATAAACCGCTAAAAGATAACCGTAGGGTTCAAAGTAGGGATCGAGCAAAGTTCCGTGAAGAACTTCCAATAGTAAGGTTTTAATAACTAACGCTGGAGGGTCCTTAGCCCTGTGTATAGTTTAATATCACTTGCTGTGCTTGTTTGGTATTGTGCTTGTTCGAATATACTCATCGTCTAGCCAATCTGGAAGGATGAGGTCTGTTGTGGACGTGTCGTGACTTTGAGGTTCGTGTCGCGTGAAGCAACAACAAAGTCTCTTGAAGAAATAAAGGATTCTTTGCATGAAGAAAGTATTACTTGAAGATGAAACGAACACAGGACCTTGAGAGTATGAATGAAAGTCGTATACCGCTAAGCTATACAATATAATATTGATAAGGCTCGTTCTTCGTCGCTAATGATCAGGAAGGAGACCCTTCTCAACAGTAGAACACTGGACTACTTATAGTAGTCAAGCGTCAAATACAAAGGCTATGTAATAACATGAACTAACATGGAAAAATCCCATAGACCCTGAAACGCTTTCCTTCGCTCCTACCCCTCTCATTATCGTATGGTGTGATTGTCGGAATTAACCGGCGACGCAACGTATAAGCGAATCGGGGAAGTGTCAATTGAAAGAGTCGGCCATTGATGACACAAGGAAACCAAACATCCAATCCGAATCTTATTAATAATCAACCAAGATTAATAATAACCGACAGGGTCGGGGATTGAACGCTAGTCCATATGTGTGCATCTTAAGCGAACTCAAGTCATAACCAACTAAGTTACCAATAGGTATAACAAAGGCGTAACCAAGGTTTGTATTGTGAAATACAAGAGTGTACAATAGAAGACGTTGCTTAAGGAAAGAAGAAGAAAAAGTGTAACAAGAGGGGAAAGCCCTTTGCTTATATACCCATATTCCAGCTCTTTGATGACAAACGTATGACTCATTGCAAATGGAAACCAAAGGAAACATAACGAACAGCGACACAACATAACAACCGCGTACCCCTGTATCTGGCTAACCAGCGATAGCACCCATCGGTGAAACCTTCCCACCCGCTCTGCCTTCCGCCCTTTCTTCCATATCAACACCCTTCCCCCCATTCTCTCCATTCTCCACCCCTTCCTTCCTCCCTATAGGCGAATACTGCTAACATCGTGTGTTTTTAGTACCCAAAGCTTTCAACCCCCCCCCCCAAAACGATCTCGGCTGCTCTCAGCTCACTTCTCCGCTTGCTTTCCTGCCTGCTTTGGGGCCTGTTTTCTGCTCGTTCTCGTGCTCGTTTAGGCGCCTGTTTCGTGCTCGCTTTCCTGCCTGCTTCGGGGCCTGCTTTCCTGCCTGCTTTCCTGCTCGCTTGAGCGCCTGTTTTCTGCCTGCTTTGGGGCCTGCTTCCTGCTCGCTTTCCTGCTCGCTTGGGCGCCTGTTTCCTGCCTGCTTCGGGGCCTGCTTCCTGCTTGCTTCTCCTGTATATAGACAGATCAATAGATAGATAGATAGATCAATAGAACAATACGTATAGAAGAGAAAACTAGCATATGAAGCCCCAAAGCGCTGCCAAAAGAACTGGGAGAGAAAGGCTCCTTTTTAATCTCTAGGTGACAGTGGGCCAACAAGACCTTTGCCCAGAGGTGCACTAAATGTGGGTATCGCCTGTGGCAATGCTTTAGAAAGAACAGTAAAAAGTGACGCCCAGTAGGGGGCGACCTCCAGGAGGTTGGTGCTTGGAGGGAGAGCAAAATAATTCTTGACAGGCGGGCTACATTCCGCCCCACGCGCCTCGGCGGCCTGGGCGACAATCGGTTTTTTTGCTGATGCATAGTAAATGCTTATATACTGTAAATACTATAAATAAGAGCCTTTCTATGCCAGAATAATAATCAATACCTGCCAAAATACATACGCCATAGATACAGACGCCGTGACCATATATGTGGCAGCATCAATAGAGTGCATGAAATTCTAGAATCCTACAATAAACATATCAATTCACGCTCATATATGCCCTGCTAAGATTATGGCAACTCGCACCGAGGGCAAAGAATGATCCAGGCTCCAATTTTGTCCCACTGGGGCAGAGAACCACCGGGGCCCCGATTCTACCCCGATTCTACCCCATCGGAGGTAGGAAACAGCGTGGCACCGACAGGGTCAAGGCGGGTACAGGCCAGAATTATTCCCCCGCCCCGCCCCGTTGCCCCGCCCCAAGCATTTGGGGTGGGGTAAAAACAGTGGGGCCCCGTGATTGAACGGGGCCCCGACCCCCTGTGACGAACACTAGACCCCTGATGGGCACGCCTGGATCGAAAACTTTTTTGCTAATGGAGAGGAATATACAGAAGACAGAGGCACAGTTGACTGACAGATACAACCGAGAACTTCTTTTATGTTTTGGGACACAATTTGCTTGAGTATTCTTGATCCAAATTATATTTGATTTCTAAAAACAAACTAAGAGAAACAGATATCTTCTTTCATCTTTCACTTGAGAACATTCTTATGGAAGCTGGAGCAATAGAGGTAGCTAAACATGACCCACCACCTCCAATGACGATATGGTGAAAATTACGGTGCCTTACAAAACCAAAACCAGGAATAAAGGCTTGAGCAGGATTTATTGGTACAGGTACCAACAGTACATATCAACTCTACCCTTTTATCTCTTTTATTATAAAGTAAAACCATCAAGAGGAAGTTCAATATGTATTCAAGATGGGGTTGGCCCTTATAGTCATCATCTGTTGGCAGAAGATGAAGATTTGGAGGGTGTTGAGCAGGAGGACTGGTGCTCTTTATCTCCTGACCTTAATTCCATCGAACTTTTATGGAACATCATGAAGGACAAGATAGCTCTTCTGAGGCCTAAGATCACAAAGGCTATGGTTCTTAGATCTATAATACATGTAATTAAAGAGTTCGAATCTATTTCTCAAGACACAATTGATAATCTCATTAATAGCATGCCTGAGTGGATTGCAGCGTGCATAAAAGACTGGGGTGGTAACAACTTTAATATGTAATTTATTTTTCATGTAAATAAATTCTCTTATATCTCTACTCTCATTTCACCTTATTTGCGTAATGGTCAGATGAAGTTTCGTTGAGCTATGTATTTTTGAAATGTTGCGCGGAGTTGCGTTGTCATGATCGGTCAATTCTTTTTAGAAATTCGAGTAGAGCGGATGATATTTGCCCGTATACGATGTGCTCTAGGCTCGGTCCCGCTGCTAACTACATGTATCTCTAAAGTGTGTAATCTAATCCTGGTTTCAAATAGCAATCTCTGTCTCATATGCTAATCGGGACGAAAGATCGTTGTCGCATAATTTCTTCAGGAGTAGATACGCATTCTACAAGAATACTTGGGCAGGCAGTAAAAATCGAAACAGGTAGGGTATGGAGATTTATGGCCACTTGGAGTATGAAACAGGTGATCGGAAGTTAGGAAAGAACAAGGATCGCGGTATCCTCTGGATACATTGAAAACCCCGTCGCTATTGTTGTATTTGTACCGTAGGTTTGACAAACTTCTCGACCGCAGTGCACGTTCCGATCTTCTGCAACCTTCAGTATATGAAAATCTCTGACCAGAATCCAAACCGTTAAAATTTCTTCCTCCGTACCCGAGTATATTTCTCGTAGATCTCATCCACAAGCCAACGAAGCCTCATCGCGCAAGTCTTGGTGGTCTTGCGGTTGTTTACGCACAGGGACTCATCTCGAATACTAGCAGATCTCATCCCACGATCTAACGGGAAGACACTTAATTCCACGTGAGCCCGAAATCACACCCAATAGACAGTAAGAAGAGTTCCTTGGTTGAACACCAAATCAACGCCATTTTTCCCGCCATCTCTCTCCTCCAACCATACAAATACCCATACAGGAATCCAACCTGGAAGGACAGGCGACAAAACTCATCGGATGGGTTCGAACAATAATCTCTCATCCTCGTCACACTTGCCTTCCATGATGACTGCTTCTAGCTCTTCCATGACTGCTGGCCAACCTCCCTCGACTAATGGCAACACCCCCCGCTCCTCTACCCCCACTACCACCCAACCACAGGCCTCGCAAAATTTCTCCTCGCTCGTTTCAACTATCTTGAAAACAAGCGGCAGAGAACCCCCTCCGCTTGTGGGTTCCTCAACCACCGTCATCGGTGATACCCTTTATGCATTCGGTGGCCGCCTACTCTCGCGGACAAAGCCGCAGTTAACATGCGACATGTATGCCCTAGACCTAGTAACTCGAGTATGGGTTAAGTTGGAGACGAGGGGCGACCCCCCTCGTCCCCGATACTTTCACAGCATGTGTGCGCTGGGGGATACAAAGCTGGTCTGTTTCGGTGGCATGTCACCAGCCACTAACCAGCAAGGTGGCATGGGCATGGGCATGGGCATGAACGGTCCCGTTAGTAGCACTATTTCGCCTGGAGCAGACTCGCAGAATGAAGTCATGGTTATGTCGGACATTCACATCTTCGACATCCCAACCCAAACTTGGACCTTCCTACCTGCTACCAACCCGCCGGAGGGGCGCTACGCACATTGCGCAGCAATTCTTCCAACAAGTGCTGCGCTAACATCGACAAACAGTGTAGCGGCCGGGGTCGTTGGTGGATTGGGGCTAGATGGACTTGGAGGTGCAGAAATGGTAATTGTGGGCGGACAAGATTCTGCCAATCATTATATTGAAGAAATCAACGTATTTAATCTACGGTCCTTGAAGTGGTTAGCACCTAGGGTGCTGGACAGATCTTGTGGGGCTTATAGGTCTGTTGTAGCACCTTTAGGTAGGGCACTAACAACATCTGCTATTGGTGCTGGCATGGGGCCCAACAGGGGTGGCTCCAACGTGGAAGAGAATGTATCACTGTCTGCTATCAATGGAAACCCACTATCCCAACCTACACCAGGCGAAGCGAATGCGATGTTAGTTTATTCGAATTATAACTTTTTGGATGTAAAATTGGAACTACAAATTCGGTTACCTGACGGAAGTCTTACAGAGAAACCAATGAATGGGCAATTTTCACCTCCTGGTCTACGCTTTCCTAACGGAGGAGTTTTGGACGATCACTTCGTGGTGAGCGGAACCTACCTAACGAGTAGCAAGCAGGAATATGCTCTCTGGGCACTCAATCTTCGGACACTTGTGTGGTCCCGCATTGATGCTGGTCAAGTTTTCGCACAGGGATCTTGGAATAGAGGTATCCTATGGAGTAAAAGAAATTCATTCTTGATCTTGGGGAATAAAAACCGCTCGCTAGTGGAAGACTATAATCACCGTCGTATCAACTTTACACACGTGTGTATGGTTGAGCTAGAAGCGTTTGGACTGTATGAAAATCCAAGGATGAACTGCCACCCAGCTCTCCAGCGCTTGTTTACAAAGTCAGCAACCGAACTCGGCCGAATGATTCTTGGTATGCCTGAGATGTCAGACATGGAATTCATTGCTATCGGTGGTGAACGTGTTCCTGTCAATTCTCGAGTGGCTGCCCGTCGTTGGGGACCATACTTCGTAGAATTACTGAACGCAGCAAATAAGGAGCTTCCGCCTTCTCCAGGTGGAATGAATAGTGGCAGATTGATCATCCCCATGTCTGTCGGGCAACAATCAGCAATCCAGGAATCCGTTCCATGTACAACCGCAAATTTTAATCCTCTAGAACGCCCGCGGGCATTGTTCCTCCCTCATACACATGCGACTCTGTTGACTCTTGTTCATTTTCTGTACACATCGACTCTCCCCCCCCCAAACCATGTACAAAGTACACCTCAGATCTTGTGCTCGCTCCTGCAGATTGCGCGGCCTTACCGAGTTGAGGGGCTACTGGAGGCTGTCGTTGAGCGGCTGCACCAGGTTCTGGATGGCAAGAACGCTGCTGCAGTTTTTAATGCGGCCGCTATGGCTGCTGGCGGTGGTGTAGCGATATACGGTGGGCTCGCAGTACCAAGAAAGAGTATCGACGGAGTGATAAGCAACGATAATGCAGGCGATGCGGAGGCATGGAGGGGAGGAGTCAGTAGTGTGATCGGGCTGCAGAAAAGAGGGCTTAGGGGCCTCATGGAAGGTCGTAGGATAAGAGAACGTGCAAGAAGTATGGGAGGAGGACGGCAGAGCGAAACTGGTATGGTTCCGGGGTCATTTGGAGTTGGTGCGAGTTGAGTAGAAAAAGGACAAATAGAGGCGAAGGCGTTATGTGCGAAGGATTGATTGCAGGATATGCGGATATCAACAGTTATTTTCATTGATTTTTTATCGTTTACTTCGGTTGGTACGGGTATGATTAAGATTTCGACCTCAATTTAGTATATCCTCATTACTGTTGGAGCTTGAAGAGTACAGAGATACGAAGGCATGTATGCTTTGCAATTTTTTTGGATGTCAAATGGTTTAATATTGTATTCCGGAATTTTATATCTTGGTTTTGTTGTAACGTGACATTTCACAAAAATTGAGCTGGACGGCGTTTATTCAATTGTCTTGCAATCAGACGTTCATTCGCTAAGCCCAGGGTATTTGGTGGAGCTTGTGGACAATCCGTCAACACCTAATATAGTAGAGGAATCCCAGGTGACAGGTCGGCTGCGAGATTATTGATTCAGTAACGTTTACTCATTATACAAACAACAACCAGCTGTTAGAACAACAAGGCAAGCAGATATTCGGAATCAGTAAGCTTTCTTCTATCAGTATACCCACCTGCGAAAATCCAACCCACTATCCGCAGTTTTGGGTGTTTTTACACTCCATATTCAAAAGTGACGGTGATCCGCTTAGTCAGCGCCCCACGACTCGATTTGGTACGGTATCGGGTGAAATAAAAAAAATCGACAACTAGACTAGCTACCACCTCCTATTTAAAAATACAAGTATTTTTAGAGAACTAAAAAGATAAATGGGAAGAGAAAATATAAATAGTAAATATTAATGCTTGGTTTTTTGTTTTTATTTATTTAAATGATTTGATTACTGTTTCTAGGTAGAAAATCATTTATGCAACATGAAGGTTATGAAGTTAGAAGACCTATCCCCAGCAGTAACCATCCACGCACCAGGATAACAAGGCAAAGATACAAAGAAAAACAAATAAACCAAACCTATATGGTCCGTGCAGACTTTAACCTGGACCAATAAAATATGGATGTGGAACGCAACTGATTTGCCAAATCTCGAGTGATTTTCTGTGATCGTACTTTTCTCCATTGAGAGCATAAGAATATCCAGTACCTCTCCACAACCACTGCGCCTATTGACTAGCCCTTTTGGAAAAAGATTCTCGGGTGGTATTAGAACTCAAAACAGGCCCCGTTCTAGCTGTATTACAACTTTCTTACATGAGAAAATGTGTATTTTGTGACAAGAATCTACCAACGATAGAGATAATTTACATACCAGTATTATTCTTAAGATGAACTAAGGCCTTATTAAAGCTATTATCAAGTGTTTCCAGCCCATACTGTAGCCCGTCTATAACTTTTATAAGCCTTGTTTTTAAACTCTTTAGATCCAAATGAACCATAATTCTATAGACCCCCATAATTTTTAAGAACTTAGCCTGTTATACCTATACCTTTTGAAGGAGTTCCTGGCCCTGGAGTTACCCTATCTTTGGAGTTACCCTACTTTAGCACCTTCCGGATCGGGACTGGAGCCTGTTACCCTGCCTCCAATCCTTCCAGTAGGTATAGTATTTAGAGAAGGAGGGACAGCACCAAAAAGACTTGTCCTAGAGGGTAAAAGTAACCCCTAGGCCGTCAAGCAAAACCGTCCGGCGGAATAGGACCTGGAGGGTATGTAGGGGAAGGGCCTGGCTTCGCTGTGGTTCAATCAGATTGCGAATCGGACCAAAACTAGCAGAGTGACAGGCTGACAAAGATAAGAGCACGCAATGCTACACGTTTCATGGATTACAATGGGTAATGGATTAGGGTTCGGTTAGAATGGTTGCGGTGGATAATAGGTTTTGTTTGTAATGTTTTGTTGTTTGGTTATGAGTCATGGGAAGAAAAGCAGGGTATATAAGGGATGGATTTTGATCATTGTTATGTTTTCTCTTTCTTTCCTTAAGCAACGTTCTCGTTTCACTTCTACTGTATTACTTTAATACTACCTTGATTCTACCTCAGAATCCACGCGGTCGCTGTCTGTATCACACTGCACTTAACTCGCCTTGAGTTAGACCCCTCGTAGGTCTTGTAGAAACATTGCACTCTTTGAATGGATTAGAACTTCGCTTAAGTAGCACTGCTCACCTTCAGGGATACTGAAGGGCTTAACGAAGCGCTGAACCGTGAGAACGCGACGATTCAGATAGGCGAAATGATTGTTTCGAAGAGACGAACACAATAAAGACGAATACCTAACTCCCGTGCTACCGACATGCATACTGCTCGGAGAATTGTGGATTGGAGCCAGGGAACTCAATAGGGTATCTGGTATGGAGATAAGGCGGAGTGGTTTCATGTTATCGTAGTAGTTAGTACCTCTACACCACACCATACTCAAATATAGTAGAGAGGAGGCATTATAAATACTCTCGCAGTGGATGTAAACTCTGAGTTGGATTATTAGCGACAAGGAATGAGCCTTATCAATATTATATTGTTTCTAGCAAATAATCACTTCCGTACAATTTACTATTTTATTTGTGAATTACTTTCATCTTGCTTAGCAAGGCCTTGGCCCTTCAGTGATAATTATTAACCTTACTATTGGAAGTTTTTCAAGGAACTTTGCTCCATCCCTACCTTGAACCATATGGTTATCTTTTAGTGGTTCATAAGAAACAGTTAGGACTTTTGCCTGTGTATTGTGTTGCTGATAGCAACCAGACAAGTTATAGTGTCTAGGTTGTTATTTAAAGCTTCATGGAGATTTCCTGTGCGGTAAGAAGTACTGGTCTTACAGTATATTTATAGGCATATCAATACTTCGGTTATTCAACTACAATGGTGGATGTATTTGTGATGGATACAGACATGTCTGACGGCTCCAAGGATCCCATCTCGAAACACTCTTCGAAGAACTCCTTGGCCCATCGAAGGTCTACCCATCTCACAAGAACCCCTAAGTCCTTCATTCCAAAACACTTCACGCCTCATCTGCAATTCCTACGGAGCACTGCTCAGATTGAGGATGTTCATCCATAGTGTGACAATCTCATGATCATGCTAAACCAAGCCTTTAGGCACGTTGTACTAAGGCAAGAAGAGGCACAGGCAGGAAACACCATTGCCCTAAACCAACTTAATTCACAGGTTCAAAATCAATATCTAAGCCTAACCCATATTCAGCAGCGCATGGCAGACCAACAAGAGTTCTCAGCTGAGGAACTAGCCCGTATCGAGGTACTAGTTCACGGTCTAGGTAGTAATATTGGTCTGGCCCAGCAACAGCAAGGACATGAGGCACACCAGAGCATTGCAAGGGTGGAAACGGTAGTTGAAGCTATAGTAGGGGAAACAGTAGGAAAAATGCAGAGACAACGAAGTCAGCTTAACGATAAGGGAGTGTTACTCAGTCAGATCACTCAACGAATTCGGGCCAAGTCTGAACTACTGGCCCGATCAGAAGCAGGCCTCAGTGGCTCTATTCATGCACCCCAACTGCCTCCCACTAGAAGTGAGAAAGGAAAGGAACCAGCCCAAAGAGAACAAGGTGAACCCTCCATCAGCAAAAACTTCTCAGATCTGAGAATGCTAGCCAGGGGTCCTGAGCACGCCACCCGCTCCACCCCTGGTCCTGGCGCATATGGTGTCGCCTCAACTGTCTAAGATTGGGCGCTTTGACTACAGGGGGTCTGTGGAGCTCGCTAAACCTCCTATACAAGCTCCTGGAGCACGCTGAACTTCCCATACTGTGGGCCATACACGCTTGTGGAGCATGTTGAACCCCCCATACCAGCTCATGGAGCACCATGGACCAGGTACAGCAAGCCATGGACCATTGTGGATCTCCTTGAGCTTCAGAGCTGCGCTCTAGGAACAGCTCTCCAACCCTGACCCTAGGGACTTGGAGATTTTTTCTGCTTCACCAGCAACCGCTATTCCTTCCCCTATTCCACCCCCCTATTCCTTCCCACCTCCCATACATACCACCCGTCCTCCATACCTACCACCCCCCCATACCCATACCCACCCCCCTTCTCTGCTCCAAACAGTCTTGTTCTCGCTAATAGAGGTGTCCTATAGAGCTTGCTTTCAACTGCTTTGCAGGTCTCGCTCCGCTGCCTAGCAGGTCTCGTTCTTGCTGCCTAGCAGGTCTGGCTCACACTGTAACGGGGGTAGTCCTACTGCTCTGTAGTGGGAATAGGTATAGGAATACGGCCGCTGCAAATACTAGAAATCAGATTGAGATGTTAAGAGTATTTGTGTGCAAAGTGCTCAATAATCTTAAGGGCTCCACTCGGTAGTATTCTGCCTGATGAGACTGGGAAGAAGAGCAACAGGTGGCAGCGTCATGCACTATCTTTATAGTGCTGCTGACTTGCTGTCCTCTTTCTGTTCTACTCTGCTGGGGGCCCATCAAGACCCTGAGAACATGCCAAGCTATTGCGAGCGGGGCACCTCAGGATTCAACTAATGATCACTTCGGCGCTCTCCGTCACTCCTTGGTTATTCTGTCCAGTTGGACGTTCTAGATCCGCCAGCTGCATTCCATGCCTATGCTGGATGCTGGAATCGGGGCTGATCAGTCTACTGTTGCATGTGAAGTGTCCTGCACGTAATAGTTTCCCTATTGCCAAACCAATGGCTTTAGGCCGCTAGTACATGCATAGATGGATTGGGAACGCCACCACAGGAGCTTCCTGTGTCTGGTATCACTGGAGATATATCATTGACTTGTCAGCTAATGCTATTCTCACTGGTTCCACTCCATTGGAACAGCAGGGTAGCAGGTATCCTCTAGCATGTGGTAGCTACACCACTCATGCTGATCCTTACTACCTCTCTGCTTGCCCGGTACTATTATGCTTCACCGCAGGTAACAGTTATTGTAGATCCGTTACAGGGGGTGAGGGAAGGGGGGCGAGGGAAGAGGAGACAGGGGGGTGAGCAAGCAGGGGTGGGGAGCGGGGGCAAGGGAGGGAAGTGTCATGCAAGGGAGGAGGGAGAGTATGAATATAGTCAACGTCAGCCTCACTTTCAACCTTGACAACTAACAGGGTAGGAATATTAACAGGAGCGGCAGACTCATAACCCCTCCGATAAGAATCAGGAGACTCCCTTTGCCTGATTTTACTCCTGGAGCTGTGATATCCCCCTCTCTCGATATCCCAGATTCGTTTTCGAGACTGCTGTTCACCCATAACGTCCTCCTTGTCCTTGTAACGGTACTACCATTAGTTACATGTCATGAGCAGTATTATCTTAGTCTTGTGCAGTCATTGAACTTAGTAGGCAGCGGGAGCCCGGCACTGCAGGGTAACAGCTGGGAGCCAGTTACCCTACCTTGTAGGGTAACCACAATGGCCCAGTTACCCAACTTTAGTTGGAGAAGTGGAGTATGGCGCGGGGTCGCTCCCATGTGCTACACCACCACTCCATGACGCATATGACCTACGAGGTAACACCAGGAGGGGTTCTGCCAACGGGCAACCACTACCGGTGCAAGACTTGGATGGTGGAGACTCTCTTCTGTAGGCCAAGAACTCTAGGTACGTGACTAGCTGATGATAACATTTCAGACACTCATGGCAGTTGGATTGGATAGCACTTGAGGTTACCCATCAGCAAAAACCACTGGCGTAGCAGGCGCAGGCGATCCAGTACAAGCCAACACATGTAGAGGGCTCAGAAGAAGTCTCCAGACATTTCTATTGGGTGCTACTAGCCCCACTGTGACAGCAAAGCCATCCTAATCCATATTATTGGAAAAGGGAGAACATGGGCTGAAAAAGCGCGTCCCGGAGGGTAAAAGTAAACCCCGGGTCGTCAAGCCAACCTGTCCGGCGGACCGTGTCCCGGAGGGTATATGAGGGAGCGCCTGTGAAAAGATGAAGTCAATCGGACAAGTATTGGCTGAGTTATGAGCTCCTGAAGTTGCCTGCTTGGAATGTTGCCCTGACACCTGCCAATCGCCTTGGAGCAATGACAGGCCCCCAGGCTGACGGCAGAGAGGTGAGGAGACCGCAGAAGCGGATTCTCACGGTTCGATCCCAGTCTAAGCCCTTCTGTATCCCAGAAGGTGAGCAGAGCTACTTAGACGAGGAACGTTGCGATAAGAGTAACAGAGTGTTTCTACAGGTCCTACGGGGTCTAACTCAAGGCGAGTTAAGTGAGAGAATGTCTTTACAGCGACGGCGACAGCGAGGATTCTGAGGTAGAATCGAGATAGTATTAAAACGATACAACAGAAGTAAAGTGAGAACGTTGCTTAGAAGGAGAAAGAGAAAAGGACACAAGCGAAGAAAATCCATCTCTTTAAATACCCCGCTTTTCAACCAACATGACTCATACCTACAAATAACCGACAACAGCCAAAACACAAAGACATTATAACTTTTAACCGAAACCACAATCCCTTACTAAATCCCTGACACAACTAATCCTTTGTATCCGTGAAAGTTGCCCCCCCCTTCAAGCGTGAGCTCCTGCGAACGAGAGGTAATTCCATAGGAGTAATACTGAGAAAGGCATCGAGAGCAGCAGTGTCTTCAAGGTCTTCAGCCGGTTCCCAGGTGGGGTGAGCATAACCTGTCCATTCGACGAGGTACTGTTGTTTTCCACGATATACTCGTCGATCCAGTATGTTTCGATATAGTATTCTTCCTGGTCATTAACAACAACAGGAACAGGAGGAGGAATTATTTGACCGGGAAGGGCATCTTGGGCAGCGGGTTTCAGTAGAGAAACATGAAAGACGGGATGATATTTGACCGAACTTGGGAGGTCGATCTCGTAGGCAAAGGGCGACACTATTTTCTTTATCGCGTAGGGTCCCATCCATTTCCAGTCTAATTTTCTGGCATTACGGGTAGTTCGGATATTCTTCATTGATATAAAGACTTGATCCTTAACTTGGTAAGCCGGGGCGGGTGTACGGTGTTTATTCGTAGCGGTTTCCTGGATATCTTGAGCAACTCTTATCTGAGTTCGTAGATAGTCGTAGAGTTCTTGCATCGTTTGGCTGAACGAGGCAGCGTCCAGGCTTTGTACACTGGCTTTAGTTGGAAGGATCGTGGTATCGAAACGAGGATGGTACCCATAGTTAGCGAAAAAGGGGGAAACTTTGGTGCTAGCTGACTCCTGGTTATTTGCCGAAAACTCAGCCATTGGCAACCACTTAACCCAATCTTCCTGTTGATAGGATACATAGGAACGCAGGTACTGTTCCATCACGGCATTCAATCTCTCCGTTTGTCCATCGGTCTCAGGGTGGAAAGCTGTCGACATTCGAGCTTGGATTTCAAGTCGTTGGCAGAGGTCTCTCCAGAAGTGCGCCGTAAACTGAGTTCCTCGGTCGGATGTAACAAAATTAGGTAAGCCGTGTAGCTTCCAGATATGTTGTAGATAGAGGTCCGCTATATCTCGGGAATTAACAGTAGTGTTACAGGGAATTAGGTGTCGCATTTTCGATAAGCGATCAACGACTACCATAATCGCATCATAACCATCTGATTCCGGGAGGCCTGTGACAAAGTCCATTGAAATCTCTTGCCAAGGACGGTTTGGGATAGGCAAAGGGCGAAGGACGCCTTGGGTTCGTTGGGTCGTAGGTTTTGCTTTCTGGCATATATGACAGTTACGAACGTACCTGCCGATTGATTCTCGCATTTTTGGCCAATAGAAGCTTCTAGAAAGAAGTTCAAAGGTCTTGTCTCGTCCTGGGTGTCCTGCCGCTGGAATATCATGATGTCTTCGAATAAGCTCAAGTCTAAGAGGATCGAAATCGGGAACATAGAAACATTCTCGATAACATAGGAGGCCTTGATTATTACTGCATTCGCTTAGGGTAATTTCCTTTGACTGTTGTTCTTTATTTTCCAATGCTACGAGTATTTTTTGAGGGAATCCATCAGTATCATAACCTTCTTTAAAGAGTTTTAGAAGGGGGGCGTCCAGTTCAGCGGCTTCATTTGATAAAGAAGCCGACAACAAACTTAGCTTAGGGTCCACATTTTCCTTCTTTAATACCACTTGGCTTTGGTGTGCCAATCGTTCATCCCCTTCCTTGGGAAGATCTCCTGATCTTCTGGTCAATGCGTCTGGTTTTCCTCCTTGACTGCCTGGGCGATAGGTGATCACAAAATCGAAGCGGGAAAGGTATTCCGCCCATCGTGCTTGTCGTCGATTCAACTGTTTTGTACTCATAAAATACTCAAGATTTTTATGATCGCTTATTACGTCGATGGGGTGTTTAGAACCCTCGAGTTCCGGGCGCCATTCTTCGAATACCCTAATGATAGCTAGCAGCTCTTTATCGTATATCTCGTAATTGCATTCAGCTGGTGAATGTTTTTTCGAGAAAAAGGCAACTGGGTGTAGGATTCCAGCGTCATCATATTGTGAGAGTACCCCTCCGGATACGAAATCAGAGGCATCTGTTTCCACGATGATTTTCTTGTCCGGATCAAAGTGGATTAGGATGGGAGCAGTGGTAAAAGCGTGTTTAAGATTCTCGAAAGCTATATCTGCTTCAATAGTCCATTCGAATACAATTCCTTTCTTGGTGAGTGCCGTGAGAGGAGAGGCCAGCTTAGAAAATCCCAGGATAAATCGACGGTAGAAATTGGCGAAGCCTAAGAAAGCTTGAACATCTTTTACGCTTTTCGGTGTTCCCCATTCTCGCACGGCTTTGAGTTTTTCTTCATCCATTTTAATGCCATCGGGGGTAAGGATAAGCCCTAGGTACTTAGTTGTCTGTACTTCGAATTCGCATTTCTCCGGCTTAAGTAGGATGTCATTGTTCTTGAGCGTCTGCAGTACCTTCTGTACATGAATCTGATGTTCCGCAAATGTATCGCTATAAATCAGGATGTCATCTAGGTAAGCCGTACAGAATATATCCAAATATTCAGTAAGACAATCATTTACAAATCGCTGGAAGGTTCCTGGGGCATTGGTTAGGCCGAATGGCATGACTTGATATTCGTATAAGCCGTAACGGGTACGGAAGGCTGTTTTCCACTCATCTCCTTCCGCAATGCGTACTTGATGATAGCCGTCTCGAAGGTCTAGTTTGGTATACCATTGTGCTTTGGCTAATCGATCTAGCGTTTCTCTGATGAGCGGGGAGGTATACCGGTCCTTGACAGTGATTGCATTTAGGCCTCGATAGTCCACGCAGAGTCTCAATGAGCCGTCAGCTTTCTTTACAAAGAGGACGGGGGATCCGGCAGGGGAAGAACTGGCGCGAATAAAGCCCTTTTCCAAGTTATCCTCGATGTATTTTTTGAGAACAATAAGTTCCTCTCGGGACATTCCATAAAGGGGGCCAAACGGTGCGTCTTTGCCTTCCATTAGCTGTATCTTATGATCGTACGAGCGTCGTGGGGTAAGCCTTGGGCTTTGCTCTTATCGAACATATCTAGGAATTCGTGGTACTTGGGTGGTATCTTTGCCTTCCATTCTTCCTTGCTGGTTTTTTTCTAGGATTTTATTGATCTCGTAGAGGGACATGGCATAGGCTTGGGAAGAGTGTTTTCGTGCGAGAGTCCTGAAGCTGGCGGCACCGATGAATGATACGTTAAGTCTGGGAGGAGCGGGGATCGAGGGTGTTGATACAGGGGGTAGGCGAGGGGCACAGCGGGTGGTGCAGAGTTTAGAATTAAACTCAATGCGTTTATCGGCGAAGTGAAGGTGAACATCATGATGGTTCATCCAAGGAATTCCTAATACTAGGGGATAGTGTCCTAGTTGGGTTACAAAGCAGGGGGCTTGTTCCTGGTGTTGTTGGATGGATAAATTAATGTTGGCGAGGTGAGTAATATCTCCTGAGGCAACTGGGCGGCCATCGATCACTTCAAGTTGTCTGGGTATTTTTAGAGGAGAGAGTGGTAGAGAGTGGTGACTCGCGAAATTCTTGTCGATGAATGCAAATCCAGAAGCTCCAGTGTCTAATAAAGCGTGTGTTTTGATGATTTTATTATTATGGGAAATGTTGCATGAAACTACAAAATGTTCCCCATCTAACTGATCCTCCACGCTTAAACTAGAAACTGAAAACCCGGAAATTGAAAATGCAGACAAAGGAGAAGAGAACGGAACCAAGGCAGGGTCACTGGTCAGCCTTGGTTGGACTAGTTTAAAGCCTCGCTTGAGGCGCTGGCGGATTCTAAAGCAAAAAACTGAGGGGGGAGAGGCGGTGGCGGTAAGGAGGAGGCCGGAGGCGTGCGGTTAGCGGGTGGTGCGGTGAGAGCCCCTCTCATCGTTGGTTTCTTTGGGGCGGAAGGGCAGTTGGCATAGGAGTGATCCGGGGCGGCGCAGAACATGCATTTGCCTGTGGAACGGCGCCATTGCTTCTCTTCTTCCGATAGCTTCCTTCTGCCGTTGACCATAGTGTATCTTTGGTCCTGAGGGGGGCGAGAAAGGTTGCTAGTACGTCCGAAGGAGAGATCCATGGGGGCTAGGCCCCCTGGTACAAATGACGAGGCAGGGACAAAAGGGGTCATTGCATTGGTGGAGGCGCTGAATTGCCCCATATTTTCTCGATTGTTTCCCCGTTTCTCTGCCTTGCGGGCTCGGATGCGGTTGTCCATTCGGGTGAGAACTAGAACCATGTTGTCGAGGGTTGTGGGGGTAGCGGCGGCGAAGACCATAGCTTCCTTCAGTTCTTCCGACATACCGTGTTCGAGGGCATCCATCTTTGAGTTTTCGTCAAAGTTCAATTGCCCCATGATGCGCTGAAAATCTGCCAAGTAGGCGGAGAAGTCTCGTTTGCCTTGCCTGAGTTGATGTAGTTCTCGGCGGGCTGTACCGGTGGGGTCGGGGTCACCAAAGGCGGTTTCCAGGGCGGCGATAAGGGCGGCGGCGCTGGTCCAGGTTGTGAGGCCTGAGGGAAGGACCGTGTGTCGAACTTGTTCCAAGGCTGCTCCTTCCAACCGGTTGATTGTATAGAGAATCATGGTATTCTCATCAGCGAATCTGTCTCGGTTAACTGCAAGTTTTGAGCGAAGTTGGAGGATGAAACCAGGGAGCTTTGCTCTGGATCCGTCGAATTTCTCTGGATCCGGCATTCGTTCGGAGCGGTGGATGGTGGCTGATGGCGGTGGAGGAGTGGCAGTAAGATTTGGTGGGGCCGGGGGAAGGGAGAGGGCTGCGCGGGCTTCGTTTCGTTCACGACGTAGTCGGTCAATGAGGGTTGAGGCGTCACTGACCCGTTGGTCTTGTTGTTGAGCGTGATGGTTGGCATTGTTCGTTTGGATCTGGGCAGTGTTGAGCTTTATTTCAAGCTCTTGTGTTCCTTCTTGTAAAACATCAATCTGATCTTCGAGGGCCTGATTGAGTTCCCGGAGTCGATTATACAACTCAACGGGGTCATCTCTATAGGCCTGGGCGAATGCTTCTTTTGTAGGGAAGCGGGGTGCGGTGACGGCGGCTCCTTCAGAGGAGGAGGGGACAGGGGCGGGGGAGCTCATTGTTGCTTCGGCGTAGGAGGTGTAGATGGGACAAGCAACGTAATCTCACGGTTCGATCCCAATCTAAGCCCTTCTGTATCCCAGAAGGTGAGCAGAGCTACTTAGACGAGGAACGTTGCGATAAGAGTAACAGAGTGTTTCTACAGGTCCTACGGGGTCTAACTCAAGGCGAGTTAAGTGAGGGAATGTTTTACAGCGACGGCGACAGCGAGGATTCTGAGGTAGAATCGAGATAGTATTAAAACGATACAACAGAAGTAAAGTGAGAACGTTGCTTAGAAGGAGAAAGAGAAAAGGACACAAGCGAAGAAAATCCATCTCTTTAAATACCCCGCTTTTCAACCAACATGACTCATACCTACAAATAACCGACAACAGCCAAAACACAAAGACATTATAACTTTTAACCGAAACCACAATCCCTTACTAAATCCCTGACACAACTAATCCTTTGTATCCGTGAAACGGATCCTTCTGCCGATGCAGTATTCTGCAGCAGGCTCTGTCGCTTGGAATGTCCGCATAATCCCCAGGCTTGAGTCTACCATGCAGTACGACCAGCCGTCGGAGGTAAGCGTTCTCTCAGTGACAGAATGCAAACCTGCCGGAGTAGAACCTGAGCGAATAAGTACAGGTTGGTTCAAGGCCGTGGGTCTGGATTACTAGTATAAAAGTATTGAGATCAAGGCCACCTGTAAAGTATCCACATCTTCCACACGATAGTAGCAATAGAAAGTTACCTGCGACAGCGAAACCTTATTTATATTAAGTTTGGCGAGCTACAACTTTGTGCTGAAGCAATTATCTTTATCCATTATACACATACACATATTCCATGGATATGCTCCTGAGTCCTTGTCTCTAGGAGGGTCCCTGTTACATTGTTACCCCAGGTGGCTTGAACAACCACTATAGATGGACCCACAAAAAGCGGCACAAGGATCATGCTAGATTCAATGAAGACGAAACGGACAATGAGCATTTTGGGCTAGAGGAAGACCGAGCAGGGGTAGAGGAGGATGATCTTCCGCCAAAGCCAGTTTCATGGATGGTTGTTTTGTTGGTTGGTTAAGTACATGGGTGCATGGTCGCTAAAGTTTTGTTCTTGTTCTTTGTGTTTCCTTTGGTCTCCTTTGCCATGAGTCATGCGTTTGTCATCGAAGGGTTGGATTGTTGGTATATAAGCGAAGGGTGTTCCCCTCTTGTTGTACTTTTCCTTCTCTTCTCTTCAAGCAACGTCTTCTATTGTCACTCTCCTTGTATCCTACAATACAAGCCTGGATTCCAGTAGTCCATCTTCTTCGCCGTGATTTGGATAGCATCTGGATCCAGCCACTACATCAACGTAGTGCCTTTGTCAGAGTCACCTTGACTCTTCATAGACGTAGAGCCTGTGGAATCTTTGCACAAACTCCTGTTGTTAGTTTCTGTTCAAGTAGCACTGCTCACCTTTGGGAATACCAATGGGCTTGACGAAATCTCACGCATTGAGAGTCAGTCAGCTTTCCTAAAGCGGGTATCCCTCTCTCGTGTCTTCTACTACCACAACCGTGCGATGACCCTGACTGGAATCCTTTGTTTCCTTTCAAATCAGGGCACTGGATGCTTGATTGCATTAAATGGGGTTTGTAGGGGCAAAAGGTACGGTGCGGCGCTGGAGGCCATTAAAAAGCTGTCGGATGTTGTTCAGGCGCTTTCTACCGATCAAGTATTCTGTTCGATCATGCAGTCCCCAGACGTATAGGCTTTGTACCTAGGGTGGGAAAAAGGGAATTGTATTTATTAACACTGTCCACACTTCAACATCAATTAATCGTTATTTAAGCATTAGTATAGATACATGTATTATGTACTCATGTTTGCATTCCCCTTCTCTCAAACAAATAAAAATGCACCCACAGCTATCATAATTCCGATTAAGGTATGCAATCAAGCTTTAATGGCGGGAAGATAAAAGAAGGCCCACAATAGTGCAAGTAGCCAAGTGGTGGGCATGTCAGAGGGAATGGCAGAGTGCACGGATATAGGCGAGCATGGCGAAAGCCCATGGTAATAGCAAAAGCAGAGGTAGCATTCAAAGCATACCAAAAGTATCACAAAAGTCTTTGAGAAGGCTCGCTAAAGCAGTGAAATGTCTCGGAAACCTAGAGGAGGCTTGCGGTTTTTTTTTTTTTTTGTTTAAATCATTTGATTGTTGTTTCTAGGTACAAAACCGCTTATGCAACACGAAGGTTATGAAGTCAAAAAACCTATCCCCACCAAGTAAACACCCTTATCCGCCTGGGTAACCAAAGAGAACACAAAGGAAAAGCGAACCAATTATTTCCAAAAAAACAAGACAATGTTCCTGCGATAAAACGACTTAAGGGTGCAGGGAGAGTTGACAGTGTATGCCTATGAGAGTAAAGAAACTTGCAAACAACGGCCAACGAAACAATGAGAAACCATAGAAAAAAGTCCATAGTAAAGCTACAAAGGAAGCAGAGAGTAGCCAGGAAAAGATTCCAATCAAAGTTAGTAGGGGTTGGGAAAGTATAGGTGAAGTGACCTAAAGGTCCATCTGGTCATCTGCTGGAGGGGGCTGTGAGGCCTTTGAGGGGCGTGATGGGCAGCTGTTCAGGTGTGACTCATGGGGTCCGTCACAGTTGACACACTTAACAAGAGTGTGAGAGCAGGGGCGGCCTTTGGTTGAGCAAGTGAGGGTGGGGCAGGTTTTTTTTTTTTTTTGTTTAAATCATTTGATTATTGTTTCTAGGTACAAAACTGCTTATGCAACACGAAGGTTATGAAGTCAAAACACCTATCCCCAGCAGTAACCATCCACGCCCCAGGATAACAAAGGAAAGAGACGAAAGAAAATAAGTAAACCAAACCTATAGGCGGGCGTATAGGGAAGTGACCCCAATGATCATAACAATGATCCCGCAATAAATGACTTTAATAAGTAAGGAGATGTAGCAATTTAAGTACTAAAAAGTAAGGAAAAAGAAGATGAAGAAACAGAAACTGCAGAAGATAGTTGATCCGAGGTTCCAGTGAGTGATAGGGGGTACCAGGTATTCCACTTAGGTGGGTAGCCGGTCATGGTGTGGCGATATATAGTTGACGATCGGTTGCAATTGTATAGGATCGTTCCAGATGTCCTCAATAGAGATTAGGTCAGGGATGAACTTTTCTCTGGCTTCTGCCCTAGCGGGGCAGCGGAGGATGGCATGCTCAAGGTCTTCGTCTTCCTCTTGGCATCTGGGGCAGCATTTGGAGAGGCCCTGGGAGTGCCAGGACTGGTGTGCGGCGAGGTAGCTTTTGTGGGCCCGGAATTGGTGTAGTCTCCCACTCATAAATCGATCTAATCTCATGAAGGTTGGTGCAACGTTGGAGAGAGGGGTGGTGTAGTAGCTGGGTGGGGGGCGTGAAGTAGCCCAAAGAGTCATGGTAAGGTCATAGACCATCTCTGGAGTGATGATGGGTGGTTCAGAGGAGGGTGTGAGGTTGCCTTGTAGTGCGTTGTTGATCATAACACACAGTTGGTCAATTGGGAGTGGCTTGTTGGTTTTGGCTTTGGATGTCCATGTTTTCAGGTTTGTTGAGATGCCTAGGAGTAGGTGGCGGTGTGATGGTGCTCTGAAGGGGTCCTGAAGTGGGAAATTACTGGGAAACCTGCCTGAGACGGGATTGTGGTGTGGTGATGCAGCCATGCTGCGAATGGCAAATTGGAGATGGTATTTGTAGCAAAGTACATTGATTGGAAGCGAGGCCGCATTGGGACATAGGGTGAGTGAATTAGTTGATGTGAAGCAGTTGGTGACCCAGCGAAGTACTTTGTCCCAAAGGCGTTGGAGAAGGGTGAGGGAGGAGTTGCTGGGTGTGAAGACAGCAGAGCCATAGAGCATTGTGGGGAGGATGACAGCCTGGGCCAGTCTTCTGTTATTGTATGAGGTGAGTCCTGTTTCAGCTGGAGACAGGCAGCGGAGGAGAAGAAATGTTTTGTTAGCTTTCAAAAAGCGTTGTTTGAAGTGATGGAATGGTGACAAATTGGCTTCAAACCAAAGGCCAATCCATTTGACGACTTTGAGAGAGAAGAAGAGATTGTTATTGAGGGAGATGGGGAGATTGCAGAAAGGCGATTGATCTCTTTCTGTTCTCCAATGAATGAAATCTGTTTTGGTGATGGAGAAGGAGATGTCTAGTACTGATCCCACACGTTGTAGGTAGTTCCAGGCTCGTTGGAGTTGTTGTATGTTGGATCTTTCTGAGGAAGATGCAACAGTGAGGCTGAAGTCGTCAACATAGGAGAGGGTAATTCCTTTTGCTAGCTTGACCTGATGGAGTGGAGCGACATAGATGATGAAGAGGAGTGGGGAGATTGGTGAACCCTGAGGTACACCCATGTCTATTGGTTCAAAGGTGAAAGGACTACCTTTGAAGAGTAGGCGGCAGAATCTATTGGAGAGGAAGGAGAGGACCCAGTGAACAAGGTATTCAGGAGTGTCTTTTTTCCTCAGTTGCTTGGCGAGGGTGTTGGCTCTGATGTTATCAAAGCCTCCTTTGATGTCTAAAAAGAGTGATGAAACCTTGCGTCCAGATGCCTGAAGTAGTTTGATTTCGTGGAGAAGTGTTGTTCCAGCATCAGAGATGCTTCTGCCTGGGAGTGATCCTAGTTGATTGGGGTGGATGAGGCCAGCAGTGAGAGCATGGTCATAGAGGCGGAATGCAGCAATACGTTCCAAGATCTTGGAGATTGTTTCCAAGAGAACAATAATGCGGAAAGAGGATGGTTCACTGTAGGAAGGTTTGCCGGCTTTGGGTAGGACAATGCCGTTGGCTGCTTTGAGTGAGCTGGGGTGGATGCCATATTGTAAGAGGGGGGTGAGAAGTGATGCAATTGCTTCAGGATTAAGAGTGTGGATGTGTTTCCAGACTCCATATGGGATTTGGTCTGGGCCTGGGGTGGAGGTGTTGGAGGATTTGCTGAGTGCTTTGGATACTTCTTCTGTTGTAATGGGGGGTATGTTATGGTGGAGGAAGCATGGAGGAGTAGGTGTTGGTGGTTGTGGTGGGAACAAGTGTGAGATAAGTGCTTTGTTGAGTTGGTTGAAGGAAGTGATGTTTGGGAAGAAGGGGAGGTTATCAGCATCTTTAGGTTTTTTCATCTGGTTGGCTGCCCAGAGGTCTTTAACACCAGCATTGCTGATGAATTCATTCCAGTGTTTTGCTTTGGCCTTTGTAATTGCGCCAAAGTATGCATACCTTGCTGATTTGAGTTCGAAGTTAGTTGCCATTCCCTTTTTGAGGTCTCTGGCAACTGAGTGAAATATAGTGCGAAGTTGTGAAATGTTAGGTGTCCACCAGGCTTTTGACCATTTGGAGGGACGTTTGGATGGAGTGCATGCAACAATTGGCTGTGTTAAAGCTTTAAGATTATCGTTGAACCATGTTTGGATGTCGTTGGTGATGGGAGAGGTTGTGAATGCTTCAACTGTTGTTTTGAGCAGAGGCCAGGGAGTGAGGACCCAGTTGGGTGAGGAAGATGATTGCCGGAGATGTGGTTTTTTGATGGTGATAGAGATGACAGTGTGGTCGGAGCCTGAGGCTGGGAGTTTGTTCTGCCATTTGGTGATGTAGGGTGAGAGTGGTGTATTAGCAAAGGCTAAATCAATTACTCCATTTCTTCTGTTTGGGTTGGGGGAGTATCTGGTAAAAGATCCAGGGGTGTTGAGGAGTAAGTAGCCATGTTCCGTGGCCATTTTAAAGTAGGGAGAAGATAGTTAGAGGTCTGATGACTGCAGTTTCCTTTCAGGATCGGTAGCATAATGATGTATGTTGAAGTCCCCTAGGACAAGGGTAGGATGTTGGGATGATGGAAATGCAGTTTCAGGGGAAACTGATCTCAAGTAACGGGATACATGACGATTATAGACACAATAAATGGAGAGAGAGGAAAGGTAACGGCTGAACACAGTGTTAACAAAAGAAATAGAGATGCCACAAAAGTCATTTCTGGAGAATAGCAAAGGAACAAAGGAGACACTGGATTCAAAGCTTCGGAGAATATAAAAGCAAGCAAGTACTTTTTCGCTGGTAGTAGTAGTTGGTGTAATAAGTGAGTAGGCTGGTGCTGCTAGGGGTGTGCCAGCCTCACGATTGGTAGGAGGTTCCTGGATTGCAACTAGCACGGGTGGATTGGAACCAAAGGAGGAAAAAAGTGAGAGGAAAACACTATTGGACCCATTGCAATTGTGTTGTGTGATAGTGAGGGTGGGACAATCTGTTGGTTGTTTTGTCTTCTGCAAGGGGGGTTTGGATGTAGGGTGTCGTTGGTCTTGACTCATCATTAATTTTGGGAAACAAGGCTAACTGGGTCTACCAACCTGTCGTCCTGGGCATGGACTTCAATGGTGGGTGGTGAAAGAGGGCGGGGGGGGATTTTAGAGGCTCTTTGGCGTTGGGTGTCAAATGCATCTACTTTGATAGGGCATTCTGGTGAGGTGGCGGAGTGCTCGTGGCTGTCACAGTTGGAGCATTTGAGGGGTTTGGTTTCGCAGCAATCAGGCACTGGTTTGGTGTTTCCACCCTTTTCGCAGCCTGGGTTGCCACAACGGTGTTGTTCTCTGGTGTGATGTTCTGCACAAAGTGGGCATGTGGGGTGTTTTTGTTTGCAAAGGGGAGCAGTGTGTCTAAAGGTGTAGCAGTTACGGCATTGGGTAATGGGTGAGAAGGAATGCATCTTTTCGCATTTCCTGGAGCGTGAGAAGAGGCGGATTGAGTCTTTGAGTTTGGTGGCTTCTTTGGGAGCAAGGGAGATGACAACTGAGGTGGTGGCTTTATTTCTGTCGGAGAGGGCGGGTTTGAGGTATCTAGCACCTGCAATGACGATTTCGGATGAGTACTTGATGTTTGCTGCCATGGTGGCAAACAATTCTTCATTGGAGTTTGGGAGAGCGTGAACTGGAAGATTGTGGATAACATATTCCATGTGTGTTGGAGCCAGGATGAAGTCATTGAAGTGGTTATCATCCACTGGAAGGGCTTGATTGATTGCTTTGGTGAGGTGGGAGAAGTAGGGAACATAGTCAATTGCAGGTGCGAAGGGTGATGCCAGGATGGAAACAGTGCCGTTGCAGTTGACAGTTGCAGTGAAAGCGAGTGAGACCTTTGCATTAACCTTTTCCAAGGCCTTTGCAATGACGGAGGGGAGGATTGCTGCATGTTGGGAGGAGAGCTCAAATTCTTCTGGGACAGTCCTAGTAGCATAGAATCTGCGTTGCGAGGCAGGAAGTGGTTTGGGTTTGTTGGTTAGGGGAGCTGGTCTGGTTGGCGCTGGGAGTTGGTTTGCAGGTAGGTTTCTGTTGAATCCAGGGTGGGAACGGGCATCCGTTATCTCTAGCTGCCATCTGGCAGTTTCAGAGGGAGACATCCCTTCGCTGGTCAGGGGGAGAGCAGGTGGAACGTATGTAGCTCCATTGCCTTTCCTTTTCTTATTCACCTTGGGAGGGGAAAGGGAGGAGCTGGCAGTTGCAGCAATGTTGGCGTAGGTTTGGTTGGTTTGAGAGGGTTTGGAGGGTGCGGAGATAGTAGTTTTGGCTGCCCCAGTGGCAGCGAGTTGGTTGATGCCATTGAGTGCAGTGGTGTGCAGTGCGAGGACGGAGGAAATATGGTCTGTGTTGTCAGAGATAATTCTCAGGTGGTTGTTGATGAGCTTGTTCTCCTGAATGAGGACAAGGCATAGGGTGAGGACGGCTTGGATATCTGACTTTCCTGTAAAGAGGGAAGTGTGAATAGCGTCAAAAAGTTCTGTGTGAGGATGGATTTGTTCGCCAATCGCTTCACTGAGATTGCTGGCGACAGCGGAGTAGGGTGAGGGAATAATGGGGGTCAAGTTGGAAGGAGGGAGAGTGATTCTGGGGCTGTTGGCTCTGGAATGGTGAGTAGATTGGGGAGGAAGCATACTGCTTCTCATTGGAGTGTGGGGAGTGGGTGCGTTGAACTCCGACATCTTCTTGGATCCTAAGCGAGTTGAGGTGCGGGGTAGTGAAGCCTAATTGTTAAAGACTTTTTGCTGTGTGTAACGCCGTTGCAACACAAAAAGTGGAGTTGAAATTTCAATCAGGGATGATGTAGCGGGGACGGGGGATGTAGCGGGGACGGGGGATGGTAGCGGGGACGGCGGATGTACACGGTATATGGTATGATTCACAGTCCAATGAATGGATAAGCTTTGCAAGGAGGAAGTGAGAGCACTGCTCAAAGTGGTATTATTGCTGGCATTATCGGAGGTAAACCCTAGCAATCTGTCTGCTATATCATATTGATTAAGGATATCTTCGATAATCTTGGCTAGGTTCTCGCCAGTATGGGGCCCATGGATTTGCTCAAAGCCTAGAAGGACTTCTTTCAACTCCCAATTGTCAGTGATATAGTAAGCAAGGACTGCAAGAAGTGCAAGCTTATTGGGGGATGTCCATGCATCTGCTGCAATAGAAACCTTCACTCCCCGAGGGATATCAGCTTTGATTGCAGAAACCACTTCCCTATAGCAATTTAGAAGCTTGCAGTGTATCAAACTCGGAGAGGGAATCAAGATCTTGCAGTTGAGATATCGAAACATCCTCTGGAAGGCAACATTATTGGCTATGTTGAAACCTAGATTGACTGCCAATAGCCCTTGGAGGAAGACGCCATCAAATTCCACTTGGTCGAAAACCTCGGGGACCTTTGCATCGATCACCATCTGCCTGGGAATAGTCTGTGTGAAGAGTGTATTAGCTTTTTTTTAGGATGGCATATGGATAGGGCGTATGGATAGGGTGTATGTATAAGGGAATAGGGCGTATGGATAAGAGCGTATGAAGAGGAGTATGTAGAGGCGTATGGATAGAGATATCACGATACCTTTGTTCCTTTGGCAAACAGCTAAGCAATGGTTAGCGAGCCTGCCTCCTACCCGAGCTTGCTTCTTGCTTGATTGCACTTCCTCGTTGCAAAATGGTCGTTCATGGAGCTGGTGCCACTGCTGGCCGGGTGTGCAATGACCAGAGAGCATACCAAACACTGCACTCCAGGCCATCCTTCCTGGGTTTTGGAGGGTTTGGAGGCTTGTGCTCATTGCACATATCCCTTCCATATGCTTGAACCGCGAAGGTTGGAATTCCAGTAGATTCTCTTTGCCTTATACCTCCCTAAGGATTGTGAAGATCCTGCTGTAGATTCCCACCACTCCTACCACTCGGAATGGTATTTCTCATGGTAGATGTATTGATTTCTAGTTCTTTCAAAGGGAAGACCTCCTTTCTCTCTCCTGTTTGGAGACGGCAAGGGAAAAGTAGTAGGGCCTCCAGGCGTCGGAGAGGACACCGAGGCATCCGCTAAGCCTGAGCTTTCTAGGGCGGATCTAAAGGAGGCAAGCTTCGGCGTACTAGTACTCCTATTGGTTAAAGTCATCTGAGCCTGATGAGAGCGGATTTCTCTAGCAACTCCTTGAGTGGAGCTCTCAGCTCTAGTTGATGAAGCTGAAGACATGTTAGTGGGATAATCGAATATTGTGAGTAGAGGAGCTGCAGAAATACTATTACCTTCTATCTGCTAGGTTTTTTTTTTTTGTTTAAATCATTTGATTATTGTTTCTAGGTACAAAACCGCTTATGCAACACGAAGGTTATGAAGTCAAAAAACCTATCCCCATCAAGTAAACACCCTGATCCACCTGGGTAACAAAAGAGAACACAAAAGAGAAATGACCCAAGTACTTCCAAAAGAACAAGACAATGTTCCTGCGATAAAACGACTTAAAGATGCAGGGAGAATTGAAAGCTTATGCCTATGAGAGTAAGGAGACTTGCAAACAACAGCCAACGAAACAATGAGAAACTTAGAGGAAAGTTCATAGTAAAGCCACAACGGAAGCTGAGAGTAGCCAGGAGAAGTTTCCAATCAAAGTTAGTAGGGGTTAAGAAAGTGTAGGTAAAGTGACCTAAAGGTCCATCTGGTCATCTGCTGGAGGGGGCGGTGAAGCCTTTGAAGGGCGTGATGGGCAGCTGTTCAGGTGTGACTCATGGGGTCCGTCACAGTTGACACACTTAACAAGAGTGTGAGAGCAAGGGCGGCCTTTGATTGAGCAAGAAAGTGTGGGGCAGGAATGAGCTGCAGTGGGATGAAGTCCAACACACCAGCGACAGCATGGTTGGTTAGGACATTTGTTAGTGTGATGTCCAAATTGGTGACATTGGGAACACTGGGTAGAGGGTCCAAAACGGAGTTTGCGTTCAGCTAGGACAGAGGTAGAGAAGGCAGAAAGGCGAGTGCGGTTTGCAATCTCATTAGCTTTGGGGCCAGAGAATGTGATAACAATGGAGGAAACTGTTTTCCCTCTTTATTTTTCTGGTAGTGTAAGCCATCTTGGGGGTGTATCCATGGTAAGGCCAGGGTTGAAGTTGCAGAGCTCTTGCTGAATGGCAGAGGGCTCCATGGAAGTAGGAATACCATGTACAACAAGTTGGTGCAATGGTTCGTAAAGGTGGAGGGAGCGAGTTCCGGGAATGATGTGAAGAAATTGGCCAACTTTCCTTTAATGGGTGTTGGCAAACATATTGTTCATGACCGTCAACGACACATTCTTGGAATGTGTGTCTATTGCCACAGACTGGATGGTGATGGAACCGATAGCATAGTTCAGTCTGTCTCTGAGTTCCTTGGGTGTCCCTTGGGTAAGGGGAGAGCCGTCGCATTTGACAATCAAACAGCGTGTGCAGATGGTAGGAGTGATGGTAAGAGAGGAGACATGAGTCTTAGGGGCTGGTGCAGAGGCAGCCTGTTTGGCCTTTGCTGGTTAGTTTCATGGATAAGTTCGTATGATGGGTTAGGGTTGGTTACATGGTTGCAACGAGTTATAGTGGTTGGGGAATAATGTCTTTGTTGTTCGGTTCGGGTTTGGTTAGCAGTCACGAGGTGTTAGAAGCAGGGTATTTAAGTGTGGGATTTTGGGTCGTTGTGTATTCTTTTCCTTTTCTTTCCTTAAGCAACGTTCTCGTTTACCTTCTACTGTGTCTATTCAATACAATCTCGGTTCTCTCTCAGAACCCTCGCTGTCGCTGTTCACCTCGCTGCACTTATCTCGCCTTGGGATAGACCCCCGTAGGACTTGTTGAAACATCGCACTCTTTGAACGTGTTGATACCTCGCTCAAGTAGCACTGCTCACCTTCAGGGATACTGAAGGGCTTAACGAGGGACCCAACCGTGAGACTATCCATGTTCAGAGTCAGAGCTAAAGGCTTTGAGGGAGTTCCTTAACAAGGCTCTACCTTCCGGTAAGATATCTAGGTCCAATTCTCCTGCCGCTGCCCCAATCCTATTTGTCCCAAAACCTAATGGTACCCTCTGCATTTGCGTTGACTACCGGGGGTTAAACAAGATTACAGTTAAGGACAAATACCCACTGCCGCTCATGAGTGAGCTCAGAGACAGGCTAAGCACAGCTAAGGTCTTTACTAAAATTGACCTGAAAGATGGCTTTAACCTGCTAAGGATTGCGAAAGGAGATGAATGGAAGACTGCTTTCCGGACGAGATATGGCTTGTATGGATACAATGTCATGCCGTTTGGACTGTGCAATGCGCCCTCCTCCTTCCAGGCAATGATCAATGAAGTGCTGCATGATCTATTGGATCTTGGCGTAATAGTATACCTAGATGATATACTTATCTACACTGAGTCAATGGAGGAGCATCAGCATTTGGTCAAACAGGTATTGCAGAGACTGAGAGAGTCAAACCTGCACGCCCATATAGACAAGACCTTCTTTCACTTGAAGGAAGTAGAATATCTGGGGTACAACATTTCCGAGCATGGTATCTCCATGTCCAAAGACAAAGTCAATGCTGTCCAGGAATGGCCAGTACCCAGAACTGTGAAGGATGTGCAGGCATTTCTAGGCTTCTCCAACTTCTACAGAAGATTCATAGCTGGGTTCAGCCGGGTTACCAAGCCTTTGACTGACTTGCTGATCAAAGAGGAGAAATGGTTCTGCACCGCCGCCTGTGACAGAGCTTTTGAAGAGCTTAAGCAACTGTTCACAAGTGAGCCGATTCTGATACACTTTCATCCAAGTAGGCTCACAGTAGTTGAGACTGATGTATGTGATTTCGCAAAAGGAGCTGTTCTATCCCAGTATGGCGAGGATGGGAAGCTACATCCAGTAGCCTTCTACTCAAAGAAGTTCTCCCCCGCCGAGATAAATTATGATGTTCATGACAAGGAAATGGGCGCCATTGTTGCCTCATTCCGAGAATGGGAACACCTCCTGAAATCAGTAGATGGAGAAGTCACAGTTTTCACAGATCACAAGAATCTAGAGTACTTCAATAGTACTAAGGTCTTGACCCGCCGACAGGCCCGCTGGGCTGAAGATCTGGCAGGGTATAACTTCAAAGTGATCTATAGACCCGGTGAAAAGAATGGCAAGCCTGATGTTCTATCTAGACGATGGGATCATCGCCTAGGAGAGGGAAGTGAACCTTTGCAGACAGAAGCAAAGATGTTTTTCCGCCCAGGACAACTGGTTTTAAATCCTGCTAGGCTAGCGGCCATGAGGGTACATTCACTCCAATCCACATTCTTGCAGAGACTCCAAGATGTGGCAGCTCAAGATCCACACTGGCTAGAAATCCACCAGGCACTAGAAGAGAAGAAAAAGGAACTAGACCTGTCACTGTCTATTGCAGATGGTGTAGTGTTCTATAAGAACCGATGGTACATTCCGGCAGCACCAGAGTTGCATCAGGAAATCTTCACTGAGTGTCATGATAGCAGGACCGCCGGCCACTTTGGACAGTATAAGACAGTTGAGAAGATCAGATCCAATTTCTACTGGCCCAATATGGACAAAGACATTGAAGAATATGTCCGGAGCTGTGATACATGCCAGAGGAATAAAACATCCCATCACAAGAAGTTTGGTGAGCTGATGCCTCTGGAGATACCCTATCGACCTTGGACATCTATTTCCATGGACTTCATAGTGGGACTGCCTGAATCCGAAGGTAAAACCAAAGTATGGGTCATAGCTGACCGCTTTTCCAAGATGGCCCACTTTATTCCGCTACCAAGTGAAAATAAAACCGAGGACATGGCAAGGCTCTTCCTACAAGAAGTGTGGAAACATCATGGGTTACTGGATGACATAGTGTCGGATAGGAATAGCAAGTTCATCGCCCACTTTTGGCAGTCACTAATGGATCTTCTCAATGTGAAGCTGAACCTTTCCACCGCATTCCACCCACAAACCGGTGGTCAAACAGAAAGAGTCAACCAGACCCTGGAGCAGTACATCAGGAGTTACTGCAATTACCAACAGGATGACTGGAGTGACCTCCTCCCTCTCGCCGAGTATGCCTACAACTCTGCTATTTCCGAGTCCACTAAGTTCTCACCCTTTTGTGCAAACTATGGGTATGAACCGAGGACCAATTGGCCAAATTCGAAGCCAAGTGCAGAATGGGACAACCCAGCGAGTCAGATTAAGGTATCTCAATTGGAAGCCATTTGGCACGCCATGCAGGAGAACCTGGGGAAGGCGAGAATCAAGATGGCCCGCTGGTATGATGTCAATCACCAAAAGGGACCAGAGTTCAAGCCAGGCGATGAAGTGATGCTTGATAGGTGCAATGTGCAAACAAAGCGACCCATGAAGAAGCTGGACCATAAGAAGTTTGGACCCTTTAAGGTCAAGAGAGCTGTTGGCAAACGGGCATATGAGCTTGTTCTACCACTGCTGATGAAGATACATCTGGTATTCCATGCCAGTCTCCTTGAACCATATAGAGCGCCAGCAGATCCAAGCAGAAGAGCACCTCCGCCGGAGATAGAGATCATTGAAGGGGAAGAGAATTATGTTGTGAGGGAAGTGGCAGACAGCAGAGTGAATGGCCATAAGAAGAAGGTTGAATACCTGGTATTGTGGGACGGATATGACAATGAGGATGCTACTTGGGAGCCATGGGAACATCTCCGGCATACTGCTATTGAAGCACTCCGGGACTTCCATAAGAGATACCCCAAGAAGCCTCAGGACAAGAGAGTTGGCATGGCATAAGGGCTATTTCCTACCGTTCCTGTATTATGAAAGTGTCACAATCATTTCCTTACAAAACTGTTTAGAGGTATCATTTCCTTTTTCCGTTTAGACTAGAGGTTTAGACATATAGATATAGAGTAGTACCAATAGAGTAATAGTTAGAATACATTACAGATCCCAAAGACGGGATCTAGGAGAGGGAAGTACTGTAACGGATATACAATACCGTTATCTGCAGTGAAGCATAACAGTACCGGGCAAGCAGAGAGGTAGTAAGGATCAGCATGAGTGGTGTAGCTACCACATGTTAGAGGATACCTGCTACCCTGCTGTTCCAATGGAGTGGAACCAGTGAGAATAACATTAGCTGACGAGCCAATAATATATCTCCGGTGATACCAAACACAGGAAGCTCCTGTGGTGGCGTTTCCAACCCATCTGTGCATATACTAGCGGCCCAGAGCCACTGGTGCGGCAATAGGGAAACTATTAAGTGCAGGACACCTCACATGCAACAGTAGACTGATCAGCCCTGATTCCAGCATCCAGCATAGGCATGGAATGCAGCTGGCGGATTTAGAAGGTCTAACTGGACAGAACAACCGAGGAGTGCCGGAGAGCGCCGAAGTGATCATTAGCTGAATCCTGAGGTGCCCCGCTCACAATAGCTTGGCATGTTCTCAGGGTCTTGACTAGCCCCCAGCAGAGTAGAACAGAAAGAGGACGGCGAGTCAGCAGGACTATAAAAGAAATAGTCCATGGCCCCGCCACCTGTTGCTTTTCTTCCCAGTCTCATCAGACAAGAATACTACCGAGTAGAGCCCTTAAGATTATTGAGTACTTTGCACAAAAATACTTTTAACATCTCAACCTGATTTAGTATTTGCAACGGCCGTATTCCTATACCTATTCCCACTACAGAGCAGTAGGTCGACCCCAGTTACACTCTAACCCAGAGGGAAATACCCCTCCTATTTATACACATCTTTGGACGCTTTGGTAGCAGTATGGTCTCACGATTGAGTCCCTCGTTAAGCCCTTCAGTATCCCCGAAGGTGAGCAGTGCTACTTAAACGAGGTAACAATACGTTCAAAGAGTGCGGCGTTTCTACAAGTTCTACGAGGGGTCTATCTCAAGGCGAGATAAGTGCAACGAAGTAGCCAGCAACAGCGAAGGTTCTGAGGTAGAACCAGGATAATATTCCAACAATTACAGAAGAAGGTAAAAGAGAACGTTTTTTAAGGAAGAAAAGGAAAAGTACAATAAGCGACAAAAACCCAGCCTTTAAATACCCCGCTTTCCTCATACTCCGATACCCAACCAAAACCTAACAGAACAACAAAGACATTATACAAGAAAAGCAACACATGACAACTCAAACTATTATCCCTGTTCATTACCCGGTTTTAATCCATGAAATATGGAGGTTTCTTGAGCTCGCTGCCAAATCAAAGAATATGGAGGTAATCCTTCAGTCCTTTGTCTTCGCAGTTTCATGGAATATGACTTCTTTGGTCATAAGGTATCATTCGACGTCATTCTATTGAATCAAAGGCTGATATTTGAAACAAGCAATCAAAAAATGACATTCTGAATTAACTAGAAAGCTCGCGATCAGGCCCATGCACAGCAAATATCAATAAATGACGTTGATACACTGAAAAGCCTGCAATCAAGCCTTGCAATCAAGCCTGTGTGCAGCAAGACTATCATAATATGACAATCAAGTATATACTGGAGGCTTTGTGCTCGGACCTTTGTAGAAGAAACCTATGAAGTATCAAGGCTTCAAAGAAATGGAGGAAGCTTCTGGGGGGTCGATAATTGGCTATATAAGGAGGGCATATCCCTCATCCCCTTCTCTCTTCTCCATCTCCTTATCAACCTTTCTCGCTGCCCCTGCCTTGCTGCCTTAGCTACTGCTTTACATACGCCTTATTACCACCTTACTAAAACCACTACTGTTCCTACCATTACTATGGCTCGCACAAAGAATGTTCAGAAACGGATAGATGCCGCCAAAGCCGCCACCAAAGCCGCTGAGGCCGCCGCCCCCAACTCCCCCGTTGCCAACCCCCCCATTGTCAAGCCCGACTCCTCCTCCTCCTCCTCCAGCTCCAGCTCCAACTCTGATGACGACAACGACAACGGCAGCGCTGGCCCCTCGAACCTCCGTCCTACCAAGACCAAGAAGCCCCATCAGAAGCCAAGAACAGGAGCTTAGGGGGCTATCCCCAAAGGCATACGCCGCCGTAAGCCAGGGCAACGTGCCCTGCTTGAAATCTGCAAGTATCAAAAAAACAGGGATATGCTCATTCCCCGCGCCTCATTTGCCCAAGTGGTTCGCGAGATTTCTGATGAGTTTGCTGGGGAGCATCTGGGGTGGGAAGTCACAGCTGTAGAAGCGCTGCAATATGTTGCAGAGCAGCATCTAACAGTCAAATTTAGTAGTAAGTTTCATTGATCATTGACCCTAATACTTACCACCTACTAACCTTGTGCAATGTCACAGGATGCCGCCTTCCACACCAAACACCAAACGGTTCAGACGAAGGATATGGCGCTCCTTGATACATGGGAAAGGAAGAGATCTGGGGGGATTTAGAGGGGATATGACAATACATGGGAAAGGAAGAGATCTGGGGGGATTTAGAGGGGATATGACAATACATGTGCTGTATCATACGCCGCATACCCCGGAACTACTATATTCTTAATTTTTTCTTTGCTTCTTCCTATTGGTCGCTTCTAATTGCTTGCTTACTTTATTACTTCCTAGATTACCTGTTATATTTCCTATTGGATCCAATTCCCTTGCTTTATTCCCTATTTGGTTATTTGGTCTTCGTTTCCTATTGGGTTTTCTTATTGGTCTAGATATTGATTATATGGGGTTGATTTTGGCGTTTTTGGCGTTTTGGCGTTTTGCGTTAGGATGATACGATGAGTTAGATGGATTAGGGGCATATTATTGGGCTAGATGGATACTATTGTGATTAGCATCAATATTTCGAATATAATTCTCTATTCATACGCCACCTCAAGTGCATCAGCTAGTAGGCATACATACACTGTTGAAGAGCGCACATAAACTGAGTTAACATTAATACATACTCCGGGTAGTGATGAAGCTACCCTATGTTAGTATCACTAAGGACAGAGCCCCATTTGAACGGAGCCTCGACGGGAAACCGCAATATCAGAGGGCTGGGCACCTTCGGGGGACCGCTATATTTGAGAACGGGGCACTGTTTGAGCAAGGCACCGACGGGGCACTGCCCCCATCGGGGCGAGTTGCGAGGGAATATTATTGCCCCGCCCCTGCCCTAAGACAACTGCTATACTGGGCGTACTGGGAGTACTGGGAGTACTGGGCGTGCTATTCAGGAGGTCATTGAAGCAAAGGTTTGAGCATATGGAGGTACTGGACGTACTAGGGCATATAGACGCACGAGATTTGGGGCGTACCAACGTACTAGGCATGGATGGACGTACCAGGCGGGGATAGACGTACGAAAGCTCCATATTGTCAACGTACTAGATGTACTAGTGCAGTTATATGGATATGTGCGCATATAGATGCACACAGATCCGAGAGCTTTTAGGGCTGTGTCCAGACGCTTGCGCATACGCACACGTGTAGACAGGTTTTTGCTGATGTACCCTGCAGTGCTGGGCTCCAGCTGCCCACTAAGTTGAATGACTGCACACGACTAGGATAATACTGCTTGTAACAGGGGTAGTCCTACTGCTCTGTAGTGGGAATAGGTATAGGAATACGGCCGTTGCCAATACTAGAAATCAGGTTGAGATGTTAAGAGTATTTTTGTGCAAAGTACTCAATAATCTTAAGGGCTCCACTTGGTAGTATTCTGCCTGATGAGACTGGGAAGAAGAGCAACAGGTGGCAGGGTCATGCACTATCTTTATAGTCCTGCTGAATTGCCGTCCTCTTTCTGTTCTACTCTGCTGGGGGCCCGTCAAGACCCTGAGAACATGCCAAGCTATTGCAGGCGGGACACCTCAGGATTCAGCTAATGATCACTTCGGCGCTCTCCAACATTCCTCAGTTGTCCTGTCCAGTTAGACCTTCTAAATCCGCCAGCTGCATTCCATGCCTATGCTGAATGCAGGAATCGGTGCTGATCAGTCTACTGTTGCATGTGAGGTGTCCTGCACTTAATAGTTTCCCTATTGCTGTGCCAATGGCTCTGGGCCGCTGGTACATGCACAAATGGATTGGGAATGCCACCACAGGAGCTTCCTGTGTTTGGTATCACTGGAGATATATCATTGACTCGTCAGCTAATGCTATTCTCGTTGGTTCCACTCCATTGGAACAGCAGGGTAGCAGGTGTCCTCTAGCATGTAATAGGTACACCACTCATGCTGATCCTTACTACCTCTCTGCTTGCCCGGTACTGTTATGCTTCACTGCAGGTAACGGTTATTGTAGATCTGTTACAAGCAGCCCCCCTAGGACGCCTATATTAACCCCATTTGGCAGCAGGATCGTCACCCTAGAGAGCCCTATAGGGCGCCTGGTCAACAGCGAGATCGTCCCCCCTAGGGAACCCTATATGGCGTCTGTTCAGCAGCAGGATCAGCAGCAGGATCAACCCCCCGAGCGACCTCCCTATAAGCCTTCCTAGGACGCCCATATTGACTTCGCTCGACAGCAGGATCAACCCCCTAGCGACCCTACTAGCAGCCTCCCTAACAGCCCCCCTAAGACACCCATATAGACCTCGCTCGACCCCCCAAGAGACCCCCCTAGCGACCCCCCTAACAGTTCCACTAGGACGCCCATATTGACCCCGCTCGACAGCAGGATCGACCCCCCGAGCAAGCCCTGTAGAGCACATGCTCGACAGCAGGATCAACCCTCCTAGAGAGCTTTATATGGCGCCTGCACGACAGCCGGTGGGGGTGTGGGGGGCTGGGAGCGGAGAGCGCCGGGGAGAGCAGAGACCGCAGGAGAACGGAGGGTATCATATATGTATATAGCTTAGAACTAGAGAATTGAAGATATCGCACATACTAGTATTCATTTGCCTCAAGAAAAAAGCGTGACAGGAGCGTGATCATGATGTGAAGACTCCAGTGCATCCAGTGCTTCCTGTGCGTCCAGTGCGTCCAGAAGCTAGAGTGCTTCCAGATGTAGAAAACTTAGGCTCTGCGTCCAATTTGGCGCCTAAAATAAATCTGCGTCCAGTCCATCCAGTCCGTTTATATGCGTCCAATGCGGTACGCGCATCATGGCTCAGACCCCCCTTTTTGCTGATGAAGAAGTTATCCATCATATCCAAGGTAACAGCATTTGCTCGAGTGCTAGCAATTGCTTTAGCTAGTACATATCTGCACTCTATGTGACAATTTAAAAACTGAAGAATCCAATCCCGGCCAAGTACTCTATCAGGATCTCAACGGTGAAGAATGGCATAAGCTAACTCATAGAACAAAGTTCTATTTGCTGGTACATTGAAATCGTGATGAAAAAGTAGATGACTTTTTAATCATTTTCCTCCACTACTGTTAGAGCTTGAGTATTTTAAACATACTCATCTCGTGTTCATACACATGGTTTGTGAATGCGACAGTGTAGGATTGTTTTTGGAACGCAATATAACTTTGCTTGTTGTAAAATAACAGGTTTTTTGTTTGGTGTTGTACAGTTAGCGAGATTTTGATTGTACGTGGAAAGCTCGGCATAATAGTGAGCTTTAGCAAGTACTAATAACTCTGGTTGTGAATAATCCCGGGTAAAATCAACACGTGGTATTTGTGTAGACATTTTGATAGTTGTATATATATTTGACAGGCTAGCATACTTGTTGTAGCATGCTCCTTCTCCTGTACACTTCACTCGCTTGAAGCTACAACTCCTCCTTCTGCTTTGCAACGGGGTGACACAGGGCCAAAAGTCTTTAGCACTTAGGCTTCACCCTTGCTTCGTGATACCTTTCCTCTTCTCATGATACCCTTTTAGGGAAGCATTCATCATGATACACTCCTCACCCTTTGCCCTCTCCTAGTGAGACTCAAGGGCCCCCTCTCCTCTCTTCAGCTGCAACTTGAATCTCAGATCTCGGTTACTAGCCACTCTTCACCCCCGCTTAGTGCGCGCCTCCATCTCTACTTCGTTTGTGCTTGATGCGCCAGCAGACTACTACTGCCAAGGCCAACAGTAGTCTACCAATCACACACACTGTACCTCACCACCATCGGCTCCACCAATAGCATAAGTCGCTAAATGTATTGTTTTTTGTTGTATTTCTTTTTGTCTAGGAGGGTTTGGAGAGTAGGGGTTTTGTTTATGCCATAACTTCAATTGCATGTGATATTCTTGTACCCATATAAAACAATGAAAAAATGATTTAACAAAAAAAAAAAAAGCATACTTGTTGTAGTGCAGGAAAGATATCAGGAGCGTTTAAGGGGCTTCTGATACCTCAATATGGCAGGCCGTGGTGGTTAGGCCCCCATTTTTTGAAACAAGATCTCGCCAAGAATAGACCCCTGTCCGCCACACACCGGATCCGCCACATGACCGGTTTTCACTGTACCCTCCAAGAAGTTAAATGTTGAATGCTCCCGAAACTCGGTAATCCTACATCTATCGCGAATACGAAGACATTAGAAGGGTGTTTGCTAGTTTGTTAAGCTGAGGATAGAGTGTACCGTTACAGCGAAGTGAAGAGGTAGAATCACTAAAAATCTCTCGGCGCTCTTCGTTCCACATCGGGATTTGCTTAGTCCTAGTCTAAGCGAGCACGCGCCATGCTCTAATTGGTTTTCCAACCACAGAATAAACAAAGTTACAAGGGGGCGAAAAGAAAAGGCTCCCTAGTGCAAATGCGTTCGGAATGAAAGAGATAGTTGATGTTGAGGTTTACCGAAATGCATAAAACTAGATACCAAAGCCTAAGCTTTCCAAAAGCAATTCCGAGACCTGTAAAAAAAAGGGTACAAAATAAGTTGAAAATAGAAAAGATACATTAAGGTATTACCAGTATAGTAATGGATAAACAAAAAAGTAGAAGAATGACCCAGAGGTGAGAAGACTTGCTGAAATTTAATATGGTCGAGGTGAAAAGTATAGACCATATTTGAAAGCAATAAACCCGTATTAACATAAAAGGAGTGACCAGCCTTCGATGCAGCAATATCTGACAACATAAGAAACATGAAAGTAAAATACCACATGCAATGGCATTGATCCGTCAGCGAGTGCCTGGGCCCAATCCTGCTTCCAGCCCTGATCATATCAACAAAATGGAGAAAAAAGAAAACCCCCAGAATGAAATTTAATCAGATAAGAGACTTCAAATATGCCCGTTAATTTCCTGACCAATCCGTTCCCCCGTTGGTTGTTTGCCCTGAATTGTTTGTCCGCGGAAAAATTGGTATAGTTTCCAGATTCTCCCAACCACCCATACTACCAGTCTGCCCTGAAAAATTTCCATTCAACTGGGCTTGCTGATGTTGCTGCTGTTGCTGTGCCATGATCGATTGTCTAAAAGGATTCGTACCACCTGTTGTTGCAGGGACTGACAAAGCTACAGAGCCAACTGAAGAGCCAGTTGGAGTTGAACTAGCGACATTGCGAGCGAAGGGGTTTGTGCCAGTTGGCATCGAGCGAATAGTCGGCTGCTGTGAGAGGGGCATAGGCAGTGAAGCGGACTGTGGAGTATATGCAGAGGTGGATTGTGTTGAGATAGGAAACGCAGGAGCAACAGCGATTAAAGTTGTGGGAGGAGATTGAGACGCCACCCTTGCGAATGGATTTGTGGGTTTTTGAACTGGGGGGGAAGCCGCGTATGAACTGAGTGACTGGTTGGAAGTGACTGAGCCAGTCATCATCATGGACTGACGAAATGGGTTGGTATCTGTTTGGCCCGTTGAAAGAGTGAGAATTGGAGAAAAAATTTGAGGAGACTGTAATGCTGTAGACTGTTGGGTGGGCTGAACGAATTGTTGTGGGAGTGGTGGCATTGGGGGAGATACGACCGTATGATCTAACGGAGTATAGCCACCAAAACCAGCACCAGTAAAGTTAGGTTGTATTTGCTGAGGTAGATGGTTGGTTTGTACGATAGGAATTGGAACCTGTTGAGTCTGAGAGTATGGGTTTTGTGGTTGGTATGCCACGGAATATCCTAATTCTGACTGCCCAGAAAATTGTTGTGGTGCGGCAAAAGATTGAGGTACTACCATAAATCCTACGTCGGATTGTTGAGTATATTGGGTGTGAGTAGCTTGTATCTGTTGCGGAATTTCCTGTGGATTTCCAAACATGGGGGTCTGCTCTGACTCAATAGATTCGAAGAAATCAATTAGATCCGGAGCCACAGCCCGCGGTTGGGTCGGTTCAGGTGCAGCAGATGTTGTGGACGTGGGGCTTGGAAATCTTTCGTCTGCAGTCGCTCCAGATGGCTGCCCGGGAGGTGGAGAATTCGGCTTAACGGAAGGGGGAACGGGTTTTCCAGTTCGTTTCGCTTCTTGGTTAGCAAGATAATTGTGTCTATTAGAATCAAATTCAGGGTCATGAAGATATTCCTCTAGTGAAGAAGTAAGACTAGTTGGGGCGTGCTTAAGGTTCGGGATCTGAAGTCGAGTTGCCGTTTCCACCACTCGAGCTTGCTGTAAAAATTCCACAACATCGGCAGTTTGCTTAGTAAAGGTCTTATAGATCTCCAACCCGCGTTCTGCGTCATAACGAGACATTTCAAAATAGTGTTCTATGGATAACCATTAATGAGAGTTTTGGAGTTTCGGAGGACATATGTGGAGGGGGTGAACGTACCTAAAACGTTGATTACCCCTTCATTTACGATATGGAACAGAACCAAAAGGTCCATTACTAGGAGCCTAAACGCTAACAACGAAATTTCGTTGTCACTGTCCTCATCTAGAAACTATTACGTATGATTAATTAGTAAAGTCAATCTGAAAAGGAAAGAGAAAATTGACTAATCATAAACCTTTGACGTAGGCTACCATTGCAAGAAAGGGTGATATTCCTACCGTACACTTCAACAACGCTCCAATTTGTGTCTGCACGCATTCAACCTCCCTCAGCAATCCCTTCTCTATGCTTAGTTTTCTAAGCCTGCCCTCCCCATTTCGTACATAATCTGTTCGCACATCGCCGAAAGTTTTTGCCCTTTCAAGCAAGTATTGCGAATAATGTCTGATATTTCTCCCCTGCTCTTGTGCTATATTCCAGTTGCCAGTTAGGGTTGGGTCGGCTATAAGAACGAAAAGTGCTAGGATAGAACAGACCATCCGAGTAATGGCTGACGGTGATAAGCCGTGGATGTTTCCGAAGGTACCGAAGGGTCACTTCTTTCTCCCCCTCGCGTATCATGAGATGAACAATGATTAAAGACTTGAAGACGATCTTTTCATTCAAATAGGATATATTAGTTAGGCTCATTCAACTTTATGAAGTTAAAGCTAACCGTCCATGTTTGGTCTTTAACCCTATTATTGAGCGCTCGGAAAACCTCTGCGATGCCTGCTTCTCCGGCGTGAGTCGCAATGAGGATGTGTTCAACATATTTGGATTTAGGAGCCGCAAGTTTGACTTTCGTCGCTCCCTATTTTTTTTTCCATCAGTACTAAGTTTCTGCCTCACTACTCCTTTAAAATAATTCTCCTCCTTCTCGATACTAGTTATAAATCGAAAGGAACAGACATGCCTTCACCGATTTCTCAAAAGAGGTAGCCATCTTTCCGCTCCCAAAATCTTCGACGTCTCTACGTCGACGTCCTAAGTAATAAATTTTCCCCACCTTGGTTATCCTCCAGTGGAACTTGCAACGACTCGGTCTTCAGTCACCGGTGTTGCTGGTTCCTTATAGTAGCACTAATTAGCCGGAACCGAGCAGCGCTTCGTTTCTTAGTCTACTAATTTGATGTTGCAGTGTCTGAAGTTGAGAACGAGACACTCGACAAGTGCTGACGCCGTAGCAGATGGGATGCCGAAAAGGTGCTGAAGCTAATGAAAACAACGAATATCTTTCCACTAGTTGAGCCAAACTCCGTGGTGTAAAAGGTATATACTGCTTGATGTGCCCCTCTTGGGTTCTGGTACGCTTGGGCGGGGAGCACTGATGTGGCAGATTGTCGTTCGCGGAATACCGGCTTCTATCGCTTTCCGTAACCCCCGAGGAATTTCGTTGCCGCGTGATAGTAGATAGCCGGTGGTGGAGGTGGTGGCGGTGATGGTGGCAGCGGAGGAGGAGGAGGTGGTGGTGGTGGTGGTGGTGGTGGTGGTGGGGAGTTCCAGGCGTTGCTCAGATATTTGGGGAGGACATTGGTTTCCGACAGTAGGGGTTGCTTGGTCCGGTGGCTTCTCTACTTGCTGAAAAATAAAGTCTATGACCTGGGTAAACCTCAATAGCAACCATCCCGATTTGAAACACAGCTTTTTAACCCACAATCAGCTCTTAACTACTGCAACTTCATGATTTATATTGTAGTGGTCCTAACTACGCCCGAATCTATTGTTTAGGCCTGTTTTGTGTGCTGTGGCCACCCAAAGTGCGGAGTTGGTTGCTACTGAGGTTTACCCACGTCACAGACTTTATTTTTCAGCAAGTAGGTACAGTTGCGTCCAACAAGTTCTTGCGGTTTTTGAGGTACCGATGCAACGAGGTGTCACGAACCCCAACTTGAACGAGTGATGAAAACATTTACTAGTATTGCCATTGTCACTTAGTGCGGTGGTAGTACGTCTCTTATCATACCGATGTGATTTAGCTTTGGTTGTGGGAGGCATACCTATTGGAGTCGGGGGTGTTCTGTTGTATGGGAAGCGGGGGTTCATGACACCTCGTTGCATCGGTACCTCAAAAACCGCAAGAACTTGTTGGACACAACTGTACATGTAGTGGAAAGATATCCTCCTACGACTCGTGACACAAAAACGTGATAGTGATTTTGCCAACATATATGGACAGATATGAACTAGCTTTAGTGACTATTTTATTCTCAATTAAATCAGGTAAGCCATGGGAATTGATAGAAAAACTTGGTGTATCCATAGGAAGGAGATGCAGATGCTACATTGATCAAGGAGTTTCGAAAACTGTGGTCGTTGGCGACCGGGCGTGGCTGAGAAAACTAGCTGATGAATACATGTAAATTGCCACAGGCTCCAACCATTTTGAGTAATAGAAATGTATAATGACGATAGGTTGTGGCAGTACTCGTGGTGGTCTCTTTACAGATTCCCTCGCGAGCCGAAACAAAGTAGCTAATTTACAAATAGAAATCGCTAACGACCAAGTTCATACTAATTCTCCAACATGAACCTATGTTTCATGACTGCGTTCTCTTTCTCTCGCAAAAGATATACTGAGTCAAAGGATATTCTCGCCTAGGACTCCACCTAGTCTGCGATTCAGTATCCCTGAATAGGGTTTAAAAAAAAAATTCACGCAATTAACCAGAAAAAAGCGGGGAAATTATTATTAAATATTTCACTTGTGCTACTTATTACTATACTGGGTTTTAAACACGTAGATCCTTCAAGATTCAGGTCAGAGATGCCATTGAAGCGTCCGATTGTGTAACAAGGTGTGTGTGTGCTCGAACGCCTATTTCATGGCTAATACCAAACAAACTTAAAGAACCCTTGAGCCAGCCTGCTCCATCAGAGCAGGCGGAGAGTATCTTTAAGTAAGATGGAAAAACCGAATCATAGACTGCACGCTAGGCTTTCATCATCTGGGAATAGCTGTTAGCAATTACGAGTAAAAGACAAAAGACGAGAGCAGCGGATCATACTTGATAAAACTTGGAAGGATGAAGGAAAAAAACGGGAGATGGGGGATGAGGAGGACTTTATACCCATAAGTGCCAAGGTTACCCGGTCTCAATGCGGCGAATTTGGTACAGGACCAAGCCGAGAAAAAAGTTGCAGGAGCCTGCGAAATATCAATTTCCTGGCCATACATTTATCAACCCCGCAGTTGGTCAATTGACTCTCGAACATGTCAGCACAAGCTTCCTTACCACGTCTATATTTTCACTGCCATATACACATATTTTCCTCCGGATTCGGTCCCCCAACCCTGCGCAGTAGACATGCGCTACGGGCAGTGCGCTCTGGTATTCAGGTGAAACCTATCATCCGTGCAGGCACAATTTCGCCGCACTTTAGAGCTTTCTCGTCAAAGGGACATCTACCAGAAACTGAAGAAAAGTCTACAGCTCCCGGCGGGGATATTGCGTCAGCCAGTGAAAGAACAGAGAACAAGGCAAAACCTGAGGAAAATCACCGAAGTCGCCATAGTCCGTTAATAGCAGAGTCCATTGCCAATTTAGATGTTAAATCATTTCTGGCTAGCACAAAATCTCGAGAAAGAAAATTAACTGAGGCAGGGACGGAGGACTCATCACCTTCAGTTAACACGGAAAAGGCGGAGCAACAATTTTTCAGAAATTATAATTTGTTACTATCCGACACCAATTATGACATGGAGATGGAAATTGCAGATCGCGAAGAAGCCAAATGGATAGTAGATGAATCAAAAAAGGTACCGGAGGTATTTAAACGGATGCCAGTAGCCGGGAATCATAAATTGGTTTGTCAAGCCATCCTTTGTGAACGTTATCAATCGTATTCTTTTTCTCATCGAAATGATTGTGCAGAATTCGTATCCCTCTGGGCCCGTCGAGCTGCCTCATGAGCTTAGGGGTGCGGCATCAAAGTGTGATTTCGCCCCCTTCCTAAGTTCCACTGGTTCACTGGGAGGCTAGAGCTAACATTTGCTCAGTTAAATTCCCCCGTGCAACACATCGCGTGCAGGACCTAGATGCATCCATCGTTGGTCAAGACGTAATTATGCATGGATTTTTCACTCCGCTTAGGGTTATTAACAAAAAACTCATGTTTGTAAACTTTTTTGACTTCCATTCTGGACCCGGGATATCCGTCCAAGTTGTCTCGAATTTGTTTTCAGACACCTCGCCCGATCTTGAGGTGGCACACGAAAAATTGTTTTCGCTTTCACCTTTTACTCCGGTTGTTATGAGTGGTCGAGTTGTCAAACGAGAATCTACCCGGCGACATAAGGACGAAACAATGGAGCCAAAAGGAAACACTTCCAGATCTTTCATAAAACGAGAGTTTACATCACGACGGCCGAATGGAGAAATTCAAGAAAATGCTTCTACATACCTGGAAATTCATCTTCAGAACATTAGCGCCCTCAACTCGGTCACAAAAGATTTGATCTACACACCTGATACCGTTTTTTCTCCCGAGCAGCGTCACCTCCAACTGCGAACGCATCCGCCACTCTACTCGGCGCTTCGTCTCCGTGCTAAGACTGCTTCTATCTGTCGTGAACAGCTTGAAAACGCAGGTTTCCTGGAGGTTGAGACACCGCTTCTGTTTAAATCAACACCCGAAGGTGCGCGCGAGTTCCTCGTTCCTACCCGTCGTAAGGAAAATGGGGTCGGGATGTGCTACGCCCTACCCCAATCTCCTCAACAATATAAGCAAATTCTGATGGCAAGCGGCGTGGCCCGGTATTTTCAGCTTGCAAAGTGTTTCAGAGACGAAGATTTGCGAGCTGATAGGCAGCCGGAATTTACACAGCTAGATCTAGAGATGTCTTTTGCGACAGGGGATGAAGTGATGAGTGTTATTGAGGTCCTCCTAAAAAGGTTGTGGAAGGAAATACTGTACACGGAGCTAGAGGGAGAGTTCCAGAAAATGACTTGGTGGTATGCAATGAAATTTTACGGGAGCGATAAGCCTGACCTGAGATTTCGAAAGACCAAGGTTTGTGTTATCTCTTTCTATTCCCCTCGCCCCATCCCTTACCAAAAATAATCATTAATTTCTTGTTTTGCAGATCAACGAAATCTCTAGCATCGTGCCTCACCTACAAAAGAGTAGGGACGATCACATTGAGGCTTTTTCATTCGCGCTCGATAAGCGATGCTCGCCTGGGGATATTCGTAAACTCCGCGACGATTTCGAAGCAGAGTTCCAAAGTGAGGGTGATGATCGGTTCTTATCTTATATTGTCGGCGATCCCTCAACGATAGACAGCAACCTGATAGAATCAAAACTGGGCGAAGCAGAGTTGGCGCGCATAAATAAAGAAATCTGGGCATTGCCTGATTCCATTGTGGTCATTAAAACTAGGAAGGGGCAATGGACGGTGTGTAGCTTCATGGGTGCAGTCTGATCAGTTAGGTGACACTAATTTCTCTAATGTTGTATTCTAGGGTGGGAGCACGCAACTCGGACTTCTTAGGTCAGCCATCATTAATAAAGCAAGAGGTCAAGGTCTTGTTAGGACACCGGAAAAATCAGAGTTTGTCTGGATCATAGACTTTCCGCTCTTCTCGCCAAGCCTAGATTCAGAACCCGGGCAAAGCGGGATGGCGGGGCTTTCATCAACCCATCATCCTTTCACAGCTCCCCATCCAAAAGACATCTGGCTGCTACCCTCATCGCCAGAGAAGGTTAGAGGCGAGCACTACGATCTCGTGGTGAATGGCATGGAGCTTGGAGGTGGCAGCCGCAGAATCCATGATGCGGCATTGCAAAGATATATATTCAAGCATGTTTTGAAAGTTCATCCGTCGCGTATTCACCAGTTCGATCATCTGTTAAAAGTCTTGGATAGCGGGTGTCCTCCACATGCGGGAATCGCAATAGGTTTTGATAGAATGGTGGCCATATTACAAGGGACTGACTCCGTAAGGGATGTGATAGCATTTCCGAAAAATGCTAAAGGAGCAGACTTGCTCGTGGGTAGTCCAAGTTTTGTTACTAACGAGGACTTGGAGGCTTACCACCTAAAAACCATTCTTCGCTAAGGAAAATAGTCGAGAGAAACAGGCGTAGTAAATATGTAAATTAGAGGAGGGAGCAGTATCAATTTCACTTATGTACAATCCCTAGGCAGATACCTTCATGAAACGGGTTTCAAAATATTGTAACGTCTTTGACTGGGTAACCGCCCATGACTGGGAAACCGATCGGCTCGGCGCCAAGATTTCGGAGGCTTATGGGGGGGGGGAGCGGGGTAGTAAGAGAGTAAACCATCGACAATACACATCAAAATGGGTCGGCTTAAGGGGAGAAAGCTAGAGGAGCGTGAGGAACACATCAAATTGGCCATAGAGCACTATACTAGTGCCAGGAATCCTTCCATGAGACAGTCTGCCGAGAAATTTGGCATCCCCTACTTTACCCTGAGGGATCGCCTTCAGGGGGCACAAAATCGCCAAGAGAGCCATAGGCGACAACAGTTACTCACAGAATATGAAGAAAAATCGATTGTGAAATGGTGTGAGCGCATGGATGACTGGGGATTTCCACTCAAATTAGGATTAGTGAAAGAGATGGCCACCTACCCAGTCAAAAAGCGGCACAGCAGGCATAAGTTAGGGGTCCATTGGCTAGAAAGGTTCTTAGACTGTAATCCTGAGATACAGTCTCGTTTCATGATGCACTTGGAGTGGCAGCACGCATTTGCGGATAACCCTGCGTTACTAAAAGACTATTTTAAGAAGGTAAGTCATTTACATATTTTAAGAGCATATAACTAACAAATACACTAGCTACAACATGTTATACACATGTATAACATACTCCTGAAAAATACATACAATATGGACGAAAAGGGATTTATGATGGGCATAGCTTCCAAATGCAAGGTCATGTAACGGGGGTAGTCCTACTGCTCTATAGTGGGAATAGGTATAGGAATACGGCTGTTGCAAATACTAGAAATCAGGTTGAGATGTTAAGAGTATTTTCGTGCAAAGTACTCAATAATCTTAAGGTCTCTACTCGGTAGTATTCTGTCTGATGAGACTGGGAAGAAGAGCAACAGGTGGTGGGGTCATGCACTATCTATATAGTGCTGCTCACTCGCCGTCCTCTTTCTGTTCTACTCTGATGGGGGCCCGTCAAGACCCTGAGAACATGCCAAGCTATTGCGAGCGGGGCACCTCAGGATTCAGCTAATGATCACTTAGGTGCTCTCTGGTATTTCTCGGTTGTTCTGTCCAGTTAGACCTTCTAGATCCGCCAGCTGCATGCCATGCCTATGCTGAATGCAGGAATCGGCGCTGATCAGTCTACTGTTGCATGTGAGGTGTCCTGCACTTAATAGTTTCCCTATTGCTGTGCCAATGGCTCTGGGCCACTGGTACATGCACAGATGGATTGGGAACGCCACCACAGGAGCTTCCTGTATTTGGTATCACCGGAGATATATCATTGGCTTGTCAGCTAATGTTATTCTCGTTGGTTCCATTCCATCGGAACAGCAGGATAGCAGGAATCCTTTGACATCTGGTAGCTACTCCACTCATGTTGATCCTTTCTACCTCTCTGCTTGCCCGGTACTATTATGCTTCACTGCAGGTAACGGTATTGTAGATCCGTTACAAGTCATTAGTAGAAGGGGGCGAAAAAATCCACGACTTACACATAGCAGCAACCGTCAATGGGTGACAGTTATTGAGGGTGTATCTGCTGCGGGCATAGCCTTACCTCCTATGGTGATTAATCAAGGTGCTCTCACGGTTCAGTCCCTCGTTAAGCCCTTCAGTATCCCTGAAGGTGAGCAGTGCTACTTAAGCGAGGTACTAACACGTTCGAGGAGTGTGAGGTTTCTACAAGTTCTACAATGGGGTCTAACTCGAGGCGAGTTAAGTGCAGCGGAGAGGACAGCGACAGCGAGAGTTCTGAGGTAGAACCAAGATGATATTATATCAATACAGTAGAAGTGAAACGAGAACGTTGCTTAAAGAAAGAAAGAAAAAGAAGACAAAAGCGACTGAAATCCATCACTTAAATACCCTGTGTTTCTTCCAACAACACGTTTCATGGATGGTTGTTGTGTTGTGGTACAGGTATTTTGTTATTTTGTTCGGTTGTAAGGGTGCTTGGCGTTGTGATTGTTCTTTGTGTTTCTTTGGGTTTCCGTTTACAATGAGTCAAGTCTTTGTCATCGAACGAGTTGGAATGTGGTATATAAGCGAAGGGATTCCCCCTCTTGTTGTACTTTTCCTTCTTCTTTCCTTAAGCAACGTCTTCTATCGTACACTCTTGTATTTTACAATACAAACCTCGGTTATACCTCATAACCTTACGCTGTCGCCGCTCTCAAGTTCTCACGGTTGAGTCCCTTGTTTAAGCCCTTCGGTATCCCCGGAGGTGAGCAGTGCTACTTAAGTGAGGTATCAACACGTTCAAAGAGTGCAGGGTTTCTACAGGTCCTACGATGGGTATACTTCAAGGCGAAGTATCGGCAGTGGTTCACGGCGACAGCGAGGATTCTGAAGTAGAATCGAGTGAGATTATAACTTTGATACAAGAGAAGTGAAACGAGAACGTTGCTTAAGGAAAGAAGAGAAAGGAAAGCAAGAACGACCAAAATCCTTCTTTAAATACCCCGCTTTTCTGTAACACCAACAACAACCTGACAACAACCGAAACTTAACCGAACAACAAAGCCATTATATCCAAAGAAAGTCTTTCGTAACCATCCACAGTTATCCTAACCCATTACTCGACTCTATCCGTGAAAGTAGCCCCCCTCTTCAAACGTGAGCTCCTGCGAACCTTAGGAGTAGCGACAATCGTTGTAGCAAGGAATGTATCGAGAGCAGACGTATCTTGAAGGTCTTCGGCTGGTTCCCATGTCGGGTGAGCATACCCAGTCCATTCCACAAGGTATTGGAGTTGTCCTCGGTGGTTGCGTTGATCGAGGATTTTTTCGATATAGTATTCTTCCTGCTCATTAACGATAATTGGAGCTGGAGGAAGAATAAGTTGTCCCGGGAGAGCGTCATTAGGGGCAGGCTTGAGAAGGGAAACGTGGAAGACAGGATGGTACTTGACGGAGGAGGGAAGATCTATCTCATAGGCAAAGGGAGAGATAACTCTTTTTACGGCATAAGGGCCCATCCATTTCCAGTCTAGTTTTCTAGCATTGCGAGTTGTCCTAATGTTCTTCATCGACACAAAGACTTGATCTTGGATTTGGTATGCCGGGGCAGGTGTTCGATGTTTATTTGTAGCAGTTTCTTGGATGTCCTGAGCGGCTCTGATTTGTGTCCTTAGATAATCGTACAGTTCCTGCATCCTACTCGCAAAGGCGGTGGCATCTTGACTCTGAGGAGTATTGGTCGGGGAAAAAAAAGAAGTATCAAACCGAGGGTGATATCCGTAGTTGGCGAGAAAGGGAGATACTTTCGTACTTGCCGATTCTTGGTTGTTTGCGGAGAATTCTGCCATCGGTAGCCATCTACTCCAATCTTCTTGTTGATAAGATACGTATGATCGAAGGTACTGTTCCATTACAGCATTTAGTCTCTCTGTTTGTCCGTCCGTTTCTGGATGGAAAGCAGTAGACATTCGGGCTTGTATTCCTAATCTTTGACAAAGCTCTTTCCAGAAGTGGGCCGTGAATTGAGTGCCGCGATCGGAGGTAATATGCGTTGGTAGGCCATGCAACTTCCAGACATGTTGTAGGTAAAGGTCAGCGACATCTCGTGAATTAACAGTAGTGTTACATGGAATTAGATGTCGCATTTTCGATAATCGATCTACAATGACCATGATCGCATCGTAACCATTAGACTCGGGAAGGCCTGTAACAAAATCCATCGAGATTTCCTGCCAGGGTCGTTGCGGAATAGGTAGAGGGCGGAGTACTCCCGAAGTACGTTGGGTGACTGGTTTTGCCTTCTGACAGATATGGCAGTTCCGTACATAACGAGCGACCGATTCTCTCATCTTGGGCCAATAGAAATTTCTATCCAGGAGTTCAAATGTTTTATCCCTCCCGGGATGGCCTGCGGCTGGTGCATCATGGTGCCTTTTGATAAGTTCTAAACGTAGAGGGTCAAGGTCTGGAACATAGATACGTCCTCGGTAGTATAGTCTTTCGTTTTCGTTGGTACACTCGCTTAAGGTAATCTTTTTGGATTGTTGATCTTTATTCCTTAATGCTTCGAGTATCTCATCAGGGAATTTGTCAGTGGTATATCCTTCTTTGAAGAGTTTTAATAAGGGGGCGTCCAATTCAGCGGCTTCATTTGACAAAGAAGCCGACAACAAACTTAGCTTAGGATCTATATTTTCCTTCTTTAGCACCACCTGGCTTTGGTGTGCTAATCTTTCATCCCCTTCCTTGGGGAGATCTCCCGATCTCCGAGTCAAAGCGTCCGGTTTTCCTCCTTCTTTGCCTGGTCGGTATGTGATTACGAAATCGAAGCGGGATAGGTACTCAGCCCATCTGGCTTGACGACGGTTGAGTTGCTTGGTGCTCATAAAATACTCGAGGTTCTTATGATCACTGATCACGTCGATAGGGTGTTTCGAGCCTTCGAGTTCCGGGCGCCATTCTTCGAAGACCCTGATAATAGCCAGTAGTTCCTTGTCGTAAATCTCGTAATTGCATTCCGCGGGGGAATGTTTCTTCGAGAAGAAGGCTACTGGATGTAGGATCCCATTATCATCGTACTGTGATAGGACTCCTCCTGACACGAAGTCTGAGGCATCCGTTTCCACGATAATTTTCTTATCGGGATCAAAATGGATAAGGATCGGGGCGGTGGTGAAGGCATGTTTGAGGTTCTCGAAAGCTATGTCAGCTTTGACAGACCATTCGAAGAGGATACCTTTTTTGGTAAGGGCAGTAAGGGGGGCAGCCAGTTTAGAGAATCCTAAGATAAACCGTCGATAAAAATTGGCGAAGCCTAGGAATGCCTGAACATCTTTTACACTCCTCGGTGTCCCCCATTCTCTGACAGCCTTGAGTTTCTCTTCGTCCATCTTAATGCCGTCGGGTGTGAGTATTAGGCCTAGGTATTTAGTCGTTTGTACCTCGAACTCGCATTTCTCCGGTTTGAGAAGAATGCTATTGTCTTTGAGTGTCTGCAAGACTTTTCGGACGTGGGTTTGGTGTTCGGCGAAGGTATCACTGTAGATGAGAATGTCATCTAGGTATGCTGTACAAAAGATATCTAGGTATTCGGTAAGGCAGTCATTCACGAATCGTTGGAAGGTTCCCGGAGCATTTGTTAGACCGAATGGCATAACCTGATACTCATAAAGGCCATAGCGCGTGCGAAAAGCTGTTTTCCATTCATCCCCCTCTGCAATGCGCACTTGATGGTACCCATCACGAAGGTCTAGCTTAGTATACCATTGTGCCTTTGCAAGTCGGTCTAGGGTTTCACGGATGAGAGGGGAAGTATAGCGATCCTTAACAGTAATGGCATTAAGGCCTCGGTAATCCACACAGAGTCGTAGGGAGCCGTCAGCTTTTTTAACAAATAGGACGGGGGATCCGGCGGGAGAGGAACTAGCACGAATAAATCCCTTCTCAAGATTGTCCTCGATATACTTCTTCAAAACAATCAGCTCTTCTCGGGACATTCCGTACAGTGGTCGAAGGGCATCTTGTCCGTCCATCAATTGTATCTTATGGTCATACGAGCGGCCGGCAGGTAATCCTTGGGCTTTTTTCTTGTCGAACATGTCCAGAAATTCGTGGTATTCCGCAGGAATACGTGACTTCCATTCTTCTTTGGTCGTTTTGTCATCTATGATTTTGTTTATTTCATATAGTGACATGGCATAGGCTTGTGAGTTTCGTTTTCTGGTGAGAGTTCTAAAACTGGCAGCGCCAATAAACGATAGGTTTAGCCTAGGGGGAGCTGGGATCGAGGAAGTGGATACAACTGGTGAACGAGGAGCGCAGTGGGTAGTGCAGAGTTTGGAATTAAACTCAATGCGTTTATCGGCAAAATGGAGGCGAACATCATGGTGATTCATCCATGGTATGCCTAAGACGAGGGGGTAATGGCCAAGTTGTGTTACGAAGCAGGGGGCTTGTTCACAATGGTTTTGTACCGAGAGGTTGAGATTGGCAATATGTGTGATATCTCCGGAGCTGACAGGACGACCATCGATGACTTCAAGTTGGCGAGGGGTTTTTAAGGGGGTAAGAGGTAAGGAATGGTGACTCGCGAATTTCTGATCAATAAATGCAAATCCGGAGGCTCCGGTGTCTAGTAAAGCGTGGGTTTTTATAATTTTATTGCTATGGGAAATATTGCACGATATTACAAAGTGTTCCCCATCCAATTGATCCTCCACGCTTATACCAGAAACCGAAAACCCAGAAATCGAAAATGCAGATAAAGGTAAGAAATTTTGAACCAAGGTAGGGTCACTGATCGACCTTGGTTGTACTAGTTTAAAGACCCGTTGGCTGAGTCTGCTGATTCTAACGCAAAGAACTGAGGTGGAAGAGGTGGTGGCGGCAAAGAGGAAGCGGGGGGTGTACGCGGGCGGGGGTGCGGTGAGGGCTCCTCTCATGGTAGGCTTTTTGGGAGCGGAGGGGCAATTGGCATAAGAGTGGTCCGGGGCGGCGCAAAACATGCATTTTCCAGTGGAACGGCGCCACTGTTTCTCTTCCTCCGACAGCTTTCTTCTTCCATTAACCATCGTGTACCGTTGGTCCTGAGGTGGGCGAGAGAGGTTGCTGGTACGTCCGAAGGAAAGATCCATAGGGGCTAGACCGCCTGGTACAAACGATGAGGCGGGGACAAAAGGGGTCATTGCGTTGGTGGGGGCGCTGAATTGTCCCATGTTCTCTCGATTGTTTCCTCGTTTCTCTGCCTTGCGGGCTCGGATGCGATTGTCCATTCGGGTGAGAACGAGGATCATGTCATTGAGGCTAGTGGGGGTAGAGGCGGCAAAGACCATAGCTTCCTTCAACTCTTCTGACATACCATGTTCAAGGGCGTCCATTTTCGAATTTTCATCGAAGTTTAATTGTCCCATGATACGTTGAAAGTCGGCCAAGTAGGCGGAGAAGTCTCGCTTGCCTTGACGAAGCTGGTGTAACTCTCGACGGGCGGTACCGGTAGGGTCTGGATCTCCGAAAGCTGTTTCTAGGGCGGCGATGAGGGCGGCGGCGTTGGTCCAGGTAGTGAGACCAGAGGGGAGGACGGTATGGCGAACTTGCTCTAGGGCTGCTCCTTCTAGGCGATTGATAGTGTAGAGAATCATAGTGTTCTCATCAGCGAATCTATCCCGGTTAACTGCGAGCTTGGAGCGGAGTTGGAGGACGAAGCCGGGAAGTTTGGTTCGAGAACCGTCAAACTTTTCTGGATCCGGCATCCGTTCTGAGCGATGACTTGTGGTCGATGGAGGCGGGGGAGTGGCGGTGAGGTTGGGTGGGGCTGGAGGAGCTTGATTAGCGGCTCTGGCTTCGTTGCGTTCCTGGCGTAATCTGGCGATGAGGTCGGCGGCTTCAGTGACTCGTTGGTCCTGTTGCATGGCGTGTCGGGTCGCATTGTCCGCTTGGATTTTTGCCGTATTCAGTTTTATCTCCAGCTCTTGCATGCTTTCCTGAAGAACGTCAACTTGATCTTCTAGAGCCTGGTTGAGATCTCGGAGATGATTGTACAACTCGACAGGGTTGTCCCGGTAAGACTGAGCAAAGGCGTCTTTTGTGGGGAAGCGGGGGGTAGTGATAGCGGCTCCTTCTGAGGAGGCAACGGGGGCGGAGGCACTCATGATCTAGGTTGATCACGCGGGATAGAGTTGGTGCGTAGGTAATGTTGATCAAGCCACTCAGGAGTGACTTCAGTGAGAGTTTGGGGTCTTCGCGGGGTCAAGCAGGGAAAGATTTGGAGGATGGATTGGCGAATCCAACCGAGAATTTCCATATAGGGGCGTCGCGTAGGAGGTGTAGATGAGGAAGCAACGTAATCTCACGGTTGAGTCCCTTGTTTAAGCCCTTCGGTATCCCCGGAGGTGAGCAGTGCTACTTAAGTGAGGTATCAACACGTTCAAAGAGTGCAGGGTTTCTACAGGTCCTACGATGGGTATACTTCAAGGCGAAGTATCGGCAGTGGTTCACGGCGACAGCGAGGATTCTGAAGTAGAATCGAGTGAGATTATAACTTTGATACAAGAGAAGTGAAACGAGAACGTTGCTTAAGGAAAGAAGAGAAAGGAAAGCAAGAACGACCAAAATCCTTCTTTAAATACCCCGCTTTTCTGTAACACCAACAACAACCTGACAACAACCGAAACTTAACCGAACAACAAAGCCATTATATCCAAAGAAAGTCTTTCGTAACCATCCACAGTTATCCTAACCCATTACTCGACTCTATCCGTGAAACAAGTCCTCTATACTTGAACACCTCGTAGAGCCTGTGGAACCTCGTAAATTACTCTTGTCTCTTAGTTTTCTACTCAAGTAGCACTGCTCATCTTAGGGGATACCTGAGAGCTTGATGGAAAACCTTGCCCCTTGAGAACATGTAACCAAAACCTAACCGAACAACAAAGACATTTTAAGAACAACCATAACCCGTAACAACCATTACCTGAACCCTAACCCATCATCCGATCCTATCCGACAAAGGTGCAGGCCATTATAAAGGATGGTATGCGGGGATAGGAGGCGGGGGTATTGCTACGTTTAGTTACTCTCCTAAGAGATGGACTGATACCTTTCTTGGTTTGGAATGGTTGACCAAAAATTTCGAAAAATAAGCTGCAGAGAAGTAAGTTACTACCTCTATTATCACAATGTGATGTACATTCTACTAAGATAAATGACAGGGAGGCTGGAGAATGGTGGCTGCTTATTTTGGATGGTCATGTATCTCATGTAACTTGGGAATTTTTTGATTTTTGCTTGGCGCATAAAATCATCCCTTTTTGTCTACCCCCACACTCAACACACATTCTTCAACTCCTGGATGTTGGACTTTTTACACCCCTGCAGCATCATTATAGCGATGCACTAGACTGGCATATGGATAGTGTAGATTTGGGAATAAACAAGGATCAATTTTTGCAGTGACTGTACACCCCTTTGCTAATGCATTTATAATTTAAAATATTTTATTAGGCTACTATTTCCGGCCCGGCGGCTTGCATAAACTAAAGCTAATGGATTAGCGGCATGGGAAGGAGCGGGAATATGGTCTTACAATCCCCACCATGTCTTAAACCTGCTGCTTGCCAAGGCTGCCCGGGCGGTCAAAGTGTCATTTTCTGTTTTCACCTCCAGCACAAGCCGCATGGCAAGATCTACAACAAAAAAGGCCTTAACTTCAATTAAAGGTAACTCTGCTGTTGGATGCAAGTTACACGCACAAGTAGAGTGGCTTGATAAAGGCTTGCAGCAGTTTATTACTGAAAAGGAAATTGGTGATCATATACATCAAAAATTCCAAGAAAATGCTGTCAAAAAGGTCCATGCCAATTTGTTTGACAGGAAGTGAGTGGCTTACCAAAGCTAAAGTGATCACTGCAGAGGAGGTTATAAGGTTGAGAGAGGCTAGAGAGCACACCGATGCCGAGAAAGTGTCTAAGGCTGTGACAAAGTAAGAAAAGAAAAAATTGAAAGAATTGCAGGGACCTCCAGCACCTAAGGGTAAGGGCAGGGGTAAAAAAATCATTACTATATTAGAACATATTATTGTACATAGTCTAGTGCCTGAAAATGCAGTTGTTCTGGAGGGGTTGGGTGGGGTAGAGGAGGCTGAAAGTGAGGTAGTGGAGGTAGATGATTTTAATGCGCCATTTGGGGGCTCTACACTTCTCTCAAGCCACAAAAGGGTTAATAAAACTTGGGAAAAGGCCCAAAAAGGGAGATAGATGGTCGATAATGTAATTTATTTTTGTTTGGTTTAATTATTTGCACTGAGTAATTATCAGGAGCTTTTTTTGTTGAAGCAGTCATTAAGGTTTATTTTGCTACACAGCCGATCGGTTTCCCAATCATGGGCAGTTACCCAGTCAAAGACGTTAATGTCTAAAAAACCCGGAATTTGCATGGCAGCCACATCCTCTCTCATCCTCCCCTGTTAAACTCTCTGCTTCTCACGGTTCGACACCTTTGTTAAGCCCTTCAGTATCCTGGAAGGTGAGCAGTGCTACTTAAGCGAGGTGTCAACACGTTTGAATAGTGCGATGTTTCTACAGGTTCTATGAGAGGTCTATCTCAAGGTGAGATAAGTGCAGCAAGGTGAAGACAGCGACAGTGAGGGTTCTGAGAGAGAACCGAGATAATATTCTAGCAAATAAAGGAGAAGATAACGAGAACGTTGCTTAAGGAAAGAAAGGAAAAAGACTGCAAGCGATCGAAAACCATCCCTTAAATACCCCGCTTTTCCCATACTCTGACTCATAGCCAAGACATAACCAAACAACAAAGACATTATATAAAAGAATAACCCATGACAACCAATAACTCCATCCTAACCCATTACCCGATTCTATCTGTGAAACTGCTAAAAACACAAATAGAACTATAGAGTTAAGACAAACGCTAGGATAAACCTTTGGTACATATTAATATCTAAAATACTATTTTGATAATTTAATTATTGGTGAGTCCTCCTTTATTACATATCCGGCCCAGGTTATTAAAAAACCCACAACCAAACTATCCTATGCAGATCTTTTAACTATTCATTAATACCTACCATAGTAAACATATTGGACCACTAAGGATAGTACTTTGCTGTGATAATTTAATTAGCCACTATACTAGTATCTGTCCAGGGGAATTAGTATATGATGGAGGGTGAAAGTGGTAAAATTTGATGCAAAATATGTAGGCAACCATATTGATAATGAAAATAAGAAAAAAGTATCATTTTTAAAAGATTTTGAGTTTAACCACATCAGCAAAAAAAGGAATTGTTGCCCAGGCCGTCTGATTCTCAAGAAGCAAGGTTCCGTCAAGTCTTTCGGTATCTCCAAAGGTTAGTAGTGCTACTTGATGTTACGGTAATACCAATAGTTACACGTCATGAGCAGTGTAACGGATCTACAATAACCGTTACCTGCAGTGAAGCATAATAGTACCGGGCAGGCAGAGAGGTAGTAAGGATCAGCATGAGTGGTGTAGCTACCACATGCTAGAGGATATCTGCTACCCTGCTGTTCCAATGGAGTGGAACCAACGAGAATAGCATTAGCTGACAAGTCAATGATATATCTCCAGTGATACCAGACACAGGAAGCTCCTGTGGTGGCGTTTCCAATCCATCTGTGCATGTACCAGTGGCCCAGAGCCATTGGCACAGCAATAGGGAAACTATTAAGTGCAGGACACCTCACATGCAACAGTAGACTGATCAGCGCCGATTCCTGCATCCAGCATAGGCATGGAATGCAGCTGGTGGATCTAGAAGGTCTAACTGGACAGGACAACTGAGGAATGTTGGAGAGCGCCGAAGTGATCATTAGCTGAATCCTGAAGTGTCCTGCCCACAATAGCTTGGCATGTTCTCAGGGTCTTGACTAGCCCCCAGTAGAGTAGAACAGAAAGAGGATGGCGAGTCAGCAGTACTATAAAGATAGTGCATGACCCCGCCACCTGTTGCTCTTCTTCCCAGTCTCATCAGACAGAATACTACTGAGTAGAGCCCTTAAGATTATTGAGTACTCTGCACGAAAATACTCTTAACATCTCAACCTGATTTCTAGTATTGGCAACGGCCGTATTCCTATACCTATTCCCACTAAAGAGCAGTAGGACTCCCCCGTTACAGACGCCTCCCTACCCCCTAAAAGCTCGCATCCTCCATCCCCGCTACAACCTCTTCAATTGAAAGTTCACCACCACCTTTTGCGTTGCAACAGCGTTACACACAGCCAAAAGTCTTTAGCACTTCAGCTTCATTCCATTACCCCTCTTTTACAAACGATTTGGATCATCGTCTATACAACAACCCACGGTCGCAATGCCTCCCAAAGGTAAAGGCAACATGTTTACACCCATATTCCCCCATCATCAAGTTGAGGGAACTCCAAACCCATTCGTTGCCTCCTCTTCTTCATCTGCGGCAGAAACAAAAACCCCCTCACCATCGAAAAGACAGAGAGCTGACACCTCTCCCCCATCCCACCCTGTTTTTGGAAAGCCAACCCACTGGACGGGCCTCTGGAATAAACCAGGGGAGGCCATTACCACTCACCTAGGCAGTGAGCCAGCTTTTGGGTTTGATGTTTGCAACGCTCTAGCCAGAGCTGACAAGATCAACCTCCTCCACTTCCAAAAACTCCTTGACATGATACAGCATCTACAAGGAGAAATCACCACCCTCAAGGAAGCAGCAAGCAAACCAGCTCCTGCACCCCTCCCAGACATGTTTCCAGAGTCTCCGACTTTGAGCAAACTACAGCGTGACCACCTGCTGCTCACAGTAGGGAAGGCAGCGCCTTCAGAACCACCTGCACCTAGTGCTCCTCTTCCTCCTGCTCCTGCTATTGCTATCCCAGCACCTCCTCCTGCCCCAAAGCCCCTGCAATGGGCTCAGGTGGCGGCCAGCAAACCCAAGAGAAAACCCCAACCAGCAAAGACCAAACAGGCTGCCTCTGCACCTGCCCCTAAGACTCATGTCTCTCCTGTCACCATCACGCCCACCATGCGCGCACGCCGTTTGATTGTCAAACACGATGACACTCCTCTTACCCAAGGGACACCCATGGAACTCAGAAACAAGCTGAATTATGCCATCAGTTCCATCACCATCCAGTCTCTGGCAATAGACACACATTTCAAGAATGTGTCGTTGACGGTCATGAACAACATGTTTGCCAACATCCATTACAGGTAAGTTGGCCAATTTCTTCACATCATCCCTTGAGCTCACTCCCTACACCTTGACGAGCCATTGCACCAACTTGTTGTACATGGCATCCCTACCTCCATGGAGCCCTCTGCTATACAGCAAGAGCTCTGTAATTTTAACTCTGGCCTTACCATGGATACACCCCCATCCTCCGTCCCCGCTACATCATCCCTGATTGAAATTTCAACTCCACTTTTTGTGTTGCAACGGCGTTACACACAGCAAAAAGTCTTTAACAATTAGGCTTCACTACCCCGCACCTCAACTCGCTTAGGATCCAAGAAGATGTCGGAGTTCAACGCACCCACTCCCCACACTCCAATGAGAAGCAGTATGCTTCCTCCCCAATCTACTCACCATTCCAGAGCCAACAGCCCCAGAATCACTCTCCCTCCTTCCAACTTGACCCCCATTATTCCCTCACCCTACTCCGCTGTCGCCAGCAATCTCAGTGCGATTGGCGAACAAATCCATCCTCACACAGAACTTTTTGACGCTATTCACACTTCCCTCTTTACAGGAAAGTCAGATATCCAAGCCGTCCTCACCCTATGCCTTGTCCTCATTCAGGAGAACAAGCTCATCAACAACCACCTGAGAATTATCTCTGACAACACAGACCATATTTCCTCCGTCCTCGCACTGCACACCACTGCACTCAATGGCATCAACCAACTCGCTGCCACTGGGGCAGCCAAAACTACTATCTCCGCACCCTCCAAACCCTCTCAAACCAACCAAACCTACGCCAACGTTGCTGCAACTGCCAGCTCCTCCCTTTCCCCTCCCAAGGTGAATAAGAAAAGGAAAGGCAATGGAGCTACATACGTTCCACCTGCTCTCCCCCTGACCAGCGAAGGGATGTCTCCCTCTGAAACTGCCAGATGGCAGCTAGAGATAACGGATGCCCGTTCCCACCCTGGATTCAACAGAAACCTACCTGCAAACCAACTCCCAGCGCCAACCAGACCAGCTCCCCTAACCAACAAACCCAAACCACTTCCTGCCTCGCAACGCAGATTCTATGCTACTAGGACTGTCCCAGAAGAATTTGAGCTCTCCTCCCAACATGCAGCAATCCTCCCCTCCGTCATTGCAAAGGCCTTGGAAAAGGTTAATGCAAAGGTCTCACTCGCTTTCACTGCAACTGTCAACTGCAACGGCACTGTTTCCATCCTGGCATCACCCTTCCCACCTGCAATTGACTATGTTCCCTACTTCTCCCACCTCACCAAAGCAATCAATCAAGCCCTTCCAGTGGATGATAACCACTTCAATGACTTCATCCTGGCTCCAACACACATGGAATATGTTATCCACAATCTTCCAGTTCACGCTATCCCAAACTCCAATGAAGAATTGTTTGCCACCATGGCAGCAAACATCAAGTACTCATCCGAAATCGTCATTGCAGGTGCTAGATACCTCAAACCCACCCTCTCCGACAGAAATAAAGCCACCACCTCAGTTGTCATCTCCCTTGCTCCCAAAGAAGCCACCAAACTCAAAGACTCAATCCGCCTCTTCTCACGCTCCAGGAACTGCGAAAAGATGCATTCCTTCTCACCCATTACCCAATGCCGTAACTGCTACACCTTTGGACACACTGCTCCCCTTTGCAAACAAAAACACCCCACATGCCCACTTTGTGCAGAACATCACACCAGAGAACAACACCGTTGTGGCAACCCAGGCTGCGAAAAGGGTGGAAACACCAAACCAGTGCCTGATTGCTGCGAAACCAAACCCCTCAAATGCTCCAACTGTGACAGCCACGAGCACTCCGCCACCTCACCAGAATGCCCTATCAAAGTAGATGCATTTGACACCCAACGCCAAAGAGCCTCTAAAATCCCCCCCCGCCCTCTTTCACCACCCACCATTGAAGTCCATGCCCAGGACGACAGGTTGGTAGACCCAGTTAGCCTTGTTTCCCAAAATTAATGATGAGTCAAGACCAACGACACCCTACATCCAAACCCCTTGCAGAAGACAAAAGCAATGACAGATTGTCCCACCCTCACTATCGCACAACACAATTGCAATGGGTCCAATAGTGTTTTCCTCTCACTTTTTCCTCCTTTGGTTCCAATCCACCCGTGCTAGTTGCAATCCAGGAACCTCCTACCAATCGTGAAATGTGCCTCTTGGCACACCCCTAGCAGCACCAGCCTACTCACTTATTACTACACCAACTACTACTACCAGCGAAAAAGTACTTGCTTGCTTTTATATTCTCCAAAGCTTTGAATCCAGTGTCTCCTTTGTTCGCTGTTATTCTCAGAAATGACTTTTGTGGCATCTCTATTTCTTTTGTTAACACGTTCAGCCGTTACCTTTCCTCTCTCTCCATTTATTGTGTCTATAATCGTCATGTATCCCGTTACTTGAGATCAGTTTCCCCTGAAACTGCATTTCCATCGTCATCCGGCATCCTCTGCTTGTCTGCAGGACTTCAGCATCTGTCGTTATGCTTACCGATCCTGAAGGAAACTGCAGTCATCAGGCACTCTAACTATCTTCTCCCTACTTTGAAATGGCCGGAACATGGCTACTCACTCCTCAACACCCCTGGATCTTTTACCAGATACTCACGACCCAAACAGAAGAAATGGCGTAATTGACTTAGCGTTTGCCAACACGCCACTCTCACCCTACATCACCAAATGGCAGAACAAACTCCCAGCCTCTGGCTCCGAACACACTGTCATCTCTATCACCATCAAAAAACCACATCTCCCGCAATCATCTTCCTCACCCAACTGGGTCCTCCACTCCCTGGCCTCTGCTCAAAACAACAGTTGAAGCATTCACAACCTCTCCCATCACCAACGACATCCAAACATGGTTCAACGATAATCTTAAAGCTTTAACACAGCCAATTGTTGCATGCACTCCATCCAAACGTCCCTCCAAATGGTCAAAAGCCTGGTGGACACCTAACATTTCACAACTTCGCACTATATTTCACTCAGTTGCCAGAGACCTCAAAAAGGGAATGGCAACTAACTTCGAACTCAAATCAGCAAGGTACACCTACTTTGGCGCAATTAAAAAGGCCAAAGCAAAACACTGGAATGAATTCATCAGCAATGCTGGTGTTAAAGACCTCTGGGCAGCCAACCAGATGAAAAAACCTAAAGATGCTGATAACCTCCCCTTCTTCCCAAACATCACTTCCTCCAACCAACTCAACAAAGCACTTATCTCACACTTTTTCCCACCACAACCACCAACACCTACTCCTCCATGCTTCCTCCACCATAACATACCCCCCATTACAACAGAAGAAGTATCCAAAGCACTCAGCAAATCCTCCAACACCTCCACCCCAGGCCCAGACCAAATCCCATATGGAGTCTGAAAACACATTCAGGCTATCAATCCTGATGCAATCACATCTAGTGTTAGTCTTGGGGCGGGGCGGAAACAGGGTGCCCCATCCCCCGCCCCACCCCGTCTGGGCTGGGTGGTCTGTGCACACTGTCAGGACTGGGCGAAAGTAAATTTTCCGCCCCATTAACCTACATTAACATATCTTAATCGATGGGGCCCCAACGGGGCAGGGCGGAGGCCAATATTTTCGCCCTGCCCCATCAATGGGGCGGGGCGAAAGAGGACCGCCCCACCCCGCCCCACCCCAAGACCTTTGTTGATCACATCACTTTTACCCCTCTTCTACAACATGGCATACACCCCAGCTCATTGAAAGCAGCCAACGGCATTGTCCTACCCAAAGCTGGTAAACCTTCCTACAGCGATCCATCCTCTTTCCGCATTATTGTTCTCCTGGAAATCATCTCCAAGATCTTAGAACATATTGCTGCATTCCGCCTCTATGACCATGCTCTCACTGCTGGCCTCATCCACCCCAACCAACTTGACTCACTCCCAGGCAGAAGCATCTCTGATGCTGGAACAACACTCCTCCATGAAATCAAACTACTTCAGGCATCTGGACGCAAGGTCTCATCACTCTTCCTAGACAACAAAGGGGGCTTTGACAACCTCAGGGTCAACACTCTCACGAAACAGCTAAGGAAAAAGAACACTCCTGAATACCTTGTCCTTTGGGTTCTCCCCTTCCTCTCCAACCGCTTCTGCCGTCTACTTTTCAAAGGTAGTCCCTTCACCTTTGAACCAATAGAAGTGGGTATACCTCAAGGTTCACCAATCTCCCCACTTCTCTTCATCATGTATGTCTCCCCACTCCATCAAGTCAAGCTAGCAAAGAGAATCACCCTTTCCTATGTTGACGACTTCAGCTTCACTGTTGCATCCTCTTCAGAAAGATCCAACATACAACAACTGCAACATGCCTGGAACTACCTACAACGCATTGGGTCAGTTTTAGACATTTCTTTCTCCATCGCCAAAACAGATATCATCCACTGGAGAACAGAAAGGGATCAGTCTCCTCTCTGCAATCTCCCCATCTCCCTCAACAACACACTTTTCTTCCCACTCAGTCGTCAAATGGATTGGCCTTTGGTTTGAAGCCAATCTGTCACCATTCCACCATTTCAAACAACACTTCCTGAAAGCCAACAAAACATTTCTTCTCCTCTGCTGCCTGTCCCCAGCTGGGACATGACTCACCTCATACAATAACAGAAGACTGGCCCAAGCCATCATTCTCTCTACAATGCTTTATGGCTCCACTGTCTTAACCCCCAGCAACTCCTCCCTCACCCTCCTCCAACGCCTTTGGGACAAAGTACTTCGCTGGGTCACCAACTTGAACTGCTTTACGTCAACCAACTCACTCACCCTTTGCCCAAACGCAGCACTGCTCCCAATTAATGTACTTTGTTACAAATACCGCCTCCTGTTTGCCATTCACAGCATGGCTGCGTCACCACATCACAACACTGTCTCAGGCAGGTTCCCCAGCAATTTCCCACTTGAGGACCCCTTCAGAGCACAATCACATCGCCACCTTCTCCTAGGTGTTCCAAAGAACCTGAAAACTTGGACATCCAAAGCCAAAACCAACAAACCACTCCCAATAGACAAATTGTGTGTTATGATCAACAATGCACTAAAAGGCAATCTCACACCCTCTTCTGATTCCCCTACCATCACTCCAGCAATGATCCAAGACCTCACTATGGCCTTTTGGGCTACTTCACACCCTCCTCCCAGCTATTACACAACCCCTCTCTCTACCACCGCACCAACCTTCATGAGATTGGATCTCTTCATGAGTGGGAGACTCCATCAATTCCGTGCCCACAAGAGCTACCTTGCCTTCCACTAGTCCTGGCATTCACAAGGCCTCTCCAAACACTGCCCCAGATGCCAAGAGGAAGACGAAAACCTTGAGCATGCTATTCTTCGCTGCCCTACTTTCATGGATGGTTGTTCGGTTGCAGGATTAGCGGTATAGGTTCTGGGCTGTTCTATTTCTGTTGTTCGCTATATTTCTCTTGGTTTCTATTTACACTGAGTCATACATTTGTCATCGAAGAGATGGAATTTGGGTATATAAGCGAAGGGAGTCCCCTCTTGTTGTACTTTTTCCTTCTTTTCTCTTTAAGCAACGTCTTCTGTAGTACACTCTTTGTATCTTTACAAATACAAACCTCGGTTGCATTTCGCATACCTTCGCCGTCACTGCCCACAAGTCGCCTTGACTCAACACACACGTAGAGCCTGTGGAATTCTTGCACTCTTCTCGTCACTTGTTTCTTGTTGAGTAGCACTGCACATCTTTGGGGATACCGAAGAGCTTAACAAGAACCCCGCCCCTTGAGACCTACCAGAGCAGAAGCCAGAGAAAAGTTCATCCCCAACCTAATCTCTATTGAAGATATCTGGAGCGACCCTACACAATTACAACCAATCGTCAACTATATCCATCACACTATGATTGGCTACCCACCTAAGTGGAATACCTGGTACCCTCTATCACTCACTGGAACTTCGGATCAGCTATCTTCTGCAGTTTCTGTTTCTTTTTCTATTTTTTGTTTACTATTCTAGTACCTAAATTGATACATCTCCTAACTTGTTAAAGTCATTTATTGCGGGATCATTGTTATGATCAGTGTGATCACTTCCCTATAGGCACGCCTATAGGTTTCATTTATTTGTCTTTCCTTTGTATCTTTCTTTAGTTATCATGGGGCTTGGATGGTTACTGCTGGGGATAGGTGTTTTAACTTCATAACCTTCGTGTTGCATAAGCGGTTTTGAACCTAGAAACAATAATCAAATGATTTAAACAAAAAAAAACCCCCCCATACCCATACCTACCACTCCCCTTCTCTGCTTCACACAGTCTCATTCTCGCTAATATGTATGTCTTATAGGGCTTGCTTTCAACAGCTTTGCAGGTCTTGTTCTCGCTGTCAAGCAGGTCTCATTCTCGCTGCCTAGCAGGTCTGGCTCTCGCTGCCTAGCGGGTCTGGCTCTCGCTGCCTGGAGCTTGCTTGGGAGGGCTCGCTGACGTGATTTAGGAGGTCTCTCTCGCGCTGCCTGCAGCTTGCTTGGGGGGTCTGGAGCTCGCTGCTTTGGAGGTCTCGCTCTCGCTGCCTGGAGCTTGCTTAGGAGGCCTCGCTCGCGCTGCTGGCAGCTTGCTTGGGAGGCCTTGAGCTCGCATCTTGGAGCTCGCCTTGGGGGGTCTAGCTCCCATGGCTGTATAGGGTATTGTATAGTATATGTATATAGAGTTGTGCGGTATATAGAGTCATATGTATATAGAGTAGAATAGGTACATAGAATAAGCCGAATAAAGAGCATTTACTAGAGCAAAGCAGGCCTAGTGACATTAGGTGAAGTATACACCCAAATAGCATCCAAAGTCTGCAGCCTAGAGCTTTGGGAGGTCAAAAACAGTGGGTTCGTGGTCATAAACATTGGGTTCGTGGTCCAGGGTGGTCCACAGAGGTCCACATGCTCCCCGCCAAGGTCTAGGAATCACGTGGATCGGATATGGCCGGTTCATGGAGGGGGACATAGGTGCAAAGGGTCCATGTGGTCCGTGGGTGTCCAGGAGCAACCGGGGGTGAGAAAGTTTTTTGCTGATGAAGTAGAGCCCTTAATATTATTGAGTACTTTGCAGGAATATACTCTTAACATCTCAACCTGAATTCTAGTATTTGCAACGGCCGTATTCCTATACCTATTTCCATTTCTAGAGCAGAAGGACTACCCCCGTTACACTCTGTCTTCTCCTTCTTTCTTTAAGCAATGTTCTTACTTTACTTCTACTGTAATGTTTTAATACCACCTCGATTCTACCTCAGAATCCTCGCTGTTGCTGCCCACTATCGCACTTAACTCACCTTGAGTTAGACCCCACGTAGAAATTGTAGAAACATCGTATATCATATCGCACCAGTTTCTCTCTTAAGTAGCTCTGCTCACCTTCTGGGATACAGAAGGGCTTAACAAGAACTGAACCGTGAGAAAGAGCTCCTACTAGGCGAGCAAGCTTCTGGGAGGTATTGCCTGGAAACGTTCTCTACCAAAAACGTGAAAGGGACGCCCAGAGAAGTGGACCCCTAGGAGGTCGGCGCCCGGGCACTGGGCGAAAAAAATCTACACCTGAAGGGTAACATTCCGCCCCGACTGCTCAAGCCTCCGGATGAATCAGGCGGACGGGGCGACAATCGCCTTTTTTGCTGATGTGTTTTTATCTGAACCTGATGATTTTTCCCTTTGTAATGGTAGTAGTCTTATTCTCCTTTCAGTATCCTTATTAGTTAGGACTTCCCCCATTTCAACCAATGGTATATGCTGTGGTTTTACGTTTTAAAGCCTTGTTCATTCAAATTTAGAAATTTGAAGCCTCTTAGAAATTGATATGACAGAGGTTGATTAGTTAAAGTCTACTATTCTGATTAAAACGTGGTGTTGTTAGTTTCTTAAGCCAGTATTTAACTGGGACTGAGCATGCGACATGTACTTGTGCTCTACTGTAGGTATAGAAAACCAAGAATATAAGTTTGGCCAACCGAATTTTGAAGCACCGCTGCGGGATGACCCAAAAGGTGTTTTTCTAGTACTTATCCTAGAGCACGAGTGCATAGCCAAATCTGTATCAGGCAGAACTCCCAAGTATTTCTGCGGTTGTGGTTTCCACCAGAAAAAAAGTAGTGTACCCAGTCTTTTAAGGGTAAGTTTTATTTGCAGGCAAGAAAAATAAAACAATATGTTATAATTATCGACAAGATATGAAGAAAAAAATCCTATCTAAAGAGAAGCACGAAAAAAACGCATAACCTAGAGATAATCCCTAACTGCCAAAGGCCTCCAAACACAGACAAGAAAAGCTCAGATAAAAGGGTTTCCAAGCTTTCCAGAGTCGCCATAGAACCTAGCCCTCACTTTTCGGAACTTTAAAGTCGAGAAAGCTCAAGAAAATTTCTCTCTTGAAGTTGTTTTTCGTAGTATACTCTAATCATAAAAATGTTAGCATAAAAACCATCTCTAGATAAGTTTTCTAGGGAACCAACTGTCCTGATATCAAAAAATCCTCAACATTGCGAGCTGCCTCTTCCCTTTCTTTCATTTCTAGTTTGCTTTTTGTTGTCTTTTTGTGTTCGCGAGTTTTGGCAGGACTGACGACCGCTTTAAGGGTGCTTTTAACTCGCACCGATTTCGATTTCTTGAGGGTTGTTTGTGGCAGTGCAAGAGACGAGCTCGCATGAGGAAGTCGTAAAGATTTGGATTTCATCACGTTCATATCCGCGAGCCTTGTGAATGCCTGCGAGAGCGGATTGGCGCTGAGCGGATCTATGGAGGACGGGATAGGTGTGGGTTTCGCTGCGGAAGGTGGTAAAGGCTTGCGGACGACTTGTGGAGAAGAGAGTATTTGCTCCTCTATATATGATTGAGTTGTAAAGGCCTGCATGAGTATGGATAATTGTACTTCGGTGTTGGGACAGTTGACGGGATGTAGGTAATAGGATCTGTTGCACAGCTTTGTGGTGATGCTTCGACGAGTGATGTACTTTACTGGATCTACTGCGGTCGAAACTAGCCTTTTAAACTCAAGTGATTGGTTGCCTAATATCTATATAGACCGCCGATTCAGGGTACTCGCAACAGGCATAAAGAACCCGAAAATGCAAATAGGAGTCAACCAACCAAGTCGTGTATGTGCTGGATTGGAGTGAACCAAAAATCGTTGCCAGCAAAAATCATTTTCGGGTTCTTTATGCCTGTTGCGAGTAGAAGATATCTCGTCTCCAAAACGTATCAGCGTCTGATCTGGGTGGCCATTTGCCGTACAAGCCGTTGAATCTGAACATGCTGCTTATTCACTCTGAAGGGATGAAACTAGCACCAAACTGTGCGGAGCACCACCTAATACACATGTAACTTCTCCTGTGATAGGTAATTGTAGATGCTGTTGGTGGAGATATTGACGTGCGTTTTTGGTGCCCACGAGATATCCCCCCATGGGCGTCTATTTTAGGGCAGTTTTAGCCCACTCACGTTTTATAAGAAATAGTTGGTAACAAAACCTACATGAGTTTGACCTGCTGGCAAAAAGCGGTGATAAAGTTAGTCTGATGTTATCATTACGGGAAATATCCAATTGATGCCATCTCAGACTCACACCCACCCATGTTGTTGTTTCTGCAAGGAGTTGGGAGCTAAGTAAAACGTGGCACGAGCTCAACCCAAGCCACCGTCTCCGCATCACGGCACGAATGAATCTCACTTTCTGGGAAATGTCTCGGGAGTCGGAATGGTGGGTAAACGAACCGCTGGACTGCGCCTTACCTGCTTAGTGATAAATGCGGTATGGTTCAGTGATCTTTGGTTTATCATTCCTCACAACCCATATCTGTCCTTTTTGAGCTCAGCAATAAAAGGCAGCCAACTCAACTGAACAGGACCAAACTGAGCAAGATCGAAAGCGAACAATTGCTAAAACGTTTCAGACCTTTTTATTTATTTTCCAACTTAAAATGCGTGTCCCATCCGTCTTTGGTTTCGTTATCTCCGCTCTCGTCGCCTCTGCTGTGGCTGGTGAACTTCAAATCATCAAGACCAAAGAGGTGCAATGCGATAGGAGAACACAGGTTTGTAGCCTTGTTTCAGCCATGAGTACTTTCCTGGGGAACTGATATGCTGATATTGATATTGATTTTCTGCACAGAATGGCGATACCATCTCCGTTCACTACCGTGGAACCCTTGAGTCAAACGGTGAGCAGTTTGATGCTTCATACGACCGTAACCAGCCATTCAGCTTCAAGCTTGGTGAAGGCAGAGTGATCAAGGGCTGGGATCAAGGTTTGTTGGGTATGTGCATTGGGGACGAGAGAAAATTGATCATTCCGTACCAACTTGCATATGGTGAGGGTGGGCGACCACCGATTATCCCGCCGTCATCCACTTTAGGTAAATCCCTATAGCTACCTTTTTTTCGATCTTTTCTCCAGAGGAGCTGACAACGACTAGTTTTCGAGACGGCCCTCCTTGGGATTGCTGGCTACGAACCGGAAAAAGCCGAGTTGTAGTTTTATCACGCGAAAAGCGTGTGTAAACTAGTATTATTTTCTAGATGAAAATACGATGGCCTGAATTTCATAAATCATGTATTTTAAATCTAAAACGGATTGAAGATATCATTAATAGTAAACCTAACATTATCTAGTATGGTAAAGATATTTTAAAATTCCTCTATGGACCTCACCCGTTATAAAGTTTAACTCGAGACTGGGACCCTAATTGGGTTAACATTGTTAGTCATAAATATCTAGAATATTAATAAATCACAAAAATATCACTCCTATTATTACATTTCTTTACATAACTTCAAGTATCCCGTTTGGTTCTCAATTTTCCCATAAGACATTTATGATACGAATGGTACTAAGCATATCTAAACCGGAAATCATCAACTTAAGAAAGTTGATAACCTACAAGTACTCTCGACTTCGCCATGCCTAAATTAACAAGTCAGCTATATATATAGGTCTGGTGATTAGATTACATTGAGTGTCTTCCCGTAGACCTGGGTCTAAACCCGTATTCTAAACTAACCTATTAGATATGGCAGCGATCAGACGTCCATAATTCCAGGCCAAAATTTATTGAATTCTCAGAAACACCTAGAGAGATTATCCTGAGAGCATGTTGATCAATGTATGATCGCCTATGAGCAGATTTTCTGGTCGATCTAAAGCAAAAAGGGCAAGCTAAGTTGTTGACTAAGACATTTAAGAAAAAAAATTGCAGAAAAGAAGGGGAGGGGGTGAGCGATGCATGAGAGGAACTTGCCCGAATGGGGATGGGTGATCTCAAGATATTTGGATAATCCAGTAACAATGAGACCGCCTTTCCGAAGGCATGGCATTGTTGAGAAAAAACCAATCTAGAAGGAGTAGGGGCAATGGTGAGGGCGAGAAGACGGTTATGAGTGATAAGGGTGTTAGTCATATGTTGTGTTGTGTGGTTTTTGTTTTTTGTGGTTTATATTTTTTGTTGTTTTTGTTTGTTTGCGTGTTGGTGTGTTGCGAAGAGTACCATAACCTCGGGTTGAATGTACCTATTAAATAAATACATGTAAATAAATAAATAGCCATCCTCGTGCCTTTTCGTTATCTCTTCATTAATAAAGACCTTAGCCCAGGAATGATTTGAATAGACAACATTCACGGTATTCTGTCATGGTGTTAGCGAATAACCTCGACGTGTATGGGCGTTTTTTCGTACATCATTCGGTCTTTTTTTCTTTTTTGAGACATTCAGGTTCGAAAATATGAACGGGAGAAAAATGAGCTTTTTATGTTTGTACTCGTATTTGACTGACGTTTTTAGAATGGGCTAGGTCCGCATACCTACAAAATTGTACCGAATCTGTGATTTTGTATGGGAAGCATAGGCAGCCCGTTTTAAAAACGTCAGTCAAATACGAGCAGTAGTTCGGCTCTGCACTGCATCCAACCTATTGCCATCGTCCCACTTATTCGGTTAGATTAGTACCATAGTTCGAGGGCCTTTTTGAGGTTTCAGGTGAGATTTGAAGCGCTGATGAGAACCTAGCAGCAGTCGAACTAGCTCCTCGTTTGCCTTCTATTTGATATTTCTTGGGTTCTCACCACCTTCTCTCTGGTGGAGGTTGTCAACAGCTAGCGCCTGATTCCACGAATACATACGTATACTTAGAAGCGTCTCTCACATAGTTGTTTCAAAAAGCCAAACCCTAGACATATTCCTCCTATTCCTGCAGCATTATCAAGCTTACGTGAGTCTACAAAAGTAGATTATATAGGCAATAAAAATCAGCTGGTATTTTACCCTACGTATACTGTAGTCTTATTCTCGTTTCTCGTTTTGAGTATCGTTGTGGGGGTTGCCTTACTAGGAGCCCACTGGTCGCGTGCAGAAACACTCGCAGTGAAAGAACTAGATTTATACCAATAACTTTATCCATCCCACGCTTATCACCACTCCGCTGTCTTTGCTACAACAAGTCCAGTTGACAAAAATCCAGGCATCATAGTAAGAAAAGTTTTGCGAATGAAAATAGCTAACTAATAACCTAAACTTACCCAATTCTAAGTTTATACTCAATAATAACATACAGCGCTAGATTTTTCGCAAGTAGCAAAAATTACACCTAAGACGGTTGAGGTTTGGGGATTCGTGTTATTTCGTCAAAATAACGCCCAGGCCTTTGTAATAATCTATTGAATATAAATTATCACAGTAACTTCGTTCGACCATCCAGCAGACAATCTTAACTGCTTCCAGGCACCTTCAATATCAACTTCTAACACAGTATCACTCTTTATACTCCTCTTCACTGTATTAAACGGAATGATATTTCCCGATATCGTAATGAGAAGCTTCGAAATGTCTCGCGAAGTAAGATCAGAAATATATACACCTATTGAAATTTTAGCAATGCTTCCGCTGTATTTCTTCAAAAAAATATAGAGGAGTTACCCAGAGTCCCTAGAGCCTTCAGAGTGACCGAAATCACCGTATGCCCTGTTTCGGTATTGACAGATTGACAGATAATGGCCGCTGCACCGGACATCGTAGATATCAATCCGAAGATTCCAAAAAAGGATGAAGTTTTGTCACCAGCGTGGACGAGCTCTTGCACTGGCGTTATGGTGTAAAACTCCCATTCTCTTTGCGGAAGCGTAGTGGGAATGAGATTTCCTTCCCCTCCGATATGAATACCACTTACCCCCCCCGTTTTGTGAGATCTAACAATGTATTTTGTGTTCAGAACAATTCCAGGGAGCTCGTCGATAGAAATCAGCTCAGAGTTTTCCATTTCGGATACGTTGAATACAGCTATCAACGAACTCCCCCCTACACTGCCGCAGAAATTTCCAACCTTCAAGAGCTGGTTATTGTTATAGATGACGAAAGGATCAGTTGGGAGGGCTACGCGGCTCGGACGCAAAATAACCGTATGTCCTTGAGGAGATAATGCACTCATCTGTTTAATGAGATTTACATCATGCTGACCTGGGGTGTCTGTGATGTAGATAGGCCCACCAGAGATACATCTAGCAGCCGCATGAAAGCTACCACATTCGGGAAGCGCAGATTGGAACATGTCCCAATCCGGTAAACCGTTTAAATGTGAGGTGAAAATATTATTCATAGCATTGGCGAAGACATGCCAAGCATGTGAGCTTGGAACATCTGGAAAGAAATCTATATCACGATTAATATAAACGTATGCCTGACCTTCATGGAATTTTGGTTCTAGTACCATCTGAGTTTCTGAATAAAATCCGAGGGCCATCATGAGGTAATAATGCACGGAAAAATATATAAGGGACATGCGCCATGCCTGGGCCGGGATAAGGGGGATAAATTAGTGACATATAGTCCCTTCATATTGGAAATGACTGGCCTACAATAAATCACTCTTCGTGAGAACCACTTTAAACTATAAAGTTTGAATGCATCTTGATACGCTCGGCCCAAGCGTTGGCGGACGGTGCCATCATCGAACTCGTCAATAGTGGCTTCAACGTCACATTTAACGGCATCAACTCCACTAGATACAAGAAACCTTGGGTCTGTTAGAGATAGTATCAATTTGAGGGAGATTTGATGTTAATACTTATAGAAATCGTTATACAGCCGACCCACGTCAGGTTCGTCAACAATACGAACATCCCAGCCTCCATGCCATTTCACTGTAGCACATTTATAATTAGTGTCAATCCACCCTCCGGGAGAGATGCCTTCCCAGTATCCAAGCTGTTTATTAATTAACGTGTATCCGATCTAAAAAATCCTCAAGCCGGCTACTTACCAATGCATGCCACACAGCAATGTGCTTGATATTTCTGAAACGCCTTCGAATTTCGGAGGTAGTGTGCGCCAATCCTTTCGGAAAATTTGCATTTGCTTCAAATTTGTCCCAGCGCCGATTACTGTCCTGAAATAGGGCGGACGGAAAATCAGCATTTATGTTCTGATGGCTTGGTGGAGGTATTATTACTAGTGATTGCCAATTATCGTCTATAATCAGTGTAGACACTGTAAATAGATAGTTAGCTTAGAAATCAAGAGACATATCAAAGAACATGCTAACCGTTTATACCGCTGTCTGAAAGATCTTGAAGAGCAGAGAGTATTCTATCCTCAGATAGTTCACGACCTAATCCGTTCCAAGTACAGTATGCAAGACCATCATACCTTTGAGCAGTCAATATCGCACATAACAAGATGTTATTATAACTCGATAGTAACTAACCAGGTCTCATACCAAGTCGGGGATGGTTCCAACTTCTCATTTGCCAGCAATTCCTCCCCAGTTGTAGGGTGATTTTCCTTAACGAATACTTTAATCATTTCCCTAGCCTTATAGAATGCGGCATCAACCGTTCGTTGGTATTCTAAACCAGTAGCCACTATTGCGCGGTGATATTGATCGACAACCCCATCATTTCTAGTTTTTAGGATAATTTTCCCCTCAGAAGCCTGAATATAAGTTGTACAATCATCGATACCAGAAACTCCAAGGATTACAACGTGGCGACCATCGGAGCGCACGTATCCAGCCATAAGCGCATCGTTATCTACTGTGAAAGGAGCGGATCCTTGACGAGGTCCCATCCAAGGCGAGCTCAGTTTGACCTGATTTAGGTTAATAATTCGTAGAAAACCCTACTTACCCAAGAGGTGTGACCTCACCAGTGCATAATAGTTTTCTAACAATAAAGGCATTCCCAAGATAACAGCAGAGGCATTGGGAAGTGGAGGAGCAGTCGCTGAAACTTCAAATAAGTCCACATCAGAGACTTGGCTTGATGTGTTTTTGATTGAAAGAGCGCGATCAGACCCCTGAAAAAGTGTACTAAATTGGAACGGATCTTGTCGGTCAAAAGGAACCACTCGAAATAGGAGACGGCCATCAGTTGCACCAGTTTGCTCTTTACTCCACATCCATGGACCTCCCTCTTCAAATTTGAATCGAAAGGTAAATCGAAGCGATTCAACACTTCTACAATTTAAATCCAAGGTATACATCGACCGCCTAAGATTCGATTTGTTCATGAATCCATTCTTCTAGGGGGGTATTAGCCCTCGCGCGCACATACCCGAGTCTTGTCAAAAGAATTTACCAGTGGATGGTCATTGTTAAAAGCAAAGTCTGAGGCTTGCCATCCCGTACTAGTACTATGCCAAAGCTGTACGGTCCATCCGTTATTTTGACATTGGCTATCATAGGAAGTCTCTATCAATGCAACAAAGCGAACCTTTAAGGCCACTGTTAGCGTGGACTAGAGTATTTAAAATATATCAACTCGAAAATACGTAGCTTACCATTTTATTCTTTGAGGTTACAACAGTTGTTCTACCAAGGGCAGGTGAAATGACAGCGTTGATATCTGAGTTATTGTCAACTATCCACATATACCTCGAAATTAGGAACTACCCACACATTGTTCCCAGCTTAGATTTTATATTCTGTATGAAGGCATCGTTTTTTAGTTAGTTTAGTGACCGTATTGGTTTTCTCTAAGGCGAGAAAGCAATCTATATAAAAAACACAAACCTCAGCTGTCATATATCGATACTCAATCACCCACAATGTCGTATGCGCAGGAATATGGTAGCTCTACAGACAGAATGGACAGAGGCCAACAGGGATAGCAGTAGTTCGGCTGTGGAGAAGCGCTCGAAGAAATAATCGGGGATTGGAAAACGCGGACAACTTGATTTCGGAAGGGCTTTGAATGACTTTAAGGACGGCTACGATAACGTATAGGCGTCGTAAGTACGATGAATGTCGATGGTGTTTGTTCCCGGGACCACGCTTTCGGAAACTTTGTGCGGGGAAGTAGGTAATAATAACAATAACAATAGAAGACCGTCTAGTTATGAATAAGCACAAAGATTCCAATTAAACGACCTAGGGAGGATTTTGGTTGCTTTTTAGCCGCTATCGTGACCTTTTAATACATGTAATCGGGTGCTAGTTCTAGGCTATACACCGGAGTTATGGATCGATGATGACTGCAACATATATGCATACCTATGTATGTACCATTGCGCCCAACAAGTCCCTGCGGTTTTTGAAGTACCACAAAAGGTCACAACGGACTTGAGATTAATGAGCAGAACTCAATCGAAATGTTTGATATTCAATGGAAAGAAAAAATGTAAGACAGTTGACTACATATGCGATTTATTTAAATAGTAATAAAGGTAGAATAAAATTCTACTTTATTTTTCAAGAAGGGTTGTCATCACCTGGTTGCGATGTAACCGATCACCTGAGACAATTTTTACCCCGAGAGCTCCTGTAAGCAGTAGACAAATAGGATATATATGAATAATAGCTAGTGAGCTTTTCTAGACTATTAATTTCATGATTAATTAGAAGCCTCTATGGCAGTTAGGGGGCTATCAGTGTCGCTTCAGGGGCTACTAAAAGGGCCTATCTTCGCGATTTCTAGACCACATTTTTAGAAAAACCACCTCTAGAGCTTAGAAGATGACACAGTAACCTAGCAAGCGGTCAAAATCCGAGGCTAGATACCAAAAGGACCTACTATTGGCATGTTAGAGCGAACAAATGGCCATTTTTGGGCTTAGCGGCCTATAAAAAATAATTTACACCTGCAAAGAATAGCTTGAGTAAAAAAAAGTTCCTATAGGCCATAGAGAGTATTATATCTGGTTTTAGAACCTAATAGTACGTACTATACATTCACTACACATACTTAAAAAAGATTTAATAGGCCATAGGACATAAACAAAGTGTATATTTTATTCTCTAGTTGACCATTTTGCCCGAAAAAGCCCGAAAAATGGCCATTTGTTAGCATCTGAGGGGCTGTACCACAGCCAGGAGAGCTAGCTGCGCTCTAACATGCCAATAGTAGGTCCTTTTGGTATCTAGCCTCGGATTTTGACCACTTGCTAGGTTACTGTGTCATCTTCTAAGCTCTAGAGGTGGTTTTTCTAAAAATGTGGTCTAGAAATCGCGAAGATAGGCCCTTTTAGTAGCCCCTGAAGCGACACTGATAGCTCACCTACTACTCTAGAGGTCCCTAAACAGTTACTGGCAGCCTATGAAAGTTTCCTAGTTCTTTCCTGTATACACTTCATGCATTTACTATTCTATATCGACCCCCAGGACAAAAAATGTACCAGGCGATCGGTTACCCAGTGATCGGTTACACGGTGAAATATGTTACTGCGGCGCTTCAAAAACAACAGGGACTTGTTGGACGCAGCTGTACAGTCGTTCATGGGGTGATAGTGGGTGCTGGGTGTTGAAGAACAGGGTTTTCTGTGAGAAAGAAAATTGCCAAGCCGCGAATCTGGGCGGAAACGTCTAGTATTTGATTGGCCTAAATCTCCTGTTCTTCAACACCCAGTGTTCGCTATTACCCCGTAAACAACTGTACCAGAGCCATGTGCAAAGTCCCGGAACAGGCAAATTCAACCTCAATTCCTAAATGCACCCTAATATAACATGACCACAAGCATAAATGCTGCAGTTGGACTTGTTCTCCTTTCGCTGTGCAAAAACAAAGTCACGGGCTTTTGGGCTTCACTCTCTCGCTTATTCTTGCCACTTTCAGAATTTATGGATTAATTAGTATGGCTTAAGGAAACTGCTAAAGCCTAGGGTAGATATATTTCTCCCCAAGTATGTGCACGTAGTAGGGATCTTTTGGTTTATGGGAGTGAGGCCCAAAGCCATACCCAACCAAGTGGTTTAGCTCTTGTTTGGCAAAGCTTAGCATGTATGGGAATAGATTATGTAATGCAGCCTGTATAATTTCCAGGCGAAACCCGATAGACGCGACGCGTTTCCCTGCCAATCTCCCTGTCACTGCTGTCAGACCGATAGCGACAACAACCACATTCACGATCCACGGCTGCTACTGAGTTCTACAATTCCTTAATCACTAGTTATGCCAAAAGCTCCTACTGAAAGCAAGACCCCTAAAAAGGGAGACGCACTCTTTAGACTCAAAAAGGTGCCACTCTCTGGAAATAAGCAACGTACCTTATTTTCGTTCTTCACTCCAAAACCGGACATATCTTCCCCTCAAAACGCGCTTCGGTCGACTTCGAAGAGCAATGGCATTGCAGAGCAAAGTAGTCCTCTAAAATCAATTTGTTCTACACCGGCTCCATCCAGTGACCCTGCCGGCCCTACTTCCCCAGCCAGTGGCGAGGACACCCCAACGAACAAGTCTGGGAAACGAAAAGGCATTCCCTATACTTGATGAGCATAGGGACTTTAACCGCTAACCGCACTTCAGTCATTTTTCGAAATCCTCCCTCAAGTCCATCTATGAGATTTGTATGTTCTACCTATAATGAGTAATCTTCTGCTGAAACTTACATATCCGGTAGAAAGTAAACACAATAGATAGTGATGGGGAATCGAATGATGAAGAGGGACTTCCTAGAAGGGGTGAGAACTTTGGGCTCCCTTTGACTAAAGGCTTGTTCGTTAACATTAATATTCGTATTCGTATAGGAATTAAACGAGGTCGGCGAGCTGTAGAAGATGACTATGAAGAAGATTTTGTGGTAGATGATGATGGTATGACTATCCACCGTACAGTTTCCTATTGTTTATAGAGGTTAACGGATTACTATAGAGAGTGACTTAGAGCTTCCTTCAGTACGAGCGAGTACAAAAAAGCGGAAGAAATCGTCAACCGACCTTGCCCCCAAGACGCCTACGAGCACATCTAGGTTTGTATTCGACCCAAGGAACGTCAATTCCACACCAACTCCAATTATAGCTACTCCAGGGCCAAAGGCCCTCAGGAAACCAGGGCAGGCGACGCCATCAGGGAAGAAGCAGAAGCACGAAGATAGGTATCGATGGTTGGTTGATATTCGCGATGCGGAAAAGAACGTCCCCAGTCATCCCGATTACGATCCTAGAACGCTTCATATACCTAATGATGCATGGGAAAGTTTTTCTCCGTTCGAGAAACAATACTGGGAGATCAAATGCAAGCTTTATGATACTGTTGTGTTTTTCAAGAAGGGAAAATTCTATGAATTGTACGAGGACGATGCGACTATTGGCCATCAACAATTCGATCTGAAATTGACAGATCGTATCAATATGAGGATGGTTGGGGTCCCAGAGTCTTCGCTAGATATGTGGGCCTCGCAGTTTATTGCGAAAGGGTACAAAATTGCTCGTGTTGATCAGAGAGAGACGGCTTTAGGCAAGGAAATGCGCGAGAAAGGCACCAAAGGTGGAAAAGAGGAGAAAATCATCAGGCGTGAACTCGCCTGCGTTTGGACCGGAGGAACCCTTGTAGACGAATCCATGCTTCAAGATGAAATGGCTACATACTGTGTTGCCATAAAGGAATCTATGGAAGATCAGAAACCGTACTTTGGCATCTCCTTCGTTGACACTTCGACCGGCGAATTTTCTATGACACAGTTTGAAGACGATTTAGAGTTGACAAAATTTGAAACATTTGTTGCTCAAATCCGCCCAAAGGAACTGATCCTCGAAAAGGTTCGTCATCTTTTAGATAATGCATCCTCGGCGAATCAACTAACTGTTTGTATCTGTAGGGACGAATTTCTACGGCCGCTATACGCATTTTAAAGAACAATACCCCATTAACAACCATCTGGAATAGGCTGAAACCGGAAAAGGAGTTTTGGGTGACGGATACAACTATCCGTGAGCTTATGAGCAAAGGTTACTTCTTAGGAGAATCTGATGACATGAACAACTGGCCTGAAGTCCTCCGGGAATCAAAAGATATGGAGCTAGTCATGTCAGCATTTGGCGCCCTAACGTGCTACTTACAAACTGTGAACTTTCATTACTAACGTTCCTATCTCCATTTAACGATTTCTAACTTTTACGAATAGCTTAAAATTGATCGGGAGCTCATCAGTATTGGAAATTTTCGTTGGTATGATCCCATCAGGAAGTCCACCTCCCTAGTGTTAGACGGACAAACGCTTTTAAACCTCGAGGTATGGTTACTATTGACTTCCATCAATTGCATGATTACTAACTCAATGAAAGATATTTGCGAATTCACATGATGGGGGTACTGAAGGGACTCTGTTTTCATTACTGAACCGATGCATAACACCATTTGGAAAAAGAATGTTCAAGCAATGGCTCTGCCACCCACTTGCAGACGCAAGTAAAATAAATGCTCGGCTGGATGCTGTTGATGCTCTAAATGCCGATAGTGGGTTCCGAGATGCCTTCGTCTCACGTTTAAGCAAAATGCCTGATCTTGAGCGCTTGATATCTCGCATTCACGCCGGAAGCAGTAAAGCAGTTGACTTCCTTCGAGTTTTAGAAGGGTTTGAACAAATTCGTGACGCGATGCAGGAAATACAAGCACACGGGGAAGGCGAAGGCCTTATCGGTAAGCTAATCGCTAATATGCCTGACCTTAAAGAGTGCTTGCAACGTTGGGATTCTGCTTTTGATCGCGAGAAGGCCAGGTGTCAAGGTGTCCTTGTGCCTGAAAAAGGAGTTGAGTATGACTTCGATGAATCTCAAGACAATATTGAGGGCATTATTGGGGAGTTGAATGCCTTGCTCAAGGAATACAGCGCCAAACTAAAGTACGTTGATACCTAGTCAATTGCGGCTGCTGTAGCTCACGTTTTCTAGATGCAAGGAAATTAAATTTACAGATAGCGGCAAAGAGATATACTTGATCGAATTGCCTACGAAATTTGTAAAAAGCATACCAAAGGGTTGGGACCAGATGTCCGGAACCCAGAAGGTTAAACGTTTCTATTCGCCGGAAGTAAGAAAGCTTGTGAGGTCGCTGCAAGAAGCACAGGAGACCCATGGGCAAATCGTGAAAGAGGTTGCTCGTCGTTTTTTCGCGAGATTTGATAGCGATTACGCTAAATGGCTTAGTGCTGTGAAGATTGTCGCCAATCTTGACTGTTTGATAAGTCTCGCTAAAGCGTCTGCTGCCCTTGGTGACACCAGTTGCAGGCCAATTTTTGTCAATAGTAAGCGCAGCGTTCTCGACTTTGAAGAACTTCGGCATCCTACTATGCTATCTAGCGTCACTGATTTTATCCCCAACGATATTCAAATCGGGGGGGTCAACCCTAACATTACTCTTCTCACCGGAGCAAATGCGGCAGGAAAGTCCACGGTTCTCAGGATGGTATGAGCAAGTCCAAAATATGCATGTAAAAATGCTGACCATTTCCTACAGACATGCGTGGGCGTCATTATGGCCCAGATTGGCTGTTACGTTCCCTGCATATCTGCAAAGTTAACTCCGGTGGATCGTATAATGAGCCGTCTCGGGGCTAACGACAATATCTTCGCTGCTAAGAGCACATTTTTTGTCGAGTTGGCTGAAACGAAGAAAATCCTTTCAGAAGCTACACCTCGTTCTTTGGTCATTTTAGATGAGCTTGGGCGTGGGACGTCGTCATATGACGGTGTTGCTGTTGCACAAGCTGTACTTCACCATGTTGCGACCCATATAGGTTGCGTCGGATACTTTGCGACGCACTATCATTCGCTCGCCTCAGAATTTTCTCATCATCCAGAGATCGAGCCTAAGCGTATGCAAATACATGTAGATGATGAGAATAGGAATATAACTTTCTTGTACAAGCTAGAGAAAGGAGTTGCTGAAGGATCTTTTGGAATGGTTAGTTCCATCGTCCGCCTTATTTCGCAGATTATATCAACTGACTTATGTCTTATAGCATTGCGCAGCTATGTGTGGTATCAATAAACGTATTATTGACAGAGCAGAAGAGGCTGCTAAGAACTTTGAGCATACTTCGCGGTTGAAGGATAGTTTAGACGCAGCTCGTACGGGGACTTATATTCCTTTGGGATTGCAAAGTGATCTCGCTTGGGTTCTAAGAGAGGAGAAGGTTCTTGGCGAAGATGCTATGAGATCTATTGTTCAAGCCATCAAGTGTTTGTAATGTGTTGGTGGTGGTTGGGAGTGACTTTTCTCCTTTTTTCTCCTTCGGTTCTATCATCTTTATTGTGGATTGTGTTTGTTTAGGATCGGTTTTAAGATCGAGATTATAAATCTATATATTTAATGTCTTCGAAAAACTCTGGATAGGTAATAAAGTGGCAAAAAAAAAATTTGGCTATCCAATACAGATACTCAAGAAGCATAGACCAAAGTGCGCAATGCCTCAATAACATCCCCCCCACAGGTTCGAATAGTATCTGTTGCTTTTACTTTTGTTACCTACTCCAGAAGATTATAAGCAACTGTATCAAATGAGGTCCTCGGAGGCAGAGTATTTAAAATTCATTTCTCTAGTGAATCTTACCTCCATCTCTTCGACGACGAGGGTAACATCTGCAGCATTAACTTTTGTGGAGGCGGCTGAGATTGGCTTTGCACTTTCACTCTTTTTCGTGACACTAAGGTCTTGCATAGCTTTTCCGAGAGCTTCAGCAGACTCGTTGTTTACCGAAGCCGCGGTAGTGTCGTCTGTCGTGCTCTCCATTGCTTCCATTGCCTTAAAGCGGGCAGCATCTTCAGCATTCGAAGGGAGGGTGCGTTCTTCAGGTTCAGCCATTGCAGGAATTGTAGGTATTACTTGGGTGGTTGGAGTGAAGGTGGGAAGCAAGGGTTTTGAATTTACTGGGTGTGTCGTGGCTTTCCCTATGGATTAGTGGAGTCGTGGATGGTTTGTAAATTTCTTATCAGATGGTGGGGTTATCTACTCTGTTAGATTGGTGGTGGGACTTGTAAATGACGGGAAAACCCGATCCCTAACCATACATGTAGCTTATTGTGACTTCTTCTATCTACTAACTAAAGCTTGCATCCGCGTGTTAACCAACCACACCCCGCCTTTATAATTCATCGCCTTTCGCCTCATAGAATCATCCCCCATCCATAATTACTGCCTACCGCCATAGATCGCAATATAACAAAATGGCTAGCTCGCCTGTTGAACTACCCCTCAGTCAGGCCGCAAAAAGCGCTGCTGCTTTGAAAACTGCCAAAACCACTACCACTATTACCCAAAACTTGCAGATGAACAATGATGCCTGGAGCCCATCATGTAAGTTGATCGTCATGATCGACTTGTTCAAAACCATTGTTAATGATAGCTTTCTTTATTAAGCCTGGCAATCAAAGCCGATGAAGCAAAATGTCATCTATGGTGACCAAAAAGCTGTCGAGAAGGCTCTCCAAAAACTGGAATCTTTGCCTCCTCTTGTTTCCCCGACTGAGGTAAAGTATTAGTGTATTCCTGTATCCTAACCAACTAACTCTTACTTAGATTATAAAGCTTCGCAATTCTCTGAAAGAAGTCGCTCTTGGCAAGGCTTTTCTTTTGCAAGGGGGTAGATCAACCTATTCCTACATAAACTCACCGGTTGATAACCCTTTTTTTCCTACAGGTGACTGCGCCGAACTATTTGATTACTGCTCTGAGGTAAGTAGTCTACATGCACTCTCAATTTCAGCAATCTTGATGTCATCTAGGAGCCTATCAATGCCAAGATCAAACTTCTTTTACAGATGAGCCTGGTCCTGATATGGGGTTTGTCTCATGTTTGAATTCTACGCTCAATATTTATCTCTAATTATATCAGGAGGTCGCATTCCTGTAGTACGTATAGCTAGAATGGCCGGCCAATTTGCCAAGTAAGTTTGCTATGGTTTATTTTACACTTTTTTCTTACCTCTAACAGGTAGAATAGGCCGAGGTCTAGCATGACAGAGACTGTTGATGGAAAAGAAATACCTTCTTTCAGAGGTGACAATATTAATGGATTTGATCCGGCGGATAGAACCCCCGACCCAGCCCGCCTCGTTAGGTGTGTACAACTCACTCCCAATAATTAATGAATTCGTTTCAGCTCATCATAATAGCGCTTATTTCCACTCCGCGGCTACCTTAAATTATGTTCGCTCGCAGTTGGCCTCGGGTTTTGCCGATCTCCATCGCCCATTCGAGTGGACATTAAGCCATGTGCAAGATGACCAAACTAAACAAGAATACCAAGCTATCGTGAACTCAATCACTGAGACCATCAGCTTTATGCGTACAGTTGGAGCTGATAAGGCTCGGAGTCTTGACACCGTTGACTTGTACACTTCACACGAAGGGCTTCACCTTGAGTATGAGCAATGCCTGACAAGATCCCTCAGAAACCCTTCTGATGGACAACGGAAATGGTTTAATACGTCTGCACATTTCATTTGGATTGGAGATCGTACAAGACAGCTCGATGGCGCTCATGTTGAATACTTCCGTGGCATTGAGAATCCCATAGGGATCAAAGTCGGCCCATCGATGAAAAACGAAGAACTAGCCACTTTGCTCGACATTATTAATCCGAATAAGGAGGTTGGGAAAGTGACCTTGATTACCAGGTATGGATGCGACAGAGTCCGTGAGCTATTACCGGGACACATTAAAGGTGTTCGGAGCGCTGGGCATGTTGTTGTTTGGTATTCTCCTACTAGATATCACGTTTAACGTCCGCTGGCTAATCTCTTTCGAAGGCAGTGTAAGACACCCCTTTAGAAGTGCAGACCGGTTTGTATCAGCTAATAGTGTAATAAACACATAAATAACCTTTTTGTTTTTGTCGCTTACAGGTGACCCTATGCATGGGTAAAGAGCCCTTTTTCACATATGTTATTTTTTTAATGCTCTTTCACTAACTAAAAGTGGTATTAGAAACACTCGCTCATCTACCTCCGGAATAAAAACCCGCCAATTCTCTTCTATTATGGACGAGCTCTCTGCCGCTCATAGTATCCACAAAGAGCATGGAACGCATCTTGGTGGTGTACATCTTGAATTAACGGGGGTAAGAAAATAGCTCATCCATTACTTATCTCTCTAAAGTCGAATAGTTACTCACAAATTCAGGATGCTGTTACGGAATGCGTTGGTGGCTCTCAAGGCCTTACTGATGATGACCTTTCCCTAAATTATACCACTTATTGCGATCCTAGGCTCAATAACAATCAAGCTCTCGAGGCGGCTTTCCTTATTGCTGGATGGTATCGAGAAGGGATTTGATTGGTTTATACAGCATCCCAGTCATTCAATGAGTCTTCGAATTCTAGGTTTTGATATAAGAGTGATCCCTGATTCAAATGAGCGTATTTTTAAAGATCGTTTGGACGGAATGTTTATGTTTTTGAGAAACATATCCCTTTCCTCAACGATACGGTTTCAAGTCTGGGACTTTACTCGCTTGGTAACTCCCATTTGGCATTTTCACGTGGTCATATGTGTTTGTTTGGAAACACTTGTAATTTACTTAGAATTATCACCCGGGGTCTAGTCACTCTTTGTCTATGTTTTGAGTGGGAGTAATAGCTAGAGGTTGGAGGGGTTTTTTCCTAGAATGTTACATGCATTTCACCACAACAATTCTCACCGTAGTTATCTCAAGATACATGTATCTCATATATGGATTATACCAATCAAAACACCCACGTGACAACACAGACAAAGCTACATGAATAACGTATCTAGACGTATCTAATTCAGACAGCATAAACTATATATAATTAGCCAAAAGCAGCGAATGTCAAGTAAGAAAAGATCGACTCGACTAAATGATATGAATAAGTTTGAAACAGCTACTGCACTCCAAAAAAGTAGAAATAAAAGTTCGTACTATCGAAAGGAAAGACAATCTCAATCTACCCACATAATCAATCGACTTTGCAGATGCCTTCATCATCCCACCTCTCACTTCCAACGCACGGTTTGCACATAAAAACGTCACTCGGATCCCATTTTCTCTTCAAGGTAAGAAGTGGCGAATAGTTACTTCCCCAAAATACTTGTTGCCAACCTTCCTCATTAAAGTCTGCTTCATTGATATAGGCTCCCATATCTGGTTCAAGGGCCTTGAGAAGCGGCATCTCAACCTTAGTCAGGTTCCGCATGACTTCTTTTTGCGTCGTGAAACTATCAGTGTTTTCCCAACCACGAGAAAAGAGAAGATGTGTCACAGCCTTCCTCCACGCAGGATTAAGAGCGGATTTGACGGCGTCTCCGTCCTCGCCATTCCGGGTGACCTGGCCGCCTGCAACAATATGTCCTCCAAACGTTGTTCCTTGGTTAGATGCAATTTTACGAAGCACTTGTACAAGTTGGCTAGGTCCGGTCTCTGACTCCAAGAACTTGCGCGAGATAAGGCGTGATCCGAGGACCACTTGACTACCGACGGAGTCCGTGCCGGAGAGAAGCGAATCAATTAAATAGGCCGAGCTTCCCACCGGGGAAGTAAAGTATTGTAATAGAGTGCTGTTGGGCTGATTTGCCTGTACCAAGGGAGCATACAGGTTATCAATCGCGGTAGTGTTTGTCTGGTTGAGGAAAAAGGTGGCCGTGACAAAAGAGAGTTGCGGACCATCGGTGAATATCCAATAATATCCTGAGCCGTTGGCGTCATCCAGTGCAGGAAGGAAAGCGTGAAAGTCTGTGACGAATTTCCAGAAAGGCTCTGCCGGAGCAGAGAAGTTGAAGCTAGTGAGAAGCATCGGAACATCTGGAAAGGTTCGTAGGGTGACACTTGTCACGACACCAAAAGTCCCTCCACCACCACCCCGAAGAGCCCAAAAAAGATCTGAATTCATACAATCGTTTGCTGTTATATGAGATCCCTATCAAGAAAATAATTTAGCTGTAATTTACTTAAGTTGCTCTTTGCTAGTAACGTGTATTACTTACATCTGCTGTAACTATTGTGAACTGCAGAACGTTATCAGAAGCCATACCTTTCCACGGACCCAATGGCGAATGTCCACCTCCCTGAACATATCCTCCAGCTGCACCAACTGTGTTAGAAAATCCGGCGACCAATGTTTTCCCCTGAGATTTCGCTGCGGCATACAGCTCTCTCAGCTGTACGCCTGCACCAATTGTAACCGCCGGTTCCCCTCTTTCATTTCCACTACTACCCTCGACGCGAAAACCATCCAAAAATTCAATACTCTTCATATTATGGGTCCAAATTTGTAAAGCACCTCTGGCTGTAGAACGTCCGAGATAGTCATGACCTGTATTCTTGATAGCCAGTCGAAGATTATGGGTGCGCCCAAAGTTCACGCCTTTTTGAATATCCTGGGAAGTGAGCGCCACAACAGCGTATACGGGTACGTTACCCTGCCCACAGAGATTAAGGCGTGGAGAGTCAATATAACACGTTTCGTTGGTTACAGCCGAGTTTTCGAAGTTTATTTGGTCAAGGGCACCTTAAGAAGCATCCCCAGTCAACAAGTATCTTAAATGCAACCCTGTAGTCCTGCAGCGTACCTGGTTGACCAGACCGCCAAAGTGAGGAAGCAAAAGATGCAACCACATTCTGACACGCTGCTTCGTTGAACGATGGGTCATGACACACATAACCCACTGGTCTCACTGCTAGGAGCTTGCCGGAAAGCGAGGTGTTGAAACGGTTCCATTCGTTGATTTTCGGCCAACACGAGTCAGACGGAAGACAGCGACATTGAGACCAATATCCGTCAGTGGTAGCAGCACCTATTTGACATAGGAGGGCGGAAAGTGCGAGCTTCAGGAAGATGGTAATCATTATAGAAAGGAACTAAGTGTTTTTTTTTAGGTGTTTGTTCAGATATGAGGGAGGTAATTTATCTTCCCAACGAAATACCTTCCATGATCTTTGCAGAATTTATATCTTAAGTAGATGCGCAATCAGCCCGCACATTGCAGAAATTACCAACAGAATTGCTTCATCGCGACGCTGACCTCCACAGCAATACTAGAATTCAAGAAAGCCTTGGATCGATGAAATGGCGCAGCAAGCGTCATCGCTCTCATGCCACGTTATGCTGATGTAAAGGGTTAACCTTGGGTTCCACTTTGTTTTTATTGTGAGGCTCTGCAAATACGAGGTCAAGGAAACTAGATTGGCAGACTCCAAAAAATACGAGTTGAGCTGGCAAGTTGTAGCCATACTTCTGATCCATCCCCGCGGCAATCGGTCACTGGCGGATACAGACACAACATTTGCTGTAAACCGACAATTGTACATATCCTCAAATTAGGAACAAGGTACCCTGATACAGTAGATCCGAAATTGATCCACAAAGGTGGACCGAGAAACCTTGCAGCCTTGCCAAATCCTAGAATTTGCTCATTTATTCCGAGACTAGATAAGCCGCAAGCGAATAGGCACCTCCCGTACGTTGGTTAGAAAAAATAGGAAAATCTCTCCACAAGACGATCACCAAAGCTGCGTGGGGGCCAGCAAGCCTCAAATTTAGTAGAGGTTTTAATCGTTCCTACCTTTCAGTGAAAATAAGAAAAGTTTTGGCCCTCCAACCAGGTACGCCATCACCTTGGTGGGTACAACAGATTTTCGGACTTTGCCCGTTCTAGGATTCAGAATGCTTTTCACAGATTGGCAGGCAGGTTGCAGTTACATGACGATATTCTTTAGTATGAGCGGGTTCTCAGGCCGCTGCACAGCCTTCTCTTTGCTCACATCTGTTGGAGAACTTGAGAATCGATGACTCCTATTATCTTGATCTATCCACCAGGCAGGTACTATATACAGTCGCTCCCGGTCACTCGACGAAACTGGCCAGTTGATGAACAAGGGTCCGTAAAGGCGAAAGCTAGGTGCCTAGCCACTGGCAAACACACCAAGGAAAGTTCGGTTCCTTGGTAATCCACACCATGTTCGTCAACTGGCTAGTTTCGTCGAGTGACTGGGAGCGACCGTACTCGTTACTTCCGGTTCGTATGTCTGCTAGCAAGTATCTATCTCTGAGTTATCTGTCTGCCCCTCTTAGTTAGTTGATATGAGTAAAAAAGGCGAAGTGATAGCCCACTTGAAAGCTTAGTGAATCCCTGTATATTCTAAGAAGATATTTCGCAACCGCGACGTAGATGACACGCTGACTCTTGGCATGAAATATACTAGAAAGAACCTGCCCAATGATCCTACTTCTAACCCATGGCACATATGCACAAACAGGTATTTTATCATTTTATAATTATTAGACTATAAATTGTATCAAGTATGTACACTCGCATTTTAAGAATGAATTGGGCACGTGGCAACGCGCGCCCTGCCAGATCTCCTCCCCCCAACACCCGTCTCAACAACTACGGACTTTCTCAATTTTTGGCGGATACTATCCAGTTTTACGAGAAGTACTAAATTCTACAGTGTGCATTAGTATCCATCAGCAAGAACCGGTCCGCGCCGGAGCGCATGGGCAAGCGCCCACGCGCATTCCCCAAATCTGCTGCGCCTATATGCGTCCAGGTACGTTTATACCCCTAGGATGTTGCCTGTATGGAAAACCGACGCGCAGCTATTTGCGCCTAATACCTATGGCGCGAGAAGTCTTAGGGGGCAAGTTTGTCAGGGTATCCATATGTATTTTTCTGTTGGGTCGCCGCTGGGACGCTTTTCTGGTGCCCGGGTTAGCTTGTAGGATTCTCAGTCTTGCTTGGCATAAACAATTGTAGAATAGACTCCCGAATGCTAGAATTACTAAACTAAAGACAAGTATAAAATTACAATTTAACTGACTCAGACACGATTATCTGTGATTTTTCTATGGCTTTTATAAGCCTTGGGTACTCCTCATCCAATTCCATCTCTGTAAACTTGAGCAGTTTTTTGAGCTCGTCCCCAAAATCCAAAAATGAAATCTTCTAAATCTTCTACATGATCCAAACCCCTGGGTATTCTCTCTCTAAGATCCTGAATACCATATTAACAATATTTATGCAGCTCCCCAATAATACTCAATCCAATTAAACTCGCAAAATTTAGGGTATAGAATAGCAAGGTGCTCATGTGCTTCAGTAGCTTTTTCCAACTTACTTTTTTGACATTAAAGTATGAGCGCAACAGCCATTAAAGTTTGCAGGGTTACCGTGACAGTCATCAGCTTTAAAGCATGCAAGTTTAAGCCCCGAGCGCCATAAACCTCTTTCCTTCAAAATATATTTCGGTTCTTTAGGCTTATTACAGAGGTCAGGCAGAATAGTAGGGTTAAAAGGCCAGTTCATAGTGTATCAGTACTACTATTAGTTACATGTCATGAGCAGTATTATCTTAGTCGGCCCAGTGGAGCTATAGGCCCGAAGCAAGTTGTGCAGGCGAGGGAGCCCTAAAGCAGTACTTCCAGAAGAGGTAGCATTCGGACAATGCTTTATGGCGGCTTGTGGCAGGCGAGAGGGTCGCCTGGAAAGGATGAGGCAGGCAGTATTCAGGGGAGGAATGTAGTCCTTTTAGAAGACAAGCTCTGTCTAGGCGGTATTTTTCCTTTGCTGATGCACTTCTTCTTTCAGCGTATTCCACTCTGGGTGTGGTCCTTTTGATGCTTTTAATTTAGCGAATACTAAAGGAAAACACTTGAATCATTATCATGTAGTGCCCACAGCTCCTATTCCGAGCTGTCGTAGGTATACAAATAATATAAAGGTCGAATCAATGGTGTTCGTAGGGTAATGTCTTTGCAAGGTGTATAACCGCAGATAAAGTAAGCGAATGATCAGGTAGTTTTTCCACCCCTCCAACCTTTTTGGTTTGTGAACTATACAAAAATGAGTAGGTAAACCCCCACCAATACAATGCAAATAACTTGTATCCTTGCTTTATTAGCTTATTTTTTTACCTTAATTGTGCGTAAACTGCGGCCCTAAATTGTACCATCATCTCATCTATAGCAAGTTCGGTAGGTGGTAGCAAGTATTTGGAGGCATCTCGAAGAGCTTTACCGAAAGGTTCAACTTCCGCGTACCATGAGGAGTTGCTTGGTAGGTCTGGAGGTGAAAGATGAAAAAATTGCTTAAGTTGCTGGAATCGAACAAGTCCCATATGCTTCATTGGCTCAAAAGAAAACTGTCCATCGGTCCGCCAGTAGGTATCTACTCTTGAGTTTTTTGCTCCAGTTTTTATGAGACCCATAAAAATCAATAACCTAAACCACACCATTAACCCCTCAGCCGTAGTTTCGTACCATAGCCGTAGTGTTTTTGGCTGCCATGGTAGTCTTCGTTTTCCCTCAGGTTGTTTTCGGCCAATCGGTGCATTTTTAGATCAAGCATATGCATTTGTGTTCGTTGCAAAAATTTGAAAAACGCAAGTGGGCTTTGTCAATCGTTAGTATTTGGCACTCGGTGCTCAGCTTGATGTATAGGAAACTGACTCGACATTGGGGTAAAGTCTGGGAGCGATTCTAACGAAGGTGGAATGCAGGTATTCTTCTCATCTGGCTGGCTCGAGCCAGATTCATCCTCTTCAGAATCCGACTCGCATCCGTACATCACAGGTAACTCATTATCTTGATCGACACTCTCACAGTCTGAGGTCTCATCTAAATTTTCCAGTTCCGACATCGCACTCTTGTGTAGTGAGAAAGTCCGATCTCAAGATCACTCTCATTATTCTCTCTGTACTGGAGGCTCTTTCCCCGCAATTCTGATAGTGCACAAGCTATCTGACCTCCTAATTCAGAGTGAATCATTCTTCACCGCCACCCCAGCACTCCCCAAGTCACGGTTGCACCCCAGCCAAATGTTGGCAGCAATTAAGTAACAGCGTAAGGGATATGGGAGGTTCAGCGAGCTCCACAAACCCCCCGTGGTCCAAGTGCCCTGTCGAAGAGAGTCTAGGCGAAGCCATACCTATGCGCTAGGGCCAGGGGCGGAGCGGGTGGCGTTCTTGGGACCCCTGGTGGGCGCGCTCGGATCTGAGATTTTTTTGCTGATGGCATTCACATTCGCACCGCTACGCTCCGGAGTCCTCGTCTCCAGGAACGTCCCCGTTACAGTACATCCCTCATTCAACCTTTAGATACTTCGATAAATAAGCTTTTAAGGAATAAAATAAATGAGATAATAGACGAAGCGTTGGACCGTGAGCCAGAGACATGGGAAGAAGGCAAGTTTAATGTGGAAGACCATCAGGTTTTGGTTACCTATGCTGTGGGCAAGCGTGGGATTGGCTCCATCAGGAGAAAAAACATTTAATTATCAAGTCATTTCGTCAAGTAGGCTTGCCATTAAATGTCGATGGATCCGGGGATAGTGAGATTTTCGTGAAGGATTTACCGGAGGTTTCAGTTGGAGACTGGCACAAGGGTGGATTAAGCTGCAATCTCAACCGTCAAGGCAAAACAAGTGACGGAGGGGTTGACTTGGACGCTGAAGAAAATATGATTTTCGACCTAGAAGTGAATACACAATTAAACCTTTGCAAAGACAATCCTGAGACTGAAGACATTGAGTATATTCTAGAGAATGATGATCATACTCGAGACTAGGCTGTTCGGGTGTCTGCAAAGGAACTGGAAATTCTGTTAACTGAGGAGGACCGCGAGGGAGAAGAACACACTATCAAGTCATTCATGAATTTCGACTTTCTTTATAACTAACTGTACACTTGTTTTGTTGTTTGCTACTATTAATCGCAGTAATTCACTTGAGAGATCGTGATTTGTGAAGTTTAATTTAGTAAACCAATAACATGCTTTGTCTGCACTCCATTTTCACACCTGCCCTGCAGCGCCTCACTGACCAGCATTTGAACATCCGCCCGGGCTGTTCTCTCACGTCCCTACGGTACGCGCAACTCAACGCAGACCCCCGTTTTTACTGATGCACGCCAAAATCTGCTCTTTTCACCAACACAATAAAAATTCTACCAACCAATCTAAAGTTTAATATCATTAGATATCTAAACGAAGGGTATTTTGAATAACATTTCAAACGGCCGAGTTCAAAGAGGTTATCTGGAAGATTATCTAGAAGGTATTTTTACTGACATTTTGACCCACTCGTAAAACTGTTAAATGTAGATATTGCTAAACGAAAAATGACACATTATGCATCTAGCCTTCTTTACCCTATTCTTCCTACACGTTCCTATTGCTTGTCTTCTTATTCTATGGATTTTGAAATGAATTCAATGCATATTAATACACTACCAAATAGGGACCTTTTTGATCATTCACATTGTCCATAAAAATTGATTCTTTGTCTTGGTAAAATAATTTAGTATTAAGGTAGTTCTAATAGAGAACATCTTGAAGACTCTGGCTCTGAAATCATCTGTGTGTGTTTTAACGTGTTGGTAAAAAGGTCGACTTTTGGTGTTTTCCGAAGTCGGTCAATACGTGCGAGAAATGCGAGTACCGCTAACCTTCAGGACATTCCTATAGCTACCCTTAGCGAAATTTTAATACGCTGAGCAGATTGCTTGAATCCAACACAAGAACTTGGGCGTGCCTGTCCAGACGAGAACTAACAAGGTGTTTTCTTTCATATAGTTCTATTTAATGCATGATCAATGCTAGACTTCGAAACTTCTCAGGAGTAAAATAATTTACCCACTTTACCAAATTCTAAGCTAGACCTCGAGTAATTGTAGCAAATATTGCGAATAAATTTTCTCAGACTCATAAGGATGAGTATTATTTCCACAAAGAAACTATGGAACGATCCTCACGCACCGTACTTCGATAATACATTATACCAGTCCACCCTAAGAATAAAAGATAAACTCCATAATCCACAACTCTGACCTAAAACTAGAATCGAATCAACTTAAAGCCTTCTCCTCTCGCTCAGTACCTTTTCGACACTTTCTAGAAATTTGTTGAATTCAATCACGGTGGCAAGTAACCCTGTCCCATTATTACTACCCCCTGTTACTGCGACCGAAACCTTCCGGATGAGGGCTTCAAGGCCATCCATGCCGGTCTCTCTGTCTTCGAGTTGTCGCGCTTTTCCGCGTTCGAGGGTACCGGAGATATCTTCCAAAGTTTTAGAAATATGTTGTTGGGTCTGTATGTTCGCAGTCAGTATAGAAATCCCAAGTGACACCACCAAAACAAACAGGATCAGGTGCAATGAGGAAAGAGCACCAACACACCTCACCGCTTTTATTTACCAACTCGTGTGCCTTCCTCACATCATCCATTTTCACTGCAATCTTCCCCCTCCTCTGTTTAATACTCAACAGCTCAGTCATCAGCTGCGCCTTCCTCTTCTGCGCCTGCCTTGCTCTTGCTATAAGAATAATACTATTCTCTAACGCATCCGTCTTATCAAGGGAAATCAATACGATCAGTCTCATGTTACTCGGTATCAAAATACGAAGAAAGGGATAAGGAATGAACGGAGGAATACATACTACTTCTAAAAACCTCAGACTTAACTCTTCTTTAAAGTTCTCAATTGCCTTTCGTTCAACATTACTCTCTGCCTTGAAGAAATACTTATCAATGATCTCCATAGAGACTTGGTTGATGACATCTATGGGGTTAACACCGTTTCTTTGGCTACCAAGTGGCAAAGTAAAGCCAAGGGACTTGCCAAGACGGTGGACAATGACTGGGAATGTGGAAGTTGGTTCCATATCACCATCTTGGCCAATCTCGCGTTGAGCACGTCGTCGGGGTTTTGACTTAAATTTTGGTTGGGTATGGGGAAGGGGGTTGAAGTATTTGGAAGAAGGCTGTGAAGATTCGTCTTGATCTTCTTCCAGCTCTCCCAGCTCATCTTCAAACCCTTGCCATTCCTCTGTCTTATTGGTATCGTTGATGTCTTCGTGTATATCTTCATCTTCTTGGATTTGCTGAGCTGGCTTTTCCCCAACTATTTGCCATCCACGTTTCAGCTTTAAAGGCTCTGCTACCTGTTGCTTGGTTACTGATCCTTCGGTCTCATCCAATGGAATTTCCTCAGCTTCCGGTTTCTGTAGAACTACCTTCCTTCTCTTATTCTGATTCTCGGGGCTTTTAATAGCGACGGCCAGGCCTCCAGGCTCTTCTCTCATCTCTTGAATTACCATATCTTCCACTACATCTACCATTCCTTCCAGGTCCTCCTTTAACGCCATTGTAAAATCTTCCACATCTCCTATGGCATTTTCGTCATTGCGTCCCCCCCCATCCCCCCCTACTTCCTCCTCGACTTCCCCGCTTGCCTCTTTCTCCCGGGCACCCCCCTCATTTCCTCCCCCTATCGGGCTTTCGCCTCCCAATAGAACATCACTCGGTCTGCTGGTTGGCCTATCGGCCCCCCTCGCCTCCGTCATTTCCAAAAAGTTGTCCGGACTCGGCTGCCTCATGATTTTCCCCTTTGTGCCTTCTATGGTTGTAGATGTCCTCCCAACACTTGGTCTCGTTAACGTGCGCGAAGTCAAAACGTCACTAATGGGTGTATTAACCTGTGACACGAACAAAGCGCTGCTCGACGAAGATGAGATAGTCGGAGTACTGAACCTACGAAGCGATGCTAGACGCGCTGCAGGGAGGGCACTTTCGGCTATACCGGGGGTTCCGAAGCGGAGAGGCGAAGGCCCAGTACTTCTCCATTTTGTTGAAGTCACTCCATCAACCGTTGATGAGCTGTTTCGCGATATTGAATGGTTGGATCTTAGAGGAGATGATTCTTGAGCCGAGGCTACCAGTGTCGGGATTGGAACTTTGGGGTTTGGCGTCTCCAGTGGGGGGTGGGAAGGTGGGGCTTGTACTGATGCCGACGCTGAGGAACGCCCAAGAGGCTGAATTGAGAAGTCTACATTTGTGATTTTGTGAGTTCTGCAGGGGATATCAGAGATACAGTTTGAGCCTTCAGAATCAAAGGAATCGCAAACTCACCCAGCACCTCTTTGTCTTGCGAGTCGCTCGTGGAATCTCTGGTTTTCTAGCCACCGGAGTAAAGTTAGCGCAAATATAAATTTAGTAAGTATGATAGCACGAGAGAACGAAAGCGGACGTACGCGAGGAGGCCATAGTTGATGATGGGTACAGGTTGTGCGAGTATGCAAATATCGAGAAACGCGTTCTGTTCCTAGCTCGCGTTGTTAAGCTCCATTTGTGTTTAAACCCAAACCCTAACAGGCGTTCCACTCTTCCCCCACGAGATGTCACTCGCGTGGAAACCTTAGGCATATACTGAAATTTGAAGTATTTGCGCTCTAATAGCAATTCGTGAGTTGTTTATCCAACGAATATTCAGTCTATGCCAGAGCTGCTTTAGGCGCCTGTCGTCTAGGACTTTTATGTTAGCCGAACTGCTCTATACAGCGGTAGTCGTTTAATGAGACGACAGCAACAATACCGTACCCCTGCAGCAGGACCAGCTTCACCATGCAGACAATGTAATTTATATGTAAAAATAAGCCAGTGGGTAGAGCTACATAAGAAATGTTTTAATCTTGAAGCATAGTTCTAAACTCTTTTATGAACATGGAGAAATAGCCCATATTGTTGAAGTGTAGCATTGCCGCTGTCACCTCATTAAACGACTACCGCTGTACTCCACTTCTCCAACTAAAGTAGGGTAACTGGCTCTTAGCTGTTACCTCGCAGTGCAGGATTCCCACTGCCTACTAAGTTCAATGACTGCACACGACTAAGATAATACTGCTCATGACATGTAATTAATGGTAGTACCGCTACAGTTGCCGATAGCAGCTGGACAAGTTATGGTGTCTGCATTGTTACCTTAAGTTTTTTGTGGATTTCCTGTGTGGTAAGAAGTACTGGTCTTCCAGGTTCAACTCCTTGGAAATACTTTTAGATTTCTTTGTTTTCCATTTTTTGGGGTTGGTAAAGTCATCTGTAAATGCATTAAAAGCGCAAGTTGATGCATTTACAGGCCACTTTACTAATGTATTTCCATGGCCTGTAGAGATCTCGCAGGTACTAGACACAGCCTAGCTAAGCCATATAAGCAAATAGGCCTAATTGAAATCTGCCTCATTTGCGGGTAGCGCACAATGTTATGAGTCTCGCCTAGTGATGCTGGTCTTAGGCCGCTCAACTTAACGGCGCCCGTTATTCACGAGATATCGGGTGACGTACACTCGGACATATTCGCTGGTTCGGAAGCCATTATCTGATGTGAATACAAGACGAATTTGTACTTCACTTCGATCCTAGAGCATATATCCAGTTAGAGTAGTGAAACGGGGCTCTCCGAAGCCTAATGACAGTGGCCAATAATTATTAGTTCCGAGTTTATTTGCTATTTACTCGGATGGGTTGCGTCCCTACTTTACAGCACTTAGTAAGAAACTAAAAGGGTGATGTCAATAAAATGGAAGCTTTTATGGCAGGAGTTTCCCATCATAAACTAGAATGAGGCTTATACTAATAGTAGAAGAACTTCTCGGGCTATTTACTTAAAAGGAAGAGTAAAGACAAAGAGAGATCATGATGAGAGAGAAGCAACGCTAACGATCGAGGGGGGGAAAACGGAAGAAGAATAATTATAAACAACTCCCAAAACCCAAAACCGAGTTCCTCAAAACAACTCCAGGTGACATTTGACACGACACACAAAAACCCTATCCAGAAATTTCATCAACCATTACAGCCACTGCGATTATTTACGTCTTCTCTTCCTCCTCTTCCAAGTCATCTGCTTCATCGATCATTGACATCTCCGGGATCGTAAACCCAGTCAAATCGTATTCATCCTCATCTGATCCGCCCCGCCCAACCTCTTCATCCACTTCCCTCCCCTGATCCTCTTCTTCACAGGTATTAGAAGTATCAGCAAACTCCTCGTTAACGTCAAAAAGTGCATATATCTGGTCGCACTTATAATCCATTTCGGCGGCAAGTTCGTTCATCTCATTTGTAAGAGTCTTCCTACGACGTTTGCCGATTGTAGGGTCGAGATTCATGAACTCATCAACCCTGGCTTGATAATTCCTATAGATTACTGGTTATTAGTATAGCTAAAAACTATGACGAGCAATAGGGAAAGTACTAACAGTTTCAAATGTGCAAACTCATCCGACAGCTGGCGAACAACTTTGGATAACTGTGTTTTGGGGGCTTGGGAAGGTCTGGGAGTGGGTTCTTCCTCATACCCATTCACGATCCTAATAGAACCCCTTTTGTGAGAGGCAGGTTCGAGTGGGGGTGCTGGAATCGCCATAGAGTTATCAATATCGGCAAGCGGATTTTGCATACGTTGCTCCTGCTCCTGAATTTGGAGTTTGGCCATGCGAGCGCAGACAGTACATTGTTCAGGATCATGTTCTGCGAGATGGCTAACAACTCTCTGGACGCGCTCCGGGAGCCCAGGAGAATGGCCTTCAGTAATAGGTGATCGAGGTCGAACAGCTCTGGGATCGCAGATGTGGGCTTCAGGAATAGTGGGAGAAGGTGGTCGAGCATGTTCTTGAGTAAAGCTCTCTTCGAATTCTGCTGTTAGCTTTCCTCCGTCAAACTGCTCCTCTCCTTGCGTAGCCGAGGCTCGCATCGTCCTATCTATCAAGCCCTCTTCGTTTTCATCCTCGGATATCTCTTCCTCAACCTCTCTCTCAAGTTGAACAGTTTGCGTCGTGTCTTCATCATAATAGAAAATCACTTTTCTGACAAGTCTTGTTTTCTTGGCCTTTATTTGGGGTGGGAACAGAGTTTTTGTTTGGGCGATGGCATCGAATGAGACTACGGGTCTTGAGAGAGGAATACTTGACTGCTCAGGCTTCGCGATATCTCTGTCTCTGTCGACCCTTGTGACTTGAACGGTGCTCTGAGCCTTTCTGGGGATCGCAACCTTAACTGATGATTCGGTAGAAGACTCCGCTGACTGCGTTTGAGTTGAGGATGTCGCCACAAATCTAGAGGTGGGTCCCTTAGTTTTGGTTTGGTTTGTCCGCTCTTTGTATTTGGGTTCTGCTGCGTCATCTCTTGTTTCCAGGGCTGCATTAGCGGCCACTGCAGCAGCCTCTTTTCTCTTCCTCCGTTCGGCGCTGATCTCTCTTGTAATCCTCTTAACTTCTGCGGGCTACGTTTATCAGGTATTAGTTTATTCCGTATGATGGTTTCAGAATCGAACGTTAGGCTTACAGAAATAGACATTGCAGTATCATCAACCAAAACGGGTCCAGTACATTCTCCCTGCTCAGAAGTAGCAGCCCCTTGCCCCTCTTGAGATGCACGGATGGCCGTTTCCCCTCCCGCATTCTCAATAGTGACTTGGTTCCTCAGCCTCTTCGGGGAGACGACAGCCCGCTCTACTCCCTCCTTCGACTTCTCACCCTGGGCCAAGTTGCGGATACTCGCAACGAGACCACTAGGATTCTGGTACAGTTTGGATTTATAGAGATCCGGACGAATCTCTTTCAGTTGCTGTGCAATCAGCTTCTCAAGTTTCTTCTGTTGTCCAACAACTCGATCTTGCTCCCTTTTCTCCTCCATATCTTTCTCCATTCTCACCTGCTCCTCCATCGCAGTCCGTTCTTGTGCTCTCTGTGCTTCTTTCCACGCCTCCTTCTCCTTCGCCCTTCGGTCCCGTCTCTCGACTATTGCAGCCTCCTTTTCAGCAGCTTCCATAGCTGCGGCTGTAATAGCATCTCGCCTTGCTGCTTCCCTCACTATACCCTGCGCCAAAAGAGCTGATTCTTTGGCGTCTTTTTCTTTACGTCGAAGTCGTCCTTCACGACCCTTCCATTCCTCTCGCTCTCGCTCTCCACGGATTCCCTGCTCGAGACTCTCTATCTTTAATCTCTCGATTTCACTCTTAAGTGCTGTCATGGAGGCTTTGAGATCCTCGTTGTTGGCGATGGCGATGGCGACTGAGTTGACAGCTGAGTTGCGCTCTTCCTGCATGTGCTTCAATGCGATCTTGGTTGTTTCAAGGTCACGTGTGAGTTTATCAAGTTGTCCGTGAAGAGTATTGACAGTGCTTTCAAGCTCTGTGTGAGAGAAAAATTACTCTAGTAAGTATATTATATCCCATAGCAGAGACAAAGAAGGCTGGTGAGAACCCACTTAGTTTATTCATCTGAAGCTCAATCTTCTGCTTCTCCCTTGCCCTCTCATGCAAATCGCCGTCATCACTACCCCCAAACGCACTATCACTGCTCTGCTTTCTAGTGATAGTCTCTTTGGCCGATTTTGTCTTCTGCTGTTCCAACCGGACACGGGTTTCACTCTTCCGTAGTTCCCCCTCCAGCTGCGCGCAGCGGAGCTCGGCTTCTGCCTTGCTGCCCTCGAGATCGGAAACCTTATCCTGCAGAAGTCGCATTGCCATCAAAATGGCGCGTTCATCATGAGGAATAGGAATGGATTCGATAGGCTTATAGTTTTTGGTGTTGCCAAAAAGACTCTTCTTGTGCGACATCCTAGTTGCATCACCCGGGTACCCAGAGATGAGCTCCGACAGATCGGACATTTGAGGAAGCAAGTAGGATTGCTGCGTGATCCCAATGGTCGTATTATCACCTTTGCCCGTATCGACATCCTTTAGTTGGTTAAGCTTAGTCTTGAGATCCATGGTAATTGTAGCCCCATCGAGACCAAGCTCATGCAAGAAGGCGTCGGTGGACTTAAAGCTCTGTGGAATTCTTGCCGACTGTTTCCGGGCTCTGGCAACGATAGCGGGAAGGTCATCGGTGAGATCGTTGTTCCTCGATTGAGGGATACGAGAGGCACGTTTCCCTCCCGTGGAGGCGTTTGCTGTTGTGGCTTGACGAGGCTTCGGCGAACCCCCAAAACGAGAGCCTACGAATCCACGAGGTCGAACAGAAATACTGCCATTTTCCGAGGCTGACTCGTCATCATCGTATTCGAGACTTCGTTGGATGTCCGCAAACCGAGACCTTGAACCACCACTACCACTATTAGAAACGAAATCAGCGATCTTAGTTCCTCCTTGATTAGCCCCTAGCCCGTTTCTATCCCGGTTGTTCCTGGGGGTTGAGATCTCGATCTGCGACAAGTCGAAGTTGGTGATGCTACCAAGCCTCTGAACCCCCAGAGCCGAGCCTGCCCGTGCCTTTTCCTTCCCTTTGCCGGCAACTGTGCGTCTACGGGTCGATGCTTGAAAATGCTCGGATGGATCGGAATGTGTGCTTGACAAACTCAATTTCCGTCCAAGATCAGGGCTTGAGATTGCCGAGAAAAGCCTCCGGTCGGATTTCCTAGTGCTACCCCCAATCGAGAATGGCTGTTGGGATGAAAAATCAACCGATCTTAAACTATCGTTCCCAGCAATCCTGTTATCTCCACGGCCAACCTCTACACTACCTTCTGTTAGATCGCGTCCCGCCATAGAGAAGTCAGGGAACTGATCGAGCAATCGTGTGTCAATTGTAGGGGTTTGTTGGAGCATATCCAATCTGCGTGTAGACATGCCAGCTGCATCGTTCGAGATATCGAAAGAGTCGAGTGTAGCACTACCATCGTCATCGTTGCCATCGGCGTTGTTTCTGTGGTGACCACTGCGGCGAGAGGAGCTGGAGGAGAATGAGTTTGACTGAAAATCGCGAGCAAGCTCGCGCCCTAGCCGAAGGCGATCATTGTCAGGATTATGGATATCGGATATTACTGAAGCGTGACCTATCGAGGGAGGTTCAGTGTCCTCATCGAAGTAAGCCATGACAACTGCAAGCAATGTAGTTGAGCGTAATAGTGGCCGTGGTTATTGTTGCAGGTATTGTTGCGGATGGGTTGTGGTTGTTGTTGCTGCAGTAAACGATGCTTAGAGAGCTCGCGTTGTATCGAGCGTGACTGGTGATGGACTACTAGGAGATGGTGGGAAGGGAATATTACTCGGACATAGCAACAAACGGCCGAGAAGCAAAAAAACCAAGTGACGATTGGGAATAACGTGAATGCGAGGAGGATGTGGCGATGGAGCAATGAGACGAATAGAATGTGACCTCTTTGGAGTAATAACAACAGAGTTTTTGCTCTCCAGACAAAGAGTCCGCGTCTTTGTTGTTTGTTTTGTTTCAGTTTGACCAAAGTCTTGGCATGCAACGATTTCTCGGCTTGGCAAATGACCGTGTTTAAGTACGTGTGCTCGTGCTCTAGAATAAGTATCTGAAAATGTTTTTTGGTGGCAACGTTTTTAATTCGTCCGCAGCAGCACTTCAAAATATGGTTGGCCAAAGTCTTACACTTGATTTCAGGTACTTTTGCTGGAGCACAAGTAAAGGCACACATACATATATCGATGCCGATTTGATAAGCAGAAACTAAAACAGAAGTTTCTGGTGGGCAGTGAAACACCAGCTGAGTATCTAATTTACCAAACCCCTGCCCCTTTCCGATACCCTACTTTGTATCCTAATCTAAATTATTTCGCGGCTCTAACCACTGTGACCAGCCTGTGACTTCTTACACGCATCTCTGGAAATCACGCATCGCTGCAGGTAAGTTGAAATGTAGGCTGAAGAAAGAATTAAAATTCAGTCGAGTCTATTCTAGAGCAGTATCACATCACTTTACCTACGTAGAACTGCATCGCATTTTATCACAATATCTCCCCGGCCCGCCAGCATAAGCATCGTGTTTGTTGCTATTCCAATTGTTCACAATAGCCCCGCCCCTGTGCCCGATTGTGGTCCGCCTTCAGAGTCTTCCCATGCTCGACCTCTTCGTATCTGATTTCGAATTTTTCCTATATACCTTTCACGATATAACCTCTTTTTTCTATTCTTCTTTCGCTTTCCCCCGAACCCTCCTACCCTGAAAGTTTAACGCCGGACCATTCGATCCTCCTATTAATTAATCTGGAATTATCCTCTATACTTCCCATCGCTTCCCCCATACTACTACTTCTGAAACATGCAGCTTGTGGCTGCCTCCCAGACTTCGTCGCAGTCATAGTTATTGCCAATCCTGACGGGGGGCGGTGGGTGGAGCTATTTTCTACCATCAGCAAACCCAAAAATTCCTCGTCTCACAGTAACCACTTGACAACACGCTGTAAACACCAAAACACAACCATCTCCGCAACCCCTCTCTCACTCAATAATCTACCCAATCTTCCTTTCGTCTTTGCATATTGTGCCTATTCACCTGCCATCATTTTTCTCACCTTCATATTAGAGTATACCAGTAGCACCGCCTCTGCTGTTAGCCATCGCTCCCCCTTTTTTCTCCCTGAAGAGCAAACAGAACAACCCCACAAACAGTTTACCAACAAACAGAGCAACAAAATATCAAAATATCCACCACCGCTCGAAAACTCGCGAATCCAGGTAGCGAACGGATAAAAACAATCATAAGTTTTTACTTGGATCAGGAAACCCTCCTGAAGGCAGAGATTAGCATGGCCTCTCCGGAATCGAACCGTATTGGGGGACCTCGTCCCTCTGGTTCTGGTGTCAAGGGCCTACTTGCAATGTTTGAAAAGTCATCCTCATCTCCTTCAAGCTCCGCCGCCCCCGGCAGCGGTCCCAATCCCGCCAATCCCGCCTCCCGTGATCAAAGTCCAGGTCCAAGACCACTGGGCAAAGTCAGAACATCCTTCGTTGCAGTCACAGGGAATAGCAGTCCGATGTTTGGGCTACAGAAAGCGCCAGTCCCGACAAGTCCGATAAGCCCCGCAGCTCCAATTGCTGGGGACTCGAAGCTAGCTGGCGAGCCATTAGACAACGAGAAAGTTACGGTTGAGAACGAGCCGATGAAAGAGGAAGTCGCAACGACCACCAATGGACGACATATGCTTGATGAGTCAAATCTCAAAAAGCATGACCTTGAAAGTCAAATCGGATACACTACACCGCTGAAAGCAATTGCCAGATTATCGCCTAGCCTGGAAGACATTTCTATTAAACAAGAATATACGTCTCCAGAGAAACCGCTTGACTTAATACCTGCTGGAAAGGACGAAATGGGTCTTCTGAAATCCGCTAAGACAGAGTCGAATCCGAAGTCTATAGACTCTAAGGCTGGGCCACCCCCAAAATCTCCAACCAAATCGATGTTTTCTAAGACGAATAAATTGGCACCTATCAAAGCAGGAAAAAGCCTTACCCTCCCCCTATCAAAATCCACTACAGCTTCACCCCTTCCCTCGCCAGCATTCGCCCCCAAGAGCCCTATTCGCAGCGCTGCACCAAGTTCAAGTTCCGGATCAAGGACAAAATCACCTGTGGTTGCCCCTAACACAAGCTCATCATCGACAAAATCTCGCAATACTGCATCCACATCCGCGACAATCATTTCTCCAACAGCCTCCACAACATTAGTGGCGCCTAAATCCCGATCGCTCGCTACCGCATTTGAAAAGACAAAAACCCTTGTGGCTAAAAAGGTCGAGACCAAGCCAGCCAGAGAACCAAGCAAACCCCCTACTATTCGTAGTTCGGCCTTTGCCCCCACTTCCGCCTCTGCAGCAAAATTCGCGGCAGATCAAAAAGCGGCAGCTCGCAGTAGACCACCCTCATCTGCTTCAGTGCGTAATAGATCGCCACCCAGTTCTTCTGGGATGCGACGAGGTAATTCCGGGATGAGTTCCAGGCCCGGAAGGAAAGATCAAAGATCGCCACAGAGGCCACAAACCTCGGCAGCGATAAGGAATCCTAATAGGACCAGCGTTGGTTCTCTACAGGGGGGACCCGGAGCTACAGGAGGAGACTTTTTGTCACGCATGATGAGACCAACTACGGCTAGTGCTGGGAAAGTTTCGGACAAGAAACCAGGGACAATGAACCCACCGCCAAAACGCTCAGCATCTGTGACTAGCACTAGTCGTCGGCGGGAAAAATCTTTACCGCCACCAATGGGCAGACTCCAGAAACAAAAGACCGGTGAAAAGCCCAAACTAGAGGATACCAGCACGAAAACTGCACAGTCCGAAGAGACTTCTCGCGAGGTCACTGAAGTGAAGGATCAAATGCAAGAGGCTATTGATTTAGGCAAGGAAGCGAGCAGCATTGAAATGCCGGAAGCTAAGGCTGAGGTTGAAGCCCAAGAGTTGGAAGACGGAAGCCAATCACCTACTACCACAACATCCTCCACGACTTTAGTGCATGAGTGCGAGGGCAAAGATGATAGTATAGTCCTTACTAAAGAGTAGCTCAATACCAAAGTAGCTGGGAAGAATCGATGGATGGGTCATGGATTGCATGAGGGATTGCAATTGGTTTTATGCATGGACAGAATTTAAAGCTGATCGGCCGGGAAATTGTAGGACGCAGTAGGCGGTGGGAATTAATTTTTCTTTCTTTTATCTCTTACTTATTCCACCCTTAACTTTTCGCTTTCTTGTTCCTACGGCTACTTAAATTACCTTACTATTGTTTTAAAAGAAGCGTTCCATTGGTTTTTTCACTCTTTCCTTTTCATTCTCCCTTTCGCAATTGGGAGGACAGTTAAATATTATGTTACGGGTGGTTGGGTTTTCATCCTTATCCCTAGGGACTGTCTCTCTTACTCCACCTACATTCACCCCCGCGCACCACCAGACAGTCTACCGCAGTTTAGGTATTTTTTTGGTTGCGAATATGCAATTCTGTGGGAGTTATTTCCCGAAGGTAGTACGGCAACGGTTTTGATTTGAAATTTTGAAGGCTTTGAGGGGCTTGGTACTATCGCAGTATGGGTTGTAATGGTTTCTATATCCTTTTATTTTATTTTTTCCATTTTGCTCACTACCCTTGACGGCTTTTCTTTGTTTTCTATTTTTCCCGTTCTTATTATAAGCCGCAGAGCTATATATTACACGTTTTTCAAAGCAGCTTGAGTGTGGGATTTAGTGGTATCTCAGTGTTGTAAAATTTTCCTTGTTCCTTATTTGTCGTTCCTATGTAGGTTAATTGGGAGAAAGGGTTCTAATTAAGGCAACAATAGTTGCATCTATTTGAAAACGAAGTAAACAACTACTTGGCATCATATCCCTTCTGTAATATTAAGTTTTAGTAGCATATATTAAAATCTATGCTCATCGAAATTATTACGAGCAAACTGCGTGAGCTGTGCCAGTACACATGTAAAACTACTTGTGCTCTACGACATTATTTATTATTTCATTCGGCACATCCAACTCTTAGGTCACGGTGCTCTGTGCTTTACGATAAGTACAGTATCTGAAAACAAGGGTACTATTTTAGCCAACCAAAGTGTGAAGCACTGCCGTGGGACGAATTAAAAGGCGTTGCCGCCAAGAGGTACTTTCGTGTACCGTATTTATTTGGATAATTGGCTAAGTCTGGTATCATCGGGGGGTACGTGGCAACCAGCAAACTACAAAACCGTATTATCTCGGTCATAATGAACACGTCCGAGCCGGACTAGATCAAGATACTTAAATAAAAATATCCATATCTGGAGATTCGGTTGCTTGTTAGTTGTTGGTTCAGGAAGTCATTTCTGATATTTTCAAGCAGCTTGGTGAGCTTTGTGAAGGTCGATTTGAAATTGCCTAGCCCGGTCGTGTTCATTATGGTTGAGATAGTACGGTATTGTCTCGACTATACTCATGTCGCCGAGTTCCATGATCGCCACGTGACCAGTTAATGGGTGGTTTAACCTATCACGTGACGATCATGGAACTCGGCGACGTGAGTAGAGAACTGGTTTGGACCGGGCTCGACTAAAATACTTTAATTGAAATTGCTTCATCAGGCGAGCAAGTGTTTGATTAGTATTGCAATTCAAATGCTTAGCAACCGTTTCTAACAACTTTCGAGCGTTTCTGAAGGCCGATTTAGAACTGCCTAGCCCAGGTCAGTTCCTTATAGCCGAGATAATACGGTACACGTTGTGTACAGGTACTTTAGAGGCTGTGGCCGTTGCAAAGCTGTGTTCTGGAATCTGGAAGCATAACAGCTTTATATAATTTGCTAGTTGCTACAAGTACCTCGAAGATACCGGACTTTGCCAACTATCAAAATAGATACGATACTTATGGTAGACCAAAAGTACGTGATGTAGTGACATACATGTGGTAGCACCTTTTTGCGTAGGAGGAGCACGCACGAACTTTGAATCGACAATAGATTCGGATAAGGTATGTGTTGGTAAAACTTGGCTTAACTACACTGTTAGGCGCATATTATTATTCGATTTCGAGTAAACCTATTCAGATTTCCAAGTGACTGAGAGTAGTGGTTCTACTCGAGTGACGAATCGTGATCGCAGGCAACAGGTGGGGCATTCCCAAGCAAGGGTACAACCACGTTCCAAAAATCTCAGCGCCCCTAGCTAGACGATACCACAATTAAATAATTATAAGCTAAACTAGCGAGAAGTTACTAAGAATAAAGAGGTATAGGGGTGATCTGCACGCTAAATGGTATCGCTCCTTTTTTGTGATAGCCTTTTGCGAACAATACTGTCCCAATCCATGGTGGTTGAGGTCAGCACCGAAGAGGATGCAAAAACCCTTGGAGTGTTTCTGTACACAGTCGCACCTTGCTGTGCCAGATCTCGCAGTGTTGGATTCCTCTCTATCTCGTACGGATTCTTCCATAGTTTTTTCTGCTCACCAAAATTAATTTGCTGTCTCGTACAAAATCTTACTGAGACTGGGCATCCGACATATCAAGATACGACTGCACTTCGGGGTGGAGAGAAATCTGCCACCAAGTGGCCGTGGTGGCACCGAGACCACCGATATTACACCCGGACAAAAGCGATCGACACCCTCCGAATAGGCCGGGTAACTCTAGGTATCATCAGGTATCATCAAGTTATGAATTTTCTACCTTGCTTACATGACAATTCAAGACTCAACGCTCCAAAATGACGAAGGGGCCTGCAAGCTTGAGGGCGCGAAATTAAGCAAGACAAATAAAGCGCAAGACAGGTTGAAGGGAGTGGCCGGACTCTATTAAATGGCATGTTGTAGGGATGAAAAGAGCAGGTGCAGGGTATAAGAGCATATCCAAAGAGCTTGGAATGCTTGGACCTCGGTGGTGCACACCTGAATAAAGTTTGAAGAAACCGGAGAAGAGAAAGCAGGTGGGTTCAAGTTGGATTTTGATTTATCGGTATGCTGAAAAATCGTTCAATTAATATAACGGGGACGCTCCAAGAGACAAGGACTCGACTCGGAGAACGTAACTATGCGAATATGTGTGTAGATGATAAAGGTGAAGATATTCAGTAGAAAGCTGTAGCTCACCAAGCTTAATATTAATAAGGTTTCGCTTTGCAGGTAACTTGCTATTGCTACTATCGCGGGAAGATGGGGATTCTCTACGGGTGGCCGTGGCTCAATACTTTATACTACTAGTAGTAACTCAGACCTACGGACTTGAACCATCCCGACTTACTTCGCTTAGGTTCTACTTCAGCAGAACATCAGCAGAAACATTTTCCTCCTCGCTAACCTCCTGGAGCCTCAGGAGGTCAGGGAGGCTCGGTTGACTCCGGGAGTAAATGTGCCTTCGTGGGGGAGCGAGTATTGACCCACTTTCTCCGGGAGTCTCCTGGAGATCTTGCTGGCTCTCCGTAGCGTTTTAGACGACCAATATTATATCTGCTTTTAAATCTAATCAGTCAGCCAACAGACATCTCAAAATCCTTATAATCTTCTTTAACCTCAGCTTTTTTGAGCTCCGCCTGAATTATCTCTGATTGTGCGCGAATGATATCTACAACAGGTATGCGTTCAAATTCGGCTGCATCAATCCAAAGAGATATTCGGCAGTGCGTGCTTTCGGTTTTGTGATAGAAAAAATAACATAAAGCTCCCAATCCTTTAAATGGTCTGAAAGGCTGGATGCCGCAAGTGGACGACCATCAGCTCTTTTAGGGCACTCTGGTAGTTGAGCAAACTGTGCAAGTTTCATTTTCGGGTATTTTTCTCTCAGTTTGCGTGGCTCATATTTTGGGGGGGGCGTAGAGCTTGCAAAACCTTTTCTGGCTGCGTTTGCGTTTGACTTGGGAGGCATACCAGCAATTACGATTAGAAGAATGTCACTCTGATTGTGAGGAATCTCGTATCTTTTCTTCCAATTTCTCTAAGTAACTTTACAAAATTTCGCCACTCTAGGTTCCCCGTAGCTTGCGGAATTACCTCGGAATTTGAGTAATCAGTGGATTTCGCTGTCTCGTACAAAATAATGCTTTAGCTTGGCATCCGACATAGCGAGATGCGACTGCGCATGTAGTTGCTAAGCACTCAAGAAGTCGCGCTACATGTAGTTTTAACTTCTTCAGCTTTGGTATATGATGTTAAGTTTTGATGGTATCATCCCTACCAGATCGCCCCTTAAAAAAATCAGCTTAGAGTTCCTCATCTCCATTGCACGCAACCTACAATAGGTGGATATGCGAGTGAGAATTATTGGCTGCAAGTGTTCATTCACCAATGGCACTTCGGTGGCAGCGCAAACGTGGTAAGGGCTCAGTTCGTATTGCCCCTGCTCTGTTGATCTTGAATCTTACTGCCAAGATACATGTATGTACATAAATTGATACATATAACAAAGAGACACAGCCCGTTCGATGAGCCCTGTCAGCAGCCTGAAGAACCACTCACCCTCCAGCTCCCCCACCTGCCCGAACGACTAAACTCTGTCTTCTTCCACCACATCCCCGCTGCCTTTTGAAATAATAAAGCCATTTTCAGTATCTGGCCGGAACAAATTACCCAAGAGCCTTTGGAGCGAACAGCAACCGTTACAGGCTCAATCCCAGGAGTAGTGGCTTGGTTGTTACGAAAAACTTTCAACCTCTTTTCTACTCTTTGAGAATTTACCTCGTTCTTGGACAGCAATCATGGACGTCTTCAATATACGGTCGTTATCGGGCCCAAAGCTGCGAACATTAAAGCTGGCAGTAGCAATAGTTGCACTGATTTGCACCGTGCTTTTACTTCGACCATATACAGAAACAGCGCAATCAGCATTACACTGTATGCAACAGTCGCGGTTGCCCGATCCAGATTCTAAGGTCACATCCCCCCTGGAAGGCGCGGTGGTGCCAGAAAACTCGCGACTCATGCAAACAACAACTGATTGGAGCAAGTTCGCATATGTGCAATACACTACCGTTCCAGAATACCTTTGCAACTCTATCCTGATCTTTGCTTCACTAAGCAAAACAGACAGTAAAGCGGACAGAGTTCTCCTGTACCCCGATAGCTGGTCAGCAGATGTGAGCACGAGTAGTTCAACGCAAACAAAGTTGCTGGCAGCGGCGAGGGATAAATACCGCGTTATTTTAAAGCCAATTAAGGTTCAGAGGAAGGATTCAGCTGATTGTACCTCATCCTCCGTTCCGCAATCTTTACTTGAGATAAATTAATATTAATATCAATAACCAGCAACATGGGCTGATAGCTATACGAAACTTCTCGCTTGGAATCAGACGGAGTATGATCGTGTCTTGCATCTTGATTCAGATGCAAATCTACTGCAGGCTTGTTTCTCCGTCCTTGTGATTTTATCGCAGCTAACGTGATAATCAGTCGATGGACGAGCTCTTTCTACTTCCCCCATCTCCCATGGCGGCCGCAAGAGCGTATTGGCTTGACCCGAAAGATCGCGTGCGATCGGCTCAACTCATGCTCGTGCAACCCTCAGCGTTCGAGTTCGACCGCATAATGAAAGCTATCGACGCCGCGGGTAAAAATGATTACGACATGGAAGTGATAAACACTCTCTATGGAGATAGCTGTCTCATTTTACCGCACCGTCCATATAACCTTCTCACAGGGGAATATAAATCAGAACCGAAAGATCATGTCAAATACCTCGGCAGCTCCGAGGAGGTATGGGATGGCAAGAAAATCTTAAAGGAGGCTAAATATGTGCACTTTTCGGATTGGCCTGTGCCTAAGGTATTATTTCACCGGGTTATACTTCGGAGACTTTGATGATACTAACTATTCATAAAGCCCTGGATTCAAACATCGGAAAGTATTCTAGAGGTAAATCAACCAAAGTGCTGGGATAAAGAAGGTTCGACGAGTAAAGATTGCACCGATCAAGACATCTGGAGAGGTTTTTATACAGACTTCGCACGTCGGCGGAAGGTCCGTACTCGCTTCATCCGAATAAGATACGATTGTAGCTGACAATTCAACTAGGAAATATGCGGTTTGAGTTACGGCCAGTGATGATTCTTTAAATTTATATCTCTTATTTTTTCATTGGTATTGGGTTACGGCGTCAGGAGGATTTTCTGGCTATTATGGGTTGTCATATTTTTTCTACTCTCTGAGAACATTTCGCAGTAGCCGCGGAAATTCCTTTGCAAGCCGAAGGAGCAAAAAAATCTATTGGCAAAAGTGTGGTACGAGGGGGGAGATCAGTGATATATTACTAGGAAGCCGTTCAACTATTTAGTCGTAATGACTAGGGGGGTAAATCAATGCCTTTTGGAATCTAGTCAAATTTTTTGCTGGATATTTCCAGGGATTTCGGTAGGAGGATGTTTGGCGCGTCATACTCCTCGATCCTCGATCTGAATGTGAGCGAGGAGGAGCTATTTGTGGATGGACCTATGCATTCGATTATATATACGAGAGCTTGAACTACAGGAAGATAAAATACTACTGAAATTTCCCGAATGGAACGGGGACGCACGTTGAAATAATAAGAATTACGCTGTTGGTCTTAGCTACAGACCTGCTTTGACGTACTATTACGTGCGCTAGCTACAGCTTTTAATAAGACCATTACGAGCACCCGGGTCAGGGAATAAGTATCTGATAACTGGTGGTTTGCAAGCCGGGGTTTTTATTGGACAGAATATGCTCAGAGGTCCGCCACTGCATGATCTAGCAAATCAAAAACCCGCTTTGCCTCCCTCAGCCTTCAGGTACTTATTCCCTGACCCGAGTACTAACTGGAGGCCAGAAACCAGTCATATTGCGCGTGCGTAGACAGTCATATGGGTCACTCACCCACTCTTTTAGTCGTTGTATATTTTAGGAATCTTACTCTATCACGGTTGGTCAAAAAGATTGTTGTCCCAGGTAGTTTCCCGGTTTGTACAAGAATGACGTCTAACTAACGTCTGATGAGAATCTAGTAAAACCTTATTTACCAATCGTATTTTTGCCCAAAGAGTAAGTGACTGACCTGTATGCGTGACAGCCTACGCATGCGCAGTATTTTTTCGCCAGTCGGAAGTTGGCAAAACTGCTGGCTAGTTGATCGAGTGATAGACTGTGTCGGCAATGCAGCTTCGCAAAAAATTCATTAATTTATATGTATTTCTATGGGAGCAATGTCATATTTAAATAATTAACTCATAGATTTCAAAAAAAATATGATCTAAAGCGATGCATCCAATATGTTTCATGTAACTACATATAAGTTAGCGTGCTGGAATATAATATATACATGTATAATTGCAGAAAATAGTTTATGACAAGAAGTCAACAGCTGGGGCCGGGGAATTTTGCTTGCATCCTAGGGGTTGCTAGGATTTGATTAAGAAACTTAATCTATATATGTAGTCATAGCTAAGGTCTAGGAGGAGCGACTAAATTTATGCCGCGATATACGATGTGCTGATATATGCGTACGTATATGTACCGAAACCATGACACGCAAATAAAATGGGTCATAGATGCACCATGATACGAAATGAGATGTGTAAGTGGGGGGTGAAATGGACACAGAAAATATGCAGTTAATTGTATTATAGACATTATCAAAATGCGTTAACTACGACAGAGAATTTGCTGAGATAACACAGGAAGTATACACCAGCCTTAGAAGTAGAAGACAGTAATGGCCGAGTGAGATTTTGTGACTGCACGAGGTCTAGCGTTTAGGCCTACATTCAGACGCTTTTCTACTATCTATCCGCGGTATCATACGGTTAAAATATCAATTGAAGACTGCTTCACAGCCCTGGCTATTTTTATGTAAGCACAAACATGATATTAGAATAGTGTTCATCAGGTATTGTGGCCCAAGCGACGTCATGGCAGACAAATCCTTGCGCTCAGAAATCAATCATAAACCCTACTAAGTCAAAACTCTAGCCATCAACAAAGTATATTTCAGCCACCGTTTCACGACGTCGTGCAGATACCAGGCACAAGAGCTTAGAAGATTTCTATGATGTATCTTTTCAAGCCGACGTCGCGATGCTTCCTCTCATACACTAAGCCTCGAATTTCACCGGTAGTACCGGTTGTGCACCTCCAGCAGCTTCTCAACTTCTAGACGATTATTCTTGTCCTCTTCTGAGAAGGATCCGACAGATGAAAAAGTAGATCAAATAGCATAGCAGTGAGCGAGGCTCTGCAGTTCAACTTGTAGCGAGCTGTCTGGTACCAACTATTAACCTTGGCCTAGATATTCGATAGCTAAAGATGAATTCGAAATTGCCGGTAGGTTATAGCTGTTTCGTGTTATATTTAACTTATACTAAAATGAGATGGCAGTTGAGGAAACAGAAGAAATCAATATATGCCGCCGCTAACTGCGCAGCCGTCCATGAAGAATTAGAGAAACTCGAAATGCTTTTTGAGAAGACTGCTGAGCTTTTATCAGCCAAACAAGGGGGGAAATTAAGAGGAGAGTCAGTCGGCGGATCCGGGAATTGAAGACCACTGCCGGGGAGCTGAATAAGGCAGACCCGGAGGACCGAGAACGACTGAACCGAACCGGCCCCATTAAACAGCCGGGTAAATGGAGCAGGCGGATAATAATATATGGTTGATATTTGTCTTATGTACTTGTATACAGGCAGAAACTCATCTGTGTTTCTTCCCCGAGATATCTATATATTTCCGTGAACACGAACACAAACAATGGGAAGTAAAAAATTGAAAACAAAACGCTCCAACTAGAATCATGTATCGTCCGTCTTTTTTCTATGCCAAAACACCAAGAAATCATATGAATTTACCAGACCCGCCCCAAACAAAAGAGAAAAACGTGCATAAAGTATGAGGAAGCAAGCAAAGAAGAGGGTGAAAGACGTAGAAAAACGCACCGTTACTCCCAAAACCATGATTCCATCCCAGTTTACAAAAAATGCGTAGAAACAAACCAAGAGAAAAATGCATCCCATACGATTATCATATGCAGTTGAGCGCAATAAGATAACGAAAAAGACATAACAAAATGCTACAGGCAACCTCCCGCAATGCACTTTATACAATAAATTTAAGCAATTATACTAAGAAACCGACCCGGTTACCGGGGTATCGTGTTCAGAGGCCTCAGTAGAGTCCCCAATTTCTTGTTGGCGGTAAAAAAGAAGATAAGCTTTGGCTTTGGCCACAACTTCTGGCGCGACCTTGCGTGCTCGGTCATCGTTGAGATGATACCATTCGTTTTGATATTTAACATAGGCATAATAATGACCAGAATTTGCTCTGTATGCCAAGTCAGCTTTGACGTCAAAGGTAGAGACAAAATCTATCAACCTTACCCAACTCCTTGATGGACAACAACAGCGTAAAGGTCATACAACCTTTTCAGACATTCATCCTCTTCAGTTTTGTCCATCCAACGCCCCATGTCGAGACCTTCCAACGGGAACTTAACATGTGCATCGACTTTTAGCTTACCGCCGTGGACAGCATTTCTCCGCCAACGGAATCGCTTTAAGTGAATACACAATATTTGAGGTAGTTCACCGAACTTAAACGCCTTTGAAAAGCCTGAATCTGAACCACAGGACAGGCAAGAACGACCGGTCCCTCCATTTGTGGATGAGGCGGCTGATATGGGTGGTGATGGAGAACCTTCGAGCTCCTCGGCAGAAGAAAACAAGTCTAGGCAGTCTTCTATGGTAACCGTCCTCTGTGACTCGGTTGATTTTGAAGTTGGTTGGAGCAAGGAAATATCCGGAATTACAAGGCTTAAATCCAAGAATGGATCAGGTTTGATAGTGAAGTCCTTGCAAGATAAACATATTATCTATGTGGGTGGTTAACGATGAACTTTTGCAGGTAAATCTATCTAAAGCACGGATGAAAGGAACAATTACCTTGTTCCACAGTATACCGCCGAAAACTAACTGAACGATGGTATCTTCTATACGAGCTAGATTTACTTTTCCTGGATCGGATTCATCAGATTTCTCAATTCTTTCTGTGATGAGCTCATTCTGCATTCTCTCTAAGGCACACTACTTGAATTTAGCAACAATTCAGGGAATTCGTGGGGAAAGATAATACCCTCAAAAACTCTTGGGCATCATGCTGCTCATAGCGTTCTTGAAAAAGCGGCAAAACAGCGGCTACAGCTGTTGCAAATGCGTGCGGGGAAACAACCGAAGCAGATTTAGATATTCGACGTGGACGTGGGGATTTTTTAGAATGTAGGAGCTTTTCGCATGGCGGTTCATCATTCCACATCAACTTCAACAAACGAGAAAATTCATCACAGAGATTTCTAAACCATATTAGTAAACGCCACGTCACATGATAATAGGAATAGAGCATACACATCTGTCGGGATAGTAATTTGCTCCTCCAACTGAGCAGCTCTTCGAGTCCTTGGTCTTGCCATATGCATTTGGACTTGAATTGCTGCATCTTCTTTCCGTCCACCGCCCTCAACGTTTTCCTTATCTTGTGTTTGTGTTTGCCGTTCCAGGAAATAATCCCGCAACGGTTTCGTATGGCTTAAAGCTTGAATCACAGCATTGTTGTAACACGTATTCCCAAGATTCTTCAGGCCAACCACTTTTATCCGTTTCGGAGGTGGGGGGTTAGAACTCGCGTCGCTTTTTGAATCATAACCATCTTCATCGCACACTGTTCGTTTCTTTCCCTTTTTATCTTTGTATGTCTTTTTTGGTAACCGACGCTTTAGCTTCATTAAAATAGTTTCATCCGATTCTACCGGTCCATCGATGAAATCCATATTGATATTTGTTTTTTCCGTAGACTCTTCATCCGCTGTCAAATCTTCCCTGGTATCTTCGGCAGCAGTGAAGGACTCGGGTGGTGAAAGGGTACCTGGCTGCTCGATGGGAATATGGAGGTGGGAGAGTGCGAGATCATCGATATTCGTGACAGAGGAATCAGCTGAGGGAAAAGCTACTGATGGAGACGGAGACGGCAAGGAATGCACGGGTTGGGGGAAGAGTGACGCCGTGATCATGGTGTTTGTTTCGATCCTTCTCTTTGCCTCCCCCAACTCCGAAGTCAGCATATTTTATGTCTCAAGGGTTGAGCCTCTTGTCCATCCTTGTTCTCCGTTCTTTTTTAAAAAAAACTTATTCTTACTTCATGGAACGCTGAATAAATTGAACAACGAGAGGAATTAAAATAAAAGGAGAATATAGTGAACAGGGCATCAAACATTGTGGTTCATTCTTCTGTTCTTTATTTTCCTGAGTGGTGTGTGCAGTTGCCGTCTTCAAGGTGGCTTCGATGACAACCAGCACAAAACGAACAAACGGAGCAGTAGCAGCGTTGAGAAGTTGTCGGCCGTCAGAAAGCTGCCCAGGGCTTGACAAGCTGCCTGGCCAGGCAATGTGTAGATCTCACCACGGCAAAAGAATGCAGGACTGAAGGGACGGAATAGAGGGGTGGTAGGAAAAGAAATTTAATGAGCGGATGTGCACAAGCAGCAGAGAAACAGTGCACGCCAGGCCACAACGTAGAAGAGACGAGGGGGAGGGGCGTATGCTTGTTGTGAGTGGGAGTGTGTGAGTGTGTCGCGGAAAGGTACCTAACCAGGGAATGAGGCTGCTCCATGAACGCTGTTGGCACAGAGCGACACCTTACAGCCATACCGCGCAGAAAGCCCGGGAAAAAAGGAAGGCGAAAACCCCACACAAAGTCAACCAGCTAAGTCAACCCACCGAAAAAAACTACATATAGAGTACTCCAGATAATTGCTTTTAGCGTAGATCTCGGTAAATGTTTAGATAGACAATGTTGGACGTATTTAACGTCCCAGCGTAACCATGTTCAATGTGGAGGCTCTGCCAACCTAGAGCTACATGTATTACATTACAATACCCCAAACGGCTTTGAATGAGTAAAAATTAGCATGATTACCTATTCGGCACTAAATTAAACCAGCGCTCCTAAAAATGTATGAATTTGCGGCTACACGAACCGTAAAATTTGAACCCTAACCCCTTATACCTAGCGCATGTGTATATATATTTACCCACCTGCGATCCAACGACTAGAAAATGCCAGAGAATTGATAGTAGCCGATATATGCGAGAGACTGCGACCGTCTTGTTTCGCTGTCGATAAAATCTGAGTGATTTCATTCATCGTCAGGCACTTCACTCTGCATGGGATTTGCAAATGCTGCACTGAATTCCTAGTAATATTTTTAAGCACATGCCAGCTCCTGTTGACACGAAAAATAAGCAATTACTCCCTCAAGTATTAACATTGGTTCTTAGGCCTCATCTACACAGTATAAGCTAGTCGTGTTTATTCGCTCCGATCATTTTTTCCCTACTCTTGCTCATACTTTGGTACTCTACCCCGTGGATCAGGTCGTTTGCATAATATTAGGAATGGGACTACAGCTGAGCTGCGGTTAGGATAGTTGACTAAAAGGAGTATTGAGCAATGCTAAATTAAATCTCATAACTACAAATTAAGTAATATTCACCTTTCATACAATCGATAACATACATCCAAAGAACCTGGGTGTAGTCCTTCTCAATTAAAAGTAGTTCTAAGAGAATTTGAGAAAAAACGAGTTTAATCCTGTGTGCCTATCTCATAGTCTGTAGCGCGATTTGGGTCACTGGTGAACCGAAATCAGACCACAGCGCGCAACGAGGAACTCTACAAGGTGTGGAAATGCATCATTTTTTGTGCGGGAAAGTCGTCTGTAAAGTCGTCCAAGAAAGTATATTTTTTGTGTGGGAAAGCCGTTTCTAAAATGTATGGGGAAATGCATCAAGAAATGGATACTTTGAGTCATCATACACCTTTCCCAACTCTAGAAAGTTTAAGAAATATATAAAAACCAAAAGCCAAAAGCCTAGGCCATGAACTGAACCTATGCTACTCAGTTGAGTTCACTGACCTTTATACAACTATACTACCTATTCTAATATAGATTCCATATAGTAACACAAGTTATCCTAGGAAAAGGCAAGGGATACACTTTTTGGCGACTTTACCATCGGACAACTTTCCTTACAGCTTTCCCTACAACTTTACCAACTTTACCATCGACAACTTTCCTTACAACTTTCCCCACAACTTTCCCACGAACAACTTTACCTACGACTTTGTAGTTGGAAATTCATTGTAAAGTCGTCAGTAAAGTCGTAAAATGGTGGAAAGTCGTAGGGAAAGTCGTTGGTAAATGCATTATTGAGTGGTAAAGTCGTCTGTAAAGGCATCAACTGATGTATTTACACACAACACCCCCTGTTAATGCATCATTTGGTGTCATTTCCCATTTCATTTGTATGGGAAAGTCGTCAAACGATGCATTTCCACACCTTGTAGAGGAAAAAAAACTGTTAAAAATAAAAACTGAATGCAAATAATTAATGGAGGCCGGCGCCAACATGCTACGAAACTGTGTAAACTAATTGCAGGGTCTATGACATCACAATAAGATCGAGTTATTCGAAAAGAGTTTTCTAAATTTTGTGGCTGATCTCTATATATATACGTTGGGATGACCAAAATTCGGTAGTGTTTGCATCGAAAATCGGTTCTACAGAAGATGTGGTAATACTAGCTACCTTTTCAGATACCCGGTCTCTCAATTCCAGGCTCTAGAACTAATAGCAGAGCTCTAGCACAAATAACAACTCTATACTACTCATCAGGAAGCCTTGCAGCCATAGCCATAGCCATAGCTTTTGCGAACTAGATATGCGCGCATACGCCGAACAAAACGAGGAGTTATAATTATGGGTAGAGAAATCCGATTGACTGTTTGACCTAGCCAGCAATTGGGCTAAAGTCCGGAGTTCGAGGTCTCAAATCTCATTAGCAGCCCATATGCATGAGTTGCAAACACCAGCCAGATACCAAATTTTATCAGTTGTGAACACTTTAATTCGAGATCCTTTTCTTATTTTTTTTATACAAGATATCAGAGCGAGGTACGCACGCTATGGGCCTCCCTACTCGAACTATCTTCTAGTCTTCAAATTTGCTATGCATCATAGTAGACACACTGACTATATAGTACTTGTACTATAAGAAACTACACGCACCACAGCCAATATACATCGCCAAACGAACGATGTTGAGGCAACAAGCGTAGAATTCACGTTCAGGGGACTAGACTTTATGACTTCGGGAAGTCCATGGGGGGATTAACAGAGACGTCTTATAATCATACATGAGCCATCCCCTAAGCATATTGGCAGGATGGGGTATGTGAGATGAACACCAACTTATTGTGTTAGTAGTGCTTGAGCTGTGTTGATCACACTACTAAAACTCTCCATCTTGCAAATCGCACTAATGTATTGTGGAGGGGCTTGGACTACTACCTTATTACGCAGTCCGTTTGTATAGTCGGACACCAGTTATGACCAAAGAAAAGACTACATACACATAAGTAGTGTGCAAATAGGCGCAGTAGCCTTCCTAAAGACTTTTTTTGGGGGCTTTCACGTTCGATATTTATCAAGTCCTCAACCCTAAACCTGAAGATATCTAATTAATCGGATTAATTTATAAATCTTTTGAGTTATGCAAACACGTGATCACTTAGCAAGTTTGGAGTTCAAACCTCTCCAAATCACTCTTTTGCTTATCTCCTAGAGTGGGAACTCAATTTTCACACAAACCGGCTAGGCCTAAAACACAGATCTACTGCATGGATGTCATGCATCTGCTGTTGGATATATATGGCTTCCAATCCCTGAACGGCCTATAGTCATGCAACCCTGGCCTACATATTTTAGTGGCAGTATTGGAAGGACAGGAATAGGATAGATTGGCATAAGGAGATCAACTACCTCTACAACAATTCACTTCTTTCCTACTCTTTACAGCGCTATTGCTAATGTCAGTTCAGGGATTTTCTTCGCAGGATAAATTCTAAAAGCCTACACACTATATACCGGGCTATTAAGTCGTCAACAAGGATATATCCCCAAAGGTAGGAGCGCGTACAGATTTCTTAAAGGCAGCCACCTCAAACGTGAGCAAAATTGCGAAGTTGAAAATATCTACCATGAATCACGATAACTCCCAACACATCCCCATCATACACTACCACCACTTCTATTCTGGCCTATCAACCCTGCCATCTCCAACAAAGCCCTATCCGCCTCTGTATCCTTCCCCAAATTAACCTGTCTCCTTAATAATGCTTCCCGCTCCTCCCATGCCCACGCCTTCCTCTGCGCCTCCGCTTCATCGTCGCCCCCACATCCCCACACCTCGATCTCCTCAATCTCAAATACATCTTGCCACTCATCGTCGCGTGTATCACTCATATGAAACGCACCACCATTCCCAATATGCTGGAATACGCCGAATTCGAGAGATGGGTCGAAGGTTAGGGATACTGGGCCAAGATTGAGGTATGGATTCCGTTGGTGAGATTTCATTTTTTGCACGGGACTACCGAAACCCATGCCATCATGACGGTTGAAGTAAGTATAGTCTGTCGATGCCGTAGAAGCTTCAAATATATGATGGGTGGGTGTGAGTTGAAAGATGAAGGATTGGGGGTCGCCGAAGCAGTCTCTGTGAGAAACTCGCCATGGAACGTTCAGGTATACTCCGTATACGACTCGTTCGCCCACATCGCCACCGGAGAGGTATTTTCTCGGCGGTAATGATTCGCAGAACGACTTTTGGCGATGGGTTTCTGGAATTCGAGGTATTCGCGTCCCAGAGACTAGCAAAATAGTTGGAGCAGCCCATTTCAAGACCTTTGTCTCGAAAGAGCCCATGCTGAAGCCTGCTTCAGAGCCAGCGTATAGAAGCCGAAGTTTTCGCCATAACCGATCACCCTTGATGAAGAATGATATTTGGCTGAGGAGGTTTATATCTAAGACTTTTCCGGGATTCATAAGTACCGGCTCTAGATCCACGATTTTCTTGAGTGGTTCAATAGCTTTGGACATATCGACTTTTTTGCTGAATAGGAAGTGCTCGAAAACTGGTACCAACCCGTCAAATAAATATGGCTAAAGAAGATAAATGAAGACACAGAATCAGCACAAAAAAACAATCTAAATGGGGTTTCACTAATTTGTCGTAAAAAAGGGTTTTTTTACCATTGATTTCTCAACAGTTGTCTTAAAATCTTTGAACAGAACGCCTTTCCCACCTGTACTCTTAAAAGATTTCACGATACATTCAGCTGTCTCACGCAGCCCTCCAAGCGCTTCCGGCGTGGAAAATCGATCTGCAAGTACCGCGATAGGTTGATTCGGCTCCACTGGCGCTACCACGAGTAGAAACGCAACGAGATTTTTTAGGTTTTCTAGCGGTATGCGTGCGTGATTGACGTTTGATCTTTCAGCGTGGCCAAAAACTTCGATTGCATCCAACGCATCCAACGCCGCAAGCGTTAAATCGTCATCATCGTCATCATCGTAGTACTCAAATTCAGGCTCAAAGCCGCCCTGAATTTTCTGCTCTTGACTTCTTTCTCCAGTGCCGGGCGATGAGGATGCCTCAGCGGTCCCTCTGTGACGATCGTAGACTGCTAGCGAGCGAAAAAACAGCCTTATAGGATCTGGATGTCGTTTGAGGACCTTTTTATACCTCCCAGTATAAATGGCCACTACCTTCACCAGAGCCTCAAAGTTTAGGATAGCTGGAGCTAGGCTCGGAAACGGGAACGCCCCCATGTAAGATACGGACTGGAACATCACTGAGCCGACGTCTAGACAGTCTGGAATCGACAAGAATCGTACGAGCGTGTCTTCTTTCCAGTACAAGAACCCGCCTTCCGAGTTGTTGCTGTCTGCAAGGCTGCGAAAGTTGTCTTTGAAGCTATAAAGCTCAACACCGCTGAAGCATTTGTGAACGAACTTTTCGGCAAGCTTTAGAGAAAGTTCCTCTGGATGCGGAAACTGAGGTGATTAGCTAGCAGCACTATGAATGAGCTTACGGAACAAACCTGCTGTTGCCTTGCGAGCTTCACCGGATTGGCCTTGTCCCATTGTGAGATGGTGCTAAATCGATTGCTTTCGTGATGGGGAACAGCGATAAAGCCGGAGGTTCTAGTACGTAGTAGAAGCTTTGGAGCTTTCCAGAGTGGCCTGAGATGAGGTCACATTTGAGGCTCTTGAGATGGTTGATAAGAAACCCTAACCCATGGTGATAAACCACATTCTAGACTCTTTGGAGTAATGGCTTTCGACCCATGTCCATCCCAATCCCTTTTCTAAATATCCCCCGAAGATTAAAAACAAAATTACGGACCAAGTTTTACGTTATTAGCAGGTCTGAGAAGTGCAGGCTGGGAATTTGCGGCTGCTTTGAGGCGATGACGGGCATGCGTAGAGTAAGACAGGTCCCTCAGTTACACGAGCGATGGAATTAAGTTGTGATACCGAGGAAGATACAGGTGGCGTGTTGATCTAGAGATATAACAGAGAGATCTGTGTGCAAGAGAGCGGGTATATTCGCGTGTGTCGGAGGAGCTTCCTAGCTGTTAAATCATCGTTTCACTATTTTTATGGGTGCAAGAATATCGCATGCAACCGAAGTTATAGCGTGAACAAAACCCTACTCTCCAACCCCCCTAGACAAAAAAAAAAATACAAAAGAAAAACAATACATCTGGCAGTAGTAACAAATGCTAATGGTGGGACTGGTGGGTGAGGTACAGTGTGATTGGTAGAATACTACTGGTAGCTTGGGTAGTGGTCTGCTGGCGCATCAATCACAAAAGGAGTTTAGAGCTGGAGGCGCGCACTAAGCGGAGGCGAAGAGGAAGGTTGTAACCGAGATTGCAACTGAGTAGAGGATTGGCCTGTATGAAAGACAGGAGAATGGAGCCCTTGAGTCGCATAGGAGAGGGCAAAGGGTGAGGAGTAGGTGTATCATGATGGATGCTCCCCTAAAAGGGCATCATGAGAGGAGAAGTATCACGAAGCGGGGGTGAAGCCTAAGTGCTAAAGACTTTTGGCCCTGTGTCACCTCGTTGCAACGTAGAAGGAGGAGTTGTAGCTTCAAGCGAGTGAAGCGTAGAAGGGAGGGAGCATGGAGAAGCTTCCTAGTAGTGACCGATGCGCATATAGACCGGAAGTAGTGGGAGTTGAAAGCGTCCACTGACGGTTCCGGAGTACAAGAGGCTCAAGAGGTAAAGAAGTTAATTGTATATATAGGGCACGATGTAGCCCAGCTATATCGATAACTAACTCACACTATCGAGTATATTCAACAGTGCTGTGTTACGTTACGAGTGATAATTCGTGATCGTGTGTATAGTCTTGTGTATTACATGTAACCCTAGAGGAGACAGTGAGATACTTAAAGACGAGACCGCATACCTTGATCAACTAATTTGTATCACTTTCCGGGCTTTGAGACCTAAGCTATTTTCCACGAACGAGCTTTAGCGGTAAACATCCAAAGGAAAGCGAAATGAATACTGTGGGTGTACTAGTTAGAGAGAGATAAAGAGCTTGCATGTACTAGATCTAGAGATTACAGACGCATATGATGAGGGAAGATTAAGGTCATTAAAGCGATAAATAACTATGAGTGATGAGGACGCGAGAAGTCAATGAGGGGGGAGGGGGGGGTTTATACTTGGAGGGTATTCGCTGAATAGGTGTATAGCTAATCCCTTTAATCTTTGAACATATTGGGGCTAAATCGCTATACTAAGGTGTTTATAATCTGGACCATGAGATGTAAAATTATGGACTAGAGGTCTTCTTTAGCGCTGTGTGCAGTTAGGTTCTTTCTATCGAGTGATGATCGATGACCTAGCCGGATAAGCCGGTAGGGTTCGGCAAGTGCCAGTTGCATATAGTGGTATTATTTCGTCACTTAGCTGCTCCTTTCATCCTGTACATAGCACTTACGGCTCTGGGATAGTGTTTCGCCTAGAATTCAAAACACACCGGGCAGGGCATCGGTACACAGGTATCGGGGGCTGGGTATTTATCACAAAGAGCTATAACCATCTCGAAATAGCTGGAAGAGACCGTTTAGAAATCTATCCTATTTAGACATACTCAGATGTCCCTCGTTCTTCTCATTTGTAAACTCTGTTTCATTGTTTTCTTACGGTGTTTTACTGACTGATGGATGATTATTAGTTAGATGAATCGCGAAACCACATGTACATGTATTGCATCGGTTCCTAAAGATAGACGTCTTGAGAAAAACACGGGAGGAGAAAGGAGTTTAGTACATCAATTTTTAATTTGCCAGAATCCTTGGGATTCAACACTCCCCAAATCCCAAAAATCCACAACCCCGTGACCATGACATGGTAATGAGGGGACTCTACGCATCTGTTTGTCTACCCCGCGATTTCCTAGATTTAAATTGGGCGGGGAATTCCCAATCAAATTGCAGTGTGGAACGGTTGTTGCCATGTTCTATGGTGCGCGCGATACCCGTACGGGAATTTCGAGGCCAAAACACCAGGACGCAGCAATCTCGCAGCAACTCTAACCCGCTCGGTCAACATTCCGCTCGCTTCGGGCGTAGGAGTGTCTAGGGGAAGGGGCTCGGCAGACCATTGAGAGCTCCAGCTCTTGCACATGCAGCTAGCCTTCTGCTCGAAGGGAGCCTGATTGACGGACTGACGGACTGGTCTACTACGAGAGCTTCACGCTCAACCGCATCGTGGTCTGCTTGTGCATATTATCACATCTGAAGAAGGTTGTTCCTTCCTTCCCCACCTGCCTGCCAGCGGTCAGCCAGCAAACCTCCACAAACCACGGGGCGGACGAACATCACAACCGAGTCGGCCATCGCCAGGAGTAATCGTGACAACAAAACATCACAACAACAACCACCGTTATAATCTGCCATCGCTATCCTCTCCATCCCCGGGCGTCATGCCATTTGCGAAATGAAAGTTCCCGTCATGACCATTACAACATCAACCACGACTACCACCACCACGTCTAGCACTATAAACAACTCCTCAATGTCATCTACAACAGCAGATCCTAAATTACGAAGGAGACCCTCTACCATGTCTACCAGTAGAATTATCCCCAACAAAGCTCCTATCCCACCACCAACAACTCCCACTCCACGTGTGGCTCAACGCCCCTTAGTCACAAGTACTAACTCCTCGAACCCCTCGCTACACCCGAACGTTACAACACGCTCTCCTAGGTCCTCTAGGAAACATAGAGCAGATACAATATCATCCAATATATCCCAATTACACATCCCTTCTCGCCCTCCTTCAGCGGCGGATGACATCCAAAGACCCTCCAGTGCTACTGATTCTCGGGTTTCAGCAAGACCCGAAAGGTCCGAATCTCGGCAGTCACAGTATGGAGCTTCCGGCCCTTCTCCCATGTTCTTCCGCGCAGGTGACGCCCGAAGTACAAAGCCGGCGCAGAAGGCACCCCCGCTCACCCACCAATCAAGTCACGGGAAGTTCTTCTTTGCAAACAGCATACAGGGCTCGTCTCGAAACTCATCCCCGGTCCCACCATTGCTTTCTCCTCGACTTCCAGGCATCTCCCCAATAGGAATATTGGGTGAAGCTCCTAGCCTCTCGCCATCACTTCCGATTCTGCCACGCCCCGAATCTCGCCCTGGTTCTGTTGTGGGAGCTTCACGGTCTCGACCAACCTCTATCGTTTCACAAACCCCGTCGTTAGCTCCATCGGGTTTTCCTGAGCCCCGAAATCATGTCAAATTTGTATATGCGAACGGGACTGAAGAAGTGCTAGAGCCTAGAGGTTCGATAATGGGCGGGGGATCAGAAATTGGCAAAGGGTCGGAAGTTAGTTCTGTTTTGCCTTCTCCGCAAGTTGCTCCTGGGTCTCCGAATATGACCCATTTCCCCTTCACAGCATCTCCAACAAAGTCATCATCTCCCGCAACATCTCCAAATCCTACCACGATGCCTCAGTCACCATATAAGACATCACCCCAGGCTCACTCAAGACGGACAAGTCTAGAAGGGATAGTAGCAAGGCATGGTCGAACGCTCTCTATCAGCTCAATCATCGATATGGCTGATCTACTGGAGGAAGAGGCATCACTGGTGACAAAAGCTGAAGTTCCAGAAACTCCGGCAGAGAAGTATGCGCGACGATCATCCTCACCACCAGCAATAATCCCCGCTGTACCAATAATGTCGGCAAAAGAAAAGATTGCAGCCATGGAAGAGGCTGCAGCAAAAGCTCGTAGGGAAAGAAAGGTATGCATATAGAAAATTCATGGGGCGCGAACACCTGCTGCGATACTTACACCCATCGTCAGGTTCTTGATTTGGAAATTTCAAATGCTTCTCTGCTGGCAATTAATAAGACACTTGAGCGACAATTAAAGAAACAAGCAGCTGAGCTCAGACGATATAGGCGGTTATCGCGCTCCGGTAGGCTTCCGGCTATGCCCAAACGGCGTAAATCTTCAAAAGCTGTGGATCTAGATGATAGTGAGGGCTACCATGTTCGGGAGGATAGCGAGTTTGAAGCACCGGAGGACGAAGTAGAAGAAGAGCTTTCAGAGGAAGAGGAAGAGGAAGATTCCGATACAACTGGAGAAGAAGTCGGCGGCAAGAAGGACAAATGTGCGGAAGATAAGAGGTTGACACTGGATCTTACCAAACACCAGGAACTCCTAGATAACTCGGCCAAGATGAATGTTTCTCTAAAAAGATGTCAATTTATTGCCGACCAACTGGTGAGCGAGGCAAAGAAAGCGCTTGAATACAAGATCCGACCATCCGACGTGCATCTTGGAGGGAGGGTGCTGGATCATGATGCGGAGGAGACGGATGTGGGGACAGAGGCGGAGACGGAAGATGATCATGAAGATCAGACAGAGACCGAGGATGGTGAGGATTATGATGATGAAGAAGATGAAGATAGCGAAGAGGATGAGGAATATTTAGAAGAAATGGAGGAGATACATTTACCAGATACAACTGGGATGGGAAAACCAAATACACTATATCTCCCAACACCGTTGGTGCAGACTGTTGATGGTTATGTATAAGACTAGCTGAAGGGTTATTGTCTAGTTTTCGATTCGAAGGAAGATGAGAGGGGTGCAAATAATAGAGAGAAACCACGGTTGATGGGTTTCTTAGTGGTGGTACGGACAGAATGCGTATTGAGTTGGCGCGAGCGGATTGCTGACGGAAAACACGTGGGTATTTTGATATTATATTAGCGGACGGCGTCGAGTTTGTTAAAGGGAAGGGTTAGTTGGCTATTGTGGGCTCCGTACCCTTGTTTTTATTGCTTTCTTTTATTACTTTGTGAGGGTTTTGTTCACCACCACCGATGGTCTTGCTTTTTTCTCTATGTGGATGGTTGTATTTTCTCACTTATAGTTTCTAGTTTCTTCTAAGCATACCTTCATGAGTTATGACTCGATTGTCATCCCCCTAGATCCCGGCATCACTTATACTCTTTTCTTGTATTATATAGCTTAGCACGTTCTCTTCTATTTTTGGCTTTGGGGGTGAATTACCGCTGAGTCTGTTTATTTCTCCTTGTGTTTCGGGTTTTGTGATGATTACGACGACGATAACGACTTTTCTGTTTGAGAGATCTTGGGGGTCTAGCTTACCCTCTCCCTTCTTTTACCAGAACGCATCGATCTTGGTAGTGATAATTTTTTTTTTTTTTTTTTGTTAAATCATTGTTTCATTGTTTTATAAATGGTACAAGAATGCCACATGCAACCGAAGTTATAGCGTGAACAAAACCCTTAACAGCCCAACCCTCCTGACAATAATAGAAATCAAACAAATATAACTGAAAATTTTCAATTCAGAGATTCCCTCCATGGCTAACATAAGCCTAATATATATCCAGCATGCAAATAGATTACTCTTCCATTGACTCAAAAAAGTTTAAAAGAGAAGTAATAGATGTTATAGAATGAGAGGAAATAGATGAAAGAAACATCGATTTAACCAGGATGATGATAAATGTGAAATATCAATTTGAGATTTAATAGGAAAATTTGTCCTTGTCTTTGAAATAAATTAGATAATCGGATTTACCCATACGAAGCTGAGTTTAAGGAATTTAAAAGGGAATAAATAAATTTCGTTCAACCTCATGAAGAAAACAAGATAAGTATTGCGTGCGAAAAATTTTGGGAGCTGTCACCACATGGGGACATGTAGTAGGTCCAGGATGAGACCAGGAAGTGTGTCTTTGAGGTAGCTTTTATGTCTCGCATTTGATGGAGTCTCCCAAAATTGTGAATTTTGAAAGTTTCATAAATGGGTGAGGTATGGTGGTAGTGAGGTAATCATAGTAAGGAGGGCGAGGAGTGTGATCGTCGTCTGTTTTTAATTGGGATAAGATAGCGTTGTTACGTGATTCGATGATCATTGATTGATCGGATTTGGTTTGTCAATGGCAGGCTGACGACGTGGTAGTAGTTGCGCGGAAGAAATTTCCATGCTTCGTGTGCGAGAGCGTCTATAATTAAAGGTCTGACGCGTGATTTGGCATTGGAGTTCCAGGTCGGGGTCTACGAGCCAAGCGCTGAGACACGAGAAGTGGGAGAGGAGCAATTGCTTGGAAGTTTGGCGGAAGGCGTGCAGATGCAGGGTTAAATAACACAGGTAGGGTGGCTATGCGTACAGCATGGCGTCTTCTGAGGTATTTAGCGTATGGTAGTGTGGGAGGAAGTGCTGCTTCTCGAGTGAGAGCACCGATGTTTGTAGAGGAAAAGCAATTCGTGATCCATCTGAGAACACTGTTCCAGAACGGGTCGAGTTTTTTTAGGATAGTTGCTGATGGGATGAGTATGTTCATTCCATATGTGAGTATTGGTCGTATAAGGCCCATGGCAAGTTTACGGGCATTGGAACCTGTAAGTCCTGAACCGGATGTTGATAGAGATTTGATTGCGAAAAATGCTTTTTGGGCAGATGACAACCTTTTGAGAAAATGAGTATTCGTATTGAAGTTGTGGGAAAGCCAAAAGCCAAGCCAACGAATACATAGTTGTGGGAGAAAGGTATTTCCATCAAGTTTGATGGAGGCGCGGGGAGTAGGGGGAAGTCGGTTATGGATGGTTGTCCAGTGTAAAAGTTCTGTTTTGGGAATCGAAAAGAAACTTGAATGGCATCTCCCACGATGTTAATATCGTGGGCTGCTTGTTCAAGAGTCAGCGTTTTTCCTCTGGAGTGCGAGAAGATCGTGACGAAAATCATCCACATATGAAAAGGTGAATTTAAAGGCGTTGCTGAGATGGAGGGGGGCGACGTAGATACAAAATAAAAGGGGAGAAATAGGTGAGCCTTGAGGGACTCCTACGGACACAGGAAGGAATTTTCTTGGTGATCCTTTAAAAAGGAGGGCGCATTCGCGTGAATGAAGAAAGGATATGATCCAGGAGGTCATATAGAGTGGAATATGGTGGTCAAGAAGTCTCTTCTCCAGGATATGGGGGTTGACGTTGTCAAACCCGCCTTTAATATCAAGAAAAAGCGTGGAGACTTTCTTGTCTGCTTGGAGGAGCTGGATATCGTGAAGTAGTGCGGAGACTGCATCTCCGGTTGATATAAGTGATAGCGAGCCGCACTGATTGGGATGAATGAGGCCATTTGAGCGAGAGAGGTAGGCGAGTCGTGTTGCAATAATACGTTCTAGAATTTTTGAAAGGGTTTCTAGTAGTACAATGACTCTGAAAGAGGTTGCTGAAGAATACGATTCTTTGTTTGGTTTTGGGAGAACGATCCCGAACGCTTTCTTGAGTTGGAGCGGATGGTATCCATACTGCTAGGGGATTAAGGAGTGAGTGGATGATATTTGGATTAATATTATTGATTTTTTCCAGACGCTATACGGAATAGTATCTGGCAGAACGGATGTATTGGAGGATGCGCGTAAAGCAGCAGAGATTTCATCGAAGTCAATTTCTTTAAAATCTGCGTGAAGGTGGTAGAGGCGGAGGTTTTGTAATACGCGGGGGAAAAAGTGTTGAATGAGTGAGGAGCGAGTTGTGTAGGAGTCTTAATATTGGGAAGATTGGGAAAAACGTCGTTGGAGGATGAGGTTTTCATTCTTTTGGCGGCCCATATATCGGAAGGTGACGCATTTGCTAAAAAGGAACTCCAGTGGTTCTTTTGCATCTGGCGATTTCGTGGAAGTAGGCATATTTTGCTTTGCGTACTTACAGGGAGGAGGCGCTTTTGATCCTTTAAATTGGTTACGGTGGGATCGGTTGATTGAGTGAAAGATTCTTCTTAAATCGGATAGCAGGGGACTCCACCACTTTTTGACCATTCGGAGGGTCTTTTGGTTGGGGTTTCGAGAATGAGCGGTGTTACTAGGTTGAGTGATTTTGTAAACCATTGATCAAGGTCAGAACGGAGGGGGAAGGATTTTGATTTTTTTAATTAGCGGCGTGAGATTTTTCCAGTTGGTTTTTGACCAGTCGGGAGATGGCATGGCAGTTGTATGATGAGGAGTGTGGAGATGTGTGATAATGGGGATATGGTCTGATCCAGGTGGAGTTGGAGGAGGTGTCCCATTTTTTGATAAAAGGTAGTGCAAGAAGATGATTGCAAAACGTTAGATCGAGACACTCGGCCTAAGATGCGAGTCATAGAAAACGCGTATAAATTCCAGGGGTGTTAAGGCATTTATACATTAGATTTTGGGCAGTAAGATGGTATTTTTCCCCTTCGTTAAACTCTTGTGAGGAGATAGTTCGGAGGGGGTCAGTGGAGGGATGATGAATATTAAAGTCACCAACGATAATGGTTGGAATGGATGAGGAAGAAAAGATTTGTGAAGGTTGAATGTGATGATTGCTGGAGTTGCTTCTTGCACGGTTGTAGATGTTTATAATTTTTAGTGAATAAAAGGAGGAATTGAAGATAGGATTTTTAAAGGTGAGACATAGCGAGATTATGTCGTCTCTAAAATGGTCTTCAATTAAAAATTCCGCTTGGTGGCTGTTGATAAAGTGTATCGAAATGTAAAAACAAACTCGAATTTTTTGGAAGAAGTGTGGAGATAATTAGAGAAAAAACGTGGTGCTTGTAGAGGTTTGTTGTTCGTAGATAAAGGCTTGGACGACGATTGAGGGTGTTGGTTTGCATTGAGAGAAAAGGGTATGAAAAATCTTTGAGCACAATTGTGTTGCGATAGTGAAAGGGTGAGGGTGAAGTAGAGGTTTGTTCTTTTCGGGGACATATTTATTCGCTCGACATGGAGGTGTCATGGAGGTGGTACAGCTGACGAAATACTAGATTTCTCGAATCGCGCATGGGCGATTGGAGGTCCGTAGCGGTATGGTTGCCGTTACAGTTGATGCAGATGGACGGAGATCTGCGCAGCAGTTGATGATGGCTTTATTTCCGCCGCCGGGCAGGTTGGGATGGACGGCGGTGTTCACATGGCGGGGATGGTGGTTTGAACAGATAGGGCAGATAGTGTCGGGTGATTTGCATCCGTGGCATGGCCAAAGCCCCAAAGATTTCTTGCATTGGGTTGAGAGGCTGACCACATGAGATTGGTTTTGCGTGGTCGCGAAAAGAGTTTAATTGATGAGCGATTTTTTGCTGATCATCGATCGAAAGATTACTACGAAGTAGTTTTTTTATTCTTTCGGATGGCGTCGGTTTTGAGGTAGCGTGCGCCGGTGATTTGTACGTCGGCGGCGTAGAGGATGGCTTCAGATAGCGTGAACTCGGTTCTTTCGCTTCTTCCGTAGTGCAAAGGTGGGAATGTTGTGGATTACTACGTTAACATCATTGGCGCAGTTCGACGGGGTTGAATGGGTTGTCGCCAATGGGACATGTTTCGTTGAGGGTTTTTAGAATAGCGGCGAAGTAGGGAATAAATGCGGAGGCAGGAGTAAAAGGGTTTGCGGTGAATGTAATAGTTCTCGATCGTTAACAAGAACGGATAGAGGCGAGTATGAATTGGGGACCGGGCGTCAGAAAGACGTCCAACCGCAACGAAGTGATGCGCAATAACAAAGATTCAAGAAATGGGCGTTGGAGCGAGAAGCAAAAACGTCTTTCAGTTGGAAGGCGGGCGGCTTTTTCCTGCTTTTTTGGGTTGTTTCAGATCGCTTTGGTGCGCGCAGTTCTTTGTGTCATTTGCGGGTGCAGATTTACGCTCGGCAAAGGTTTTTTCCTTTCTACGGGAGGTGGAGCGGGACTGATTGTTCAAGAACGTTTGGCTTGAGAAGAAGACACTTGTCCGTCGATTTGAGATAGCTGGATTTGGTTTAGTTGGATGGGGTTTTGCGATTGGGTCCCAATTGATGGGGTTGAAGAGAATTTCTTCCATTTTGGAAAGTCGAGCGTCCATGGATGAAAGGAGGTGAGTTGTATTGATGGCCAACGAATGAGGATGGCTTCTAAGGGTCGGCTAGTGCTACATCTTCAAAGATGGGAGCAATACCCGTTTGTCCAAGTGGAGATTGTGAGATGAGCTTGTTTAGAAGCTCTTGAATTCCGGTCAAAACGCCGGATGGGATGAGAGTTGGTGTTGAAGGTCTAGCAGGGGAATTGGCTCTGGATGGAGCAGAGGAGACTGGTGGAAGGAAAGAGGTGGTAGAAAGATTTCTGCCACCGATAAAGGGCGAGAAGGTTGACGAATCAGTCATCACTAATGCTACGGTGAAGCTGGTTTTTAGAGAGCTAAGATGGTATTTTGAGTTTTGCGAGAAGGTTGGCTTTCCCGAATAGGAAGGTGTTTTTCAGAAAAAATTGTGTAGAGGAGACGGAGCATGATCTTGGTAGTGATAATCATTCAAAGGTATATATATGGAAGAAAAACGACGTGAGTAAACATAAAATACTATATATATGGTCGGTGCAATTCTGTGGTGAGAATTATATACATTCCAGCCCTGGATTCCTTCGTATATGGATTCCTGTTGAATGGATGCGTCTCCTTGGTTAAGGTTTATCCCTTGCGTCGTCTTCAGCTTCCTGAGAAGCAATAGCACGGCGGGCTTCTCTCTTACGCTCTGCATAGCGCTTATTCCTCTCCCGTTGCTATTGAATAACTAAGTAGCTCATTCACTACTGGTAATAGAAACGTAATCGAGGGTATACTATACCTCTTGGTCTTCCTTGTCCCTGATTTCCAATTCCCTGATCCACGCCGCCTGTTTCTCCTTCGCCTTCTTCTCGGCAACAACCGTATCCACCTCCTTTTGCTCATCGCGCTGCTTCTTGTAGTATATTGACCCACCGAGCATTGCAGCCAGAGTGAAACCTTGGGCATAGATACGGGCGCGGAACATGCGATTGGTTCTAGCTTTGTCGCCAACTTTTATCGAACGAGTGGCTTGATAGAGGGCGTAACATGTTAACGCACAACCTGCAGCAGGGGATTGTGAACTAGGTCAGTATTGCGTGAGGTATTACTATTACTATTATTATTGTTCTTACTCGAGATATTGCGGATGACGATGTGATAGGGAGGAAAATAAATGATATGATAGGAATTAGGGGTGAGCACGAACCCAAAGGGATCAATGGTTCCGCTTTGAGACGACGACTGAACTTTGACCAACGGCTTTCTTCGAGGAAGTCCCTGAGGAGGTCAGTTCAGTTCCTAGAAATGTCACTGACAGTGGACACAGACTTATCGTCGTCGAAGGACGACGGAAGAGGACGAGACGACATGGCAATTGTGGGGTTTCAATCCAGGAACAATAGTAGCAGCAGCAATAGTTTATGGGCGAGTTGGAGATTGATGTCGAAGTGGTAATGTCATAATATGTGTGGTATGTAGGATCTAGAGGGGTGAACAGAGCCGCACGACGTCACATGCAGTAAGCGGGGAGAGGAAAGAGACCAATGGTGGCTATGTTATGTGCAAGGTCAAATATAGCGAAGAGTCCCTGCGTTCGCCATGCAGATGAGAGCTAGACTTTTGTCGCAAGTCTTTTCGGTATTCCTTTCTATTCCTGGAATACATTAGTTATCTAGGACGGGAGAGATGGCGATCGGGTTGACAGGGCAGACGTTAGAGCGAAGAGTCAGCTTAAAATTGTAAATGTACATGTAGATGAGTGTAAGTATTGCCCATGAAGATACGCAAGTAGATAAATGGTGGAGCTGTGGCTCCTGTGGCTCCTGTGGACGAGTGAGAATTATAGTGAGGATAAATAATTTTTCCGAGGGTGCTGGTGGGGTGACTCTCAGTTGACCCCGCGATCTCTCTCTCTCTCCTCTCCATCCTCATAGGTTTCCGCAAAATGGCTTCAGGAATGGAACCCCGTGTCAATGGCCTCACCGAATACAGCTCAACCGTCTCAGACAAAATCAACAAGGACCCCATTGATCGAGCCTCCATTCCTTCCGAATTCAAGACTAGAGATGGTGTTCCAGATGTAAGTCTCGCAAAACATTGAATTTCGGGAGGGACAACTGGTTTGCTAATTCTGCTCCCTGAATCGCAGTATCTAAGACTCATCCTCACATCGCGGGTCTACGATGTCATCAAAGAGACCCCAGTCACATCAGCTATCAACTTAACCAACCGCCTAGGATACAAGGTCCTCATGAAGCGTGAGGACCTCCAACCAGTGTTCAGCTTCAAAGTACGCGGGGCATATAACAAGATGGCGCATTTGCCGGCCGAGGACCGATGGAAGGGTGTTATTGCTTGCTCGGCAGGTACGCCTCTTTAGAGTAGTCTACAACCCTGGAAAATATGCGGATAGATTATTGATGGTGGGGGGAAATCGTAGGAAACCACGCCCAAGGCGTCGCCTTCTCGGCCAAACACCTTGGTATTCCTGCAACTATAGTAATGCCACTAGCAACTCCCTCCATTAAAACCGCCAACGTCTCCCGTCTTGGCTCTAAGATCGTTCTCTTTGGCAATGACTTTGACGCCGCTAAAGAAGAGTGTAAAAGGCTCGAAACCAAACACGGACTCACAAATGTTCATCCCTTCGATGATCCGTACGTGATTGCTGGTCAAGGCACCATTGCAATGGAAATCATACGCCAATGTAATATCGCTGATTTAAAGGCAGTATTTTGCTGCATTGGCGGTGGGGGCCTGATTGCGGGGATTGGCGTCTACATCAAGCGTCTTGCACCACATATCAAGATCATTGGCGTAGAAACGTACGATGCGAACGCGATGGTGGAATCGCTACGGGCGGGTGAGAGAGTTACATTGAAGGAGGTGGGGCTGTTCGCCGATGGTGCAGCTGTGAAGGTGGTAGGCGAGGAAACTTTCAGGCTGTGTAAGGAGTGTGTCGATGAAATTATTGAAGTCTCTACCGATGAGATTTGCGCTGCTATCAAAGACGTTTTCCAAGGTTTGTTGCTATCAGTCATACGAGGACGGCTCCCAAAAAATTCCTAACGTATTACAGATACCCGCTCTATTGTTGAGCCCGCTGGTGCCCTCGCCGTAGCTGGCATGAAAAAATACGCTGCGCTTAATCCCGCTACTTCGCCCACCGACTCCTTAGTCTGTATCCTCTCTGGCGCCAATATGGATTTTGATAGACTTCGTTTCGTCGCTGAGCGCGCACGTCTCGGAGAAGGTAACGAGGTCCTTCTTTCGGTGATTGTCCCCGACAAGCCAAAAGTATTTTACGAGATGATGCAGTGCATCCTTCCCCGGCAAGTAACCGAATTCTCATACCGTTTCGGGGATGGTGACCATGCAAGTATCTTTATGAGTATACTTGTACGGAATCGGGACCAGGAGATTCCGGAGATCCTAGAAGCATTTGCGACGAAAGGATTTGAGGGGGTAGATATCAGTGGAGATGAATTTGCGAAGAGTCATGCGAGGTATCTGGTTGGAGGGAGGATGCCAAGTGGACGTGCAGAGGAGGAGCGAGTATATCGGTTTGGTGAGTAATATCAGTGACTTTGTGAGTGTTGAAAACGATAGCAATATCTAACAAAATTGCTTCTTTTAGAGTTTCCTGAACGCCCTGGAGCTTTGTCGAAGTTTTTGGAACTCCTCAGACCCGAATTTAACATCTCACTCTTTCACTACCGAAACCATGGCGGAGGTTAGTTCTGCAATATTTATCTACTTACTTCAGGGCGTATTATCTTTACTAACGTGAGTTATGATGAAGACGTCGGAAAGGTTCTAGCAGGTATCCAGGTACCACCAGGGAAACGCGGGGATTTGGAAACATTCCTGGTGCAATTGGAATACCCGTTCGTCGACGAGACAGAGAACCTCGTATATAGAAAATTCATGACCGCCGAGGGGAAGCCATCTGTGTAAGCACTAAAGCACCTCGCAGTAGAATCGATCTTAAGTTGCAATATGGGCACCCAGGAAAATTTGAACAGTGTTTAAACTCATGAAATATCACTCGTCATACACAATGGGTTAGTGTTGGATATATGATATATATCTATAGGCTTCCTAGTGTTTCAGTGTGTGTCATCTTTCGGGATACCGGTTCTCACTAATGGGGGTTGTTCGGGCCGATCTATTCGGCACCCAAAGAACCCGCCATAAACCGGTTTATATGGCTCTATTAGGAGTATATATACGGGGCTCTATGCCCGTTCTTCTATTATGTTTTCTCTCTCTCTCTCTTCACTAAATACCACGAATAATCATTCTATTCAACAGTTAGTGTTGGAGAAGCTTCCTAATATGGGGGTTCTCTAGGGAAGCCTTCGAAGAAGGCTGGGGACGCCAATTAGTGAGAGACATAGGCCCGAGTCCACGAATACCCGGGAGGTTCTAGAAGGGTATATACTTGTATATAGACAGGGGCGCGCTGCCAGCCTGCAGAGAATTAAACAATTAGAGTATGAGGGAGGAATTGAAGACAGATTGATTGCCAAGAATAAAGAGATAGGTAAATCATTTTTGACGAATTAGGTGTACATGTTGGTAGTAATGCGATGCCGGGGGAATTTTGAAGAGATTTAATCAAAGTGTGAAAAGTAATAGAAATCTTGGGCAGAAATAGGTGGGACAAGTATGAAATATGAGAATTAAGGAGAACTCCACTGAGCTGCCGTTACTATGAACGATATAATATGTGTATGTAATTTCAAGACAACAAAACGATCGACTAAAAAGAATGAATAAGAGCTAAAATCCGGGTCTGTGGCAATAGGAGCTTCATTCTTTCATTCTTCCTATTTTCTTCTCGCTTACCCTTAAAGCGAGAGCTTTTGCACTTGTTGAGTTAATTTAATGCGTGTGAAAAATATTGTACCCTAGAGGTTAAACAATGTTAACGAAGATAGAATATCTTTTATTTTGTTCTATCGATCCTTCCTTGGATCCCGTATAAAGTTACCTCGCAAAAACACATGCCTAAGAACAAAAACTTCCGACATTGCCAAGAAATTCAAATTTCCCAGGTAACTTTCTGTCTTCCTCCAGAGCAGAGCCATTCCACCAACGGATTTGTCTTTAAGCCTCGCTGTATCAAGAATGCTCCATCCAGTGGAGACACTTAGGATTAAGATTTTTTGACCTTGGTTAACTTACATGGGTACAACCATACCACGCCGTCATCCGGAGCCCAGCCACACTTGTTCACCGTTATATCGCTTCCCTTAGCAACACCATATGAGAACGGTGTTCCCGTCATTAAAACGTTCTGGCGCTTTCCTTTTTGGGTATCCCCCCAGCTGAAGTTTCTGAGTAGGTGTTCGTCCTTTGCAGCCGCTTTCCCTCCTGCACCTCGAAAGAGATCCTTCAGGGCTGTATGTTCGCATGTTGCAATCGACATGTATTTAGTGTCGGCGCCTGTGGGGCCACACATCGCTATGTCGAGCTTCAAGTAGATGTGGATCACGAAGTGCTTGTGAGTAGGTTGACCTTTGCAAGGAAGATAGAGCCCAAGTATGCTATGTAGAGCGAGGAGATCTTTGACAGTATCAATCGTGACTGGGACCAAATCCTGGTCGAAGAATCCGTGATGACAGATGGGAGCATTGGGCGGCACGCCCATAAAGCCATCGGCTGTGTAATTGTTATCAAAGTACCACTGGGTAACCCCGTTTTCGTGCACCAGCACATACTTGGTGCCGAGATCCTCAAATTCGACGACGAAATGTGGCTCAATTGACGTCTTGGGGAGTCTCTGAATGTAACTTGAAGTATCTCCGAGATGGACGCCGGAAATTTCTTTCTGCTTCCTCCGCTCAATGGCAAAGGCATCTGATATATTGCGTTCCACCTTTCCTTCGAGGCCTTGCTTGCTAACTACAAAGATATCTCTCAGAGAGGTATCATGAACAGATTGGCGGATGAGAATATGAACCATGCTTAGTCTAGACAGTTTTGTAGAAGATAAATCTACTGGCCTCCGAGGAAAAGATAGCTATTTCGATGTTGGGAAACTTAAAGCAGGGAGAAGACGGGACGTGAGCTGAGTGACGATGAGGAGAGAAGTTCCTGAGAATTCAAACGTAACAGGAGCAACCCACAGATATTTATGCTAGGTGGGCCAACAAGCTTGATCATACGGATATGTAGTGTAGATCATCGGGTCGGGTGACCTTCAATGCACTAGGCATTCGAGAAGTAAAAGAGCCTTTGCGAGTTCTTCCTTTCGTTGTTCGGATTAAAGAAAGCCAAAGTAGAGTATTCCTTAAAGCACAGATACACGTATGTCAACTAGATATTTTCGTGTCCCTTCATATATTGTAATAGGTACATGTAGTCGTCCCAAGTCCCTCCCCCTCAAGTTACATGTATTAACTCAGATCAACTTGAAAGAGTCGTATCTGGCGTATAAGTTCCATTCCTTGACTCCCTTCTTGCCCTTACCCTCGCGACAATTTGCTCGAAAGTGTCATCATTAGAGTCACTCTCATCAGAGTCTTGGCTACTGTCGGCTCCGTTGCTGTTATCACTGGGGAGGGTTTTGGGGTCTGTGGGATTTTGGCCGCAGCCATCTTCGTTATCATCACCTTCATTGCCCCCCGCAGCTGCATTGATTCCAGCTGCAGCCGCAGCCCCGCTAGCCAAAATACCAGAACTCGTGCCAATCGCGCTCAATGCCGCCGCTCCATATCCACCCATTGCTGCACTCTGGCAAAATGCAAAAATGCTACCAGCTGCCACTGAACTGCCTTGTATACCAGCAGCGAAGCTACCTGATTTCAATCAGTCCCGATTATTCTAACTCATGTACGTATGGATATGACGATAATCGCATTCAATTGGTCCTACCAGCTACTACTCCCCCAGCACCAAACCCTGCAACTCCCAAAATTGGCACAATCAACACAGGCGCAATAACTCCACCGACTCCGATGGCGAATGTTTGACTGATACGGGGATGGTCTTGAGCATATTTCTTTGTTGTGGCGTATGCAGCATCTGCCTGAGTAATAATAGTGTCTATGTAGAGATATGTTTAGTTAATTGTTTTCCCCAGCACTGGACTCCAAATCATCATGGCAAGTAATCTTGCCACTAGCTTTGATGTGAAAAATAGTAAAGGTGACTTATGACTTGATGCTCTTACCGAAAAATCCCATATTTCTAGTGGGAATTTTGGCGGATTTGTGATATAAGTATCGAGTATTAGAGAGAGGATGCTCGGTTATAGCTGTTGAACAAAGGGAACTGGACGAGACTTCTTTGGAAGGGCGAAGTGGGCGATATAAATCGAGCTAGGTAGTTGACTATATTTCTTTTTTCGATAGATATCCGCCAATAAATTACTCTAAGCTCTTACTTTCAGGCAACCAGCGTATAACCAAAGCATAAGTTTCAGCTGTAGGCCAAGCCGGACAGTGCCATACCATACGGTGATTCGCCTACGGTTGGTAACACCCACCTACACGTACCGTATGTACAGTCCCTATTCAAAAGTGATGGTGATTCGCTTAGTAAGCGCTACACACCAAAAGATAGTGATACTAGAAATCAATCAAAATCAAAAAATCTCAACAACCAAGATAGATACAGGCTATCAGCAAGTAACAGGTGATTGATATAATACTGAGGATATTATATGGAAGTTAAAGGTGCCAAAAACTTAAGTTGGTAGTTTATATAATAGTTTTATCTCTGTTTTTTAAAAAAAGGGACGCAAATAGCAGAGCAAGACAGTAGCCCAAATAGCAGAACAGGTAACCGTTCTCTGGGGCTCTTCATTCATGGATGGTTGTTTCGTTGGTCGGATAGGTACATGGGTATATGGTTGTCAGGTGTTATAGTTGTTCTTTGTGTTCCCTTCGATTTCCACTTACAATGAGTCATATGTTTGTCATCGAAGGATTGGATAACAGGTATATAAGTGAAGGGCTTTCCCCTCTTGTTGCACTTTTTCTTTTTCTTTCTTTAAGCAATGTCTTCTTTTCACGGATGAAGTCAAGTAATGGGTTAGGGTTCAGTTAGAAAGGTTGTAATGAGTCATGGATCTCTTTCAGTAATAATGTTGTTGTTTTTCGGTTATGTTCGGTTATGAATCTTTCATGGATGGTTGTTTCATTGGTCAGTTAGGTACATGGGTATATGGTTGTCGTATTTCGTTATTGTTCCTTTTTCATGGATGGATGTTATGTTGATCGATTAGGTATATGGATATATGGTTGCCGGGTTCTGTTGTTGTTCTTTGTGTTTCTATGAGGTTCTCGTTACAATGAGTCATGTCTTTGTCATCGAAAAGGTTGGAATGTGGTATATAAGCGAAGGGATTTCCCCTCTTGTTGTACTTTTCCTTCTTCTTTCTTTAAGCAACGTCTTCTATTGTACATTCACTGTATCTTACAAATACAACCTTAGATTACACCTCGTAATCTTTCGCCGTCGCCGTCTTCGAGTCATCATAACTCGAACCATTAGTAGAGCCTGTAGAATCTTCGCACATTCTCCTGTCGTCGGTTTCTCGTTCAAGTAGCACTGCTTATCTCGGGGGATACCTGAGAGCTTGACGGGAATCCCGCTCCTTGAGATTACGTTGCTTCCCTATCTACACCCTCTACCAATACCCATTCACTCTCGACGTCACCATGAGCAACCCCGCTCCCGCCCCCTGGACCTTCCCTACCTTTGAGAATTTCCAAGCCGCTGCCAACGCCGACCTCGCCTCCGCCTACGAGGAAATCCGCTCGCATTACCAACAACGAGTAGATAACCTCACCTACGCAGATCTACAACTTGAGGAAGCTACCCAAGAGAGAAACAACATGACAGCCAGGTTCAATACCTGCCAATCCCAGTTGCAGGCAGCCAAAGCAGAAATCGCCCGTCTCCAAAGCGCCGCCCCCCCACCACCTCCCCCATCGCCGCCACCCCCTCCTGCTCACACCCAAGGAGGCCGCTCGGATAAAATGCCCGACCCAGATAAATTCAATGGGTCTCGCGATAAACTCCCTGGGTTTGTTCTGCAACTCAGGTCAAAGCTCTCGGTTAACGCCAACCGCTTCTCCAACAGCAACAACATGGTATTGTATGCTATTAGCCCTCTGGAAGGGGCCGCCCTCGAACAAGTTCGTCACTCCGTCCTTCCTGACGGAACTACCACTTGGAACTCCGCCGCCGATTTGATCACCGCCTTGGAAACAGCCTTCGGCGACCCTGACCCTCTCGGTACTGCTCACCGCGAACTGCACCAACTCCGACAAGGGAAACGAGATTTCTCCACCTACCTCGCCGATTTTCAACGCATCATGGGGCACCTCAATTACGATGAGTCAGCCAAGAACGATGCTCTAGAGTTCGGCATGTCGGATGAGCTAAAGGAAGCGGTAGTAACTGTTGCCGACTTCCCTACTACCTTCACTTCCCTCTGCGCCTTCCTTCTCTGCCTAGATAATCGAATCCGAGCAAGAAGGGAGGAGAAGAAAAATGCCGTCCGCAACTCCATGGGACAATTCGCTGCCCCTGCCGCCGCCCCCGCCGCCTTCACTCCCGCTTCCTCCTCCTTCGCCCCTGGAGGACTCGTCCCCATGGATCTCTCTTTCGGTCGTACCTCCACCTCTCGCCCCGCTCCTGAAAAACGATATGTTCAAATAAACGGAAGAAGAAAACTGTCTCCTGAAGAGAAGTCCTGGAGACAAACCAACAATCGCTGCTTGTTCTGCGCCGGAGAAGGGCATATCTTCTCAAACTGCCCTTCTGCCTCCAAGCGCCCCGCCATGAGAGGAGCCGTCACCAATGCCGCCGCCGCACCTCCAGCTCCCTCTGTTTTTCCGCCGCCTCTGCCCCCTCGCTTTCCTGCTTTCCATGCAGCAGACTCAGTTGAGTCTTTAAACTAGTTCAACCAGAGTCGCGCGCGCATGCCAGGGCGAGGTTTCTTCAGCTCTCGGTATCCCCGAGATGGAAGAGCGCTTGGAAAAACTAAGCGACAAGAGTGTTTACGGAATTCCACAGGCTCTACGGAGTGTTCAAGTATAGAGGACTTGAGATTGGAGACAGCGCGAGGTTATGAAGTATAACCGAGGTTTGTATTTGCGAAATACAAGAGTGTACTATAGAAGACGTTGCTTAAGGAAAGAGAAGAAAAAGTACAATAAGAGGGGAAATCCCTTCGCTTATATACTGATAATCCACCTCTTTAATGACAAACGTATGACTCATTGTAATGAAAACCAAGGGAAACATATAGAACGATCAGCAAAGCAACGCAACAAAACACCTATACCGCTAACCGAACAACACAACAACCATCCATGAAAGTACCCCCTCCCTTATAGCCGTGAGCTCCTGCGAACACTAACCAGACCTTCCTTCGGCTTACTCGGATATCTTTGGTGGAACGCGTCTACTGCTTCCGTTTCTTCGTGATACTCCGCAGGTTCCCACGTAGGCAAAGCATACCCCGTCCATTCAACCAAATATTGAAGTCTTCCCCGATAGAGGCGAGAGTCCAATATATTTTCGATGAGATATTCCTCATGGTCATTAACTTGAATAGGGGGGGGCGGTGGGATAATTTGGCCAGGGAGCGGGTCGGTAGGAGCTGCTTTGATTAACGAAACATGAAATACCGGATGGTATTTCATTGATATTGGCAGGTCTATTTCGTAGGCGTATGCTGAGATTATCTTTTTTATAGGAAAGGGACCACTCCATTTCCAGTCTAGTTTCCTCGAATTCCTTGTGGTTCTCATATTCTTCATGGACACGAAGACTCGGTCATCGACTTTGAACGAAGGGGCAGGAGTACGGTGTCGGTTGGTACTTGTCTCATGAACATCTTGAGCCGTTCTCATCTGTATTCGAAGGAAGTCTCTAAGTTCTTCCATCTTTGAAGCAAAGAGGTCGGCATCAAGGGATTGTGGGGAACGATCGTTGGGGACGATGGAAGTGTCAAATCGAGGATGATAACCGTAATTGGCGAAGAAAGGGGTGGCTTTGGTACTGGCCGATTCCTGGTTGTTAGCAGCGAACTCGGCAATGGGTAACCATTTAGCCCAATCATCTTGTTGGTATGAAATATAGCAACGAAGATATTGCTCCATGACAGCATTGAGACGCTCGGTTTGGCCATCCGTCTCCGGGTGGAAAGACGTTCACATATGAGCGGAAATATTGAGGCGTTGACAGAGGTGTTTCCAAAACCTAGCGGTGAACTGCGTTCCTCTATCGGAGGTAATATGGGAAGGTAGTCCATGGAGTTTCCAAACGTTTTGGAGATAGAGTTCCGCAGTTTGTTCGGCATTGACGGTGGTGTTGCAGGGGATCAAATGTCGCATTTTTGATAGTCGATCTACAACAACCATAATAGCGTCAAAGCCGTTAGATTCTGGGAGACCTGTAACAAAGTCCATTGACAATTCTTCCCAGGGGCGATTGGGAATTGGAAGTGGCTTCAGAACGCCTTGGGTACCGAGAGTACTTGGTTTAGCTCGTCGGCAAGTATGGCAATTTCGAGTATAGCGACCGATATATTCCCTCATCTTTGGCCAATAAAAGTGCCTTGAGACGAGTTCGAAGGATTTTTCACGTCCTGGGTGACCAGCTGAGGGGGCATCATGGTATCGTTGCAGGATGAGAAGACGGAGAGGATCATATTCCGGGATATAGAGCTTTTGTCGGTAAAATAGACGGCCGTTGATCTCAGTGCAATCGCCTAAGGTGATCTCTTTTGATTGTCGTTCACCATTTCTAAGTGCTAGAATGATTTTTTGTGGGAACGGGTCAGCGATATATCCTTTATCCATTAATACTTCGAGGGGGGCATCCAATTCGGCGGGTTCGTTTGATAAAGAACCCGAAAACAAACTCAGCTTTGGGTCTAAATTCTTCTCCTTCAGGACTACTTGGTGTTGGTGTTGTAGTCTTTCATCCCCTTCTTCAGGGAGATCCCCTGATCTCCGAGTCAATGCATCCGGCTTTCCTCCCTGTACTCCTGGTCTATACGTAATGACAAAATTGAAGCGAGAAAGGTATTCTGCCCATCTGACCTGTCTTCGATTCAGTTGCTTAGTGGTCATAAAATATTCCAAATTTTTATGATCCGTGATGACCGAGATTGGGAATTCAGATCCTTCGAGCTCTGGGCGCCATTCTTCAAAGCAGCGGATAATGGCTAGTAACTCTTTATCGTAGATTTCGTAGTTACATTCTGCGGGTGAGTGTTTCTTAGAGAAGAAAGCTACAGGGTGAAGTATGCCGTTATCATCGAGCTGCGAGAGGACGCCACCGGAGACGAAGTCAGAAGCATCGGATTCTACGAAGATCTTTTTTCGTGGATCGAAGTGAATAAGGACCGGTGCTTTAGTAAAGGCTTCCTTGAGAGCTTCAAATGCGAGTTCAGCTTTGATGGTCCATTCAAAGACGATGCCTTTCTTAGTAAAGGCAGTAAGAGGTGCAGCGAGGCGGGAAAATCCTAAGATAAACCTTCGGTAGAAGTTTGCAAAACCTAGGAAGGCCTGAACATCCTTGACGCATTTGGGTCGGTTCCATTCTCGCACGGCCTTGAGTTTGTCCTCGTCCATTTTAATTCCTTCGGGAGTAAGGATTAGGCCGAGGTACTTTATTGACTGAACGTGGAATTCACATTTCTCTGGTTTGAGAAGGATGTTGTTGGCTTTTAAGGCGTCGAGGACTTGTCGAACGTGTATCTTATGTTCGGCGAGAGTATCGCTGTAAATAAGGATATCATCGAGATAAGCCGTGCAAAAAAGGTCCAAATATTCTCGGAGGGAGTCGTTGACGAAGCGTTGAAAGGTACCGGGGGCGTTGGTAAGGCCAAATGGCATTACCATATATTCATATAAGCCATACCGCGTTCGGAAGGCTGTCTTCCATTCTTCTCCTTCAGCAATACGAATTTGATGAAAGCCGTCACGGAGATCGAGCTTTGAGTACCATTGAGCCTTTGCAAGACGGTCCAGGGTTTCCTTGACTAGGGGGGAAGTGTATCGGTCCTTGACTGTAAGAGCATTAAGGCCGCGATAGTCGACACAAAGACGAAGGGAACCATCAGGTTTGGCGGCGAAGAGGACTGGTGAGCCGGCAGAAGAAGAGCTAGCGCGAATAAAGCCTTTCGTTAGATTATCTTCGATGTATTTTTTCAGGACCAGTAATTCGTCGCGGGACATGCCATAGAGGGGTCCGAACGGTGGTTCTTTTCCCTCTTGCAGGACGATTTTGTGGTCATAGGGTCGGCGAGGGGGGAGTCCTTGAGCTTTAGCTTTGTCAAACATGTCAAGGTACTCATGGTATTCAGCGGGTATCCGTTGTCTCCATTCTTCTTTAGTAGTCTTGCTATCAAGTACCCTATTGATTTCGTAGAGGGACATAGAATAAACCTGGATACCCTTTTTTCTAGCGAGCATGCGGAAACTAGCAGCGCCGATAAAGGCGGCATTGAGCTTGGCTGGAGGGGGAATCGCAGCGGCCGAGACGATGGGTTGCTTGGGGGCACAGTGGGTGGTGCAGAACTCAGAATTGAATTCAATGCTTTTATTTGCAAATTGTAGATGAACATCGTGGAGGTTCATCCATGGAATGCCGAGTACTAGGGGGTAATGGCCTAGCTTGGTGACAAAGAAGGGAGCTTTCTCTGTATGTTGTTGGATAGATAGATCCAAGTGGCAGAGATTGGTAATGTCCCCCGAGGCAATTGTTCGGCCGTCAATGACTTCTAATTGGCGGGGGGTTTTGAGGGGAAATAAAGGCAAAGAATGGTGACGCGCGAAGTTTTCATCAATGAAAGCGAACCCTGAGGCTCCGGTATCAAGAAGTGCGTGTGTTTTTATAATTTTATTTTGGTGGGAAATGTTACAAGAGACTACAAAATGTTCCCCATCCAAATTATCCTCCACACACACATCCGATACCGAAAACCCAGAAATAGAGAACGCTGACAAAGGAGAAAAATGAACCAGAGCAGGGTCACGAGGCGACTCTGGTTGGACTAGTTTAAAGACTCAACTGAGTCTGCTGCGTCGAAGGCAGGAAAGCGGGGTGGCAGCGGTGGCGGAAAAACAGAAGGAGCAGGGGGGGCGGCGGCGGCATTAGTAACAGCCCCTCTCATAGCGGGGCGTTTAGAAGCAGAGGGGCAGTTCGCAAAGATATGTCCTTCCCCAGCGCAAAACAGACAGCGATTGTTGGTTTGCCTCCAAGTTTTTTCTTCAGGAGACAGTTTTCTTCTTCCGTTGATTTGAACGTAGCGTTGTTCAGGGGAAGGACGAGAGGTGGAGGTGCGACCGAAGGAGAGATCCATAGGGGCAAGTCCTCCCGGGGCGAAGGAGGAAGAGGCAGGGGTAAAGGCAGCGGGGGCAGCGGCAGGGGCAGTGAATTGTCCCATGGTGTTGCGGGCGGAGTTTTTTTTCTCTTCTCTTCTCGCTCGGATACGGTTATCCAGGCGGAGGAGGAAGGCGCAGAGGGAAGTGAAGGTGGTGGGGAAGTCGGCGACGGTTACCACGGCCTCTTTCAGTTCGTCTGACATACCGAACTCTAGAGCATCGTTTTTTGCGGATTCGTCGTAGTTGAGCCGTCCCATGATGCGTTGGAAATCGGCAAGGTAAGCGGAAAAATCCCTCTTTCCTTGTCGGAGCTGGTGTAGTTCGCGGCGGGCGGTACCGAGGGGGTCAGGGTCGCCGAAAGCTGTTTCCAAAGCGGTGATCAAATCGGCGGCAGAGTTCCAGGTGGTACTTCCGTCAGGAAGGACGGAGTGTCGAATTTGTTCGAGGGCGGCTCCCTCGAGGCGGCTGATAGCATACAATATCATATTATTGTTGCTGGAGAATCGGTCGGCGTTAACCGAGAGTTTGGAGCGTAGTTGCAGGACGAAGCCAGGGAGCTTATCGCGAGATCCATTGAACTTATCCGGATCGGGCATCTTGTCCGAGCGGCCTCCTTGATTGGGGGCTGGCGGTGGTGGAGGGGAAGGCGCAGGAGGTGGGGGGGCGACGTTGCTGAGGCGGACGATTTCTGCCTCTGCGGCTTGCAGTTGGGACTGGCAAGTGTTGAATCTTGCTGTCATATTGTTTCTCTCTTGTACAGCTTCTTCCAGCTGTAGGTCCGCGTACGTGAGGTTATCGACCCGTTGTTGGTAGTGGGAACGAATTTCCTCGTAGGCAGAGGCGAGGTCGGCGTTGGCGGCAGCCTGGAAGTTCTCAAAGGTTGGGAAAGTCCAGGGGGCAGGGGCGGGGTTGCTCATGACGGCGTTGAGGGGTTTGTGACAGCGTAAGAAAAGCGGGGTAGAGGGTGTGGATAGTGTTATACCTATTGGTAGCTTAGTTGGTTACGACTTGAGTTCGCTTAAGATGCACACATATGGACTAGCGTTCAATCCCCGACCCTGTCGGTTATTATTAATCTTGGTTGATTATTAATAAGATTCGGATTGGATGTTTGGTTTCCTTGTGTCATCAATGACCGACTCTTTCGATCGACACTTCCCCGATTCGCTTATACGTTGCGTCGCCGGTTAATCCCGACAATCACGCCATACGATAATGAGAGGGGTAGGAGCGAAGGAAAGCGTTCAGGGTCTATGGGATTTCTTCATGTTAGTTCATGTTATTACATAGCCTTTGTATTCGACGCTTGACTACTATAAGTAGTCCAGTGTTCTACCGTTGAGAAGGGTCTTCTTCCGGATCATTAGCGACGAAGAACGAGCCTTATCAATATTATATTGTTTCTAGCAAAATTACTTTCATGCAATTTACTCTTTTACTTGTGAATTACTTTTATCTCGCTTAGCAAGGCCTTGGCCCTTCAGCGTTAGTTATTAAAACCTTACTATTGGAAGTTCTTCACGGAACTTTGCTCGATCCCTACTTTGAACCCTACGGTTATCTTTTAGCGGTTCATAAGAAGCAGTTAGGACTTGCGCCTGTGTATTGTGTTGCGGATAGCAACCGGGCAGGTTATAGCGTCTAGATTGTTATCTAAAGCTTCTTGGAGATTTCCTGGGCGGTAAGAAGTACCGGTCTTACAGTATATTGATAGGCATATCAATACTTTGGTTATTCAACTATAATGGCGGACGTATTTGTGATGGATACAGACATGTCTGACGGTTCTGAGGATCCCATCTCGAGACACTCTTCGAGGAACTCCTTGGCCCGTCGAAGAACTACCCATCTCACACCCGCTCCTAAGCCCTTCATTCCAAAACACTTCACGCCTCATCCGCAATCTACGGAGCAGTGCTCAAATTGAGGATGTTCATGCACAGCGTGATAATCTCATCTTACTAAACGAAGCCTTTAGACACGTTGTCTTAAGGCAAGAAGAGGCTCAGGCAGGAAACACCGTTGCCCTAAACCAACTTAACTCACAGGCTCAAACTCAATATCTAAGTCTAACCCATATCCAGCAGCGCATCGCAGACCAACAAGAGTTCTCGGCCGAAGAACCCGCCCGTATCGAAGTACTGGTTCACGGTCTTGGTAATAACATTGGCCTGGCCCTGCAACAGCAAGGACATGAGGCACACCAGCGCATTGGAAGGGTGGAAACGGTAGTCGAAGCTATAGTGGGGGAAACAGTAGGAGAAATGCAAAGACAACGAAGTCAGCTTAACGATCAGGGAGTGTTACTCAGTCAGATCACTCAACATATTCGTGCTCAGTCAGAACTACCAGCCAGATCAGAAGCAGGCCTCAGCGGCTCTATTCATGCACCCCAACTGCCTCCCACTAGAAGCGAGAAAGGAAAGGAACCAGCCCAAAGTGAACGAGGTGAACCCTCCGGAGCACACGGGGGTAATGGTGGGCAGCCCCCACATGGACCCAATTACCGTGTTGGTGCTGGCGCCCCTGGATCAGGTGACGGATCGTCATCGGATGATTCGGAGGAAGAAAGGGCCAGGAAGAACATCGAAGATACCAATCGATGGCTGGCCAGCAGAAGAAGAGAAAGAGAAAACCGGCGGCGGAGGGCACCAAGTAATGCTCCTCCACCGCCACCCCCCCCAAATAACCCTGGTGAGATGGTAATCACCATTGATCACAGGTACCCCCAAGCGTCACCGTCATCACGACACCACAAGATCCCGATCGGTGAACCAGAAAAATTCACTGCTGCCACAAACCAGGATCTCAGAGCATGGATCCGAAGCTGCGAAGTATATTTTGAGATGAATGAGTGGCTTTGGACCAGCGACCGACACAAAATCCACTATGCCGCCAGCCGTTGTGAAGGAAACAAGGCTCGACCATACGTTGTTATGTATACCAACAAGATGGACGGAGCCGAAGGACAAATCCAGGAACCAGAGTACGCCTATTGGGCAACCTTCTCACTAAAGATGAAGGAAGTATTCTGCTCTCCGGACGAAAAACGCGATGCCATATATGCCATGGATCGTGTACCTTACACAACCGTTGAGGAATATATCCTCAAAATGAGCAACCTAAACATAAAGGTTGGGATGGCTGGGACACTGTGGAGGATGAAGATCGAAGCGAAGATCCCTCTCAAGATACGAGAGTTGATGGTAGGGTGTGGCCCGTTTGATGATGATGAGCAATGGCTGGAGGCCTTACGATCAAGAGGAAGGTTGTGGGAGGAGTATTTGTATCACCAGAAACTGGAGAATAGAGGTCTCCCAGCCACGGATGGTCGTGGGAAAAAGGAGGAGAAAAAGCAGGAGGAACGTCGGGAAAAGGGGTTCAAAAGCAGAGTCAAGAAGGACTCAAAAAGTAATGTCAAGGAGGATACCCCTAAAAAGGATGCCCCTCCCCCCACTAACAGCACAGGAGATGCCTCGGGTTGGAAGGCTGCCCATGAAGGGGTAAGTCAGGACCTAGTTGATCGACGCAGGCGGGCGAAACATTGCACTAGGTGTGGTCGACCCGACTGTCATTGGAAGACGTGCGACGCGAAAGAACCCCGAACGGTATCATCCGCGCAAGCCGGCGCCAGTCGTAAACGAAAATGGGTCAAACCCGAAAAGAATGAACAAAGTGCTGGGGATGCATTGGAGAAGCGTTTGAAGCTAGCGCCCAAGACGAGGGCCGCGACAGCGCCACCTGCAAAAGGGGCCGTGAGCGGAGTTACCGCTCCAAAGGGGCGGATCTCCAGGACCCCTGTTAATCTTTATGCAAATACAAATTCTGACGAAGAAATGTCAGAGAATTTTCACTAGGTCGACTACCGGCGGGCCAGGAGGTAGCAGACGTTAACCAAACATTCGAAACCCTGGCAATCGAAGAAAGAATTGTCTCAATCCTTGAGACCGAAAAATACAAAAACAAACGAAGAAGAAAGGAGGACGACTCTTCGGAATCGTCCAACAAAAAACAACATACAGAACCCACCGTATACGAGCGGCCCCGAGGGCAAGCGCTACTGGTAATCAATGGAAGGAAGGTGGTAGTCAATGTATTGCTAGATTCTGGAGCTAATGTTTTTCTCTTGTCCCCTTTGTTTGTTAGGAAATGGTCGGTCCCAAAGGTGCAAAGAGACGTCCCGTTAACCATTAGAAACTTCACAGGTGAAGAAGTGGTTGGAGCGGGACAAGCCTTTACTAACCCTATTACTATGATCATAGGGAATAATCATACATCTAATGTATCTTGCGAGATTGGGCCAGTCGAGGCTGGGTTAGACTTGATAGTGCCAGGGGGTTGGTGGTTGACGAGTCACCGGTTGGAAAACCCTTACGACCACGCAAACTGGAAGTTCGAATCTCCTGGTTGCTGTAACCAGTGCTCTGTGACGACTGCTCCTCTTAATACCGAGAACGATATCGAATATGACGAATGGCTGGGCCTGGACGAGAATGCCCGAATAATTGGCATGGTGCGTGCAATCGATGACGAAGAAACTGAACTTCTGAAGACTCTCGGGAGCATACCACCGATTTGTCAGTCTATTTGGCACTCCCATCCAGGAATCCTTGCCAGAACGAAGGCCATTCGATCACGCTATTGATCTCGAGCATGGGACAACCGCCCCGTGGGGTCCAATCTATAAACTTTCGGAAAAAGAACTTGAGATTCTCCGGAAGTACTTGGACAAAATGGTGGCCGAAGGGAAGATACGGCCAAGCAAGTCACCTGCCGGGTCGCCCATATTATTCGCGCGAAACCAGACGGAGGCTACGACTATGCGTAGATTACCGTGGCTTGAACAAGGTGACAGTAAAGAACCGATACCCTCTGCCGCTAATGTCGAATTGCGTGATAGAGTCAATGGGGCTTCGATCTTTACCAAACTGGACCTCAAAGACGGTTTTCACCAGATCCGTATCAAAGAAGGCGATGAGTGGAAAACAGCGTTTCGTACAAGATATGGTCATTTCGAGTACACAGTCATGCCTTTCGGCTTGGCAGACGCCCGCAACCTTTCAAGATATGATGCATCAGGTGCTCCGCGAATTTCTGGACCAAGGGGTCGTGGTTTATATTGACGACATCCTCATCTACTCAAAGACCCTCGAGGAACATGAGGCCTTGGTGACCAGAGTCCTGCAGCGGTTGGAGGACGAGGGTTTGGCAGTATCCATTAAGAAAAGCTACTTTCACTTGCGGGAAGTTGAGTTTTTAGGGTACATAATTTCTGACAAAGGCGTGTCTATGTCAATGAAGAAGGTCGAGTCAATCCTTTCATGGGAAACCCCGAAGAGCATACGCGATGTTCAGGTATTCATTGGATTCGCCAATTTTTACCGACGGTTCATCGAAAATTTCTCCCAAGTTGCAAGCCCCTTAACCGAGTTAACCAAAGGGGACCCCAAGAAATTCCATGGGGTTGACCGACAAGCGATAGCCTTCGAGTCCCAAAAAGTTGCCTCCACGCCAGCACCTATCCTTTGTCACTTTGCGCCGGAACGGCAGACTGTGGTAGAAACCGACGCCTCAGACTATGCGCTAGGTTGCGTCCACTCGCAGATCATCGATAGCAAGCTACATCCCGTAGCATTCCATTCCAGAAAATTTAATAAAGCCGAACTTAACTACGAGGTGCACGATAAAGAACTACTCGCGATAGTAACCGCCTTCAAGGAATGGCGACATTACCTAGAAGGAAGCAAGCACCAAGCGATCGTCTATACGGACCATAAAAATCTCGAATATTTCATGAAGGAGACAAGGATCCTAAATCGACGACAGGCTAGATGGGCGGAATATTTATCGTCATTCGACTTTAAAATCATATATCGACCTGGATCAGCGGGAGGAAAGCCAGATGCATTATCAAGACGACCGGAGTATCGTCACAGGAGGGGATACAACACAGCCTACAGAAGCCATGTTCGAAGCGGCCAAGTCGATATGACTGGCCGTCCCAGTAAGTCAATCGTTATATCCTTAATTCATAGAAAAGACGATAACACAATTGTACAAAACCAAAACGATGACCCGTTACACTTTACCGAGCTGGACTCAAACGGCAATCATCACCATTATAATTTTAATCCTAATACAACACACGAGGAGCTACTTATTTCATCAGCATCCTCAAAGCGCTTCAAGTCCTTAAATTTAATTCGGACTTTTTGGAGCAGGTTAAAAGGAAGGTCGAGTCGACGAAGACTATAAGGAAATTCGAGACTTAGTTAAAGCTGGCAGCGAAATCAAGAGGCTACAACACTACACAGTGATGGAGGAACTCCTCTATTGGAAAAACAGGCTAACAATCCCTAACGATGATGAAATCAAAACTACCATTTTAGAAAATGAACACGACTCCAAGATAGCAGGGCACTTTGGCATGGACAAAACCACGGAACTTGTTCAGCGGAACTTCTACTGGCCTCATATGACCGAGTGGATTACAGATTACGTCCGCTCATGCGATCCATGCCAACATAACAAATCCGTGCGTCATAAGAAATATGGACTCCTGCAACCGCTAGAGACCCCATACGCTCCATGGATGTCGATATCAACAGACTTCATCGTCCAGTTACCCGAGTCGAGAGGATTCACCCAAATATGTGTAGTAGTTGACAGGTTTACCAAGATGGCGCACTTCATCCCACTAATAGAAAGAGCTACAGCAAGTGATGTGGCAAAGGCTTTTGTTGACAAAGTTTGGAAACTTCACGGGCTTCGAAAGAAATTGTTTCAGACCGAGATGCTAAGTTCACAGGGAATTCTGGACCTCATTATGCAAACTTCTAGACATTAAGTCCAGCAAATCTACCGCATTCCATCCTGAGACCGACGGACAAACCGAAAGGGTTAATCAAGTCCTGGAAGCCTACCTAAGAAACTTCGTCAACTACGACCAAGATGACTGGTACGACCTACTGCCGTTAGCGGAGTTCGCTTACAACAATGCCGAAGCCACAGCCACTGGAATCAGCCCCTTCTATGCCAATCATGGTTTCCATCCCAGAACAGCTTGGACGATTGATACCGAAGTCAAGAATCCAGCGTCAAAGTTATACGCACATTGGCTTCAGAAAGTAAACGATTTTGCCACTACCTCGCTCAAAGCCACCCGAGAAAACATGTCCAAATATTTTGACAAGAAACGACAGGCGGAACCATCCTTTAAGGTCGGAGATTTGGTAATGCTCGACGCCAGAAATATCAGAACCAAGCGTCCAACGAAAAAGTTAGCCCCTAAGTCATACGGACCCTTCCCGATTACACGAGTCGGTACCAGAGCTTGCACCTTAGATACAGGAGGTCGCTGGAGGATATTCCCCACCTTCCATGTATCCTTGCTCGAGCCATACCGGACAAGCGTCAGGGAAACCCGAAAACAAGACCGACCGCCGCCTGACGACATTGAAGGCGACAATGAGTATGAGGTGGAATACATCGTCAAAAGCGAGAAGAGAGAAACCAAAGTGGGACGACGAACGATTAGCCGGATGTTCTATTTCATCAAATGGGTGGGATACCCGGAAGATGAGAACTCATGGGAACCTGCCGACGAAGGAGGATTAGCCAATGCAGCCGAAGCAATTGCCGAATTTCACAGTCTTTACCCACAACAGCCTAAGCCATAAGCTGTTTCACATTTGTATTCTTTCCTTGCGTTTAGAATATGTATAAAATGTTTTACTACTAAAAAGAAACTAGCTGAGGGGAAAATTTTCCATCGTGGCCAAGTAAACGCGGTGGTTTTTACGTACCCAAGATGCTATAGAACCACTTTGTAATCAGTTAATTATTTTGTATTATAGTTAGACGAGGACGACTAGCACAGGAGGGGATACTGTTATACCTATTGGTAGCTTAGTTGGTTACGACTTGAGTTCGCTTAAGATGCACACATATGGACTAGCGTTCAATCCCCGACCCTGTCGGTTATTATTAATCTTGGTTGATTATTAATAAGATTCGGATTGGATGTTTGGTTTCCTTGTGTCATCAATGACCGACTCTTTCGATCGACACTTAGATTCGCTTATACGTTGCGTCGCCGGTTAATCCCGACAATCACGCCATACGATAATGAGAGGGGTAGGAGCGAAGGAAAGCGTTCAGGGTCTATGGGATTTCTTCATGTTAGTTCATGTTATTACATAGCCTTTGTATTCGACGCTTGACTACTATAAGTAGTCCAGTGTTCTACCGTTGAGAAGGGTCTTCTTCCGGATCATTAGCGACGAAGAACGAGCCTTATCAATATTATATTGTTTCTAGAAAAAATTACTTCCGTGCAATTTACTCCTTTACTTGTGAATTACCTTTATCTCGCTTAGCAAGGCCTTGGCCCTTCAGCGTTAGCTATTAAAACCTTACTATTGGAAGTTCTTCACGGAACTTTGCTCGATCCCTACTTTGAACCCTACGGTTATCTTTTAGCGGTTCATAAGAAGCAGTTAGGACTTGCGCCTGTGTATTGTGTTGCGGATAGCAACCGGGCAGGTTATAGCGTCTAGATTGTTATCTAAAGCTTCTTGGAGATTTCCTGTGCGGTAAGAAGTACCGGTCTTACAGATAGGGAAGCAACGTAATCTCAAGGGGCGAGGTTTTACTTCCAAGCTCTCAGGTATCCCCCGAGATGAGCAGTGCTACTTGTAGGAAAAACTAAGCGACAAGAGTGTTTACGGGATTCCACAGGCTCTACGGAGTGTTCGAGTATAGAGGACTCGAGTTTGGAGACGGCGCGAGGTTATGAGGTATAACCGAGGTTTGTATTCGTGAAATACAAGAGTGTGCTATAGAAGACGTTGCTTAAGGAAAGAGAAGAAAAAGTACAACAAGAGGGGAAATCCCTTCGCTTATATACTCATAATCCACCTCTTTGATGACAAACGTATGACTCATTGTAAAGGAAACCAAGGGAAACATATAGAACGATTAACAAAGCAACGCAACAAAACACCTATACCGCTAACCGAACAACACAACAACCATCCATGAAACCCTGCTCTGGTTTCTTTTTCTCCTTTGTCAGCGTTCTCTATTTCTGGGTTTTCAGTGTCAGATGTGTGTGTGGAGGATAATTTGGATGGGGAACATTTTGTAGTTTCATGTAGCCTTTCCCACCAAAATAAAATTATAAAAACACACGCACTTCTTGACACTGGAGCCTCAGGGTTCGCTTTCATTGATGAAAACTTTGTGCGTCACCATTCCCTACCATTGTCTCCCCTTAAAACCCCTTGCCAATTAGAAGTCATTGACGGTCGAACAATTGCCTCGGGAGATATTACCAATCTTTGCCACTTGGAGCTTTCTATTCAACAACATAACGAATAAGCCCCCTTTTTTGTCACCAAACTAGGACACTACCCCCTAGTGCTCGGTATCCCGTGGATGAACCTCCATGACGTCCACCTACAATTCGCCAATAAAAGCATTGAATTCAACTCTGAGTTCTGCACCACCCACTGTGCCCCCAAACAACCCATTGTCTCCGTCGCAGCCATCCCACCTCCAGCTAAGCTTAACGCCGCTTTTATTGGAGCAGCCAGTTTCCGCATGCTCGCCAGGAAAAAGGGCATTCAGGTCTATTCATTGTCTCTATATGAAATAAATAAAATCCTCGATAGCAAAACCACTAAAGAGGAATGGAGACAAAGAATACCCGCTGAGTATCACGAATACCTGGACATGTTTGATAAAGCAAAGGCCCAAGGACTCCCCCCCCGTCGCCCCTATGATCACCGTATTACCCTCCAAGAAGGCAAAGAACCACCATTCGGCCCCCTCTACGGTATGTCACGGGATGAACTCCTAGTCCTCAAGAAGTACATCGAAGACAACCTAGAGAAAGGTTTTATTCGCGCCAGTTCATCTTCTGCCGGTTCCCCCGTCCTCTTTGCCGCAAAACCCGACGGATCTCTACGCCTCTGTGTAGACTACCGAGGTCTTAATGCTCTTACCGTCAAAGACCGATATACCTCCCCGCTCGTGAAAGAGACCCTCGACCGCCTCGCTAAAGCACAATGGTACTCTAAACTAGACCTTCGAGATGGATTTCACCAAATCCGCATCGCAGAGGGGGAAGAATGGAAGACCGCTTTTAGGACTCGTTACGGTCTTTACGAATACATGGTTATGCCATTCGGCCTTACCAACGCCCCCGGTACCTTCCAGCGCTTTGTCAATGATTCTCTCCGAGAATACTTAGACCTCTTTTGCACAGCCTATCTCGACGATATCCTCATCTATAGCGATACCCTCGCCGAACACAAGGTACATGTCCGACAGGTCCTCGACGCCTTAAAAGCTAATAATATCCTTCTCAAACCCGAGAAGTGCGAGTTCCACGTACAATCCATCAAGTACCTCGGTCTAATCTTAACCCCCGAAGGTATTAAAATGGACGATGACAAACTCAAAGCCGTCCAAGATTGGAATCGCCCGAAGTCAGTCAAAGATGTACAAGCCTTCCTTGGCTTCGCAAATTTCTACCGACGATTCATCTTAGGGTTCTCCCGCTTGGCCGCCCCCCTTACTGCTTTTACAAGAAAAGGTGTTGTCTTTGAATGGACAGTCGAAGTGGAACTCGCATTCGAAGCCCTGAAGGATGCCTTTACTAAGGCCCCCGTTCTCATCCACTTCGACCCTCGAAAGAAAATCTTCGTGGAATCTGATGCTTCTGACTTCGTCTCTGGCGGTGTTCTCTCCCAACTTGACGATAATGGCGTACTTCATCCTGTAGCCTTTTTCTCCAAGAAGCATTCACCAGCTGAATGCAACTACGAGATCTATGATAAGGAACTCCTCGCTATTATACGCTGTTTCGAAGAATGGAGACCAGAGCTTGAAGGATCCGAACTACCCATCTCAGTTATTACCGACCATAAGAACTTGGAATATTTCATGACCACCAAGCAACTTAATCGACGACAAGTCAGATGGGCTGAATACCTCTCACGTTTCGACTTCGTCATTACCTATAGACCGGGAGTACAAGGAGGAAAACCGGACGCACTGACTCGGAGATCAGGAGATCTCCCTGAAGAAGGGGATGAAAGACTGAGACACCAACACCAAGTAGTCCTGAAGAAGAAGAACGTTGATCCTAAGCTGAGTTTGTTTTCGGGTTCTTTACTAAATGAACCCGTTGAATTGGACGCCACCCTTGAAACCCTAATGAATCATGGATATAACGCTGACCCGTTCCCACAAAAAATCCTTCTAGCACTTAGGAATGGCGAACGACAATCCAAGGAAATCACCTTAGGCGATTGTACCGAGATGAACGGCCGTCTCTTCTACCGACAAAGACTTTATATCCCTGACCATGATCCTCTTCGCCTCCTTATCCTACAACGACACCATGACGCCCCCTCCGCCGGCCACCCAGGACGTGAAAAATCCTTTGAACTCATCTCAAGATGTTTCTATTGGCCAAAGATGAGGGAATATATTGGACGATATACCCGGAATTGCCATATTTGCCAACGGGCAAAACCAAGTACCCTCGGCACCCATGGCGTTCTAAAACCGCTCCCGATTCCCAACCGCCCCTGGGAAGAATTGTCGATGGACTTCGTCACTGGCCTCCCAGAATCTAATGGCTTTGATGCTATTATGGTCATCGTAGATCGACTCTCGAAGATGCGGCACCTCGTCCCGTGTAGCACTACCGTTAACGCCGAACAGACTGCCGAGCTATACCTCCAAAATGTTTGGAAACTCCATGGACTTCCCTCTCATATTACTTCTGATAGAGGAACACAGTTCACCGCAAAGTTTTGGAAGCACCTCTGTCAACGTTTGAATATTGCCGCCCGCATGTCTACCTCCTTTCACCCAGAAACCGATGGACAAACTGAACGACTCAACGCCGTAATGGAGCAATACCTCCGTTGTTATGTTTCCTATCAGCAAGACGACTGGTCAAAATGGTTACCCATCGCGGAATTCGCTGCCAACAACCAAGAATCCGCAAGTACTAAGGCTACGCCCTTCTTTGCGAATTACGGCTATCACCCTCGTTTTGACACCTCGATCGTCCCTAATGACCGCTCCCCTCAGACCCTTGATGCTGACGGTTTCACCTCTAAGATGGAAGAACTTAGAGATTTTCTCCGAGTACAGATGAGAACAGCCCAGGACATCTTCGAGTCAAGTACAAATCAACACCGTACTCCCGCTCCAATGTTCAGGGAAAAAGACGAGGTATTTGTGTCAATGAAGAATATGAGGACAACGCGGAATTCAAGGAAGCTGGATTGGAAATGGAGCGGCCCTTTCCCGGTGAAACGTGTTATTTCAGCTTATGCCTACGAAATTGACCTCCCAAGATCAATGAAGTATCACCCCGTGTTCCACGTCTCGTTGATCAAAGCAGCTCCCATCGACCCACTCCCTGGTCAGATTATTACGCCGCCCCCACCAGTTCAAGTTAATGACCATGAGGAATACCTTGTCGAAGCTATTCTAGATTCCCGTTTACACCGTGGAAAACTTCAATACTTAGTCGAATGGACTGGTTATGCACTACCCACCTGGGAACCTGCGGAGTACCATGAAGAGACGGAAGCCGTGGATTCTTTTCACCAACGATATCCGGATAAACCAAGGGAAAGAGTGATTAGTGTTCGCAGGAGCTCACGGCTATAAGGGGGGGCTACTTTCACGGATGGATGTTATGTTGATCGATTAGGTATATGGATATATGGTTGCCGGGTTCTGTTGTTGTTCTTTGTGTTTCTATGAGGTTCTCGTTACAATGAGTCATGTCTTTGTCATCGAAAAGGTTGGAATGTGGTATATAAGCGAAGGGATTTCCTCTTGTTGTACTTTTCCTTCTTCTTTCTTTAAGCAACGTCTTCTATTGTACACTCACTGTATCTTACGAATACAACCTATTACACCCGTAATCTTTCGCCGTCGCCGTCTTCGAGTCATCATAACTCGAACCATTAGTAGAGCCTGTAGAATCTTCGCACATTCTCCTGTCGTCGGTTTCTCGTTCAAGTAGCACTGCTTATCTCGGGGAATACCTGAGAGCTTGACGGGAATCCCGCTCCTTGAGATCCTTGTGTTTCCTTGGGTTTCCGTTGTAATGAGTCATGATTTTGTCATCAAAAGAGCTGGAATTTTGGTATACAAGCGAAGGGATTTCCCCTCTTGTTGTACTTTTCCTTCTTCTTTCTTTAAGCAACGTCTTCTATAGTCACTCTTGTATTCTACCAATACAACCCTCGGTTATACTTTTTAACCTTTCGCTGTCACTGTCTTCGAATCCCTACTATTCGAGTAACCCGTAGAGCCTGCGGAATCGTTGTGTATACTCTCGCCGTTTGTTCTTCGTTCAAGTAGCACTGCTCATCTTGGAGGATACCCGAAAGCTTGACGAAAGACTCACTCCTTGAGAGGATCACAGGAAGGAAAAGCGGGGTATATAAGGGGAATAGTCTTGCAGTTGTTGTTTTCTCTTTCTTTCCTTAAGCAACGCTCTCATTTACTTCTACCTGTATTACTTTAATACTATCTCGGTTCTACCTCAAAACTGTAAGACCGGTACTTCTTACCGCACAGGAAATCTCCAAGAAGCTTTAGATAACAATCTAGACGCTATAACCTGCCCAGTTGCTATCCGCAACACAATACACAGGCGCAAGTCCTAACTGCTTCTTATGAACCGCTAAAAGATAACCGTAGGGTTCAAAGTAGGGATTGAGCAAAGTTCCGTGAAGAACTTCCAATAGTAAGGTTTTAATAACTAACGCTGAAGGGTCCTTGGCCCTATGTGTAGTTTGAATATCGCTTGCTTTGCTTGTTGGGTATCATGTTCGTTCGAATATACTCTTCGTCTAACCAATCTGGAAGGACGAGGTCTGTTGTGGACGCGTCGTGACTTTGAGGTTCGTGTCGCGTGAAGCAACAACAAAGTTTCTTGAAGAAATAAAGGATTCTTTGCATGAAGAAAGTATTACTTGAAGATGAAACGAACGCAGGACCTTGAGAGTATGAATGAAAGTCGTATACCGCTAAGCTATACAATATAATATTGATAAGGCTCGTTCTTCGTCGCTAATGATCAGGAAGAAGACCCTTCTCAACGGTAGAACACTGGGCTACTTATAGTAGTCAAGCATCGAATACAAAGGCTATGTAATAACATGAACTAACATGAAGAAATCCCATAGACCCTGAAACGCTTTCCTTCGCTCCTACCCCTCTCATTATCGTATGGCGTGATTGTCGGAATTAACCGGCGACGCAATGTATAAGCGAATCGGGGAAGTGTTGATCGAAAGAGTCGGCCATTGATAACACAAGGAAACCAAACATCCAATCTGAATCTTATTAATAATCAACCAAGATTAATAATAACCGACATGGTCGGGGATTGAACGCTAGTCCATATGTGTGCATCATAAGCGAACTCAAGTCGTAACCAACTAAGCTACCAATAGGTATAACAAAAACCTTCGCTATCGCTGTGAAACATTGTCGATACTTCGCCTGGAAGTATATCCATTGTAGAACTTGTAGAAACACTGCACTTCTCGAACGTGTTAGTATCTCGCTTAAGTAGCTGTTACACCTATACCTGGCAAAGGAGTTCCTGGCCCTGGAGTTACCCTATCTTTGGAGTTACCCTACTCGGGGGAAATTAAAGTATTCGGACGCCAAGACGCCAAGACGCCAATATTTACCTGCCTTGCCGTCCGAACACTTTAATTTCTCCCAAGTACCTTAGCACCTTCCGGATCGGGACCGATGCCTGTTACCCTGCCTCCAATCCTTCCAATAGGTATAGTATTTGGAGAAGGGGGGACAGCACCAGAAAAGACCTGTTCCGGAGGGCAAAAGTAACCCCTAGGCCGTCAAGCAAAACCGTCCGGCGGAATGGGACCCGGAGGGTATGTAGGGGAAGTGTCTGGCTTCGCTGTGGTTCAAACGGATTGCGAATCGGACCAAAACTGGCGGAGTTACAGACTGACAAAGATAAGGGAACGCAATGCTACGCGATGATTTGGATAGGCGAAATGATCGTCTCGAAGAGACGAACGCAATGAAGATGAATACGTAACCCCCGTGTTACCGACATGCATACTGCTCGGAGAAACTCAATGGGGTATCGGGTATGGAGATAAGGCGAAGTGGTTTCATGTTGTCATAGTAGAGAGGAGGCATTATAAATACTCTCACAGTGGATGTAAACTCTGAGTCGGATCATTAGCGACGAAAAACGAGCCTTATCAATATTATATTGTTTCTAGCAAAATCACTTCCGTGCAATTTACTCTTTTACTTGTGAATTACTTTTATCTCGCTTAGCAAGGCCTTGGCACTTCAGCATTAGTTATTAAAGCCTTACTATTGGAAGTTCTTCACGGAACTTTGCTCAATCCCTACTTTGAACCCTACGGTTATCTTTTAGCGGTTCATAAGAAGCAGTTAGGACTTGCGCCTGTGTATTGTGTTGCGGATAGCAACCGGGCAGGTTATAGCGTCTAGATTGTTATCTAAAGCTTCTTGGAGATTTCCTGTGCGGTAAGAAGTACCGGTCTTACAGATAGGGAAGCAACGTAATCTCAAGGGGCGAGGTTTTACTTCCAAGCTCTCAGGTATCCCCCGAGATGAGCAGTGCTACTTGTAGGAAAAACTAAGCGACAAGAGTGTTTACGGGATTCCACAGGCTCTACGGAGTGTTCGAGTATAGAGGACTCGAGTTTGGAGACAACGCGAGGTTATGAAGTATAACCGAGGTTTGTATTCGTGAAATACAAGAGTGTGCTATAGAAGACGTTGCTTAAGGAAAGAGAAGAAAAAGTACAACAAGAGGGGAAATCCCTTCGCTTATATACTCATAATCCACCTCTTTGATGACAAACGTATGACTCATTGTAAAGGAAACCAAGGGAAACATATAGAACGATTAACAAAGCAACGCAACAAAACACCTATACCGCTAACCGAACAACACAACAACCATCCATGAAACCCTGCTCTGGTTTCTTTTTCTCCTTTGTCAGCGTTCTCTATTTCTGGGTTTTCAGTGTCAGATGTGTGTGTGGAGGATAATTTGGATGGGGAACATTTTGTAGTTTCATGTAGCCTTTCCCACCAAAATAAAATTATAAAAACACACGCACTTCGACACTGAGCCTCAGGGTTCGCTTTCATTGATGAAAACTTTGTGCGTCGCCATTATACTCGTTATGTCGCCAAAACATGCCAATTAGAAGTCGTTGACGGTCGAACAATTGCGCCGGGAGATATTACCAATCTTTGCCACTTGGAGCTTTCTATTCAACAACATAACGAATAAGCCCCCTTTTTTGTCACCAAACTAGGACACTACCCCCTAGTGCTCGGTATCCCGTGGATGAACCTCCATGACGTCCACCTACAATTCGCCAATAAAAGCATTGAATTCAACTCTGAGTTCTGCACCACCCACTGTGCCCCCAAACAACCCATTGTCTCCGTCGCAGCCATCCCACCTCCAGCTAAGCTTAACGCCGCTTTTATTGGAGCAGCCAGTTTCCGCATGCTCGCCAGGAAAAAGGGCATTCAGGTCTATTCATTGTCTCTATATGAAATAAATAAAATCCTCGATAGCAAAACCACTAAAGAGGAATGGAGACAAAGAATACCCGCTGAGTATCACGAATACCTGGACATGTTTGATAAAGCAAAGGCCCAAGGACTCCCCCCCCGTCGCCCCTATGATCACCGTATTACCCTCCAAGAAGGCAAAGAACCACCATTCGGCCCCCTCTACGGTATGTCACGGGATGAACTCCTAGTCCTCAAGAAGTACATCGAAGACAACCTAGAGAAAGGTTTTATTCGCGCCAGTTCATCTTCTGCCGGTTCCCCCGTCCTCTTCGCCGCAAAACCCGACGGATCTCTACGCCTCTGTGTAGACTACCGAGGCCTTAATGCTCTTACCGTGAAGGACCGATACACCTCCCCGCTCGTTAAAGAGACCCTCGACCGTCTTGCTAAAGCACAATGGTATTCCAAACTAGACCTTCGGGACGGATTCCACCAAATCCGCATCGCAGAAGGAGAAGAATGGAAGACTGCTTTTAGGACTCGTTACGGCCTTTACGAATACATGGTCATGCCATTCGGCCTCACCAATGCCCCCGGTACCTTCCAGCGCTTTGTCAATGATTCTCTCCGAGAATATTTAGACCTCTTTTGCACAGCCTATCTCGATGATATCCTTATCTATAGCGATACCCTCGCCGAACATAAGATACACGTCCGACAAGTCCTCGATGCTTTAAAAGCCAATAATATCCTTCTCAAACCCGAGAAGTGCGAGTTCCACGTACAATCCATTAAATACCTCGGCCTAATCTTAACTCCCGAAGGTATCAAAATGGACGATGATAAACTTAAAGCCGTCCGAGATTGGAATCGCCCAAAGTCAGTCAAAGACGTACAAGCCTTCCTTGGTTTTGCAAATTTCTACCGACGATTCATCTTAGGGTTCTCCCGATTGGCCGCCCCTCTTACTGCTTTTACAAGAAAAGGTGTCGTCTTTGAATGGACAGTCGAAGCAGAACTCGCATTCGAAGCCCTAAAGGATGCCTTTACTAAAGCCCCCGTTCTCATCCACTTCAACCCTCGAAAGAAAATCTTCGTGGAATCTGATGCTTCTGACTTCGTCTCCGGTGGTGTTCTCTCCCAACTTGACGATAACGGTGTACTTCATCCTGTAGCCTTTTTCTCCAAGAAGCATTCACCAGCTGAATGCAACTACGAGATCTATGATAAGGAACTCCTCGCTATTATACGCTGCTTCGAAGAATGGAGACCTGAACTCGAAGGATCCGAACTACCCATCTCAGTTATTACCGATCATAAGAACTTGGAATATTTTATGACCACCAAGCAACTTAATCGACGACAAGTCAGATGGGCTGAATATCTCTCACATTTCGACTTCGTCATTACCTATAGACTGGGAGTACAAGGAGGAAAACCTGACGCACTGACTTGGAGATCAGGAGATCTCCCTGAAGAAGGGGATGAAAGACTAAGACACCAACACCAGGTAGTCTTGAAGGAGAAGAACATCGATCCTAAGCTGAGTTTGTTTTCGGGTTCTTTATTAAATGAACCCGCTGAATTGGATGCCACTCTTGAAACCCTAATGAATCACGGATATAACGCTGACCCCTTCCCACAAAAAATCCTTTTAGCACTTAGGAATGGCGAACGACAATCCAAGGAAATCACCTTAGGCGATTGTACCGAGATGAACAGCCGTCTCTTCTACCGACAAAGACTTTATATCCCTGACCATGATCCTCTTCGCCTCCTTATCCTACAACGACACCATGACGCCCCCTCCGCCGGCCACCCAGGACGTGAAAAATCCTTTGAACTCATCTCAAGATGTTTCTATTGGCCAAAGATGAGGGAATATATTGGACGATATACCCGGAATTGCCATATTTGCCGACGAGCAAAACCAAGCACCCTTGGTACCCATGGCGTTCTAAAACCGCTCCCGATTCCCAACCGCCCCTGGGAAGAATTGTCGATGGACTTCGTTACTGGCCTCCCAGAATCTAATGGCTTTGATGCCATTATGGTCATTGTAGATCGACTCTCGAAGATGCGGCACCTTGTCCCGTGTAGCACTACCGTTAATGCCGAACAGACTGCCGAGCTATACCTCCAAAATGTTTGGAAACTCCATGGACTTCCCTCTCATATTACTTCTGATAGAGGAACACCGTTCACCGCAAGGTTTTGGAAGCACCTCTGTCAGCGTTTGAATATTGCCGCCCGCATGTCTACCTCCTTCCACCCAGAAACCGATAGACAAACTGAACGACTCAACGCTGTAATGGAGCAATACCTCCGTTGTTATGTTTCCTATCAGCAAGACGACTGGTCAAAATGGTTACCCATCGCTGAATTCGCCACTAACAACCAAGAATCCGCAAGTATTAAGGCTACGCCCTTCTTTGCGAATTATGGCTATCACCCTCGCTTCGACACCTCAATCGTCCCTAATGACCGCTCTCCCCAGACCCTCGATGCTGACGGTTTCGCCTCCAAGATGGAAGAACTTAGAGACTTCCTCCGAGTACAGATGAGGACAGCCCAAGACATCTTCGAGTCAAGCACAAATCGACACCGTACTCCCGCTCCAATGTTCAGGGAAAAAGACGAGGTATTTGTGTCAATGAAGAATATGAGGACAACGCGGAATTCAAGGAAGCTGGATTGGAAATGGAGCGGCCCTTTCCCGGTGAAACGTGTTATTTCAGCTTATGCCTACGAAATTGACCTCCCAAGATCAATGAAGTATCACCCCGTGTTCCACGTCTCGTTGATCAAAGCAGCTCCCATCGACCCACTCCCTGGTCAGATTATTACGCCGCCCCCACCAGTTCAAGTTAATGACCATGAGGAATACCTTGTCGAAGCTATTCTAGATTCCCGTTTACACCGTGGAAAACTTCAATACTTAGTCGAATGGACTGGTTATGCACTACCCACCTGGGAACCTGCGGAGTACCATGAAGAGACGGAAGCCGTGGATTCTTTTCACCAACGATATCCGGATAAACCAAGGGAAAGAGTGATTAGTGTTCGCAGGAGCTCACGGCTATAAGGGGGGGCTACTTTCACGGATGGATGTTATGTTGATCGATTAGGTATATGGATATATGGTTGCCGGGTTCTGTTGTTGTTCTTTGTGTTTCTATGAGGTTCTCGTTACAATGAGTCATGTCTTTGTCATCGAAAAGGTTGGAATGTGGTATATAAGCGAAGGGATTTCCCCTCTTGTTGTACTTTTCCTTCTTCTTTCTTTAAGCAACGTCTTCTATTGTACACTCACTGTATCTTACGAATACAACCTTAGATTACACCTCGTAATCTTTCGCCGTCGCCGTCTTCGAGTCATCATAACTCGAACCATTAGTAGAGCCTGTAGAATCTTCGCACATTCTCCTGTCGTCGGTTTCTCGTTCAAGTAGCACTGCTTATCTCGGGGAATACCTGAGAGCTTGACGGGAATCCCGCTCCTTGAGATCCTTGTGTTTCCTTGGGTTTCCGTTGTAATGAGTCATGATTTTGTCATCGAAAGAGCTGGAATTTTGGTATATAAGCGAAGGGATTTCCCCTCTTGTTGTACTTTTCCTTCTTCTTTCTTTAAGCAACGTCTTCTATTGTCACTCTTGTATTCTACCAATACAACCCTCGGTTATACCATTTAACCTTTCGCTGTCACTGTCTTCGAATCCCTACTATTCGAGGAACCCATAGAGCCTGCGGAATCGTTGTGTATACTCTCGCCGTTTGTTCTTCGTTCAAGTAGCACTGCTCATCTTGGAGGATACCCGAGAGCTTGACAAAAGACCCACTCCTTGAGAGGATCACAGGAAGGAAAAGCGGGGTATATAAGGGGAATAGTCTTGCCGTTGTTGTTTTCTCTTTCTTTCCTTAAGCAATGCTCTCATTTACTTCTACCTGTATTACTTTAATACTATCTCGGTTCTACCTCAAAACTGTAAGACCGGTACTTCTTACCGCACAGGAAATCTCCAAGAAGCTTTAGATAACAATCTAGACGCTATAACCTGCCCAGTTGCTATCCGCAACACAATACACAGGCGCAAGTCCTAACTGCTTCTTATGAACCGCTAAAAGATAACCGTAGGGTTCAAAGTAGGGATTGAAAGAAAGTTAAGTGAAGAACTTCCAATAGTAAGGTTTTAATAACTAACGCTGAAGGGTCCTTGGCCCTGTGTATAGTTTAATATCACTTGCTGTGCTTGTTTGGTATCGTGTTCGTTCGAATATACTTTTCGTCTAACCAATCTGGAAGGACGAGGTCTGTTGTGCACGCGTCGTGACTTTGAGGTTCGTGTCGCGTGAAGCAACAACAAAGTTTCTTGAAGAATAAAGGATTCTTTGCATGAAGAAAGTATTACTTGAAGATGAAACGAACGCAGGACCTTGAACGTATGAATGAAAGTCGTATACCGCTAAGCTATACAATATAATATTGATAAGGCTCGTTCTTCGTCGCTAATGATCAGGAAGAAGACCCTTCTCAACGGTAGAACACTGGGCTACTTATAGTAGTCAAGCATCGAATACAAAGGCTATGTAATAACATGAACTAACATGAAGAAATCCCATAGACCCTGAAACGCTTTCCTTCGCTCCTACCCCTCTCATTATCGTATGGCGTGATTGTCGGAATTAACCGGCGACGCAATGTATAAGCGAATCGGGGAAGTGTTGATCGAAAGAGTCGGCCATTGATAACACAAGGAAACCAAACATCCAATCTGAATCTTATTAATAATCAACCAAGATTAATAATAACCGACATGGTCGGGGATTGAACGCTAGTCCATATGTGTGCATCATAAGCGAACTCAAGTCGTAACCAACTAAGCTACCAATAGGTATAACAAAAACCTTCGCTGTCGCTGTGAAACATTGTCGATACTTCGCCTGGAAGTATATCCACTGTAGAACTTGTAGAAACACTGCACTTCTCGAACGTGTTAGTATCTCGCTTAAATAGCTGTTATACCTATACCTGGCAAAGGAGTTCCTGGCCTTGGAGTTACCCTATCTTTGGAGTTACCCTACTCAGGGGAAATTAAAGTATTCGGACGCCAAGACGCCAAGACGCCAATATTTACCTGCCTTGCCGTCCGAACACTTTAATTTCTCCCAAGTACCTTAGCACCTTCCAGATCGGGACCGATGCCTGTTACCCTGCCTCCAATCCTTCCAGTAGGTATAGTATTTGGAGAAGGGGGGACAGCACCAGAAAAGACCTGTTCCGGAGGGCAAAAGTAACCCCTAGGCCGTCAAGCAAAACCGTCCGGCGGAATGGGACCCGGAGGGTATGTAGGGGAAGTGTCTGGCTTCGCTGTGGTTCAAACGGATTGCGAATCGGACCAAAACTGGCGGAGTTACAGACTGACAAAGATAAGGGAACGCAATGCTACGCGATGATTTGGATAGGCGAAATGATCGTCTCGAAGAGACGAACGCAATGAAGATGAATACGTAACCCCCGTGTTACCGACATGCATACTGCTCGGAGAATCGCGGATTGGGGCCAGGGAACTCAATGGGGTATCGGGTATGGAGATAAGGCGAAGTGGTTTCATGTTGTCATAGTAGAGAGGAGGCATTATAAATACTCTCACAGTGGATGTAAACTCTGAGTCGGATCATTAGCGACGAAAAACGAGCCTTATCAATATTATATTGTTTCTAGCAAAATCACTTCCGTGCAATTTACTCTTTTACTTGTGAATTACTTTTATCTCGCTTAGCAAGGCCTTGGCACTTCAGCATTAGTTATTAAAGCCTTACTATTGGAAGTTCTTCACGGAACTTTGCTCAATCCCTACTTTGAACCCTACGGTTATCTTTTAGCGGTTCATAAGAAGCAGTTAGGACTTGCGCCTGTGTATTGTGTTGCGGATAGCAACTGGGCAGGTTATAGCGTCTAGATTGTTATCTAAAGCTTCTTGAAGATTTCCTGTGCGGTAAGAAGTATAGGTCTTACAGTTGCACTGCTCACCTTCAGGGATACTGAAGGGCTTAATGAGAAACTGAACCGTGAGACTTCTATAGTACACTCCTGTATTTTACAATACAAACCTCGGTTATACCTCATAACCTCACGCCGTCACCGTCCTCAAGTTTTCACAGATATGAGGGAATAAATGGGTTGAGGATATGGTGTGGACTGTGATAGGATTTTGGTTCAGATTATAATGTCTTTGTGTTTTCGGTTGCGATCGGTTATGAGTCATCGTGATTGGAAAGCGGGGTATTTAAAGGGATGGGTTTTGCTCGCTTGTGTCTTCTTCTTCTTCTTTTCTTAAGCAACGTTCTTACTTTACTTCTGCTGTACTATTTTAATACTACCTCGATTCTACCTCAGAATCCCCGCGGTCGCCGTCGCTGTGAAACCCTTACTCCTAACTCGCCTGGAGTTAAAACCACGTAGGTCTCACGGTTGGGTTCCTCGCTAAGCCCTTCAGTATCCCTGAAAGTGAGCAGTGCTACTTAGACAAGGTATCAACACGTTCAAAGAGTGCGGCGTTTCTACACGTTCTATGGGAGGGTTTATCTCAAGGTGAGATAGGTGCAGCGAAATGGACAGTGACAGCGAGGGTTCTGAGGGAGAACCGAGATAGTATTCCAACAATTACAGAAGAAGTTAAACGAGAACGTTGCTTTAGGAGAGAAGAAGAAAGATACAAAGAACAAACAAAATCCCTCACTTAAATACCCCGCTTTTACCCCACAAACTTAATAACCGAGAACAACCAAAATACAATAACATTATATAACAACCAAAATCCGTAACAACCATCGAACCGAAACCTAACCCTGTATCCAGTCCTTAATCCGTGAAAGTAGGACCTGTAGAAACATCATATACCTTATCGCTTGATCTTTCGTCTAAGTAGCACTGCTCACCTTCAGGGATACTGAAGGGCTTAGCGAAGATCAAATCGTGAGACAAGTCCTTTTTACTTGAACAAATGGTAGACCCTGTGGAACCCCGTAAATACTCTCGCCACTAAGTTTTCTGTTCAAGTAGCACTGCTTTCACGGATGGAACCCAGAATTATGGCGTTGTTGTAGAATGGTCATTGTTTTAATAACTGCTTTTGTTGCTCTCATGCGCTTCGGTTGTTATCGGGTTGTTGTTTGTGTTACAGTTTCATGGATTGCGTTGCTGATGGGTCGTATACTGCATACTGGTCGTTGCGTTTGATGTTTGTTCTTTGTGTTTCCACGTTTCCTATTACAATGAGTCATGTCTTTGTCATCGGCTGAGTTGGAACGTGGATATGTCGCGTTTTCCCTCTTGTTGTACTTTTCCTTCTTCTTTCCCTAAGCAACGTCTTCTATTGTTCACTCTTGTATCCTACGAATACAAACCTCGGTTACATCTCGTAATCCTCCGCTGTCGCCGTCTTTAGGTCACCACGACTTAAACCAATTGTAGAGCCTGTAGAACCTTCGTACACTTTCTCGTTGTTGGTTTCCCATTCAAGTAGCACTGCTCATCTCGAGGGATACTCAAGAGCTTGACAGGAAACCCGCTCCTTGAGATACAGGAAAGCAAGGTATTTAAGCGAAGGATTTCGGTTGTTCTTGTTTTCCTTCTTCTTCTTTCCTTAAGCAACGTTCTCATTTACCTTCTTCTGTAATTGTTAGAATACTATCTCGGTTCTACCTCAGAACCCTCGCTGTTGCTGTCTACCTCGCTACACTTGCCTCGCCTTGAGACAGACCCCCCGTAGGACTTGTAGAAACACTGCACTCTTCAAACGTGTTGTTACCTTGCTTAAGTAGCACTGCTTACCTTCAGGGATACTGAAGGGCTTAACAAGGGACTCAACCGTGAGAACTGCTCATCTCGGGTGTTTCCTGAGAGCTTGACGGAAAACCCTGCCCCTTGAGATCTTCCTAGGGCAATATGAGCTATTAACCAATAGGGAAACTCTGCTCCGAAGTAGAGGAATGAAAAAAATTAATGGATGGCTGTGGGGCTGCTAATTTCCAGCTGTATTTGGGCCTAAAACACGAAAATAAGCGGCCCACTCAAGATCACACCTGACAGCTGTCAATTAGAGCTGTAGCTATTTTCTTTCTCATAAAGCCTTTTTAATTATACTAAAGAAAATTCCCCCAAAAACAGGTATGGCTAGGCCTTTAGATTGCTAAGTTCTTTTAATTTTTCTTCACCTGCGGCTTCAACTTTTCATGAGGTGTTGCTGACTAAACAAATTTCACAGTCTCATCCTTCGTTAATGTAAGACCGGTACTTCTTTCATGGATGGATGTTTTGTTGATTGGTTGGATACATGAGTATATGATTATCGTGTTTTGTTGTTGTTCTTTATGTTTCTATGGGTTTCCTGTTACAATGAGTCATGTCTTTGTCGGCGAGTTAACGCGCAGTATATGTCGGGGATTTCCCCTCATATTGTACTTTTCCTTCTTCTTTCTTTAAGCAACGTCTTCTATTGTTCACTCTTGTATTCTACAAATACAAACCTCGGTAACATCTCGTAATCCTCGGCTGACGCCGTCTTTGCTCACCTCGACTTAAACCAATTGTAGAGCCTCGTAGAACCTTCGTACACTTTCTCGTTGTTAGTTTCCCATTCAAGAAGATCGTCATCTCGAGTGATACTCGAGCTGACAAGAACCCGCCTCGTAACTTCTTACCACACAGGAAATCTCCAAGAAGCTTTAGATAACAATCTAGACGCTATAACCTGCCCAGTTGCTATCCGCAACACAATACACAGGCGCAAGTCCTAACTGCTTCTTATGAACCGCTAAAAGATAACTGTAGGGTTTAAAGTAGGGATCGAGCAAAGTTCTGTGAAGAACTTCCAATAGTAAGGTTTTAATAACTAACGCTGAAGGGTCCTTGGCCCTGGATGTAGTTTGAATATCGCTTGCTTTGCTTGTTGGGTATCGTGTTTGTTCGAATATACTCTTCGTCTAACCAAGCTGGAAGGACGAGATCTGTTGTGGACGCATCATGACTTTGAGGTTCGTGTCACGTGAAGCAACAACAAAGTCTCTTGAAGAAATAGAGGATTCTTTGCATGAAGAAAGTATTACTTGAAGATGAAACGAACACTTGACCTTGAGAGTTTGAATGAATGTCGTATACCGCTAAGCTATACAATATAATATTAATAAGGCTCGTTCTTCATCGCTAATGATCAGGAAGAAGACCCTTCTCAACAGTAGAACACTGGACTACTTATAGTAGTCAAGCGTCGAATACAAAGACTATGTAATAACATGAACTAACATGGAAAAATCCCATAGACCCTGAAATGCTTTCTTTCGCTTCTACCCCTCTCATTATCGTATGGCGTGATTGTCGGAATTAACCGGCAACGCAACGTATAAGCAAATCAGGGATGTGTCAATCGAAAGAGTCAGCCATTGATGACACAAGGAAACCCAATATCCAATCCAAATCTTATTAATAATCAACCAAGATTAATAATAACCGACATGGTCGGGAATTGAACGCTAGTCCATATGTGTGCATCGTAAGCAAACTCAAGTCGTAACCAATTAAGCTACCAACAAGTATAACAGTTAAGCCCTTCAGTATCCCTGAAGGTGAGCAGTGCTACTTGAGCAAAGTACTTAACACGTTTGAGGAGTGCGACGTTTCTACAAGTTCTACGTATGGTCTATCTCAAGGCGAGATAAGTGCGGCGAGGTAACCAGCGACAGCAAGGGTTCTGAAGTAGAATCGAGGTAGTATTGAAGTAATACAAGTAGAAGTAAAACAAGAACGTTGCTTAAAGAGAGAAGAAGAAGAAGACAAAGAACCAGCGAAATCCATCATTTAAATACCCTGCTTTTCCAAACAAACCTGATAACCGATAACAACCGAAATACAATGACATTATACAATAACCCGAAACCCATAACAACTGTCGAACCGAAACCTAACCCTATACCCAATCCTTAATCCTTGAAAGCGAATCACCATCACTTTTGAATAGGGACTGTACTACGGATACCAGGGTAAGTCTGTAGACAAGTGGCAGTGCGAGTAAGAGATGTTAACTTTCTACACCTCCATAACTCCTTGAGAAATCTGATAAAGGCCCTAATGAACCAAGAGTGCTATATATTAAATATTAAAGAAAATTAGCTCACAAAAAGATGAAATCCAAACGAGCTTGAGTCACTTAGGAAGAGAGCTGCACTGTTACCTGTTCACAGACTTACCCTGGTATCTGTAGTGCTCCTCAAATACGACCTGTACCTGCCCCAAGCTAAGCCTAATATAGCACTGGATGGCCCAGTCAAATACTTGAGATTTGCCTGAGCCACATATCATTCCTGTGGTTTTCTCGAGAGATCTTTTGACTAGTAGAATACCGATAATTTGGTCACATTTTGCATCATATCAGACTTGGCTTGGCTTGGAGCAGGTCGCATTTGAGGAGTACATACAGTATTACGAGTATAGGGGTAAGTCTGATGACAGGTGGCGGAGCAAGTAAGAGCTGCCAGTTTTTCTTCCCATTCTACAACTTTTCGAGAGGCCTAATTAAAATGGTAAGAGGTGGTGAATTCTATGTATTAAACATTGGGTAAAGTTAGTCAGTAGGGATATGAAATACAGGTGAGTTTGAGCACCCTGAGAAAAAGCTGCACTGTCACCCGTAATCAGACTTTCTCCGACTCCTGTATTACTTGTCCTCTAGGATATAAACCCGGAAACGAAGGGGCGCACAGGCGCAATCAGGAAGGTGGGATCCGGGTCTCAAGGAGCGAGTTTCTCATCAAGCTCTCGAGTATGTACGAGGATTCTACAGGCTCTACAAATGGGTCAAGTTGTGAGAACTTGAAGACGGTGACAGCGAAGGATTACAAGGTGTAACCGAGGTTTGTATTGTAAAATACAAAGGTGAACAATAGAAGACGTTGCTTAAAGAAAGAAGAAGGAAAAGTACAACAGAAGGGGAATCCCTTCGCTTATATACCCATAATCCATCTCTTCGATGACAAACGTATGACTCATTGTAATGAAAACCAAGGGAAACGCAACGAACAACCAACGTAACACAACAACCGTACATCCCACATTTAGTCAACCAACCACAACGCTAAACCGTGAAACCAGGGGGGATAAAAAATTACTAAATCAAGTGCGTAGAAACAATAAACTACTAGCACATGAAGTTACTACCAACAAGTGTGCCCACCGTTAGCAGCAATTGCAATAACAGCAGCAATCATTTCAGGCATATAATCAATAATATGAAGAAGTTCATCAGCAGATATTTTCTCTCCAAAATAGCCCTTTTAGTATCATCAAGTCCCTTCAGCCTTGGAACCCTGTTATCCTGTCTAGCTTTTAGTATACTAGGCTACCCGTACATTTTCAATAGGATTAAAATCAGGAGAGAAGGGTGGCCAGTTGAGCATAGGTATTTCATACCAGCGATGTTCAGCCTTTCTAACATTAGCCCAATGTGCAGAAGCTCCATCTTCAATGATTTATAGTCTAGCCCCATGATCAATAGATTCGTGTGACCAATAAGGGCGTAGAACAAGACAAACAGCGTTATTCAAATAAGTATCAGCAGTAACTATACCCCAACTCTCACGATCTCAACGAACCAAATCACATTTCTTTCCACCAATAATAGCTCCCCAAATAATAACAGATAGTAGCAATATCGAGTTACCTGCGAAGCGAAACCTTATTTATATTAAGTTTAGCGAGCTATAACCTCTACTGAATATTTCTACCTTCATCATTTGCAAACACATTTGTACGGCTACGCTCTTGAGTTCTTGTCACTGGGAGCATCTCCGTTACAATATTTCTCTGAACGTGTGATTGGAGCCTGCGTGTGTGTGCTTATTGTTGACAATTTTTGTTTCGATTTCTCCGGTTTTTGATAGAGAAGTATAAACCCTCTATGGATAACGGTTTAATCTTTGGTCTCGGCATCGGTAATCAGCTCAGGTGTGGTCTTTTTTCAGTACACTGAAAGCAAATTGCTCGGTTATAGCCCAAATTTCTATTTATATCTTTAAAGCTATCCAAGACGTAAAAAATATGCCTGGGGTAATTGGTTTGGTCATAGCTGCGATGGAGGTCTCGATATACTAAGTGACAGTTGCTCTGGCAAGTTCACTATTTACATAAAAGGGCTCCTGATGATAGTTGCTCCGAATTCCCTGAGCACAAGTGAATTTACCAGAGCGTGGTTGCTTAGGGGAACCACGATCATAGCATGATGTTTTAGTTAAAGGTTCCACATTTCTACTGGCATAGGAAAGGTTTTGTCTTCAAAATCCCTCACCTATTTTCTTGGCACCGTTCGCCCTCCCAAAGAAGGAAAGGCGGAAAACACGCAATATCCTGCGCCTTCCGTCCACACGCCATCTGGCACACCACTTAAACGCGTCTTCCCGCGACGCGTCCATTCCTCACTGCTAACTTCCAATTCCACGTCATCATCCCTACGTTATACCATACCTACTTAACCCCCAACCTTTACATGCTTCTATATCAATATGGCCTCAGGTAGCGCGAGTCCCGATGAACCAGCCCACACATCCCTTCGCCATTCACTGCTTGGCCCGTCGTTGCTCAAAGCGGGACAAGACCGAGTGGATCAGCAAAAAGTAGGAGAGATTATATACAATGCCTCAAAGGGCTCCAAGTTTTTTAAGCACGAAGAAAAACGGGATGAGCAAGTATGTCCGTCACCTATTGGATCGAGTGGGAGGGATCGCATCGTGTTTTTTTGCTCCTATCCTGTCGGTTTAATATATATATTGCTAGAACATTTAGTAACAGTAAACCAATATTTGGAAATACACAGCTTACAAAACGAATCGAAACCATTCTTAGGCGGAAAAAGGAGTTAGAGGCACTAGACTTGACTACAGATTTGAGGAAAGTTGATGAGCAGGTGCGCAAGTGTTTTAAGCTAAAGATGTTTTATAAAACGCATATTATGGATCTAATCGTTTTTGTATGTAGATTTCTATCCTTGAAACCAGTAGAGATTTATCCCAGTATATTGTACACGTTGATTGCGATGCCTTTTACGCATCTGTAGAAGAACTTGATCGGCCTGAACTCAGAGAAGGTATAATAGCCTAGTTACGTATTCGAGAGTTTGAACATTGCTGACCTAGAGATGTGTAGTGCCAATGGCCGTTGGCGGTGGAGTTCTCAGCACTTGCAACTATAAAGCTCGAGAGTTTGGTGCTAGAAGCGGAATGGCTAGCTACATTGCGAAACGTAAGCTGTCTCATAGTTTTCCTGGTGATAGTCTTTGACGTTTATATAGAACTATGTCCACAACTTGTGATTCTTCCTATGAATTACGAAAATTATAGTAAGAAAGCCGAAGAAATTAGGGAGGTTTTAGCTAGATATGATCCGCGTTACGAAGCTGGAAGCTGTGATGAAGCGTTCTTGAATATCACTAAGGTATTTCTTCCCTCACAATTTTTAGGCAAGAAAACTCACATATGGTTTATGTAGTACACGGAAGAGCATCAAGACATGACTCCTGACCAAGTAACGGAACAAATACGAGCTGAAGTATTTGAAAGATCCAAAATTAGAGTTTCCGCTGGAATTGCGCCAAACGCAAGGGTGATTCAATTCCTTCTTCATCGTCGTCATCGTACCACTCTAATATGACCGCGTTTTAGCTTGCAAAAATTGCCTCGAACCAAAACAAGCCAAATGGCCAATTTGTAATAATTCCTCTCCACGTCCACAAAACCAGACTAACCACTTACCCCAGCGTATCCCCAATACCCGCGAGGCGGTAATGGCATTCATGTCCTCCCTACCTGTTCGTAAAGTGAATGGCGTCGGCCGTGTCTTCGAGCGCGAACTTCAGGCCGTTGGTGTCAATACTTGGGGCGACATATATCCTCTCCGCGGCCTCCTCCAGCGTCTTTTCTCCGAGAAGTTAGCCTCATTTCTACTTAACTGCCACCTAGGCCTTGGCCGGACAAGGATCCAGCCAGCTGAGGAATATGAGCGCAAGAGTATGGGAACTGAGAGCACATTCAAGGATCTAGAAGGGAGTGAGAGATTACGGGATAAACTAAAATCCACGGCTGTGGAACTGGAAAAGGAACTCAGAGGGGCAGAGTTAGCGGGGAGGACAGTAAATCTGAAGGTCAAGCTCCATAGCTACCAAGTCTACACCCGTCAACGTGCCCTCCACCGGGCAATAAGCTCTGCAGATGATCTCTACAACTATTCCCTCCCGCTTCTCCAAGCGCTGGAAACAGAGTTCAAGCCACTCCGTTTGAGGTTGATGGGCTTGCGGTTAACAAGCCTTGTTAGCACAGCCAAATCCCCCAGCAAGTTACAAGAATTTTTTAAGAATGCAGCAGTAGCAGGCAAACGGAAGAGGGAGGTAGATGACGAGGGGGAATGGGAAGTATGGCCGGAAGAAGAATTTCAGCAGATGAAGGCCGCGAGTGGAGAGAGAGAAGAGGATATATTACTGCTCTCTCAACATGACCAGCTTGACGATGAGGCTGCTGAAGGTGATGAAGGAGCTGCAGCCATGGAAATGGTACTGAAAACGACGATTACAAGTGGGGAGACAGGAGTGGCACATGAAGACGAAGAGGAGGAGAAATGGCCCTGCCCAATCTGCATTCGCTCCCTCCCAGCAGACGATGCCTTGTTCAACGAACATGTCGATTTCTGCTTATCGAAGGAGACTATTAAAGAGGCTGTTCGAGGATCAACTCCTGACCCGGAGAGAAAGAAACAACAGATACAGCACCCACAAAGCCAGGGGAGTAGTAAAGTGAGCAGACCGAGTGACAAAAGGAGGAAAAATTCTGGAAAGGGGAAAAGTGCTAGCAATGAGGGAGTGAATACAATGAGACAGTATTTTGTTAAGATGGATGAATGATTACCCAAGTAGTCATATGTACGAAGGTTGATAGAGATTGATGTTAATATGGTATATAGCTTTGTTTTGGGTTCTTAGATACTGTAGTATGGACTTTGTTTTATCTGTTTTTGTTTATATCTTGGACCTATGTTTAGATTCATATGCCTATACAGCAGCCGTCGTTTCCAATCCAACTCCAATGTACTTTGGCGCCCTGAATTTCGTTTAAAGCGTAAAAGGGGAATAAGATTGCGGCTGAAAGAGCTTCGCAGATGATAAAGAGCCTCAGGTATCAAGATTTCGCTATGAAGCATAATGCGAAAATAGGTGGCGTAGTTTCGGGGATTCGAAACGGATTGGGTATAAGGTATATTGGCTTGAGGAGTTGCTTGGAAGCTTTTTACAGAGCCGATTCCGGTACCTATCCGATGACACCCTCCGGGTATCTAAAAGTCATGAGAGATCAATCGATTGTGGTGCTTGCGCTCTGTGGGAGATATTGGGGTTTCCAATACAGCTCGATGGAGTCTAGTGTTCGGTAATTTCCAAGCTGTTGCCCATCCAGCGGGAGCCCAGGTTATGCAGAGCTGTTTTAGGCGCTGTTCAGGTAAATACGGTGTAGTTCTTTTTATTGGTCAGGTCGAACCTGCGTCGGCTAATCGGTTCTTTCACCGAACACCCCGGATCAGCATTACCATCCCAACTCCACTTGCGCTGCAAGACCTTGGATTAATGTTTCGCTAACCCAATAATAAACAGTCTTCATCACCCAAAGAACCTAGAATAGACTAGTCATTGCGTGTGGTTTATCATTTGCTATCAAATCTACAGAAACCAAGTCCGGGCCTCGACAGTTGACTAGTCCTTAGATGCAGGCTCGTTCCCATCCCCTTCTATCTCTAGGATTTGCTCACTACATGTAATACTAGTTATGTTTAGCAAGGAGGCTAAAACTTCGCTTACAGTGATTTTGGATCCTTACAAAGTAGAAAGATAGGTATAAATATGTAACGAAGATACGCCATTGGTATATAATAGTTTCCTCATAGGCTTAGATACCTCTATTAAGCTATATGTGATACACCGCAATCTAGCTAATATCCATCACCATCAACAACTCTCTTACTCCTTCAAACTGGCTTATCGTAACCCTTCTCCTAAAAGCTAAGAAGGAACAAAAACTCCCGTACGCCAATAAAAATCCCAATAAAACTAAACATAGGTTCCGAAAAACCAAACTCAGAAGACTGTCAACGACGATATCGCCCTGTTCTTCAAGACTTCAAAAATAAAGCCCGGGAACCCAAATAACTCTGTATTCCCAAAAGTCCCCTCCGGCCCTGTCAAATTCTCACCTGAACCAGGTTTATCCCCCGCCTCCCCATCCTCCCAACCCCCAAGCAGCTCACAGCTGCTGCTTGGGCTATCACTTCCCCGGTTCAATAACATCGGCCTCTGCCCTTCTCCAAACCTTTCCCGCAGCTTCGGCAAAGCGTCATCGAATATCATCTCGCTGTTTAGTTTCAATTCTTTCTTCTTGCTACTATCCGACAGCTCAATTGTCCACCTGCTGCGGCGGTACCGCTGGAACTCAAAGGATCCAGGAACATTCCCGTGTAAAACGATCTTGGTAGCGACGGGATGTGAAGATGAGCGGGAAGATGAGATGAAGATGTCGATTCCATGTTGAAAGTAATTGAAGAAGTAGTCGTAGTTGGAAGTGGCAGACACGTCAGACACGTCCTCGTCGTCATCACTCTGTGCATCATCAGGCTCCGTGTCGTCCGTGTCATCCTGTGCGCCTCGCCCAGAGAGAGAACGGGTACGGTGGATTGATAAGCGGTGGTCGTTTTTGCGGTAGATTGCGCTTGGGTGACCTAATTCCGCAACGAGATCTTGCGGAGTCGTGAGGTGGAGTGTGATGTAAAAGGGTGGATTGTGACGGCGGACTAGCTCGACTTTATTGTCGTCATGGAGTCGGACGAGTTCAATTTCGTCGTTTGCAGATGAAAGGCGTGCAGATGTGCTGTTTATGCCAGGGGAGCGTGGGTTGGATACAGATTTAGTGAAAAGATCGTTGCGTGCCTCTGACCACGAAGATCCACTAAAGATGGCCATGCTGCTTGCAGGCTGGGCGTTTGACGAGGAGAGGAGGGACACGAAGTCAACATCCTCTTTCCACGCTTCTTTGATCACTGGGAACGAGAACGCTACACCTGGATAGGAGAGCACGTAGACGCCTTGATCCTCGATATATTCTCCAGGATAGGTAGGGCCAAATAGTTTGTTGTAAATAATGCGGAAGGCAGGCCCACTGGTCCCAGTCCCAGCACCAGCACGAACAAGCTCCCCGCCATTGTAAGAAAGACGAGACTTTTGAAAGTCAAGGACTTCGATCAAACGAAGACGCTGATCAGCGCCATCAAAACGGAGGCGAAGGCCGTTGTCATCGAGGAGGAGGACCAAGGGGGCTGAGAGTGGTGTCGTGGTGTCGTAGATGATGGAGATGGAGGGGAAGACGCGGGGGTGGAGGCGTAGCCGGGTCAGGACGTCATAAATGGAGGAGCCGAGAGCTGATTAAAAGTTAGCTAGGAGGAAAATAAGAAGCTAAATGATATGGTGTAAGGAGGTTGGTGTGGTACTTAAGAAGCCTAGAGCTTTGCTGGGATGAATCTGAGCAGTCCCCCCTGCCGAGGTAGCCATGTTTACGAGCAATACAAGATGGATATTATGAGAGGCGAGCTAGATGAGATATAAGGCGAGCTGCAGTAGAGAGATGGAAGGAATAGATAGATATTGGAGATGTCGTGCTGAGGCCCCAAGCAAAATGTGATGAAATGGCGGGTTAGTCAGTCCCCTGATGGTCGGGTAGATACATGTAGAGAGCTCCAAAATGTGGATAGCTGGGCAGCAGATGGATGTCAGGCACACGATAAGCGAGGCTTGCCTGGCTGATAAGCCCTTCCCCTTGAGGTTCTCCGGTTGCCTGTTGCAGTATTGATTATACAGATAGGGTAAGTTTTGGGCCACCCAGCTTGAAGCCACTCCAGCCATCCCCAGGCCATACATGGACATGTCGTTAGGCGTTGGTAAGTGACCAGAAGCAGCAAGCACAATAAGTCCATCGCGTGTGTCCAGCAAGAACACAAAGCCGTCCTCGTCACCTTTAACCTATCTTGCAAGAAAAAACTACAACGGAATCTTCAAAAGCCCAGTGAGATATATAGAAAGAAAGAAAGGATAGAGAGATACTGCTAGACCCGAAGAAAAAAAGACATATTCAACATTTCCACCACTCCATCTTCAACTCGGAATCCCCGTCGTTGCACCGCCACCACTACTACGTACTACATACCCTCCAACATCCAACACCTTGTTCCAGTCCCCCAACATCCTCCACATCACTCGTATCTCTCTACACTCCGGAAAAATCAACAAATCCCTAACGACCACGACCACAACCACTCAAACAAACCCGTCTTCCATTCTCATCCTTTAAAGCACTTTCCTGTTCATTCTCTTTCCGCTTCTCAGTCATCCTCAGCCTAGCTCGTGTTGAACCTTCACACCCCAATCCTGCCATGGCTCATCCCCGTACATCCACCCAGTCCCAACGCTTTGCCCAGTTCAAGCTCGTCCTGTTGGGTGTGTTGCACTTTCTCTCTCCACATTATTCTTTGCTCCCTTAAGGGCTGTTACTAATTACCTATGTTTCCCCCACATTTTAGGCGAGTCTGCTGTCGGAAAGGTCAGTTCCTGAGTCTGTGTGTGCCGTAGTCGTGTCTCCCGTCCGTCGGGGTTTGTTGCTTATCTAACGTTTGTATATCAACCGCTGCAGAGTTCGCTAGTTCTTCGTTTTGTGAAAGTCAGTTCATGTTCCTCGCCATCCGATACTGATCCGAGTATGTATGTTGTTGCTGACAGTGGTTTGTGACAGGATCAATTTGACGACTACCGAGAATCTACTATTGGTGCTGCGTTTTTGACACAAACCATCGCACTTGATGAGACTACTACCATCAAATTTGAGATTTGGTGAGGATTTCTAGTAGATATCTAATGCCTATTTGTCCCATACTCGGAACCTCATTTTCCTTACTTCCGCGTGATTCGTAATCTAACTCGTTTGCCCAATCTCTAGGGACACTGCTGGCCAAGAACGTTACAAGTCCCTAGCACCCATGTACTACCGCAACGCCAACTGCGCCGTAGTAGTCTACGATATCACGCAGGCCGTTCGTCCCCCGTCCTGTACTCCCATATCTCTGCGATAATGAACCTAACTAACCACTCCTCTCACAGTCTTCACTTGACAAAGCCAAAGCCTGGGTCAAGGAGCTTCAACGCCAAGCCAACGAAAACATTGTAATTGCCCTCGCTGGCAACAAACTCGATCTTGCGTCCCCATCCCCCTCTTCGCCGTCAAAAAGAGCCGTCGACACCGCAGAAGCCGAAGCATACGCCAGAGAGGCGGGACTATTATTCTTTGAGACAAGCGCAAAGACCGCAGAGAATGTTAAAGAGCTGTTCACGGCGATCGCAAAGAAGCTGCCGTTGGATCAACAAGGCCCAAGAGGTGCAAGGGCAGGAGGCGGCGCAGGAGGCAGGGGAGTAGATTTGAAAGGAGGGAGCTCGGCGGCGCAGCAGGGGTGTAATTGTTAAAGTATTGATCAACTAATTGGGAATATGTTTGGGGGAGGAGAGGAAGAAGAGGAGCGAGAGAAGGAGAGTCAATAGCGGTGTGTAAATGGACAAACCGGGACGGGGTGGGGGTAGGAATTCACAAGGTGTTTTGTTTTTTCGTATGGCCGAGTTATGTTTGTATCTTTCCTTTGTGGTCTTTATTTTATTTTTTTCTCTTCTACTTCTTTGCTTCTTTCGGTTGGACTTGGTCTCTTTTTTTTATCATTCGATTCTTCATCTTCTTTCTTACTATACTCTTGCGCGGCAACCCGAATTTGAGCGAACGAAGGATGCAGTATAATGTCACGGTGCAGTCGGTGGCTGAGAGTGTTGGAAGATGGGAGGGGGATTGGAGAGGGGAAGGTTATGCTTAATGGTGATGTCCTTCTACTTTTTATCTTCGTTCTGGTTCAAAGAAGAGGATACATACCCACGCGATGGCGGAACTGTAGAAAGAAATATCAAATACAGTTTGATCTGTCCATTCGGAGGGGATATTGGATTGGTTGCTGTGTAAGTTGAAGATTATGGTAGATTTACACATTTCTGTCAGGTATTCTCATTTATAAGAATTGATTTCCTTTTTTGTCGTTCCCTCTCGTCTCACTGTGAAAGATTGTGATTTTGTATGCGGTATTTGTGCACCAGATGCCCGAGGCTCTGTCGATGGCATGTGCACGAACAGAAACAGTGGGAATGAACAGCTATAGGGGAAACCACTTGGTGACTTCTATCGAGCAGAGGTACATGTGCTATACCTGCGGGTGTTGAGTATAAGTTCCCAGGCCCAGGTTGGAGATTGGTTAGCACAAAGGCTCCCTGTTGGTCTCAGATGTTGCCATAGATGCCGATCCACCTCCATCCATGCTCCTATCGACGGAAGGCCATCAAGAAAAATAATCGGGTCAGTTTTTCAGCCCACCACCAACCCGAAAAGGGCTGACACCACCAACCCGCGGCAACGTCCCGCAATCGTCACATCAACAACCCACCAAATAAGTTCGATCCTCACCACCAATAACCCCCCCTCCCACCATTGCCTGACCCCACCATCACCGAGTAGGCCGACTTACAATGTTGCGCCTCTCTTCCGCTGCTCCCGCAAGGGCAATTGGGAATCTCGTCCGATATCGGTATCAGCAGCAGGTCCGTTTCACCCATTCAATATATTTTCATATACACATAGCTCCCCCTTCCCATTTCCGCGGATGTTGGGAATTATCATCACCACCGCTACCACCGAATTTCATAGCACGTTGGAGGTTTGGAGAGAGGGGAAGTTGGACACGAGCTGACTATAATTGCTTCTCTTCACCATAGCGTTTCTTAGCCGATATCAAACTCCCCCGAGGCAACAATACCCCCAAATCCAACGAAGCCAAACCCCCCGGCAACCTCCCAGGCTCTAAAACCCCACCTGCTATTGCACCAACGACCAGTATCCCACAGCCAACAAGGAAGGCTCCAGCCAGCACAAGCCCAGCGACACCAAGCAGCACCACCCCTACAGCGCCTACGCAGGTGCCTCTCACCCCGTTGACTCCAAATCCAAAGACCAAGACTGCACCACCGACATCTACTCCTGCCCCGCCAACCCCGCCCACCCCGCCTGTGAAGACCATTGTTCCACAGACTCCGCCGCCACCAAGTCCGCCAATTGGATCTGTCCCGCCGCCCCCGCCGCCAGGCACTAAGAAGTCGCACAAGTTCCGAAACTTCGCGATCGCTTTGACATTATTGACGGGGCTATCGTTCGCGGGTGGCGTCTTCTATTCGCTCAAATCAGATAACTTCCATGACTTCTTCACAGAATATATCCCATTTGGCGAAGAAACTGTACTTTATTTTGAAGAGCGCGAGTTTCGACGCCGTTTCCCGAATGCATTGAGCCGTGTTACTGGCCCCCCGAGGCCAGATTCACCAAAAGTGACGATCCCCCGGAGTTCCGGCGCAACATGGAAGGTTTTTGATCCAGAGGAAGGGAAGAGAGCAAGTGACCTCGGTAAGCCCGGCGGGCCGCATATCTCAGCTAAGGGTACAGAGGAGCAAGAGAAGAAGCGTGCAGAGTTGGCGGCTGCGCCGAAGGTGGAGATCAAGAAAGCTGCGCCGGTAGAGGCGAAGATAATCGACGAGAAGCCGGCGCCGAAGCCAACTCATACAGCGAAAGTTGAAGCTATTGAGAAACCGGGAAAACCTGCCGCCCCTACAGTAAAGGGGGACCCACATACGATTAGTTCTGTAGATATTCAGAACGTGAATGATCCGGTTGTGCAGGATCTTATTAAAGTGGTCAACTCTATCATTTCCCTCGTTAACCATAGTGGTGCGGCCAAGAGTTTCGACTCCGTCATCTCTTCTGCTAAATCGGAACTCTCGCACCTGAATGATCAGATCGCATCCATCAAGGGTGGTTTGGAGAAGGCTACGGAGGAGAAACTGAAACATAAAGATCTCGAGTTTGCTACCGCTGCTCAAGGGCTGCTGACAAAGGTTAATAACGAAGTGGCAGACCTTGAGCATAGGTGGAAAGAAGAATTCGAGGCCGAGCGCGAGAAGATCATCGCTTCCTACCGCGAGCGTCTCAAGACTGAACTCGAACGCAGTCATAAGATCGCTGAGCAAAACCTACGTAATGAGCTCCTTGAGCAGGCGATCGAGATGAAGCGTAAGTTTATTGGCGAGATCGAAGAGCGTGTCGAGAATGAACGAAATGGAAGACTAGGACGTCTTCAAGAGTTAACGAATAGCGTCAATGAACTATCGAAACTTTCAGTCTCCTGGGGAGATATTATTGATGCAAACTTGAAGACGCAGCAGATGCACGTTGCTCTTGAGGCCGTGCGTAATGCGTACGAGTCCCCCGAACAGCCGAAGCCCTTCCTGCGTGAACTCGCTGCTCTGAAGGAGGTCGCAGATGACGATGAGGTTATCTGTGCTGCTATTGAGTCCATCAACCCTCGCGCGTACCAATTCGGTGTATCTACTCCACCTCAACTCATTGACCGCTTTAGACGGGTTGCGGGAGAGGTCCGGAAAGCTGCGCTTCTTCCGGAGGACGCAGGTGTAGCAGGTCATGCGGCGAGCTGGCTGCTGGGCAAAATGCTCTTCAAGAAGCAGGGACTCGCGCAAGGGGGGGACGTTGAGAGTATATTGACGCGCACGGAGACGTTCTTAGAGGAAGGGGATGTAGATAGCGCTGCGCGTGAGATGAATCAGCTCCGAGGGTGGGCGAGAAGGTTAGCGGGAGATTGGTTGAAGGAGGCGAGACTGTTATTGGAGGTGCAACAGGCTGTCGATGTGAATTTTTTCTCTCTCCTCCTTCTTTTCTCCCTCGACAGTATTTAGAACTTAATGCTAATTTTTGGGCTTTGATGATAGGTTATTGCGGCTGAAGCAAGACTTCAGAGCTTAAGGATCCAGAACCAGCACTGAAAAAAAGTTGGATGATATGATGTTAGGTGGTAGATAGTATCTAGAGTTTTCGCTTCTTCTCTGCAAGGGATTGAACACCCTCTTCTTATTCATATCTCCTTCCTTCCCTTTCTTTGTTTCTTATTTATTTACACAAAAGCGATCTACGATTTCTATTTTTCTGGAGGGATTTTATTGTGGTATGATGAAAGACAAGGATGGTAGATGGTGAATGGATATGGCGAAGGGGGTTTTTGTAGAATATCCTGTTCATTACATTTTTCTCTCTCCCCTTCTCCACTTTTACCGAATTTGAGGGCGGTAGGCTGGGTTACAAGTAGAGGGCTGGAATGTGGAGAATAGAGATTAGCAAGTTTGCATATTAATCAACAGTACTGTTCAAGTGCGGTTTAGTAGAATGAGGTGGGAGGTTTATTTTTGAGGTGTGGGCTAGGCCCAGTGATAGTTTATGACAAACTTTTCAAGGTTACGTATATATATAGGCTCTACAAAGCACTCGATAAGCTTGACGGGCTGGAAAAAAATAATTGCTTGTCTAGCATTTCTATTGTCTACACGTTGAGTACTTTAGACACTCGAAAAATAAGATTGCAACATTGATAGAAATTCAAAAATACCTGTTTATACTTTGTGAGACTTCGAGCTGCATTGAGACCCCTATCGGAAAGATTAAAAAACACAATTCTGAGTTTTTGATATCTGTATAATACATGTATCAATCAGTTAAAATACACTTTAAAAGATAACTTCTCGATAGTGAAAACAGCCTCTTGCGAGTGATATCTCATGACTCATAGACGCGAGAAGTGCGGTTGCAGATCGATTCATTCATCCGCCCGTCTGCTCTTACCTTTCGTATGATCAACCTTTTCAGACCCAGAGGCCTTGGCAGCGCTCATGCAAATTCTTTGATGATATGATGACCTATCTTTTAAAGCTAGATCATTGGTGTGAGTCATCTATTGTGACAGCCAATTACAGAGCTTGACATATAGCTCGGTTTAAAAATAGCTATTATCGAGACCTTAACCAACAAGTAGTCCTAATTAAAAAAAGCCTTCGATTCTCAAACATTCTCATAGTGCCCTGTGCTGACTCAAGCCGTTTGAATTTTGTATCCCAGCAAATGAGAAACCACAGGTCTTGATTAGCAGAGTTGATGACACGAGAAAGGTCAGGGATTTTTGGGTTTGATTAAATCTGTAATTGGATCTATAGGCTACGTGACACATGCTTAAGTTGCCAGGGCTAGTTGCGCAATATCACATGTATTGATCTACCTTGGAAAGAAAGAAAAAATAGTTCAAGTATAAGTTCTGCCTCATGCATGGTGGTGGAGTTAATCGGTCGGGAAGCTTCTCGGGTAAGACATAGAGGATTTCCGAGTATCCATCTACAATGGACTCAGAGTTGATGAAACTCGTAGGTATTATCCGGATCTTGGACAATGCACAGTGTCCAAGCAGTCTAAATTATCGCAGAGCTATTTTTCGTTGCAAACTACATGTAACTCCAAACTCTCGCAGCCTCGTTATTGAAAGTATGTACAAGATGCGGTCGGACACCCCCCAAAAAACACCAAAAGTAGACAGACCACTTCACGATTTTTTAAACTACACTTCGGGTTAATAATTAAATAATTATAAGTTAGCTTCACTTTCAGATCTATAAGTCCACAAATGTCTACTCTCTAGTCTTTTTCCTACTCTAATTATTGTTTTTGAAGAAATGAGAGCCAAGAACTACATACATGTAGTAGTCAAGTGATCGGTACTTGTAGATTTGTATCGCAATGCCATATAAAAGCTACATTCCTCTAACTTCCCCCCTGAGTTTCCCTCCACTGTTCTTGGTGAATTGAGTTTGAGGGTAAAATAAGGTAAGAAAGTAGGGATCTATGGATCTCTTAAGCCCCCGGTACAGTTAGTTTTTTATACATTAACCCGAAGTGTAGTTTAAAAAATCGCGAAGAGGCCTAGTTTTGGTGTGTTTTAGGGTGTGGGCAAGGACCTTCCGACCGCATCTTGTACATTAAAGTTGAAGGCTTAGCCCTAAGGCCAGATGCAAGTATTCTAATTAGTTTCAAAACCCTCGCGGCATTTTAGAATATCTCTAGGTGAATTACAGCTTTGAGCCGTACCCTAAATTTAGAGAGCTTGCTGGATGCTCAAGTACCGTATATTCTCAATTATAACTAACGAAGCCAGACTGAGTCCGCAGGAAGAAAGTTCTCCCTAACTAGCTGGATAGCTGTAGAGGCTCAACAACTAGCATTAATAGTGGTAAGCGCCTATCACTTCAGCCAGCAATAATGCAGTTCTATCCTATGGTCTCAGCCCGGCCCCGTTCGTTATAATTGAGAATATACGGTAGATGACATTTCAATTCAAGCATATGTGTGCTTCATTCAGCTGTGGTAATCAAATTGCACAACGAAAAACTACATGTATGGCTTTAAACTCGCTTCTCTAACGTATTTGCCATGAGTTATGGAGCAGTGCTTGCTACCTTCTCAGAACATTGTTTTTTGGTATCTGTTTGATCATAGATCAAGATTTATGCTCTCGGAAAGACGCTTACGGGAAGTTCGAGGTTACGAGACGTCTAAAGAAACGGGAACTCCTGCAGCTACTATTGCTGTTTTTAGCAGCTGGCTCGGGTTCGAACCCATCCATTATGGAACTGTTGCTACGAGCCAATGCAGACCCCTAGCGGTGTTCTAAAGATAATGTCTTGGTACGCGGCAACGGCGGATTCGACAACACATCCTCAGGCGAACACAAATTCTGGGTAGAAGTCTTTGTTTTTGTCTAAATACCCGTCGAGAAGAGAGTCGAGAAGCTCCTCTAGCTTGGCAACAGTTAAAGTATTGGGGATGACTGAAACTTAGGAGCTGAGACACAAATGGTAGTCTTCTCCACATCGGACCCGAATTGCAGGAAGAACGCCCCAACAGAATCGATCCTGATAACATATGCTTCAATAGATCTAGTACCAAACGAAATATTTACTTTATGGAGTTTAAAATAATATAAAGGGTTGATTTAATTTACTTGCGAGTGATGGCATATGAAGACACGCGGACGCTGACTAAGGTAAAGCCCGATTCAGCCTCTCTCCCGCGTCACCCCCCAAAACAACAGGAGACGAAGACAGATATTTACCGAGTCTAGATTCTCCTTCAGCATCCAATCTTCTCCTTACGTTCTACCAAAATACCCGTCTCTGATTATTTTCTCGAATCCAGCAAGCAAATATAGAGCTTCATAAACATTTCTTTCTCCTGTTAATCCTGCCTCGATGGCTTCAGTCAATCCTTTCCGGGATATCAACATCATCGCCTCAGCCGCACAGTACACTTTTCGATCACCCTCGTCTCCTAATGCCCCCGCCCTTGTCATCGATCGTCCCTCTGGGGATATGCGGCTGACCGAGTCACCGACCTTGAAAGGGAAGCGAGTGACAAGCATTGCGGGAATCTTGGGAATCGTTCGTTTACGTTTTGGTGGGTAGCTCTTAGCACTTGTTTGGCGCTCCTGGACTTGGGCATAGGTGCTTAGGATTTAGTTGGTGGAGAAGTTCGCTTGAAGTCTAGCGTGGCCTGACATTCGTGATATAGACAAGTATATAATCATTATAACGAAAGTTTTGCTTGTCGGGCGTATCCGAGGTCACTCTGTATACAAGATTCAGGCCACCGAGTTCCTGCCATTGCAAGAGCGACTGTTACACGTATGTCTCTCGTCCTGCCGTACCCTCCGAGGATTGGAGCCGAACTATCCTGCAAGCGAGTGGACAATTTTACCAACTTTGTGTTATTTTTAGGACCCGGATGAAGATACTTACCTTTCACTGTTACGCACCCATCTACGTACGGGGCCGATGTACTTTTCGTACTCATTCGATCTGACGAATTCGTTTCAGCGCCAACCCACGGCAGATAAATCTCTTCCACTTTGGCAACGGGTACGGTCTACGTCAATATATCCTTCGCGAAAGATCCTTGTAAAGCTGAAAGCTGGTACGGCTCGCTAACTCAAATAATGCTTGTTAGGCGGATGAGCGCTTTTTTTGGAACAGATATGTCCAGTCAGATCTCATTGATCTGAGGAGTTCCCACCCTGCTGTAAGACAAACCTTATCACGCTGTGTTTCTATCTAACTCCACTCAATTATTTTGATCCGGAAATGCCGGTGCCATTTAATTTAGACCTTTTTCTGAACCAAACCTGGAATCTCCGCCTACGATGAATGCTAACTTAAGCAGGTGGATCCATACATTCTACCAGTCTTTTTCGGCTACCTTAATGTCAGCACGGTTGTACTCAAATCGACTAGTCTGACCTTTATTCTCATTACGCGAAAGTCCCGCCATCGTGCGGGGACTCGATATTTCACACGTGGGGTTGACGAAGCTGGAAATGTAGCAAATTTCAACGAAACTGAACAAATAGTTGTTCTAGGGGATGCTTCTGGTGGCCTTGGTGGCTACGATGGGAACTCGATAGGCAGCAAGCAGAATTTCCAGGATGTCCAGGTCCTTAGCTATCTTCAAACCAGAGGAAGTGTTCCCGTCTATTGGTCAGAGGTGAATAATCTCAAATATACACCAAAGCTACAGGTCAAGAGCTTGGATCTGGCTATGAATTCTGCAAGGAAGCACTTTGATGAACAGATCCGATTGTATGGAGATAACTATCTAGTCAACCTAGTAAATCAGAAAGGCCGAGAAGAGAAAGTTAAGGCGGCCTACGAGAATATCGTCAAAAGGCTTGTTTCATCCCCGACAGAAAGCAAGGAGGGTTCCTCAAAGACCTCAGAAAGGTTCCGGGAAATTGAGCCAATGGGGAAAGCTTCAATTCTCGACCGTCTGCATTACATTTATTTTGATTTCCATCACGAATGTAGAGGCATGAAGTGGCACAGAGCACAGCTGTTGCTTGATAAATTGGGTGATGGATTGCACGAGCAACAGTATTTCCACTCCGTAGAAGGCGGGGCTACAATTAATGTGCGAAACTACCAGAAGAGTGTCGTAAGGACAAATTGCATGGACTGCTTGGATAGAACGAATGTTGTGCAGAGCATGCTGGCGAGATGGACGTTGAACCGTCAGATGATCGATATGGGTGTGTTGGAGAAGGGTGAGAATACCGCCACGTTTAACAACTTCGAGGTCATGTTCAGAAATGGTAAGCCTCAAATCCTGATTATTTTAGATTATGCACTGGACCAAGGTCACGAGTCAATCATCTCCATTTAGTTTCGTGGTTGGTTGGGTGAATGAATCGTTGCTGACATTCCCCCAAGCATGGGCTGATAATGCCGATGTTGTGAGCCGAGCCTACTCTGGCACCGGAGCACTGAAGACCGATTTCACTAGGACGGGCGTGAGAACAAAGGCCGGCGCGCTTGCTGATTTATCAAATTCCGTCACCCGATATTTCCGAAATAACTTCGCCGATGGACCTAGACAAGATGCTTATGATCTATTTTTGGGGGTTTATCTTCCATCGACAACCGGTAATATATCGTCATCTCTCCTCTTCCGTGACCGTCGTCCGATCTTCATCCAGAGTATACCTTATATTCTCTATGCCGCTATCTTCCTGGTATTTGCAGCCTTTGTGTTGCCGCGCCCTACTAGAAGTGGCCTAGTAAGCATTAGGATCTTTGCCCTTTTTTGGCTCGCTGTTGGCCTGTGGGCTGCCAACTTTGTTAGGGTGCATGGTATGCTTTACGTGAACTGGCCTAAACTGAACGTGCCGGGATTCGCGGTAGATGGGTACACCGAAGCGTTGAGCAAGGTGAAGAAGGATCAGATTGTGGGGAAGTGGGTTGAGAGAGGCGGTTTCACTGGTAGCCGCGAACGCGGTTCTAGCATTAGCGGCGGAAATATCAGACTTATTCACCTCGAGGAGGGGAAGAAGAGAATTGAGTAAGCCAACTGACTTCGATGGGGGCTGTGAATCACCAATAGTGTGGCTTGGAGAGTTACACTAAACGTGTGTCACATTGTGCAACTTGTATACGACGATTGGATGGTGGTACAGGGGCTGGTGCGAATTAGTATTCCGCTGCAGACGACCTTGACACCCTTTAGGGCAGTCTTGCGAAACGTAGAACGCGGTTGTGAAAGTGCTGCTGCTGCCTAACCAGGTTTTAGTTGCCCTCCCATGCGCTTTCTTTTCTTTTTCTTTTTCTTTTCCAACTACAACAGATTTGAGTGGGGTGGACTTAGTTGGCTGCCTAGCCTTTTTGAAATCTTTTACCATTTAATATAGAGCTTCTTTTCTACTCACCGTTTATTCCTCCTTACAGTACTTTTATTAAGATTTTCTTGCGTATCCCAATGATTTGTTGCTTGCTTGCTTGTTTACGTATCTATTTGGATGGGCTCACTACTCTAAATTCTGTTTGGCTTCCTTTCCTATATATGCAAATTTACATTTAATTTGCCCTAGTATTTCTGAATTAATATTGTATCAAGCTGTTGCACAGCTATATATGACTTATTGTCGAATAGGCTTTGTGTCTCCCTTATTTATTGGCGCAGCCTGTTTTTTTTTTTTCCGAGTCAAGGGTGAAAAAAACTTGTGAGATATAAACATCGTTGGAACAGTTTCCACAAGACTACCAAAGAGTATCCGTTCGAATAAGTTATTACTAATACCTAGGTTATAAGTTTACGTATACGCTGCACAGTACGGAGCAATGTGCATTCCGGCAAAACGGAAATAATTACACCTGGGTCTCCCTCCAATTTTCTAATGCTGAGCACGATTTTTCTAAGCATACTTACATGCAGGTACATATTTGAGAGCCTTGTATCTCGAATGATAAGTGATCCAAGGAACCCAGTAAACTCGGCTGTGGAACAAATATTTCTTCGCGTGGTCTGCTGTTGTGCTCTGCTAAAAAACGCCTGGCCGGCGGTTAGCGCTGAAGCGAGTGATAGAGAATGATGCCGGTTTTCTCCTAAGTACATGAACAGCGGAGTACAGCTAAGTTCATAAATCGAAGCGGGGCCCGGGTCGTCTATTACCGGCAGCATATATGTTGCGTAGAGATAATGCTGTGCATTGCACTGTACCTGATTTGAACGCATACATGTACTTTTTAGCAGAGGAGGCTGAGCGCATATATGCGTGCCAACCTTGTTTTCATTCCCTGCGATTTTTTTGGTCTAAAGATATTTCTTTTTTAATTATAAGGTGGTAACGCAAGGGGACCAAAGAAACTTGCTTGATTGATGTAATTCAATTATCTTTATTTCGATTTTTTTTCTTCGACGCATCTAATGTCGATTTTCCTTCAGCCTAACACTCCTCCATCTATACCTAGCTATGATAGACTAAAAACAAAGAGTAGTAGAATAGTAGGAAGATATCGAAAACGAGTATCTTTAGGAAAACAAGAGCTAGAGACAGAAAAACGAGGCTAGAAATACACTCGTGAACACATCTCCACGTTCAACTCTAAATTTAGAAATAGATGATTAAGAAGGAGAGAGGTATGCAAAAAGAAAAGAAAAAGGGGAGTAGGAGGACATGAGTTGTCCCGCATGGTCCACGGTCTAGAAATAAACAAGGTAAAAGCCAACATCTATATCCTGTAATCCCCAGTCGTAACCCGATCTTCCATCTAAGCATTCTGTGGGCTTCCTGAAGCCTTTTCTCTACCCCAACTCCTCCAGATAAATCAAAGTCAACCAATTGCCTTAAAACTCCACGCATACGCCTCTAATGGCTTCTTTGTTCAAGCATTCCCAAAACAGCCTCCATACCGTCCTAATATTACAAAAAAATTTATAAGTTTTGGGGACTTCAAATTCACAATTTCGATCGTGAGGGAACTTACTTTTACAATTAGTCTATACAACCACATCCCCTCTCCTTCCACGACTCTTCCCCCGTGACCCCTACGACTAGTAGAATAAAACGGAGGCCGTAGGCGTTGTGCTAACGCATTATAGACAGTGACCATCGCCGTCTGTATGTGGCTCGGCAGACCCATGACATAGCTGTCTTGAATATGCACTTCTTGCAATCCACCTTCGTCACCAACATTTAACCAGCGTCCATCAACATCGTGTCCGTACCGTGCCTCGGCGGACCATAGCTCGATGATTATTGTAGTAGCATATGAATGTCGCTCTTCACTCGTTCGGAAGGAATTGAATGACACAATGGACATGACATGTTCTGCTACTCCCTCTGCCACGCAAGCTCTCCTTTCCAGACTTTCTACGTACGCTTCAACTCTGCCAAACATCTCTGGATCACAAAGAATATCATGGAGGTCTTGTGGGCGTTGTATATAAGTCCCTGAGGGGTATCCGGGACTTCCTCCCCTTCTCCTGAAGAACGTTGGTGGTGCCCATACCCGCATCAAAAGCTCAACGTTACGGATACTAGCTAGACGGGAACGCAGAGTACGAGTCCTGTAGTCTCGAGTAGAAAGAGAAAGCGAACGACTTGTGTAGGAAAGAGGTTCTAGATTGTCTAGATACGAGAGGATATTGAGTAAAAGCTCTGCTGGTATATTGTTGAGCATGATGAATTATTGCTTTGTTTTTGGTAGATTTGATTTGAAATGACTCGCAAAATTCGATTTGACTTAACCCAAAGCCCTGGATTTCTTGAATCTTTATGTGATATCAAAACTTCTCTGTAGTGCTGATCAAGGAAGAGGACATCCGGGAAGGTATTTATGTCCAGTGGATAGCTCTTGGGTTATTAGCACTGCATCGCCGTAAATTCGGAAGTACAGTGTAGGGTGCTCCGCCAGCTTCCCCGATTCTGAACATACGAAACTCTCAACTAGCCTCAAGGCAAGCTTAGGATGATAGAAACAGTGTCACACGCAGCAGATAAATTGACGAGAAGATTGAGACCAGATTGGAAAGACGTTGACTCGTCTGTGTATGACTGGGACTTTTTGGGTTGGGTCTGATTTGGAGTAGCAAAAGGGAACAAAAGTGTGGTGTGAAACTAAATAATGACTTGGAGGATGAAGAACTGCAGGTAACAGTACCGCTGCCGAGATTCCAGGAGTTTGTGCGCTCAAAGACATTGACCGTTCTATTTGCGTATACCTATTCTTGCCTAGACTACTCTACCCCATGGTACGGCCCATATGAAGCTGTATATGGTATTCAAGCTGGTCAAGCGAACGAACCAAAAAACTGTTGTGCCTTGCGGGTGTCATTCGCTGACGCGGGCACACAGACATGTTTGGTGGGTCCGAGAAAAAAAGGCCAATAAATTTGGGGCTGTCATGAAGAGTGACGAAATTTGGATTAAGGTGCGCGAGGGGCCCTTTGTGTGATTCGAGGCATATCAAAGCAAAAGGTACGGCTGAATCTGTATACAGACAATTTTTATTTTATTTTCGGTTTAACGATCCAGCGTATATATCAAGCTAAACTAGCTAATTGGGTCTAAAACTTGCCGGAAATCCTAGACTTACCAAACAAGTTGAGACCTCCACAAAGGTAAAAAAAGAGGGAATATCAAGCATTGCATAGGATAGGAAGGGGTCTAGAAGGAGAGGTAGATATGTGTGGATGAAGATCAGAAACGTGAGGGCGATGCCAATAAAACAGGCAAAACTATTGGCGTAGTTTAGCGAGTGCGAGGGACATACAGATGAAAGAAGACCCGAAAGAAAGGTAGGTTTTCGGAGCTCTACAGTACAAGTGGACCAACGATAAAAAAATTCCCGAACAGCCACCATCATGATACTAAGCAGTAGACTCCGCCCCCGCTGTTCGCCCTGGATATTGGCCAAAACAGGATTAGACGCATGCAGAGAATCTAGTAAAGGTGACAGGGGTTTGTAACGCGTGCTATCCCTAGTTTGAGTCAGAACGATTGTGGAAGACGCGTTTTGAGTGTAGATGGTCATGATGTGTTTTGTGGTGGAGCAGTGATGGTGGGTGAGGACTGTGACGATGTCGAAACAAATGAGTGTCATTCCGGTAGTTATCGAAAGCTTGACGTTGAGATGCCAGGAACACCCTCACGTGATGGTGGGCCGCTAGGTGTTTTTTTGGTTGCTGTACATCAGACTAGACCCTACTCATCGCTACTTGCAGTTTTTTACATCTGGCCAACGACAGCAATCTGGATCCCCGTTAAGGACAGCTCCCACACTGCCATTCCTGTTGATCTTACTCCAACACTCCCAACGCCGATATCAACCGCTTCATGTTGCCAATACCCGTTTTCAGAGCTCCTCTTGCTCGCCTCTCGCTCTTCCTCCGCTCCTCCACTGTCATCGCTTTCCTGTCTCGCGTCCCCTCCGGTGGGCGATTCTTCTCGACCTCGTTAACCCCATCTCTAAGCTCACGAGCCCTTGCTCTAAAGGCACAACGAGAATCGTTGAATGCTGTCCAGCAGCAGCGCCGAGGGATGAAAGTGCGGTCATCGGTCAAAAAGTTGTGTGAGGGTTGCAAGGTACGCTGATCACATTTTCCGCCCCATTTTCTCTGGAGAGCTACAAATTATACTATTTACTTTCCGTCTATCTCAATTCCTCTTTTTTTGTGTCCCATTTGGGTTGTAAGGTGAATATTTTGCCTGACCGCCTTGCCTGACCGCCTCACAGTCTGTTCGCCGAAAAGGGAGAGTCTACATCATTTGCAACAAAAACCCTAAGCATAAGCAACGTCAGGGTTAGGCCTGGGGCGATCTCTCTAGGGCCAGGGGAAGGTCATGTCAATTGGCGTTCGAGTCATGTCAATATCTTGACCTTTTTTACATAAGGGGGAACGAGATATATATATCTTGGCAAGAAAGGGATTCGTGGGAAATATTAAATGAAAGTCTGGATCCCATGTAAAAAACGCTAGGTATTCAAATACGAACACATGGATCTCAGCTAGGTATCTGCGTACCTTGTCATTTTCACGCAACCATGTATACATGTACCTATCCCTTCGAAACCCTTAGAGCTTGGCGAGCGTTTTTGAAACATTTGTATGCATGTACCGCCAGACGGTCTTGCCTATGCCAGTATTTATCTGACGAAACAAAGCCGGAAAAACGTAGCCTCCGGATGCCCAATTTCTAGCGAGCGAAAGTCGTGCCTAGGGTGAATCCAGACCCCAGGCACAATCACAGGACATGCAGGCAATCTCGCTATCTCCCAAAAGGCTAAAAGATGGCTTTTGTCTTCATCCCATTTCACGGAAGTGCAAGCCACCGTCTATCGAGCCAAGTATCCACTATCAATGCACCACTGTTTTGGTGGTGTATTTTCTTGTACTACCACTGAACCAGGCACCAGCCTTGGTTAACCAACCTAGTAAGAAGGCTATGGCATATGTGCCAACTTCGTAACGTAATGCTTTTAGAAAACGTAGAATAATAGCCATTGTATCTGTGCCCTAAGTACACATCCTCATGTATTTTCTCCATGAAACTTCACCCATAAGACCAGCACTGGCCGGATTACTGATGATTCACTACCATCCTTGAGAAGCATTTGAAACGCATAGCGGTCACGGAGCATCATCTTTAGACGTCATCCACACGTGTTGCGCACATTACTAGCAGGCACTACAAAAAATAAAAATAAAATAAAAACTATACCTTACTTCCTGCCTTGTTACAGTATCCTACAGCCCATAAGATTGTGTACACCTGGATCAGATAGGGTGCGTGACCACATAAATTGAGTGAATATGTAACTGTCTGTGTTTCCGAAGAATTCTTCGGAAAAGGGCAACCGTTTTCTATGTCATCATTATCATCCCATTAATTTCTTACCTCCGATCACTTACATCTACTTCGTTACTAATTGCCCTACTCCTTGAGTTTACATCTAACTCTAGCACTCCTCAGGCTACATGTATTTACAGGTACATGTACGAAATGAGCAGCACCTTAGAAGATCTCAAGGCTTGGCAATTACCCTACCAAGGAGTTACAGAAGGATACGCGATTCAAGATTGATGTTAGGGACAGTAGGGACCAAACTGACTCATACTATGCGTCGAAAAGTAAGAAGCCTCTGGGAAAGAAGGGAAATTGCTTAGTTCTCCGGAACAGGGCATTCAATTGAGAGTTTCTGAGTATATTGTTAGACGCTCTCAGGATTTGAATCCACGAATCACTTTGCAGCTTATAGTTTTTTCTTTTGGTAGTTCTGAGGTACACTACACCGTGTAACACGCTCTCACTAAGAAAGCGGATAACACTCCTTCGATATACAGGTGTAAAGGCTTTTGGAATAGCTCATTTATTTTGGGTTCTCTCATCGTGGATCGTGGTGCCCTAGAAAAACAAGTTTCACAACTGCAAGCCCAAATTATAATTACACATGCAGTCCTAAGCCTCTAGACTCCTAAGTACCCTTGAGGTATTTATTCGTGATCCATCTTGCATATCAGGTACCAGTCCGTATTTATTGCAAAAAATTTAGTTCCCGTGATCCGGGTCTATACATTATAAATCCATCTTACCGAGGAGGCCGAAACATAATGCTTCAAAAGAGCTACCATAAGCTGAGCTCCGTTTATCGTTCATATTTCGAACGTCAATATTCAATTAAGGGTTTAGTGCTTCAGGAACACATTAAACTCTAATAAAAGACGCATGAGTTCTTTACTATAACGTTTTAAATCTACTAAGTGTAAGGAAGTCATTGTTTGGTCGGCGGTCAAGATCTGGAAGGAATTTAAAGAAATTGTGAGACGTACGAGGGGGGAAGAGATAGAAGAGGATAGAGAACTAGGTTGGGGATTTGGCGAGCTAGAGAGAGAATAAAATTGAACAGGCAGAGAAAGTGGAGAGTAATAAGAGTGTATGACAGAATGTTTTATTGGTTATTAGTTAAAATGGATAGAAAGTGGGGCGGGTTATTGAGTTGTGGTTGTTTTATTGTTTGTGTTTGTTTTGTTTTTGTTGTTTTTGTTTTTGTTTTTAGTTTAGTTTTGGTGCGGCCGCCATAACCTACGGGTTGGATGCGTGAATGATGAATCTATCTATCTATCTATCATTGTTTGGTCTTGAGGTGAAATTTTTGATCACGTACAATCACTCGAATGAGACAAAATCGTTTTATAATTGTAACATATCACTTACTAACCAAAAGAGCTCCCACTCCAGAAGCACAATTTATGAGGCACTTATAAGGTTAGAATGGAAGGGAACTTATCATGCTGGCCTACATGTTCGGAACTAGCTCCTTGGAAAGCGTTGTGATAATGCTGTCGGGTATTTCCCGCTAAACGGTTCGCCATCTCCTCTGACTATTAGATTATTAAGCTATATGGTAGAATCTTTCCTGAAAATGATTGTGTTTTTCGAGAGGTTTGATTTCCTTCTCCCAAAATACGTATGCAACTAAATTCTCACCAGGGTATTTGGCTAGGGTATAACTAGGGGTATTCGTATGCGGCTCTTCTCAACATCACCTCTTCAACCCAGCCACTATATCAAATCCTCATGCGTTCCATCTTCTTCCGGGTTTATTTTTCCACGAAGGCGATAAAGCGCTCGGCGCCGAGTTTAAAACATGTTTGCTCATCAATTCTTAGATAACTCTCCAGGAGACTGATGTAAAGTGGGCTAATAGTTTATTCAACGAGCTCGAGTGTTATCGTTATGGCGGGATATATTACGAGCGCTACGACGTGAGAATTTTCGACTTCTAACTAACGCGGTGAGAATTCAATACTTATGATAAGATGGGGTAAGAAGGAATTGATAATCCTGCGATGAAACATGAGTTGCGAACATACGCACGGGAAGAGATTGAACGGAATAAAAGCGTGGAGGATTTGGTTGGTACCCTTTCTCATTGTTTGCAACCGGGTGCTAAATATTTATGAATAGACCCAAATACGGTATCTAATATCGGTACGTATCGTCTTTTATTTCCGCTATGGTTCACCCTACTCAGCTGCGTATACGCAACAATCTAGATGGGACGGAGAGAATTCGAGACAGTGGAGCGATACACACACTGTTAGTTTCATGCTCAACGGAGCGAATTAGGGCTGCGCATAGGGTAATTGCCTATATCATGTGGATGTAGTTACGTTGTCTTCTTCTAGTGAGCTTGTTTTCAAGTATCCCTTTTTAAAATCACATTATCAATTAAATAGCGCTTTGATCAGCACCGCGTGCGCCATGTTAAGCCACACCAAATCTCTGGGGACCTTCCACCATTAAACCTCTCGTGCATCATAACGTAGCGCATAGGAAGCAACTGTAGAGAGCAGCTAAATCTGACAGAGGAGTTAATGAACATAGAAACCACGCTACGGTAGTATATAAGTATGATCCAGTTTAACGATGGGTGAAAGTCAAGTGAGAGTGTAATTCATAACACTAGATAGGAAATATAACATAGCCCCTTTATATTTTTTCCCTCATGCAATAATAGCAATGTCTATGAACAGCGAGGGTCACGAAATCTCTAGATTATAGAAAGTGGGGGTATTAAAACCCTCATAACATAGGTTTCCTACTTCTTAAACCTAAACTTCAATTCGTCCTCGCTCTCATCCTCGCTCCCGCTTTCGTTTTTCAAAAACATCGTCTTATGTTTCTTCCCGCCCCCAGGCTTGCTTGCTTGGATTGTTGATGCAGCCCTCTTTTTTCCACGAGAAGTGGCATCCATAAGAATAGATTGACTCCCCGCTCCAGAACTTGAAGTTTGGGTTGGGGTTTGGTTTTGTGTTACAGATATTATTGTTCGGCTGCGTCCACTCCGAGAAGGTATATCATCATGATCTAACTCGCTATCGTCTTCGGGAGGGGGCGGCTGTGGCTTTCTCCCCATGGGTGGTTTGGTATCATCGTCATTATCCAACCAGTAACCTATGCATAATCTTAGTGTCTGAAATTTCTAGGAAAGGGGTATAGGGCCTACCGTCGCCAATGCCGAAGTCTTTCCTTCTATGCTCTACCAAATTTACCATGACGGTACTCCTCATAGTTCTCATCCCCCCCCCCCTCCCTTGTCTCCTAAACTTCTTGAAATTCTTCCTCCCATTCCATTTGTCGTCCCATCTAGCTCCTTCGTCGCCGTATTCACCTCGCACTAATTTATTTGTCCTTGGTTTAATTTCCATAACCTCTACAATGGCCAAATTTCTCATTTTCTCAATTTCAAGGCCATCCATTGCCGCCAATTCTTCTTCCTTCGCCACTCTAGCTTCTTCTTCCTCTCTCTCTTTAATTTCTCGAGCTCTTACAATGTAAGGGTCTTCGACTTTCCTCCTTTGTGCCTTCTCCCCCTTGCTCTTAAGGGGTTGCTTTTCTGTCTGGTCTCTATCAGGGGCCTTTGCTACGGATTCTAGTTCCGATTTTGATGTAGGCTTTGGTAGAGATTCTTCAATGTTTTCTCTCTGGCGGATGCGTTCTTCTTGCTCCGCTACCTTACGGCGTTTCACTGCCTGGGCTCCTGGAAGAAGATCCATCACATCGAAACTCTCATTCGCGTAGTCCTCCTCGACCGTAATAGAGCGCTTTTTACTAACGCTATGGGTTGAAAATTCCTGGGGAATGGGTAATCCAGCACCTAATCCTTGTATCTGTGAATATTGTTCTCTGTCGATCTCCATAGATATATTAAATGGTGGGTTGCTCTGCACGGGACTGAGTTTCGCTGAGCTTCGTGTAACTACCTCATCCGTCCAAGCGGTCTGGCTGCGAGGACTGGCTTCAGAGCTAATTTCGGGCACACTGCCCATATAGCTCTGTAATCCCACCATTCGAGTTGTCGATCCTGCTTTTTCTGGAGGCGGTTTGAACTCGGAAGGATCAACCGCAAATGGATCAAACGTCGTCAAGCGGGTTCGGACCTAGTTATAATTTGAAACGGGGTCATTAATTACTAATGCAGACGAAGTAATTCAGTCGAGTACCTACTCTTCCCCGCGTGCGGGCGAATGGTTGTATTGGCTTCGGAGGAACTGCAGTCTCTGCAATCTCTGCGTCACTGGCTATCACTTGCGCGGAATGTGGTAGAAAGGACGCATTTTCCGAAGAATAGGTTGAGTGCGACGGTTCTAATAATTTTTGTCAGGGCTATCAGTTCTGTATTACCGGCCCAGATAGAGGAAATCTAACCTTGGGCAGAAAAGCCACCTTGAAGGGGCACCTGGAGGCTATCCTTATCCAACATCACAATAATATCCAAGAACTCATTTTGCTCAATCATGCGATAGCCCATCCTATAATGGTGTATATTAGCCATACAGTGATCCACAAATGGGATAGGGGGCCGCGGCCAAGATTGGCTTTCAGCGCTTCTATCTCTGCCCTTTCAGCTTTTGCGGAGTTATTCGAGCCATACATCTCTTGTAATTCGGTTGAAAGCCGATTCTCCCATTCCGGGTCCTTCTTGCCACGAAATCTCACCATAACTGCTTTGGAACCTCGTCCTACTTTCTTCACAAAGTTCACTAAATCTTCAGCTGTTGTATACCCAGGTTCCAAATCAAACCTTTCCAATTTCCCATGTGCATTCGTGATAGGCCCTAGGAAATTGTCATATTGAGCCTTTTCACAAAATATAAAAGTATAACCTTCGAACAGAGTTTTCCGTTTTTCATTCGGTCTATACCTCCATGGCTCTCGATCTTCAGGCTCGTTACTATATTCGGGAAGGTAATCCTCGGGGTTTGGCCAGTTCGCGTCGAAGTCTGTTTCGAGAAGGGATCTCACTTCTTCCCCGGTTTTCTCTTTATTTTTTTTCTCAGATTCTTCTCTAAACACTGAGGCAGCTTCAACAATAGCATCGAGATACGAGTTTGTCACGATATACTTGCCGGCAATCAGGGCCTGTAGTCCCAAGGCAGTGTTCCGTTTGGTAGCAACGACGTGGGTGGTCTCGAATACAAATGTTGCGATAGTTTTGATATCTAGGGCTTCAACCTTCCTTTGGTATGGACTCATTACTTTCTTGTCTTTACGTTCTTTTGATGAAAGAGAGACAGAAATAACAACCGGATTCCAGAATAGTCTAAAAATTTTGTTAGTCCGAGATCTTACCAAAGATCGGAACAGGAAGGTTTCAACTAACCTGAAGCCAGGCTCGTATTTCCCCAGATGGAAGAAATGTTCTTCTCCTTTTAATGTTTTCGTCTGGTTCCGTATCTCATCGCCATCAAGTCTAGTTCCATGCTTCGTCTTGTAATCTGTAACGGTAACGATCGAACGTGTATGTAATTTGAGCTTAAGAATATACATTCAGCTAAAACGACCATGCAATATTAAATTAAGGATTCGGAATTACCCCATCACCCTCCATAACTTCCCCAACTTCAATAATCAGATGAACCCTTGATATCGATTTCTGCGATGGCATCGGCAAATTCACTTTTTATTTATTGCGAAAATCAGTAATGCACCCTCCCCACGTTGCAGATACACGGAACATTCATACCTTGGGGCGATGGCACCCTGCCCAGGACATATTTGTTGCCAGGTTTTAGCCATAGTTTCTTGCCACCAAGAACTTCCCCTTCGCATTCAAGAAGCCACATTTTCAAAGGATTATCGAACAGCTTGGTTTTCGCGATGGCGGGAGCTCGCAAGATGCGACAAGTGATGTGCGAGGTTAGGTGTAGACACCACGGGTTTACGCGATCCATACACGACAGGGGTGACTCGGACAAATTACGTCACGTGATCGACAGAACTAATAACTTCAAGTTTTGCTTGAATTCATCCACATCTGATGATCCGCGGTGTTTAGCCCGATCTTCGAGATGTGGTTTCGGAAGTGATCGTCATTTTAGGTTTCCGCGTGTGACGCAGTCCGACGCGTCAGGCATAGCGCTCCCCCCGCAAACAAGTGACGAGTGAGGGGCCTTGCCTGTCTAGCGAACCACTGACCTGCGTCAACAAACAGCTCACGATCACTCCATCTCAACACATAAATTACTTACTCCATCACTCTTTCCTCTATTTGAATTGCAATCTTTCCCAAAGTTTCAATACCAATAACTATGTCCGAAGAAACCCCCACCTCCCCCGACACAACTCCCATCTCTCCCATTAATGAACGCAAGAACTCTCTAGAACAAGGTATAAGAGCTTTAAACTACACTCGACCTACAAAATATGCCTTAATTAACATTGAGCAGCACTCAAAGCTCGCCCAGAAGAGAAGGATCTGAAGGATCGCAATATCCTGCACACCGGAGCTCCCGCTATTCAGCAAGTCCAGCACGGTGCTTGCCCAGCTCAAATTTACTATCCTCTAGTTATATAAGACTAATCTCATAGTCATCTTACAGATCTCGAAACGGCTATGGCCAAAGACGCTCTCAAGAAACACTTGTCAAAGAGACCTGAGAAAGGCGATCTCGTACAGCGTAGGAGCTATTTGTGCCAAGTATCTGCTAGTCCAGGCAAGGTTTGCTGACTTAGTCTTTGAGACTACCAGGCAACATACTTCCTGTAAATACGGGCACGGTCGCCCCAGCTATTGTAGCACACCAGAAAGAATTGGAAAGAAACATGTTAGAAGATAATCTTAAGGTTAGTCTACTAAGCTCCAGGCAGTTACCAATCCACGATTATTAGCCTTTCCTAACACAGTCATAGGAGAAACTTTCCCATCGTCCGGACCCTAAGGAAGTCATCGAACAGGGTATCTTGTTGCGTAAGGATACCTTTGTCGACATATAATTGACAACCATGATGATTTGCTGACAACGGTTGAAATTATAGCTGAGGAGGACCCAACCAAGCCTAAAGAATAAACTGAGAGTTTTTATCCGCTTTGTTTTGTATTCTCAGCTTCTATTCTCTCCGGCTTCTCAGGTGTTACATACATGTTTCTTTGATTCGGCACCAGCCCTAGATCAGGATGGGTCAGAATCAGGATCATTGTTTTTGTCCTTCGGGATTTGGAGTTCTTTGAATGTCGTACGATACAGATAACTACGATACTCGAATTTTGTATTTGGTAGGGTCGAGAGTTGATTAATTAAACGTTAAAACATTACATTTAGTAGCTCAATCGTTAATAGTTTCCTAATTTTTCTCGTGTAACTTTCGACTTTGTTGAGGCTTTGTATTTATGTTTTGTAATTTCCCCGCTTTACAACACTACATATATTTTACCCCGCTGTTCCTTAAAATCAGGGGTGCTAACGACCTTGCCGTAGGCGTAGTATAAAGATCTCCACCACGAGGCCTATATCCCAGTTGACAGCCCTATTCCGCTTGTGACAAAAGAAAACCAAATAAGTTAATGTTAGTACCTTGGTATCGTATTTTCTCGCGAATAACTTAAAAGTCTAGACTGAGCCTACGGGTAAGATTTGCTTCCAGATTGACTGAACAGATTTCGAGGCGCATCTACACCCAGTGAATAGATACTAGGGGCCTGGGAACTAAGAACCTCGCTACCTCGTTCAGTAACACCACCATTTTCTCCTACAGTCTCAGTACGGTTGTTTTTGTTATTTGCGAGAAAACATGGTATAGTCATCCCGTGTTCCGCGGACCTTCTCCATTGAGCTCAACTTTCTAGAAAATCACGGAAGCTACATGGACTTAGCTCCCACTCACCACATCACGGCTAACGACTGACTCATGGATTTCACAAGTACCTAAGACGTTAAGCAAGAATCCCTTGAGACTATTTTCGTACACTCTATCCTTAAGGTCAATCTTGGACCCTCTCAAGAGATGGTGAAAATCGAGCCCTTCTTCGTGGAGCAAGTAAGTCCCCAGCCACCAACCTTATCAAAGTTCTACAACCCTAAACCTAATAACAGTGGATGGACAAATACGAGACCATCGCGACCCATAATATTGCTGAAACATGCTGCGACTCCATCTCTTTGTCTGAGTTATCATCAATATCTCTGGAGACTCAGCATGGAGGTCATTTAGAAAAGGCCTTCGGAAACCTATTTAAGAAACCCCTAAATTACGGACACATTCGCGGCTCTCCCGAACTCCGTGAAAACGTTTCGAAATTATACTCCTTATCCACACTTGGAGCTTTCCAACCCGAAAATGTACTGATAACTCCTGGAGCTATCGCCGCCAATTTTCTTCTGTTTTATACCCTCGTAAGGCCTGGTGACCACGCTGTTTGCATGTACCCAACCTACCAGCAGTTGTACGCTGTTCCCGAATCTCTTGGTGCAGAAGTGGAGCTATGGAAGTTGAAAGAGGAACAGGGATTTGCTCCTAACATAGAGGCATTGGGGAAAATGATTCGACCAACCAATGAAAATGGGACTGGGGGAACCAAATTGATCATCATAAAGTATTCTCTCCCGCTCCGCTACCACATCACACCGATTTGGTCTCTACGTAATATATTTATTGAGCACAACTTAGTAATCCCAACAACCCAACTGGCATCGTCTTGTCTACAGAAAATCTCCATCAAATAGTTAACCTCGCCAAAAATGCTGGAAACATCCCTATTCTTTCGGATGAAGTCTATCGCCCATTATTCCACTCCGCGGATGTATCGACACATCCACCGTCCATTGTTGACATCTATAATTACGGTATCGCAACCGGTTCCATGTCCAAGGCATTTTCACTTGCTGGTCTCCGGGTAGGTTGGATTGCTGCACGACAGCACAGCGTCATAGAGTCATGTGCAACAGCACGGGATTACAACACCATTTCTGTCTCACAGCTTGACGACGAAATGGCTGCGTATGCACTCTCCCCAGCTGTGGCTGAGAAGATTCTCGAGCGAAATGTGAAGTTGTGCAATACTAATTTAAGCATCCTCGACAATTTCATAACTCACGAAGTTACTGCGGTGGGTCAGGGAAGATGGAAAGCTTCATACATCAAACCGACAGCGGGGACGACAGCTTTTGTCAAGTTCATGGGGAAGGACGGAAGGCCTATTGATGGCGGGAGATTTTGCGAGTTACTCATGGAGAAGAAAGGAGTTATGTTTCTACCTGGTGGTGTCTGTTTCGGACATGGGAAGGAATTTGAGGGATACTTCCGAATTGGATACGCCTGTAGCACGAGGGTACTAGAGGATGGGCTGAAGCAACTGAGTGATTTTTTAAGGGAGGAATATTGCTTTTAAATGTAAGATTAAAGATACGGCTGATTTATGCTTTCAAGATAATGGCTACAAGGCATTCCAATTAAAGCAGGAAATACTAGATCATACGCACCCTACGATGCATCAGAAGCGGGTGCAGGCTATCTGATAGAATCCCCTGACCCTTTTTAAAAAACTAAATATTGATTTAGCCACCTATCCAAATAATCATATAGAACCAACAAGTAATCAAATATTGCCTGAGTTTTGATCCAGATTTCAGCCCTACACTTCCCCTATCCAAGAGCCCGTTTATCGACGTTTTCCAAGCTACCTACCGAAGTCCGATCTGCAGTTTCCCATATTTCGGCCAACCAACCACCGCCACCACCACATTAAAAAATATTTTACTGCAAGAAGGGAAAAGAAAATAGAGAGTAGGAGAACTGGTTAGATGAAACTTAACTATCAACTTCAATTTTTTTAGGGGTGCCTGGCTGCTGCAGTTTGGGGCATTTTGGATGCCAGTATCTTAGGGCTGGGGTTAGGGATGCGCGCTTGCTTAGAGGTATCGATGAAAGTGGAGCTTAAAACTTGTGGCATATTATTGATCTTGCCTATTACTAGGCCTCTCTACTTTTTTCTCCATTAATGAGACAGTATATCAAACCCTGGATTTTGCGTTTTCTGGATTTCTCACTTTTGCGCTTTCAGTACTTCAAACTGACCAACCTGCATGTCACGCACCAAGATACCTAAACAATCATAAATCCGCAAACTAGGCAAAGAGAATGGTGAATTCAATTTGATACTATCGGGATAGTTACAATTCCATGCAGTTATAATAAACAAATAAAACGTCATTGCTTGTAACCCTAACCCAATGGCCCATGCCCACTTCGCCCCCAAATGCCACCATACTACAACAGCCAAGCACCCCTAAAAACAATTGAAGTTGATAGTTAAGTTTTATCTAACTAGTTCTACTATCCTCTATTCTATTTTCCCTTTTTGCAGTTAAATATTTTTTTTGTGTGGTGGTTGGTCGGCCGAAATATGGGAAACTGCAGATCAGACTTTGCTAAGTACAAGCCGCCATATTCAACAAATACACTTTATTTACTAAATATCTTCCCAGTAATCGAGTCTAAGTTGCCTAACCAGTCTCTACTAAACTTGGTAACTTCCAGAGACATATTGCTGTTGAGTATTATCGCCTCTGGCTGCAATGTGCATCACTTTACTGAAGCTTAAGGCAATTGCCGCTTCGAGTGATGGCATATGATTATCTTTACCATCTCACGAAACTAGAAGCTAGAATAAGGGCCCATGTGGACATAGCTCTTATTTGTTTGTCTATATGCTTATCAGTAATATAGTCTCGTCACCGGGTTTAACTTGTTAGCAACGCGCCCCCGACTCAATGTGGGAGAAATACGAAGCTTTCTGAGATAATCAAAAAACACGATACAGTTACAGAATATTATGTAGTGTTAAATATGCTATTGAAGGTGAAGAAGAGAAGCAATTAACATCGGAAAATCGCGTCTCTGAACATGTAAGGGTTAAAAGCTCAAGCAAAGATAAAAAACGTTATACCATACCGTATGTCAACACCCTCGGAAAAAAAGAATCCCTCCGGTTTAATAAACTCCAAGTGAAGTAAAGAAAAACAAATATAGGAGAGAGGAGTGAAATAAAACTGAAAAGACGATACACCCGTCGCTGCCATCGAAAATTACAAATAAAACACAACTATACTCTATCACAGTAACGTAGTGCTCAGCCTCCTCTTCTACTGATCAAACAGTAAACAAGTACCTACACCATCGAACAATCCTCCCTTCCCTAAGGTCTACAATTTATTTCCAGCATGACCCAAAATTACGAACGCGGCATCTTAACCTCTTCCCAAGATTCATTTGATGCCATATTGTGTTTAGGTTTGCCAGGGCTATCCTTTGCATTTTTCTTGGCATCAGCCTCCTTCGCCTTGCCCTTCTTGTCTTTCTTGTCACTTTCTTTCTTAGCTGCATCGGCGACAAGCTGCTCGAAGACGCCCTCAGGAAACTCCTCGTCTGGATCACGCACAGCCTATAGAGGGGTTGTCAGCAAGAATTTTTGAACATAATTAATAGTGATATCGGATAGGAAACTTCATACGTTCTTAAATATAGTTCCAATCATGATTAAAGCGTGTGCTCTCTCAATCCTCTTGCTCAAATGCACGGCTTTGTCATTCAAGACTTTATCGCAGACATCCCTCAGGACACTCTGGATCTCAGACTTGCTCCCTCTCCAAGCGGCTGCTAAAATTTTGCCAGTGACCTTTCGCTCGTACTCAGCTTTCTTTTCGTCCGTCCATTCATCTCCTCCTTTCTCCTCCAGTTTTGCCATTTCCTCCATTGTCATTTGAGCATCGATTGCTGTAGAGATCGTTCCCCATGTATCCTTAACAATGTTACCCTTATCCTTTAATCTACTAAAAAATCCGCTAATGCCCAGGAACTTTTGGGATTTAATAAAGGATGCGCCTTTCGTTATATAGGTGTACCCAATGGCTGTTTGGTAGGTTAAATCGTGTTATAATAGGAGTGGGAAAACGTCTCGTAGGATACTCACCATGGAGAATTTCAATCCCAAAACTCTCCATCTTCAGGTTCTCTACTTCAAATTTAGTTTTCTCGTTGAAAGAACGCGTCACCTCTACGCCTTTATCCGTCTCCGTCCAGACAGAAATGCGATCGATCAGCTTTCTGGTCAACACATCAACTCTTTTTTGCCTAGTCTCCCTTTGCTCTTCCTGCAACGCTAAAAAAGCATCTCGCTGTTTCTTAGTCATTCTGGCCTTCCTTTCCTTCTTTTTCAACTCGTCCTCCGTTGGATCGTCGGCAGTTATTCGGTCTTCCTCAGATTTACCCGCCGGCATTGGTCCAGCCGTAATTCTCTTTGGGCGTGGTGTACTGGATCTAGAAGCGGTAGGGCTAGCTTTTACGGGTGGTACTGGTAGCTCGGAACTAGGAACAGAGTTTGCGTGAGAGATCACTGATTCCCCGTTCTCTGAGGCAAAAGGTGCGCTTCCGGGAAGCGATGAGGAGGAAGCACCTGCAGACTTCTCACCAGGGATGTTCAGGGAAGCAGATTCAATTGTGGTCTTCTCGTTGTCATCGCTCGTAGCGTCTTCTTCCATCTCCTTCATGGTAATTTCCATGGTTCGAGTGAGGTCTTTCATCAACGAGAGTTCGCCAATCCTTTAAATACATGTCACGGTTAGCTAGGGGGCTACAGATACAAAAGGTCGGATCTTTAGATCCAAAGAAGGAGGAATACCAGTCATCAAACGCATCGCCACCAAATATCATGCTGAAGAACTCGGATGGGTCCTCTAGAAGATACTACCATCAGTAAAAATGTCCCGAAAAGAGACAAAATTTAGCACTCGAAAGCTCCCTACCAAATCCGCTATCTGGAACAGCTCTCTCCTTCCCGTACTTGTCATATTGTTTCCTAAGTTCTTCACTACTTAGAACTTGATATGCTTCGCTGATCTACAAGGTGAGCAGAGAAATCTCAGTCAGCCCAAATGTTTCTTCACAGGGAATCGAAATCAAGATAGAAACCCCAAACACAACGGAAAACTCACCGCCTGAAACTTTGCAGGCGCTGTCGGATCGTCAAGGTTTTTATCTGGATGCAATTTTATCGCGAGTTTCCGGTAGGCTTTCTTGATCTCCAGTTCTGAGGCCGTGGGTGTCACTTCAAGAGTGTCGTAGTACTCGGTCTCTTTCACCATGATGGTAGAGTGGCTTTTTTCGGCAAAGTACGAATATGAAGATTTCCAGGCGTGATTTGGCTTTAGAGGATGGATGGTGAGTGGAAGAGAGGGAACAAGCGTAGATAAACTCTTCAGAGGCAAACGAAGCGGTGGAGGTGGGGCTGTGGCTGGTTAGTGACGTTGCCCCAATCATGAGCAATAATATCATGCCTGGTGACTCAGCACCCAATACTCTCAACACGGGACATCCCGTTATGGTTTACGATAGGCACCAATGACCCTGTCACATTCACGGTATGTACATGTAGAGTATCTATTAAATCACCGATCAACCACATATATCTTAATACCCGCCTATGTAGTTGGTGCATGCTATTGATCATTCGTTAAAATACATATAATAAACCATCCCTTGGTTTTGGCCCTAAAAATGAAAACCAAAAAAAACCCCATAATATGCAAAATACAAATAGCCCTCTTCAAACCCCAAAAATCATTTTCCTATGTATTCACCAATTCATGGGCTACTGAGAAATTTTCAACAAAACGGGTAGCTGCCTTTCCAAGGCCTTCAAAATGTCCCACCCCTTGCCATCCGAATAAAGCACTGCTCGTACGCTTCGTGAATCTCTGGGACCACGTAACCGTACTCTTTGAGTTTATTCGCAAGCTTTGAAGTATCGAGCATGCAGTTAGATCTCCCCGCTTTAATGACTTTACTCTGCTCTTCAATCGTGAAATTCTTCCACTCAAGATCTGGGCGAACATGTTTTTTAAAGAGGCTCAGTACTTCGTTGTGAGAGACGGCGCCAGGATTAGTCTAAAGTGGTAGGAAATATTAGCAGCCCATAAAGTATATATATGGGGAGCAAACTAACAAAGTTGTAGATACCCAGCTCTGAATTTTCCGCCAAGATTATTGATGCTGGAAGAAGATCGTAAAGGATAGTATTCGACTAACGAGGCTCAAGGTAAGACTTATTTCCTTAAGGATAAATTTAAAATCGGCAGCCGGTACTCACATTAGGGATATCAACAACTCTGTCATACTGAGAAATCTTGGTAACAAAATTCCGTGGGTGTAAATCATCCGAAACCGGCATGCGAAGCCTCAAAATCAGGACATTTGGGTAAGTCTTCATAATCTGCATCCTCAAACCCACATATTAGTATGGTAGCTCATCGGCGCTGAGCCTGGAAAATTCACCTCTTCAACCCTTGACTTTGTTGCTGAATAGAAAGATCCTGCAAAATTTGCTTCCTCTTCTTCATTGAACCCCTTTCCACCAATCCTATGCTTCTCATCGTATTCGTAAATGCACCCTGTGGCAAAAACAGTGCAATGAATCCCCCTCAGGAAACAACAGTCTGTAAGGTTCAGGGAACCAATAACATTAGAGCGAATGGTAGCTTCCTTATTATCCTCGCACCAATCGACATTGGGTCTTCCGGTGCAACCAGCAGCGTTTAGTACATGCGTTGGCCTGAGCTCATCCAAAGTCCTAGGGGCTGATTAGTCCTGAATTTTTAATATCTGTAGATTTCCTTTCATGGAGGATTACTTCAAAACAGCTTCACGGTCTTCCATACGAACTATGGTTGCCAGGACATCCTTGCCTTGATCCTCGAGAATCGACTTTAGGTGCCCAGCAACCCAACCGTTACCTAGAAGCCATTCATGTCAATCCCGATCTTCACGGGCTATGGTCGGGAGGATACATACCACCCCAAATCAAGAATTTTTTTCTGGGTAAAAGCAAAACCATTTTCACAAGGAAAGTTGCTTAAGTTATGCAGGAGAATTGGGCTTCAATACTCGAGATCTCCAATCACAATATTGAATGGTTCAAGGAGAAGAAAACCAGGAGGGCCTTTAATATAATTTGCGGAGAAGCGTGAGAAGCAAAAAGACTAAAAGTGTTCGCGTAGAGTAACCGTGTCCTAAGTGTCTGTTTGGGCGGTCCGGCCCGTCCAACCTTTCAAAGCAATTCCTCGAGTTAGTAGAGCTGCTTTAGTAGTTGCAGGACTCGGCATTAGATAGAAAGTAGCAGGGGTTTAAACCCCGCCCTCACCGTTCCCGGAAGTCATGCATTATCATCCTAGATGCATTTGAAATCAGCCCAGGTCCCGATTATTTACCTAGCGAGGTTAATTGTCTAATGTTTCGTTTACTCATTTCTTTGTTTGCCCTTCGTTATTGCTATGTGAGAAATGCCCTATTTAAGGGGAGGCCTACTTTCGGGCTGACTTATCACGTGACAATCCTTTCCTATACTGGGTGTTGACGGATTGGGTGTTTGATGAAAGAACTACATCAAATACCCCGGGTTTAACGAATGAACGTCTGATTGCGAGACTACTCGTGCTGCCGAAAAGTCTTTCGGGTCACGTGATGAATAACATGCAGTTAAATACCTATAGTTTCGGGCGATACCCCCGGGGGGATCCCACGGAACCGAGAAGGATACAAATTTCTGATCAATGGAAATGACCTTCAGCCTCGTTTATAGGTACCACCACCTCCTGTTTGCGCGAGATCCCCTCGGGGGTATCACTCGAAAATATACGATAGAAGCTATCCTGCACGCGACCTGAAGGTTTTTCGGCAGCACGAGTACATGTACCCACCCTGTACAGCAAATATATGATACATGTACCTTCATCTCAAGTCCAAGACATCGGTGCGCGAGGCTTGTAGAAACTCACAAAAAGAGCCTTCGGATTGCCTTACCCAAAACTAGGGATGCAAAAATACGGCAAAATATTTAAATTTATCGTATGGTAACGTATTAGCTTAAATACCGTAAATTATGTACCGCAAAGTTCATTTGCTACTAGACTCAGTGAAATATAGCACTAGCTAGGTAATGCAGCAGCCACACTGAACTCACATCATGAACATCATCACAATTGGCCTCTCAGAAGGAGTATTGGCATATGAGGTTCAGGCTTAGTTAAGTGTTTAAATCAAAGAGGGTGTGCTCATCTTTAGCTCCATACCGTATTATTGTAATTTACCGTAATTTACAGGTACGATACAGTATGGTAAACTTATGTATGTAAACTTACTGGTTGCATCCCTGCCCAAAACATTGTCGTATGTAAGTGAACCTATTACATTAAAATCTCTGCTATACCGAATAGATTTCGGTAGATTACACACGTTCGTTGCATGGAGCGAGGTACATACATATATATTTATATCATCCAAGCCACAGGTTCCGATAACTACATGTATACATGCCAACAGGTACTCATGTGATATAAGTTTATACGATATTACATGTACTCATGTCACCAGAATTAATGTTGATCACGGGCTGACTAATGGGCGGGGATTCGGATTTGATTGGCCAAATTCGTGACATGGCTGACAATAATACTGGCGACATGAGTAGAATCACGGACAATCACTCCTTCCAATCTCATCTCGACTAGAAATTCTTCGACGGAAATGGAAAGGAAACCCATTAAGATCTAGAGGTTCAGCGTTACGTTACGTCGCATGCGTTGCAGGACTCGCCTATCAGCCAACTTTCATATCAATATAACGGTGATCGCCGTGGAAAAGGCCATGTGCATATACCTCGGCCAGTGAGCGCCTGATCCATCTGTATCTAGAGCGATAGAGTTATATTGTCGTGAGATGACGCACAATGCAGCTCTTCCCCGCTTTCCAAACTTATAAGGCACAGGTCCTTATCCTCACCCGCGGCTCGAATCGCACATTGCCCCCCCGTATCTACCAACCAATATAGTTCACTCTATAGATCTTTGACTTCCAAACCATCAACTATGTCCCTCCCGCTTTTCAAAGAACTCAAGGCTCCCAATGGCAAGAAGATTCATCAGCCACTAGGTACTTCCTTCTCAGTCAAATTTCCATCAACCGCTTACCTAAATCTGGTTAGGCCTCTTCATCAACAATGAATTCGTCAAATCCAAGTCTGGCGAGACTCTCACAACCATTAGCCCAACGTACTTTTACATCATCTTCTATTAAGGATAGCTTTATGCTGATTAATTACAGTGATGAATCTGAGATCACTAGTGTGTATGCCGCAGACACTGCGGATGTAGACATTGCTGTGAAAGCTGCCCGTGCTGCCTTTTTGGACTCTGCGTGGAGTGATATCATACCATCGACTCGCGGACAGCTCCTTTATAACCTTGCGGAACTGATCGATAAACATAGCGAAGAGTTGGCTACGCTTGAGACTTGGGATATGGGAAAACCATACTCTGCTGCTAAAGGAGAAGATGTGGCTGAATCTGCCAGTGTCTTCAGGTAAGCCCCAGTTCAAGGGTTTTTAAACCGGGCACAGGTTTCTAATCGCTGATTTGGCCGGGTAGATATTACGGTGGCTGGGCTGATAAGATTGAAGGCCGTACTATCGATGTTGGTCCTTCTAAATTAGCATATACTCTACATCAGCCCATCGGGGTTTGGTATGCACAATTTTTTTCATATCCCCTTCCTAAAATTCGAGTGCTAACACATGAACGTGATAAACCAGTGGACAAAGTGAGTATTCCAGCTATTCAAGGGCGATGTTGGCACCTTGGCTAACCAAAAAGTCATTCCCTGGAACTATCCATTGATGGTAAATGATCCCTTTATGGCTCGTCCCCAATGCCATGTGGTTAAGATACTTCTATTCAACTCTATCTCCCATTTTTCAGATATTGTGCCGACATATTTTCTAGATGGCAGCCTGGAAACTAGGCCCAGCACTCGCATGCGGCAATACAGTTATCTTAAAATCTGCCGAGCAAACCCCGCTCTCGGCCCTTTACCTTGCACAGCTCATTAAAGAGGCCGGCTTCCCCCCAGGCGTCGTCAACATTCTCTCCGGGTATGGTAGGACAGCTGGCGCAGCGATCGCCAGCCATGATGGTATCGACAAGATTGCGTTTACCGGGTCGACAGCTACCGCAAGACATATTATGAAGGCCGCCAGCTCGAATTTAAAGAATATGTTAGTTTTTCCATTTTATAAACTCTAGTTCCCTAACGAACGGTCAGAGCAGTAAGGAGAGAAGGTTATGGCGAGAATCTATACCTGCCTCAAGTAATTTAGTTTAGATTTGCCAGAAGTCCACTTTATACCCCTCATCCTTTATTTCACATTGCACTAATCTATATCTAAAATAAACCATAACTTATAAAATATCTTCTCGAATTTGAACTAACGGTAGTGTTACGTTAGCACTTTAGAGACTGGCGGAAAGAGCCCTTTAATTGTATTCGAAGATGCAGACCTAGAACAAACTATTAAATGGGCACATCTAGGCATTATGAGTAATATGGGCCAAATTTGTACTGCTACCTCTAGAATACTCGTGCAAGAGAGTATTTACGACAAGGTGAAAACCTTCTCTGGCATATGAAAATAGCTTGGTTCCTAATTAACACTTAACTATGACTTTAGTTTATCGAAGCGTTTAAACAACAAACCAAAAAGGTCTCTGTAATTGGAGACCCGTTTGCCGAAGACACTTTCCAAGGCCCGCAAGTCACTAGACAACAGTACGAACGCATTCTGTCTTATATCGAAGTCGGGAAGTCAGAGGGCGCTACCCTCATCCATGGAGGGACAGCCCACGGAGAAAAGGGATATTTCATCACCCCGACAATTTTCGCCGACGTGAAAGATCACTACAAAATCAATCAGGAAGAGGTATTTGGGCCTTTTGTCGTGATCGACAAATTCAAGGTTCAGGAGGAAGCTGTTACGAGAGCAAACTGTACCTCGTATGGTTTAGGAGCGGCGATTTTTACGAAAGATATCACGAGAGCGCTCAAGCTCGCCGCAAAGCTTGAGAGTGGGATGGTTTGGATCAATAGGTAATTATATATCAAGACACGCGGTATTCGCGGAACGCTAACTAGTTTTATAATATATGTAGTTCTAATGACAGCCACTATGCCATACCATTTGGGTATATCCTTTTTCTCTTAAATCTTGTGTTTCCTCTTCTCCTACCTATCAGGGCATACCCGTCGAAATACTTCCTTATTATTGGACGGATGACTGGCGTCTTCCAATAACTCGGTTTTGCGTTTCAGCCACCGCCGCGGGGTGACCGATTGGGTTATGCTTGAGATTCGTTCGGGTCGATGATCATGCATTTTCGTCCCCACGCAAAGGGACAAAAAACAAAAGACGGGGACTGCGCGCCTGCCCAGCGGATACTCCCGCGCCGCTTTTTGTTGCGCCATCCGCACCGTAAACGGCAGATTGTCAAATTCTGGGGTTGCTGAACTTACGCCTGCCTGTATCAGCACTTTATTTGAATCATCATGTCGCACCGCGTTTCTGTAAGCGAATCAGGCTGACCGTAACGTTGGAATAATGTCACAGAGGAGTTAAGCATTCCGGTATCGGTAGAGAGCTCGGGCAGTATGCTCTATCGGCATACACAAACGCCAAAGCGGTGCATGGTGAGTTGTAAAATATTCAGGCCTGATTCTGACACTTTCCCCTCTTCAATTTCCGATAGAGGTTCTCCGCGGCGGCTTTCCTTTGCTGATCGACGACAGTGAATCTGGGAACCGTGCTTTAGGGAAAAAACCATTTGGTCCATTCGGCATGACACAGACTTTGTTGCAGCTCGCTTTCTAGCACCATGTTCCGTTAGGCACGTGGGGGTCATAACAGCGGAAAATTTGGGGGTTTTCGCGAATACATGTAGTTTCATTTGTTTCTCACGTCTCTTACGTGCAATAGCAGCTTTTACATAAAGCAAAGCCCGAAAGCTTTATTTCTTTTTCTTTTTCCCATCTCGTATTTCTCTACGGCCAACTGCGGGAAGAGCGTATGCGGCGGGTAAAATATTAATTTACAAGGCACTATTAACGTTTGCTTACGTTATCGGTAGACTAGGTGGTGTTGGTGTTATCGTACCAAAATCCAGCGACGTGAGCACAGAGGAATGCGTGGGCGTGAATTGAAGAGATCGATATCCAGTTGAGATGCCTTTAGTAGTTCTAGATTTCCTCCGAGTACATAATTCCGGAGAGCTCTAGCAGTTCTTCGCGCATAAAATAGTACTGGTTCTCGGAGAAGAAGCAGGCTCCTCCTTTTCAGTACAGGTGCTGGTCGCTATGATCTCATTCATGCCTTACTGGTAGTGTTGACAACAGGCGTGGTGGGATGTGCTGGACTATCTAACCAGCCGTGTACGGTGCCACAAAGACCTGCTTAGACGGTTATATGCTAGGGCCAAATGACGAAAATCTGATCACTGAACGGGGGGAAAGTTTTATGTGAACGGGTATTTAGATCCCGCATCACACATTACGGAATTCTCATCGACAATGTAAAGGTGGTAGCTGTAAACTAGAGCTAGTTTGTCGCGTGTTTAGGTTTCGGGGTTTCTCTTTTGCTGTATGATCAATAACGCAGACGGCATGGGATGGGGGTGGTCGTTATGGCAACAAGAAAAAGTAATGCACTTTACCCCGCGTGTTCGTTCTGTCTGCCGATTTCGAATCTATGATATGAGATTCGAGCACAGTGCACATGGCGTCTTGCTTTTCTGCTGTCTTTTCTGCTGTCTTTTATTTACTTTTTATTTTGCTGCCTACTTTATTTGGCTTACTGCTTTAACTTAGCACCGCTTCTTCTTTCCTATTTCTATGCTTTGGTTGGTTCTGGGGGTAGCAGCTGGTAGTCTTACCCCGGAAGTATTGCTAGAATCGTAGCATGTGGGGACCTTTGGGGGCTTTGACGGTGAGAGAGCTTAGCTGGCCCAAGGCCTTTACGCGTTGGAGTGGCCGCTTCCTTTGTTTTTCCCTATGGAGATACATATCCATGATCCTTGAAGCTGCTCTCATGGAGTGTTTTCCACCAGACGGATATGCAGTCTCAAGCACGACACAACATCATCCACTTTGCAAATTTAAACATTTAATCACACAACTGATTCCAGTAGTCACTGCCAATACGGCTTATTGCAATCGTCCGAGGAGGATCAAACTAAAAATGAAAAAAACGAGACACCAAAAGAAAGAAAAACGTGATACACAGCTTAGGCACCCCATCATCCCAACCATATTCACAATAACTACTAGCAGCTTCAAAAAGTATCGAGCGAGCAGAAACCCTAACCCATATTGGAAACTCCGATTCCGAGCTGGTATTAATCCTCTTTTTTATGTATAAATTTTTCAAATATGCCAGATAGACTCAATTTAAAAAGCCCCTATGTGTTATTTGACAAGACTAACATGCAATAGTTAATATTAATTCTAAATTCAGGCTCTAGCTCGGAGATTCCCATGTGGGTTAGGGTTTTGGTTCGCTTGATACTTTTTGAAGCTATTAGTATGCCCTGTTTCGCTCCCTTGCTAACAAACGCCAGTTTACAATCCCAGCCGTGCGGCAGCGCGTCATGCGAGGCAAATCAACCTTAAACTTGCCTTGCCTGCACTCAACTAATCTTCTTTAAGCCCTCAGCACGCGAATGCGAGCACGAGTTCAGGCACGCGCGGTCCGTCGTCCAACAGCTTTACCGGATCCTTGAACCTTATGATAAGCCACAGGAAGGACGGGTATTATGCTTACTTCTCTTCCTCCTCGGGGGAGATAGCGGCGGTAGTGATATAGTTTGATCATAACCTGCATTCAGGCACGAGATATTGTGGAGCTGAAAGCTTGAGGGTAGGTTGTGGAAGCGAAGTCGAATGCAATAGCAGAAGTATTAACCTATACGTCGTGGAAAGCTGACTCGTGCAATATAATCTCGCTGCACTGGAAGTGGGTTTCTCCGAGGATTTGTCTCCTTACGTGTTGGTCCAAATAGATCTCTCAAGACGTGGTTAGTAAATATGGACTATGTATATAGCTGAGACCACGTATATTTCGTTTTCCTGTAGGCAATCATCACAATTTTCAATGAATGTGAAAGCAACATTTTACAAGTTTTATTTTGATAATATTGTAGATACTATCGTGTGGAGGTAGCGTGTACGATCATGATCTTGGTCGTGATATTGCGATCCGTCAGTTCATACGTGTTAGCTCTCCAACTTATCGGAGTCAAGAGAATCTCGATATTTTCTTTCCGCTCTCCCGCGGGCACGCTCTCATCTAATCTCGGCATTTTTATAGCCACGTTCTAATTCCAAGGGTTCAGGGTCGGGGAAAACGTATCCGTAATCTTTTCACCGTTATTTCCACAGTTCAGGCAGTTAAAGGGCTTATTCCGGTGACCCCATTTTGGGCATTTTGTTAATTTTCGGCCCGAGGAACCGAAGTGCCAGAATAAGCGTGGCCTTTTTGCGTCACTTTGCCACAACGCGGGGTTACCTTTTTCCTTTGCAGCTCTCCGACGTTTCGTGTCAACTACCACCGGAAGATTTGAACGAGCCTTTTAGATTATTTGTTTACAAGCACACGCGCATACTGTGTGCAATTTTTGCCTGTAAGAGATTCTACGCTAAAAAAAAAAGAAATTTCTTGCTCTCAAGGATTTTTTATAAATTAGTGGATCTTCCGAGTTATCGGGGTGATAAAATTATCACACCAGGCCCTAAAAGCAAGAAACAGAACAAATCATAAATCCAACATGTCGGAAATTGAGACATATAGAATCGAAGAGGTAAGTAGCATGGCCAATCCACATTCAGCCCTCGTTTACAAACTGTTGGGGTGAGAGGAAATAAGCTCTAATAATAATAATTGAGGGAATCACGTTAGCCCTATCTTCGAACTAAATGCTCATTAGGGGAAGGCCCATACTATGAAGAAAACACTGGCGAGCTACGCTTTGTCGACATTATCAAGAAGGAAATACACTCTGTTAATCTGGCCAAAGGGCCAAGTTCACACAAGATGACAAAGTTGGAATATTCAGTTGGGTATGTGCGGAAGCTGAAATCAATTCTCAACGTATCGGTGGAAACGTGGATCGGGCAAATGAGGTTCGCTAATGGTTGTTGTGGGGCCTTCTCACAGTATAACGGCGGATATCGAAGGCTATGAGGGGGAATATGTTGTTGCTGCCAAACTGGGATTTGCTATCTTCAACAAGTTAACTGGCCAGCTGCGATATATCAAGAAAGTTTATGATGATCCCACGACTGCTGAAAGGTCGGTTCCAAACCCGCAACGCTCGAAGCGAGATTGTTTGTTCTACTTTATTGTTTATGAATAGTGGGCTGATTTGAATTTGGCGATGGCTGACGCTATAGAATGAGGTTCGAATCTCCGGTCGTTTGGCGTATAACGGTCTTGCTAAAATCAATGGAAATTGCTGCACGTGAGTAGGTTCAACGACGGAAATGTTGATTCAAAAGGTCGTTTCTGGGCAGGGACCATGTATGAGTGAGTAATAAGACAATCTCACAAATGTTTTGTTTCCGTTTGTTTTTTGCCTTACCGAATTTGACTGACTCCTCCGAACCTGTCGCTTAGTTTCCACTCTGGAGAACCACAACCAGAAGGTAGTCCGCAGTTCATCTCATTCCTTTCCAATAACTGCCGGACGGCATGGTGATCGAGTCCAAATAATAGGGTGTCTATTTCGCCTGGATCCTGATTTGACGTTACACCGAATGATTGAGAATGTCTGTATCCCCAACGGCATGGGTTGTAAGATCACCTAATTATACACCAGTGCAAAGAGCGACACTAAGCAAATGGCAGGGAGTCCTGACGATCAAACATTCTACTTTACGGATTCGCCGTCGAAAAGCATTGTTGCTTACGACTTCGATGTCGAGACAGGGAACATATCCAACAAACGTACTTTCTTTACACTGGACGATGGAGATGCGGTCCCGGATGGCTGTACAATCGATTCAGAAGGCTACCTTTGGGTAGCTATACACGAGGGCAGCCGGGTTATACGCGTTTCTCCAGAAGGCAAACAAGTTGCCGAGGTTACGATGGATGCTTGGAAGATAACCTGTCCGGTTTTCGGAGGACCCAACAATGATACTCTCTACATAACATCGGCTGGCGTGGGCGCTGACGACCCGAAGCCCGAAGGTTGTAAAGATAATGGAGCTGTGTTTCGCTTCAAAACATCCACGACGGGATTGCTGGCAAACAAATTTATCCTGTCCACGAAGTTGTGAGTAGGTGTGTCACTAGTATACTAAATATGTTTCCTGAGCCTACGCTAGCGATGGTGCTTTAGTTTTTCGTAACATGAGATGTATCATACGAAATAGAAATACTTATGTAGAACAAAACCAAAACCGTGGAGGTGATTTTGTGGATAGGGGGTTGAATGAGGAGAGGTTGGCTGTTGGTGGTCGATCGGAACGACTTACTACTTTTAACCAATGTGTGTTCATGCGCGTGCCAGCAACCTCCGAGCGTCCTGCCCTTCCACGGGCCAATTGGTACCCAGTGCTATATTTCCGATTCCCGACAACACTACATACATACTACCGTCTTGATCAAGTTTCTGTGCGCCCAACACTGATTCACCGAAAAAAGAAGTAGTTGGAAAGAAGCTCTTTCAACAGCAATAGATGTAAGCAGGACGGGTACGCAACTCATTTCGGATAAAGGCTGCTGAGCCCTCATTCTGATCTGCGTTGAAATTAGGCAAACCGACCTTTCCGATCTTCCAGAAACGGCTCTCCGGAACTTGTTGTCTTCGTGACTTTCCAGAAGCGTGTGCGATGCGCTTCTACAGCAAAACAGCTTTCAGTTCACCGCTGGGAGCTTTGGTATCTTTTACATACAAATGATACTCTTTTCCCTCTGCTACCTGAATACGCTATGACTGTTATGCAACTATGATGTTTTTTTAGTGACCCACAATCACCGTACCCAGCCCAACGGATCATCGTCCGAGATACAGGCCTGTGGAAAGACTGAAAGTTCGGGACGCTTGTGAGGTTCAGTGCTAGGTTTAGGCTCATGTCCTGTTTCCTTGTTTTGGGGCTCGTGGGGGCTCAGAATGATTCCGTTTCTGGGAATTTTCAATTCTAATCCCCCATTCAAGACATGGATTCGCTCAGACCTCTTGGTGTGGTGGGTTTAATCTATCCGTGGTTTTGGTTTCCCGCTACGAGCAGGGGTTCGTAACCTATTACGATGACAGCGGGAACAATGGGCTGGCCTGAGCAACCTGGTCGGAGATTTTGTCGGTTTCTCTCTAGGTTCAACTGGCGTAGGAATATCTCATCTGAGGGATCTTTTCGACAGAAGTGATCAGATACATCACACAGTCGTCATCATACAAATGTAAGATAGCTTTATCTCATGTATGATGTGTATGATTGACCTACTAACGGATGGATGGATAGTGGATGGATGTGGTGGATGTTGTGATTTTTCCTCTGCATGCTGCAGGGTAATAAGCGAGGTGCCGTATGGCCATTCTAGCCATTCAGCGCGCTGAACTTGATATCATGTGAGCTGCTTTACATGCATGCAGAGTCGACAGCGGTAACTTATTCTTTGCAGGTGACTTCGCTGGTCGCGCGAGGGCTCGACACGAGGCGTGGCTTCTCCACATAACCACCAACGTTCCGGCAGAAACAACGGTACCAACCACAACAAAACAAAGAACACCACCAGCATCGTCATCGTCATCGCTATTATCGTAACTATCAGCATCTCATCTAAAATTATCTTGAAAATAACCAGACAGGGTACTAGATGGGTTGCCCCTTCAAATCTCCTGGAAGTAATTATTATTTTGCAAATTCCCATCATTTGGGAAATTTGGCCCGTAAAAGAACCAGATATGGTCACTAGCCCCCACTGCCCTCGTTAGCATGGGGGCGTTGGTGGTGTACACCGCCTCATCCCACGACACTGGTCTTTTGGCCGGGCGAGCTGGGATGCATAGCGGATGGTGTCTACTTCGCTTCATCTTAGTGCCCGGGATCCTGGACTCTCGGCCACACGAGTCAATTTGGCGTTCCTTAGGTCGATGGTCTGTGTGTTTGCCCGACTGTCTTTGGCTCGGTCTCAAGACGATGCAGCACATTTTGTTTTTATGGGCGTTTCTTGGGTGGGTTCACATTTGTTTTTCCCAAATTTCCTGAAGTTTGGTTGGCGGTTGTGGTGCACCGTTCGCTTACTCTATATATTTCTTTCGTTCTGTTGGATTAGGATTCCCTGTACCCTAGGAGACGCCATAATTCGCCCACAGGGCTCTTGTCCGTTGCTTACCGGAGTCAATCGTCGGGACTATTTTGATCTTCCAGCACGGTCACGCAATTCAATTTCAAATTTCCAGCCTAATCAAACGCCCCCCCTCGTGCTGTACAACAGGAGAGAGACCAGGCTGTCTTCACCCATACACCATTATGTATCTCATACGGGCCCAAAATCTCGGGAGGCACGCAACGCAACAGGTATATATATGACTCCGCTTTATTGATTAAAGTTGGCATATCTTCCCGTTTAGGTAGCAAGGCAGTAGTTGTCTGGTATTAGCTATGTAGGCTGCCGCTCATTTCTCCGACCAGCGAGGGGGAGAGCTAGCTGGAAAAAAAGGAAGCACAGACAACGACGTAGTGATAGCTCGGCAGTTGATAGTTTCTTCGAAAGTTGTTTTTTTTAGCCCAACAGCGGTGAAAGCGATGATGTCTTTGGGTCACATCTCTACCAGTCTCGGAGTTCTCGAAGTCTCCTTCAAGAACATCCTACTCCTCACTAGGTAATAGGAAGGAATGCGGGGGGTTAAAACTGGGACCATCTTTGGGGACGAGCCGCGAAAAAGACAGCAGAAAAGTGGGTGTGAGTATGTCACACCAGTTCAGCATCCAACTCGCTTTTTAGAACGCTCTCCACCAGTTGTTGCTTAGTCTGCTAAGCTCAAGAGAGGTACATAACCACACTATCTCATGCTGATGCCTACCGAACATCCCTGGTAAGTGGAGTTAGAGAATAGCATAGGTTCATGTAATCTGGGGCTAGTGGTTCCAGTCCCAATTCGCACGCTGTTCATCCTTCTTTTCTCTTTCTCAATCTGGGCCCCCTGCTTGCTGGCGTCCCGAGTTTCTTTTTTGCGTAGCATCCCAACCACCCAAATCCCGATTGTCATATCATGCCTCCAGTCATACCCAGTCCATACCTGCTATCCTATATGTACTAGTAAATTTCATTATCCCTACCCGGCGTCTTGTCCATACCTACATATGGTTCAATTCCATACACATCATACATACCGTACAAATCCACATCCAGACTTCCAATTCTCGACATCCTCCCAGTGCAACAGCAGTAGCAGGAGAAGTAGAATAGTGCACCAGCCAGCAAAGCCATCAGACCCCATCCGTGTCCTGGCGTCTCGGCTTCTCAGGCTGTCCATCCACCATCCAAGTCCACGTTTCTAGCTTCAGCCCGGCCCGTTTCCGCGCCATCTCACATCTGCAACCTGCGCAGCTTGTTTGGATGGGCCACTGACGCCAGTGCTCTGCATGTTCTTCTCCACCATTTCGCTACCATCTCCTCAGTCTTAATCCCTTAACCCTCGCCCTCGCCCTCGCCCATCCGCTACGCTCCGTCCCTTACACCCACCCACGCATGCCCACACACCCACACACCCATACCCGCACCTAATTTCTCCCTTCTTCTTTACCTCTCTTCCTCCCTTCCTCCACATCCTTCTTTTCTCTCCCGTCTTGACTTCCATTCCTCGTTATACCCGGTAACACCGTCCTTGGGTGAACTATGCGGGATTGTTTGCCTTGCAGCAGGGTTATTTGTTAAACCAATTGCTGGCTCAAATTTCCACCAAATATTGTCCATCTCCACTTCACACTCAACCAAACAAATCAAAAGACACTAAATAAAAGGATTACACAAAGGAAAAGGAAAAAAAATACGTCACCCTCTTATATACATACAGCCTTCACCCCATCCCAGAGAGCTCTATCACTTGAACCACCTGTGAAGTCTATTTTCGGACTTCACATCAATTCTTATTTTCCCCAGAACGCCTATAAGTCGGAACGTTGGCGTTGGTAGCTCCCTTCGTTCATCCCCCTCTTCTCTTACAGTCGCCGGACTTTTTTGTTGGGCGTCGGGAGGAAGGGGAAAATCGTCGATGCACTGTCTTTGGGCAGTTTCACAGTACCCGGAGGAAAGACTCTATGTCGCGGGCCTTCTCTGCATCAAGGTCCTCATCCTCTTCAGACGGCTCTGATCGGGATTATCGAGGATTAGACAATTTCTCTTCACAAACGTCTGATGGGTCTATACCAGCCCTGGCAATATCGTCGAATTCATTCGCATCCCCCATAGCATCGACAATTACTAGTCCTGAACAACGGCCGTCCCGGCTGCTAGATGTTAGTAACATCTTAAATCCTACTCCTCAGAGATCAGTCCAGCATTCTCGTGCCGCAAGTCTTGCACATTTCGGTTCTCCACGGACAGCTACACCGAGAATTCATCATGGAGATCAGAGATCTTTGCCGCCATCTCCAATAGATTTGTCACATTCTTCTGATGCCTCACGGGGAGGGAGTGGCACCTATCCTCGTCGGATAGCTCCAGCCGGCCCACCATCAGTCCATGCCAGACATTCCACACGACACAGTTTATCCGGCATAATAAGTGCCCAAGATAATCCATTTCCGTTAGGAACTCCCCGAAGACCAGTATATGGTTCAGACGTTCATTCAGCAGTACCACCTCCACATTTACCAGCACCCCCATCTGGTCACCAATCTCCCGCTTTTCCGTTCCCAAGTGTTTCTGCTTCAATGCAATATGCACCTAGTTCTTTTTCAACTCCTATGTCTTCAGCGAGTGCTAGCCCCAATACATCATATTCTTCATACGTCCAGAATACACAATCGCCACTTCCTCCATCAACACCAACGTTCAGTCACCCAGGATATTCTCTTGGTCATCCGAGCACTCCCATCAATAACCCCTACCCCCTATCACTATCAACACATGGGCCCCATGGTGGATATCCGATGATGTCTCTGAACACCGCTCATGGGGCCATCCAGATACCCATTGATACGACAGCGGCTTCGAAGAGTGCTGATGAGAAGCGTAAACGAAACGCTGGTGCCTCGGCACGGTTCCGTCAACGGAGGAAAGAGCGTGAACGGGAAATGTCGACCAGGATTAGTGATTTGGAACAACGCGTCAAGAAGGTGGAGGAGGAGCGAGATTACTATCGGGATTTAGCGCTGAGGTTGCAACGAGGTGGGAGGCCGCAACAGGGGCCACCACAATCCCTGTCACCACGCGGCATTGGAATGGCAATGGGCCCTGGGGATAGTGGCTTTGGTAGCTTCAGAGCTAGTGAAATTTCACGTCCCGGCTCTAGCATGCGAGATTTCGGGTCGGCAATGACAGGGATAGAAAGCGGCAACCACGGTCAGAGTAGCGGATTGGCGAGTGGAAGTGGTCATTCAACACCAAGAATGGGTATGAGGCAGTCAATGGAGAGTGGCTCCGGTAGCGGATTGAAACGAGAGACTGAAATGTATGAGCGGGAACATCATGGAGCTGGGGGTAACGACCAGCGGCATCATTAAACGGGCATAACACATTTCCTTTGTAATCTCCTATGTGTCTATTTTTTCCGGCGCGGGAGGGCTATTCGTGGGTGGCAACTGTCGATTTTATTTCCTTATGCAGTCTTTTTTTAGAAGAGGGTCATCACACCGCGCGTTTTTGGATTTTTGCTTTGCATTTTTCGTTATTAACCTGTCTCTTTTGTTCAGTTTTATTCGTTTTGCTCATTTTTCGTTTGTCTATCGCATGCATTTCCTTTGTTAACCATCAATTTCCATTATACTTAATCTTTTAGCGGGGAACAGCACTTGTAAATTATCATGTTTCTACTTCGTGGGGAGGGGCGTTGGTTTTTTTAGAATATCTTATTCATCTATTCTTACACGTTCTTTTACCCTACATCTTATTTTTTAGTGTTTATTACTATTGGACTATCTTTTTTTGTCCCTCTCTTGTTGAAACATGACCCATATTACCTCATGCGCATATTCCCTGTAACAACCTTATTTGTATTGTAGGCGTGATAATGCTAGCCAGGCTGGGAAACGTGCGCATGTACAAAATTAACACATGAAATTTTAGAGCCGAAGTCAATATTGTGCTGTTTAGTATTTAAAACATACTGTGCTTCCCAAATTTCATCTGTAAGCCAAATGAATGGCTGAATCATTTTTTACCAGATTATCTCCATCAGCGAATTAAATTATCGAATATCTATAGTAACACGATTAAGAACAAAAACGCAAATTGCGGTAGCGAGATTAAAGAAAAAAGATAACGGCATAAAGAAGGCAGAGTGTTTCACTAATTATCGCTTGATGCCGATTTCTCGAGGGACAGGATAAAATCCCAGCACTTTTTTGGGACGCCCGATACGCTCAAGCGACTCGAGTTAAGCATCGGCATCTCTGACAGCTCATGCTTTGCATACTTCTTCAGCTCGGCAAGACCTATTTGGCGATTCAGCCTACGCATGAACTTCACGTGCACCAGGAACCATTTCGGGTCATCCTTTGACGACTTAGGATCGTAATAGGGCTCTGCAGGATCGAAGGCGGTTTCTAACAAGATCATAATATGCGGGACAAATTAGAAATCAAACACCTCCTTTTCAATTCGACTAGCGGAGATGGCAGCTGAGATACCTGGAACTTACCGTCTGGAGTGGCTTCCTTGACTATCTCCATAATCCCAACGATGCCAGGTTCCTTGCAATTGCTGCATTTACTCACATCGATGATCGATTCCATATTAATTGTTCATGCTTTCGTCTGATAATTGGTGGGCGTTGCGGCACCAGCGACAAACCTATGATAAAAGAACGCTAAATCCCCCTGTCTCATCGACTTCAGGTTGTTTCTTGCCCCGTAGTTTCTCACTGAATCTAAAATTAGCGAAACCTCGATAACAATTGGTTGTTCTCATAATTAAGCGAACAAAATTTTTGAGCTTACCTCCGTCCCAACCCGCAGGCTCTTTGCATGCTTTTAGATCATCAATAGAAAATTTCATGTCTTTCCCCTTTTCCATTCGGGTCTCGGGTTCCGCTTTCATCAGCCAGTATGACGGTCCCTCGTAATCGATCTTCGGCTCGCCGTGGGAAACATTCTCCTTTTTGGGTTCTTCTTTCTTCCTCGGCTTAGGATTTTTCTTGGGTGCTGATGTTGCCTCTGTTTTGGAGCTGGTGAGCGAACCTCGTGAGCGAAGAGCACGTTTCGGCACCGGTTGCTCGGCTACGGCTTCTGTAGGGTGGACGCGTTTGGGCGGCATGAATGCTGGTGTGGTATGGGGGTATTGTTGGATAGGTGGAAAAACTGCGAGTGCAGGACGAGGTTTTGTTTGTGTGGACGTCCGGAGTCCCGTGACCGAAAAGAGGTCTTGGCATTCATGTGCGGCGCTACCTGTGCTGATGCCGATCACTTGGACGGCATGATTGCTGTAACGTCCAAAAGATACAAGGGTTCTTCTGTTTTGTCTTTGATGGTGAAATGAGATGCGAGAAAAACCCCACTTGAACTTCATAGGTCGTGTTGCAGTTGAGTGCTTAGTTGTGGTGGCTTGAGGCTTTTTAACACGGTGGAATCCGACAGCCTGGTTCGGTGAAACTTTAATCCAACCTCTACTCGGTGCCCCTGATCTGTTGATCTCGATCGCAGACATGCAGCCGCGACAAGCGCAACACAACAAACGCAATTATCCATTGCTAATGCATGTATGGTGTAATTGTTGCGAGTAAAAGTGCAACCATGCATATACACACACCGTTTTATCGTTTTCATCGTTTGCCGTTAATCGCCGTATTGCTTCTTTAGTCCAGATTGCCCATCCACTTGAAGCATGTCGAGTATATTTTGTATGCATGGCTTCTACCTGCCTACATCGGGAATAGATATCAAATGATTGGTAAATGTATGTGTACCTAACTCGTATGCGTGGTGGTGGTGGTGGTGGTGGTTGGATAGAATGGATGCATATGACGTATGTAGCAAGAAGCGGTAATGAAGAGGGGGACGAGAAAGACGAAAAGCCCGGCCCACCATGTAGCATATAGTGAAACTTCTCTGTATGAATGCAGTCGGCTTCAGGAATCGATGTCATATTCCTATAAGGGAGTTATTGTCAGGCAATAGCCGAAATTACCCTCATCGGGACTGTGCTATGTATTCCTACAAAGCTAATATTCTTGCAACTACATGTACAGCCGTGTAAGAAAAGTCTTGACACCCCAGTGGCTATCTCGCCAGTTAGGTGGGGTGTCAAGACTTTTCTTACACGACTGTACATGTAATATTCTTATAGGGTGACTGTACCAAAGGACGCGAGCAAGTGATGCACATTTTGGCTTAGCAACAACACCCAAATGCCCCATTTCACCACAAAACAAAGCTTAATATAAATGAATTTTTTGTTGATAGTTTTAATCAGTCACTCTTTAGGATGAAATGTCTAGTTTACTTTGTGAAAGATGCACATATTAAGTAAAGATAACATGAGGTCATCAATTTTCGGTCAGGAATCTTTATGATGATAGATGATAACAAAATTTGTTTGGGGTTTCTTACTAGGCTTAGATCTTATGTAGTCTAGCTCCCCATTCAAAAAAAATAATTCATACAAACTAGTTGTGTGGTTACTGAGAATTGAGGGAATGTGCATCACTTTCCCACACCCCTTGGTACTGTACTGTTAAATGGATTAAGTAGGGTGAAGATATACCGTATCTTCGTTAGTGCTTTCGAAGGCCTAAAGTAGGCAATAAAGGCGTTAGGCTACTCTGTATACTCGGCGGATAAATTTAAACGTACGAAGTACTTGAAAGACCTGTAGCTATATATATAATATGTTTATTGGGGAAGCCGATGCATAGTACCCCATATATCCAGTAATCTTAGATTTAGAGTTATAACGAGTGATAATTGGTGAATCATGTGGAATTATCCCGTCATATATACGAGACGCCGAAATCGAAATCTAATGCACGAAATCCAGGGGATAATCCCTCACTACATTCAATAGAAATTTTCTCATTTTTTCATTCTGTGACAGTAGACTCAGGATAAGTGACCTTCCAGTGGCTTGCGCATATGCTGCACTTTTTATATGAAAATTTGATCGATGAATTATACAAAGTAAAACACATAGCACCGTATTTTAATAGCCTTCAAAGGCCTGATGTTGCAAGAATTTGCATCTTTCGCCATCCCACGGGTCCTCTATGACCTTGACTTCCGTCACGTTCAAAGATAGCGTGGTTGAGCCATTGCCACTTCCATACTTTAGGAAGCAAGGGCTTGTACCCCCACACCCTGGCTTCCTGTAAATGGTATAATCGGTTAACCATTCTTGGAGTACACTAGCAGCCCAATCGCTCTTTACGTTTGGGTCGTAACCGGCGCCATTATAGAAGGTGTAGGCAAGGTCGGCAGCATGAATAGCGGGATATATATCAAAAACATAACGGTAGCTATTCTTAAAAGCTTGTGCTAAGATTTGTCCATTGCAGGTGAAGATAACATCACCGTAAAAATCAACGATTCTTAGCCACTCGGTTTCGCTGCTGTTTCCTTTCGGATATAATTCGGATAACTTTTTAGTTATGGTCGTCGAGGCATTCGGGAACCAGGTTTTTACAAGATTGTCAAAAGTTGAATTGTCTACACTGTCTGGTGAATGATAAAAATAAACGGCCTGTTTGAGATGGTTAGTCTTTTCGCCGTGGTTATAGTCGCCTGAGATTTCTTCAACGAACCTCAAGCCTGTTGTTCGCTGATAGAACGCTTTTGATATTCTGGTGGAATTTTCCTTCCGCCATTAGTTTCATTGGTATGTCAGGAACATAGTCTCCATCGACCACTGGCCCGAAAGCTCCAAAACTACTCTGATCTTGCTTCAATATCACCGCCTTATTTGCCTGTTGGAGAACACCAGTTGGGGCCTTTCGGAGGCATGCTAAACTTGTGCAATTCGCGGAAGACTCAAAATACTTGTACGTATCGGTGTGGATCGGGCAGTCAGCCTTATCCGGAGCGTAACCAGGAGATTGCAAGATCGCCTGTATCTCACGAGGTTAATAACCTTATTTTTCTCCAAAAATGATATCTGATAGAGGTCTAGAATATAGGCTACTGAAGGGGATGATTGCATACCTGCTGGAATGGAGGAGGTGAGTGTTGACCCCCGTAAGAAGTAATTGTGTGCATTATCACTCCGCCTCCAGCACTTTCTCCAGCTACTGTAATTTGCTCGCTGTCTCCTCCGAATTTTGGGATGTATTCTTCAACCCAGTCCATTGCTGCTCGAACATCGTAGAGACCAACATTAGTATCGATGTCTTCTTCAGGATCGGCCAGCCACCCAAAAGCTCCTAGCCTATAAAATCAAAATTAGTCTTTGTTACTTCTTTTGGTAATGAGAGGAAAACTTTCCTATAATTTGCTGCAACGTATATCATAGGCGTATCGGCAGACTTAATCAGCCCCGCTGGGTCGTTAAAAATGCTGTAAAGGCCTTTGCTTCCAACAGTATAGCCTCCGCCATAAAACCACATGAAAACTGGAGCGCAATCGGTTGGCTTGATCGCTCTAGGTACATAAACATCCAGAAGCTTTGGGAGGCGTTAGCTATTTATTGCTATAATGTCTCTCCAACTTTTTCCTGCCTTCCGTTTTTCTTAATTGAGGAGGAGTGTCTACCAAACAATCCTCAGATCCAAAGGTGGGAGCCGTAGGTGCGAGAAAGGGCGGTATAGTTTGGACACAGGTGGCATCATAGTCTGACATATTCCCATTCTGAATTCCTACTTGTGGGAGTGGAGGTTGTGGTTTGCGGAACCTAAGATCCCCTAGGGGAGGAGCAGCAAATCGAATGTTTTTGAAGATGTACCAGTCGTTTGTTTCATTGTAGACTGTTGCTCTTTGTTTAACGTAACCAAGGTCGATTACAGGAAGAGTCGTATTATTTGGAGTGTATGAGGAGGATGTACAGGATGCAATTACAGTCCAGAGCACTAGAAGGACAACGGTGCGCTCTAGAAAAGTCGAATACATCGTGAAAAATTCGATCAAAAGTGCAGAGTTTGCGTGGTGAAAGTACTTGAGAATTCCGCAAGCAGGCAGCCCAGGTCTTAGCAGAGGGATGGGGTATATATAAAGAACTTTTGAGGCCATTTTATTCTGTCCTAGCAGGGTTTCCGCGGGCCGTCACCCCAGACGTCATTGAATTCGTATTAGTTTGCATCTAGTGAAACATGCTGACGGAGAATGGCCAATTGAGGTCGGGACGCTGACAATGGGTTTGCTGCAGTAACCCCCTGTAACACTGCCACATTGTGTGTCTGCATTTTTAGGTCTTTAGATAAACTTGTACCTATCAGTGGAATTCGCCTTGCTGTGGAGATGTGAAATGAATACTATGATCTACGGAGGATCTTAGTTGTAGTAGATAATTCGTGGCTGTATACGTAGTCTTCAGCAGAAATAGAGACTTTGCGCAGATAGATCTAGCCTCGATTTCTAGCAATTTGATTGGTGTAGATAAGCTTCTGATTGGTCAAAAACCAGGGCTGGCTCAAAAGCGCGAAGTCTCTAATATCTGTAGGTAGGATGTGCCGTCGTAAACTATTTGGTGGATAGGGAAGGGATGGGACCTGGAGAAAGTGCTTGTTCATGCGCCTGCAGTGTGCGTGTTGGCACCCGAACACTAACCCCAGCCTGGCGCCCCTGCTTGATTTAAGCCTTGAGGCTTGTTCGCTAAATACTCCGTGCCTGGCATGGCTGTTAAGTATCGGAGCGTACAATCCGGTTGTACCATGTATTCATAGGGCCCCTTAAACCTTACACTGATGGCTTTCTATAAAGAAAACTCTCTGAAACTGATTATATTTTGATGGAGGATAAGCCATATTAGAGGTTAGTCCTCGTAATCTTTCTTGCTCAACTTCTACAAAGGGATAAACTTGAGAAGTACATGTATACACATGGGGGCGAAATATTTCTCCAGTCTCGATCCTGGGCACCCATCCATTAACTACACGTAGTTTGGTGACTAATCTTGATTGGGGTTTTATTCAAAGACTGTACGCACTTACCAAGATTCAGACCTAATAAAATAGAGTACGTACGTCTGCATGCTATTAGCTACAGATTTTTTGAGCTGCTACAACCACCCATCCTTACGTTTTTTTTTTTTTGTTAAATCATTGTTTCATTGTTTTATCTAGGTACAAGAATATCACATGCACCACCCATCCTTACGGCACCATGCCCTATATATAAACAGAAACAATCGCTACTCTATAAACGGTAATAAATATGAGCGGTGAAACAAATTTGTGGGAGAGAGAAACCTAGCCCTTGATTGCGTGGTTATGGTGGCATTGCTATGGGCGATCCGATCTTGAAGAAACTGATATGCATATGTGTATATGCGATGGCTCGAATTTGTGCCTTGCCAGCAGGCTGTGCTCCGGAGTACCAGGTGAGCCGTATAGTTGAGCCGTGTTATCCGCTCCAACAAGCGAAAAAACGATGATGCGGCATATCTTCTAGCCGAGGATGTGGTCGTGGGAAAGGACCCTTGGAAGAGTACTCGCTAGGCCGGAACAATTGTTCAAGTCGTGATTAATATCGCCAACACAGCCGCCTGACTGCATGCCTCTCAGCCTAGCAACATGTGCAATAACAACGACATGGCAATAACAACAGCCCAAGACTAAAATTTCATAGCTGGGTTTTTATATTACTAGTTCAATTTGTCTTGCTGCTATTGAGGCGACCTTTTCATCTGTATCTTGTGGGAGATATCGGTTACGGCTTGATATAGGTATATACATGTACGCATAAATAACCAGTATAATCGGAAAATTATATATACGAGCTGGAAACGTGCTAGCTTCTTTGGTCTGATCCCAAATGTTGGATCTATTTCCCTTTAAACTTTTGAGTGCTTTACTACACGTACTTGGGGGTGCTACTTAGCAATGCAACACATGCAATTGTGGAGGCAGGTGAAGTTTTAAATTTATGAAGCATAATATCAGCTAGAATGGGGCGATTTAGTTTTTACCCCCAGCAATGCAATTAGCGTTGGCTGTTGACACACTTAATAATGTGTAATGGTTAGGTGTTAGTGTTATATTATTAGGCAGCACCTGTTACGCGCGCACCTTTTCACTTACTATACCTTTTCGTTTTTCCTGGTAAAAAGGGGAGGTTGACATCCTCCCTCATCCTCCCTCCATGTAAGATTGTATGTGGTGATACCTCGAAATGTGGGAGGGGAGGATGCCGCCTAGGACACAGGAATTTTCAAAATTAACACGCGTACGTGGATCCTAACTCTTCAAGAAAAAAAAAAAATCAGTGTTTTATACCCTCGTACTCGTAAAGTAGAACCAGGTTTCCAAAGTCTCAGGTGCCAAGCCCACAGCCGCTGATCACCGTCTGTAGTAATTATCTAGCGGTGGGGTTTAAGAAAAACGCGTGTTTAGTGATATGATGCGCATGCTCCTTTGTTTGTTGTCAGGACAGGTACTTGGGCATGGTCATAAAAACCGGAAAACTTTAATCTCTGTTAATTCTCATACAAATACCTATGAGAGCAGGGGTTAAAGTTTTCCGATTTTTACACCCGTACCCGAGTGCTATTCAAGGCACTATATCTTTCAAGACAGCACCACCTCGGATTCTCTGCATGACATTGATTTAATTGGTGAGAAGCCATCGTTATCCTTCCTTTGCCTAGTTAGATCGGTGGCGAATATAGTACCGGGTGTCGTGAAATACGGGCACGAACGATAGGAAAGCCCCTACGATCTTATATTCTATTTCTAATAACGGGTGAGACCATATTAGAGTCGCTCCTGGATGTATGGTGAAATTGGGGGTGTGGCGAATTTTCTAAAAAGTCGGGAATTAAGATCAGTAGAGTCAAACATCTTCACTTTTCGAGCTATCAGGAGAATTCCATTTACTCTCCATAGACACTGTCAACTTTTTCGTGTTTTTTGTTCACGTTCCGTTGATTTTAGGTGAGATCTGTCACACCCTAGGAACGACTCTACGAGAAGTGACGTATATGTGAGTGGTAAGTATACCGTAATACATAAGATACTCGTGATGCAATTGGGTATTCAATGATACAGGGATTCTAATGAAGGGGACGCCCTATTGGGCGAGCAAGGCTCAAGGCGGTGATGTACAGTCGTGTAAGAAAAGTCTTGACATCCCAGTGGCTATTTCGCTAGTGAGGTGGGGTGTCAAGACTTTTCTTGCGCGGCTGTATAGTAGCAGTCGTTTAATGAGGCGACAGCTGCAGAGCAATGTCCAGAAATATGAGCAATTTCTCCATGCACACTATGAAGTTCAGATATAGAAATAAGCCAAATAGGTAGTAATACAGGAAACATGTCTTTATTTCATGTGTTTTTCTGAACTCTGTCATGAGCGTGGAGAAATTGCCTATATTGTTAGGGTGTGGTTCCGTTGCTGTCGCCTCATTAAACGACCACCACTGTATAGCACCGCCACTTCGTTGATCAAGCCATTTATGGAAGTTTTCGAACCGTCTATGCCGCTTCCCACCATATTCGCCCCATATCTTGATTGGTTCAAACCCTTGTATCATTGAATACCCGATTGCATCACGAGTACACGTTATATTCAATGCTTGACTACTTATTGGCTATGACGGAACCGCAATGCGCATTTGATCAATCTAAGAATTACTTTCGTCCCATAGTCCTATTCGTTATTGTTAAGATATTACGGTATTCAACAAGAAAGCCAATTTCGTGCTGATCTCTTGGGATATTTAGTCATATATAAGTATCGTATTTCGGCCTTATCGGCTGGGAGTAGGCGATCGCGAAACTCACCTTGGTTTGAGAACTGTGATATCCGGAATTGGTGGAGCTTTGTGAATGATGTTTGGGCAGCATCGATTATTTAGTTTTGGTAGTGTGCTTAAGCGCTCATCGCTATTGGAGTGAGATTTTACATCGCGTTCACTTTGGAATGAGGTGTAGACTTTTATTTGTTTTTATTTTTTTAGGTTTATGTTTCTTCGAAGGTTTGCGGGCCCGCCAGGGGCCCCTTGACTGGGCTCGTCCGAGCATCACCGAAGATACAGCACAAATGTATCTTTGTCCCTCTGGACTATTTGGCAGCATATATACGTTTTCAACAGGGTTCCTAGGGATGGGTGGGTGCGGAGGGTAGTGGTTGCCTGATTTCTTGCTCGCTCCAGGCTGAGCGCCCCATCTATATACTTGTTTCTCTACCCACAAAGGTTCCTGTACCCTTTACTATTCCGAAGCTTTCTCTTGAGGCCTTCGTTTGCTCAAGCCTGCGCATCGAGGGTGGCTCCGAGAGACAGCTCGAGCACCAGCTGTTTGAGCGCCGAAGCCCGTACCTATTAGGAAGCCATTTTCAATAGGACTTACCCAAAGTATATCGAGTGATAAGTTATGACTAAAATTTATGGGCGATTGGTGGATCCCTACGATTCAGTCGATTCATGTGATTATACAGTACGAGGAAATGGGGTGAACCTACTACTGTATTATTAAGAAATGCTAATTTGATTTTGGAGAACTGCTATATTTACGCCAGCAATTCAGTATTATTTTAGCATCCCTTTAGGGTGTTGAATGTGTGCAGTACTAGTTGCATACCGTTTTTCGGTACTACAGTTATGTAAATTAAGAAAGAGCCATACATCTACTTGGTGCTTGTTTATGGAAAATAACACTATATGGTGTACATGTAGTTATGAAGATGGGGTGCACGTGGGAAGACTTATTGAGCCGCACCTTTAGTAACACGTTATGATTGTTGGGTGTGATGATGATGATGAATAGAGTTAAGGTATTACTACGCATAGTCAGATTATATTCTAGAAATAATTATCTAAAGCGCGCAATCCCGGCCGACTATGGACACAGGGTGTGTGAGGCACAAAAATTGGTATCAAGAACTAAAATTTGGCTATAGACTGCACACAGGGGCTGGCAGTGCTTCCCACTATTCTTTCCTGTATTAATAGCCGCGCCATACGTGATTAGGGAGCCTGTTTACAATAAGAACTTTAGTGGTTACATATAGTAAATGACAAATACCATATGACCACCCATAGCTACTCGGGATAAATTAAAGTGTTCGGACGCCAAAGCAGGTAAATATTGGCGTCTTGGCGTCTTGGCGTCCGAATACTTTAGTTTCCCCGGGTATGGGGACGGCGTGAAATTGATATCTTTTGGACTTGTGGACTCATGTAGATACTACTTTTCTGTTCAATGAAGCCCTTATAGCCATAGCTATAGACCTTGAGCTAATGTGCTCGCTATATCGCGAAAGAATTAACAATATGTTAATCAAGCGCTTTTTCAACGGGTGGGACTCTTGCACATCTAATTTGTCACGCGACAATCTTCTATATTGGGTGTTAATGCTTCACTCCACAAAAGCCCTTGGGGTTGCCAAATGAACCTCTGTTTGAATTTTGAGACTACATGTAGGTATTTGGCTTGGCCTATTCGACAGCAGGGGCTCAGAAATCTTTTGTGGGTTGGTGGGACAATCTTGGTTATCCGATAAGATAAAGTATGTGCATGGGTACGCTTTAGGTTTAGCTTGACAATAGACGACGCAGCGTTTTCCTCAGGCATCCCATGAGTACGCCTCATAGTGAAACCGATGATAAAAGAGTAGAACATCGTGGAAGTTCTGTCAGGTAACTGCAGCAGTAACGTGGTTAGTTGTTCTGTCAGGTTTCTGCACCAAAATAGCTACATGTACCCAGCACAGCCAAATATTGACTCTGGAAAATGCTCCATTGATATTTAATTCACCTTCTGTGAGCAGGGCCCAGGCGTTCTTGTGCGGGAGTAGCCGTTAGTCACACTGTATTACCCCGCTACAATGATTCATACACACAAATATTGCAATGGGCCGCCTTAATATCGCCAATTGTTAATAAAACTCGTCGTGCTTGTTAGAAGCCTCCCGGCCAGCAATCACCAGGTCCTTATCCATATTGCCCTAGCTTTTCCCAGGGAAACCGGTAAGAAAACAACATCTTTTCAAGTATATCTAGTTACTGATTTCTTGTGGTCTAAACACAGTAAATCACGAAAATTGAAGCTTTGTGGTCATTCCCGGTAGTCCCGCATTTGATACTACCAACTTCAGCACCGACGTTTAGCTGTCTGGCACACTATTCTACGAAGGATATGGATATCTTCATGAGTAACATCCCTCCTCATGCTACCAAGAAGGAACTGAAAGAGGCCCTCAGAAATCATGCACATGCTGTTGGCGCATTGGCATATTCCGTACAGATATTTGGGCTCTCTAAGAACAAAAACTCCACAAATGGAATCCTGACACTACCAACTGTGGAAGCTGGCGAAATGTTTCTCAACCTCTTCGGGGATCGACCCGGCGGTAAGCCTCTGAATCCGGTAGCTATGCTGTCCCGCCAAATCTACTGTCGTCTAGGCAACAAGGCTCCGGACAAACATCTAGTATTGAGTCTACTCAAAGAGCAAAAGGATACGCTCACGAGGTGGCAACAAAGGTCACAACCTTTAAATTTAAACACGAAAGAGCTGAAGAAAGTATTTGATATCGACTTAGTCGAGTGCGGTGTCTGGTCCACGGAGGCGAAGGATGTGCCAATTTTCGAGTCTTACCACTCCCTCAAGGTGACAAGCGGCACCCTACAATTCAAATCTCAGGCGGCGCATATCGATTTCAAAACCAAGTCAGATACCTTCGATCCACTCTTCCCATTCCCAGAAAACGTACTAGTGCAGAAGAGAATCTCCATAATGTATCCGACAATAGCATCTTCTATCATCACATCTGATCACCAGCATACTGGCGAGGTTATCTTCACACTCGGAAGAGCGCCAAAAATGTATAGTCAGATCATCACAGCTGGCGTACGAAATAGTTCGGACCTGTCTACTATCTTTGGACAACTTCTTCGGGACTTTGGTGATGGCAAAGGGCAAATTAAATGGGAAAGAGTATCGAATCTAGATGAAGATCATGCGTGCTTTGCGCCTTTTGCATTCGTTTATCGGCTTCGTTTAAAAGAAGCATCTGATGTCGACATAATCCAGCATTTCAGCGGGGAGAAGGGTATTCCTGAGATAGTGCGACAGCGAATCTCCTTGAATCCATGTCGGATCCAATTTGAGGAATCTTTTTGCGAACTCGCAGCGAAGATGCAAAAGTATTTTGACTTCCCCGTCGCATTTCAACTCAACGCGCTTTTTGCCAATGGTATTCTTCCGCCCTATGTTATCGTGCGCCTGCTCCCTTATGTAACACGACTTGTTAGGGAGGTTGGGACTACAGCAACTGCTACCATCATGGAGGAATTCCTCAACGAATTGCCTCAAGCCGATCCCCTAGGCGAGCTTCATGCTTTGTCGGATAGATCACTGCTTGAAATGCTGAGTTCTTGTGTCCAAGAAGTTTCCCAGGGACCTTCATCCGTCTCGGGCGCGATCAATACGAATAAATACAGTGTTGGCTTCACCTATGTCTACCACGCATCGGTCACTCCAGCGGGGTGCTATTTTTACGGGCCAAAGTTAGAGAGGCTAAACCGAGTGCTGAGAAAATACCCAGATCATCACGAATACTTCCTGAGAGTGATATTCTGCGACGAGGACGGCGATCAGTTGGCGTTTGAGCCCCGAGTCAGTCAGCGCCCGATTTACGATGATCAATACCGCCGCTATCTTTCGCCCGATCACCAAATTGTAATTGCTGGCAGATCATTCCAATTTTTGGGTTTCTCCAGTTCTTCCCTGCGTTCACAGAGTTGTTGGTTTATGGCGCCGTTCGTGTTCAACGGCGAAAGACTGGATGCAGCAAAGGTTGTCTCTAAACTCGGTGACTTTTCGGGGATCACTTGTCCTGGCCGATGCGCGGCCCGTATTGGGCAGGCATTCAGTGATACCGTCAGTTCTATCGATGTGCCTGAGCACGCCGAGGTCGAAATCCCCGATATAAAAAGAGATAGTCGTAGCTTCAGCGACGGTGTTGGCACGATCTCGAAAGACATGCTGGACCACATCTGGGCCATGTCCGCAAAGAAATACAAGCTCAACGCTACCGTAATCCAGATCCGTTTTGCTGGTGCTAAAGGAGTGGTTTCCCTCGATACCCGTCTTGAGGGGAGCAAGCTCTGTCTTCGGGATTCAATGATCAAATTCCGAGGCTCGACGGATCGCAACATCGAAATATGCTCCAGGGCCACTTGGCTCCCAATGGTACTGAACAGGCCTTTGATTAAAGTTCTTGAAGACCTTGGGGTCGCAGATCAGACCTTCATAGATTTGCAGCAAGACGCTGTCAGGGAGCTCCGCGATTCGACAAAGTCTGCGGCGTTTGCGGCGAATTTCCTGAAAAGAAATAGAATCGCCTCTGGGGCTGTAAGGTTTCCATGGATGGTTGAAGTCTTCCCCAACATAGGAGTGAGCTTTAGGGACGACCAGTTTCTGGAGCGGGCTTTCGAGCTTGTGCTTTTAACGGCGCTGCGAGATCTTAAGCACAAAGCGAGGATCCCGGTCCCAAATGGGATGACTCTCATGGGTGTTGTTGATGAAACGGGAATTCTTGACGAAGGGGAGATCTATTGTCCGTATAAATGGGATAACGGGAAAGAAGGGATGGTGACGGGACATGTCTTAATCACACGATCTCCAATCCATCACCCAGGAGATGCCCAGATGGCCATTGCAGTATCGGATGTCATGATACCGGAGGACTCTCCCCTCAGGGCGTTGAAAAATTGCGTTGTTTTCTCCCAAAAAGGGTTCCGGGATTTACCGAGCATGTTATCAGGTGGAGATCTGGATGGCGGTAAGTGCCCTACGAATTCTCCCATCCTACTTGAGCTGACGTTTATGAGACCTCTACAATATTATCTACGACTCGCGCTTCACTCTAAGAAGACTGTACGATCCGGCCGAATACCCCCGCGTTGCTCCACAGAATCTTGGACGCCCAGTCCAAGCAGAGGATATCGTCGAGTTCTTTCTTGACTTTATGCAAAACAACATCTTGGGACTTATTAGCAGCCGCCATCTCATCATTGCCGACCAGATGGTAGAGGGGGTGAATCACCCTGACTGTCTTTTGTTAGCGCAAATGGCTTCAACGGCTGTCGATTTCCCAAAGACCGGTATCAAAGTTGACAAATCTAAATTACCCCATTGTTCACAAATCAGGCCTGACTTTATGGCACCGGGCCCCCGCATGTTTATCCAGAAAGAGAGCACACTCGAAGAAATAGAGGAAAGGGACGATGACGATGAGGATGACGTCGCTATAAGGTACTATGAGTCGGAGAAGATCCTCGGACAACTTTATCGCGCCATTGACGAGACTAAGTTCTTGAAAGAGATGCGAGCGGAGATCAGGCATGATCATGACAAAAATGCTGTGAGCGTCATTCAAGGCATCTGGGACTATTTGGAGAACGGACTTCCAGAGAACTGTAAGTGGTACGACCAAGGTCGGTTGGATGAGGCAAGGTGTATCAAAGAGAGGTAAGTATCATCGCTCCAATCCGTGGAGGTTTGGCGTAGCTAATGAGACACTAAAATAGCTACGAAAAACATATATTGGGCATGATGCGTTCCTACTCTGATACGCCTTGGAAATCCAAGATAAGCGAAGTCGAAGTCTTCATCGGCACCATCGCCGGCAAAGAAAGACAAACAAGACGCCAGAAGATTGCATCTATCGCGATGAGAGATGAGTTCGGGGCACTCGCTTCGTCGATCATTGATTCAATCAAGGGTGAAGGCAGGGAAGATACGCTTGCTGTAGGAATGGCTTGTTTGCATCTCTGCAGAACAGATCGACAGGCCCCGGGGCCGCAAAACGGGCTTCAGAGCTTCACATGGGTTGTGACAAGTGTGTTGTTGACTGAAATGGATAAGATGCAGAAGGAAATTGAGAACCCAGCGAGAAGATGGCGATATTAAACCAACCACCCCTTACGTTACTGCCCTTTGCACACATTCCCCATTATTACTTTCGATTGGTTGCCTCAGTGGAGCCGATTTGGTGGAAATTTAAGCTAGAGAATCCGTGCGGCTATCTGTTTAACCTTTTTTCTTTTTTTTTTGCAAAAGGACTGAGTAATTGCGCATCTGTTTCATTTCCCTGGGCATTTATTACTGGCGTTTCGTTCTTCTCTGCGATACCATTTGATTTAGTTTTTCTGTAGCCTGGATTCGGATAAGGATTTAATTTTTGTTTCTCTGTTCTCTTAGTTGGTTATTTGCTATCACTATTAATATATTTTTAGTTTGCGGTTCGCGAATTACTACGTAACTCGGAACGGGAAGTCGCTCGTCTCGCACCCAATTTAATCCTTAGCAGGCAACAGCGCCCAGCAAAAACAGCAAATGGCGGGAAGGAGCCCAAATTTTGGCTTAAGAATAGCTGCCGGCCGACAGGTCATAGGTCTGTGAGATTAGTCACAGAATATCACTCGGTAAAGTTGTCGTTTTGCCTCACTTTTATTGGCACCATCATCTCGATATCTCTCTATATACATCTATGATATTGAAGTGAGGGATCAAATTATATTATTGAAGTGGTTTTCCTCTTAAAATACACTCTTTAGCTTGATAAGCCGTCTTGTGTGTTATTCTTCAACTAGTCGAATGTGGCCCCTAGCCACAATGGATGTTTTTTTCGAATTGGTGGATGGTACGGCGAAGGTATGCTTTATTTCCGGCTTCGTGGGGTGATAGTCCCAGTCGGAGCGCGCATTGTATTGCTATTGCGAGTGACTTATTGTGATCGAGCTATTTTCGGCCCCATTTCTTGGTTTAGTGGGTAGCAAGGGGTTGCTGCAAGCTCAATTTAGTAGCCTATCCAACGAGGATGGTATAATCATATAAGGCTGCATATTGGGATTAAGATTAGGTCAGTTAGAAGAATTGGCGATACTCGGACCAGGCAAGAAATACCAGAATATGCAAGTTGTATATATGTAGGGGTTTCTAACCAACAAAGAGGCTGAAATTCATTCATCGTCTAGGCTAAGATCCTGCCGCAGTTTGCATTTTTGGGTGCTAAATGTCTTTCCGGGTACTATGCAGGCGTAAGGCATAAGTATAAGCATCTTGGTAACGTCTTTCTAAAACTTGACATCCTAGCATCCCTAGATCTCACCGTAGCCTCTATTATTGTATGCCTTATCGAGTAACCTGAACGGAGAGAAAAACACGAGACATTTGAACATGATTCTCGAGCCAAAAAATAATCTACAAGAAAATCAGAGATTCCGAGTAAAGGATATCACATACACCATACCACCAACGACCGAATATTCCACTCGAATGGTATTCATGTCCATGACCACCTTTACCGTACTCCATACAACTAAAAAATTCAAAGTCTTTCAACCCCACCAGCAGCAGCTCAACGTACCCGACACAGCAGCTGCCCACCAATTTGTCTCTCTACAGCCTCCCTAAGTTCAAACACACCCTTATCGCTAGACAGGAACACACATTCTCCCGGCTGCAGTGGTTTAACATAGTCGTACTCCTTCCCACTCGCTAGAAGCTTCAACCCCAGCACACCCATCCACACCCTTTTCTTCGGTTTTGAGACGAGGAGCATCTGCGAGAGTACAGGCTCGTTGTCGTAGTACTTTAGTCCCAACCAGAGTCGTCGTGTGGCTACGTTCTCCTGCGTTGTTGGCGTATATTCCTTATCTGGCCCAGCGTGATCCCCACGGGTGACGGACGAAATGAAACCTTGGTCTTGCAGGCCAAGCATTATGGCGAGATTGAGCTTCGTGAAGGGGACAGAGGTTGTGGCGAGACGCGCCTTGGAGGCATTTTGGAGGTGCGAACAAACGTGGGCGAGGTTGAGGAGGACCATGGTGGGGATGGGGTGCTGGTAGACAAATCTAAAAATGGGCTGTTAGAGATCGCGTGAAATTGGAGAAGAGAGTAAATATTAGAGGAGGGGAAGACCTACGGAATTGGATAGGAACAGCCTAGATTTGGCTCAATTGGCCTGCACGGGAGGTTGGGTTGGTTATTTTGCGCTCTTGATGTCAAGAATCACGAGGGGCTTGGCGGAAAAGTAGAATCCTGACTAAGAAGTGTGATTGGGTAAGCTGGAATAAGGTGGGGGCGATGCAGGAGAGAGCGCAGGGTTAGGGCTATGCCGCTGTTTGAAGACTGCCTCCGTGCACATTTGTCCTGAGGAGACGAGAACAGCCGCGCGTTGGAAAACTGAAAGACCCCTCTCTCGCCATTGAAGCGGACGACCAATCCAGCATAGGCACTCAGATCCGCCCGCCTCCATCCAACTCGCCTATCCTGCCAAACCCCCTCAATCGCCCTTCGCTCCCACACCTCTCCACATCGAGAGTGACCGCCCACCCCTTCCCCAAACATCCCCGCTGTACCTCTGTTAAAAATTAAAATCGTACGATTCTATAGACTCCTCACTCCACTTTCCTTCTGGGCTTCTGCGCCTTGTTGATTAACTCGTTCCACTTTCTTACCCACCTGCTGGTCCCCGATGATCCTCGGCCTGTCGCTCATCATCGCGTTTCTTTCCTATCTTATTTACCGACGCTTGCAGTTGCTGTTGTCCGTGGAAGCCACTGGCACAAGCAGAAACGGCACTGGCCTTAGCTCTGGCTCTGGTCCTGGAACCTCCGCTGCTAGGAACAGCTCAGCACAGCCTTTTCAGATGTGGCCGTTCCTGTCGGCACTCCTCCAGCAGCCTTCATCCTCTTCTACAACCGTAATCTCCACCACTATCAGGCACCCTTCATACTCGCCTGCTGCAGCAGCCCTATCATCCCCAAACTCCACACCGAAGGCTGCCCCCGCCGCCCCCAAGATCCAGGTTGATGACATCCCGCATATATCTCTATCTACACCTACCGTCCAGACCAATGTCATTGATGACGATGGTGATGGCGAAGATTACGTTCCTTCTTTCCCGTCCTTAAATTCTGCGCAAAGGGCGTCAGGAGGCATCTCTTCATTGACATACTCCAACCCAGCACCGTCATCATCGTCGTTGGCCAAGCCTGCACCTCTGTTCATGCCTCCACCACCAATCCCCATTCGTGGCCGTAATCCGAAAGGAAATATCCGCTTCGCTACTATTCCACAACCTCCCGCATCATCGCCTCCGTCTGCCGCTTCAGTTCTGAGACAGAACCCTAACGGTGCCGCCCGCTCGAGGCTTGTTGCTGCAGGTGTTGGTGCATCTGGTGTCGCTGCGGGGAACGGGCTGACGCTGCCCAAGTCGAGGGGTTCTGTGCCCTCGGAGATGTCAAAAAACAGGAAGAAGGTTATTCTCGAACCGGGCCATTCGCCATTGGATTGGGCGAGGTTACAGCGGTCCGGTATCGATCTTCGGGTACGTTATTTTGCGCTCGGACCACTTTTTCTCTCAGTTTCTTATCATTGGTGTCGTGAACTAATCTTTATTTCCTTTTCTCTGAAGGGTTTACCTCATCCTCGTCTCATCAAGGTTCCACCTTCGCTTCTCGCCAAACATGCAAAAGCGACGGAGGATATCTGGACTGCCCTCAATGGTCGTGTATACAATATCACGGCCTACCTTCCATTTCACCCTGGCGGTGAAAAAGATCTTCTAAGAGGCGCCGGAAAGGACAGCACCAAACTCTTCAACGCGACACATCCATGGGTCAATGTAGACGGCATGCTGTCGGAATGTCTGATCGGCATATTCGTATCCGAGGAAGAGGCGATAGCTGCTAATGATGATGCTGAGTCAGGACTAGACTCAGTGGACTAGAGATCCATTTATTTGGATGGATATAATTGATCTGGTGGCACGATGATCTTGTTCAATTGGCATGCCTTTTTCTTTCTTGGGGGGTTTTTTCTGTGGTGATATCAAAATGGGCTTTTTTTAGAACGTTTTCTGGGCACGGGAGTTTTGTCTTTTTTCCTCCTACTTTCTCTTTTCCAGATAGGAAGTGGGCGAGATATGTTTTGGGGCCAGGGCTTATGCACAATATTTGGTATTATTTTTCTTCTTTTTGCTCTTTATTCTTATTTTATGGGGCTTGGCGTTATACCACTATTTAGGAGGGAATATTTCAATTCCAGAGCTCGAGGGAGTTGAGAGTTGTGTACCTTGTCTAGCTAGCGAGTTGGGTAGCCGGCTGGTTGGCTGAGGAGAGGGAGGGGTAGTAAGTTAGGCAACCCGCAAATAGGGTGGAGGTACTGCAGTTTAAAACTATATCTGCGTCCTTTTTTTGTTCTGTTGAATGGCGTGCACACCAATGCACAGTGATGGTCCGTAGGACTTGTTTAATGTATGATAGATACTGTTACTTAGAGAGGAGATGAGTGGGCAGGTGACTGGTTTAGGAGGTCAAGGCGTTTTGTTCTGTTCCTAATATCATTCATCCTTTTTTTTCCTCTTCCTCTCTCCAATATATAGTAGTGTATTTATGTTATTTTTTTCCAGCCTTTATTATACCACACACATCTTTTATTATTACTTACAAGATTAACTGCTACGCCTATAGTACAAAGACGGATAAGCGTATTCTACGAGTGGGAATAGAGGGGTGGAAGAGGGGCTGACGAAGAGGAAGAGGGGGGGAGGAGGGGTTCAATAAATCGTAGTTACACACTTGTGGATATATCATCAATAGTTGGTAGGTTTATACCTACCTACACCAACGGCTGTAGACCCAATATATATTTGTATATATATTGTACCTCCCGAATCCCATTAACGAGAACCCGCATTTCGGTGTCTGTCCAATCACAGACCACCACCACAACCGGCAGTTATGGCGAAGGGGGAGGAAGAAGAAAAAAAATTAAATTATCTTCTTTACTTTTTTACTTTTTTGGACCCCACCACCTCCCCCCTCCCCGGTTTTATGTGTTACTGTGATCTATCGATTGGTCCCCATCTTTCATCGATGTGTTATGTATTGTATGTACTATCAACGGCTTAAATAATGCAGCCCTATTGTTATTTTCTGGGAGGGTACCTAGCGAAGTTATGGGCTGATCAGGGGGGAAATTTGGTAAGCGGTAAGGGATCCGGGATAATGTTTCTTCCGCATGAGCCGTTTAGAGTGGATGGTTGCGTCTGGGGTGTTATATAGGACGCGCGCGTGGCACTCTCTTACAGTAGTTGGCGGTTTGGGTTTGATGACTGATCGGAGCAGAGGCGAGTTCATGTGATATCACTCGATAGTTTTGGGGTGTGGGTGGAGTTCTGAAGAGGGTAGATAGATAGATAGATAATTCATACACGTATCCAACCCTAAGGGTTATGGTGGTTTCTGAAGAGGGTATTGGGAAAGTAATAGAAAGGGAGACTGAGCATGGGCTAGATTTTTGGTAGATATTGGATGGGATACACTCCAGGGGTGGCTCTATACGCATCTACATGTAGATTTAACCTAACTCATATGTAACTATATATTGAGAGCGGGTAAAAATACTAGACATCAGAGGTATCAGTGATCTTCTATCACTTAATCTATTGTACTCTATTACAAGCAAGTCTCTTCGATAACAGAACTTCATCACTGACATAAGTTCCGAATACATGGCTTTCCCCTGCTCGGCATCAGTCCAGAGAGTTGCAAAACCCAACTATAATAAAGTTCGAACCGGAGAATAAAGCTGTGATATGTCGGACGAATATCCCATAAATTTACCCCCGCGTATCCATCAGACCGCAAAATCAAGAAATCCCACAAAGATAAAAGAACAGAAAACGAGAAACAGAGGTTACTGAGCTTTGGTGCTGGTCTTACCGCAATCAAGCAATGAACGAATTGATAATATAGTATATAAATTAGTGCTGGTGTGTCAAGTGATCTAGGTGATAAATTGTGAAGCAATACAAACATCCACCCGTTGAATTTCGCAGCGAGAAATTGTTCCAGCAGAAAACATCGCTCTGCAAGAGACGATCTTCTCTAGTGGATACGATTGTTGTGGGGTGGTAATCGAATGGCATTTCATGGAGAGGTTTGCACAGGATTGACGAGTAATCTAACGCTGTATCTCATGGCCCTTTTCCGCGGCGTAGGCGGTTAGTCGAAAACGAAGATTGTAAATGTAAGGTATTTGTAGCGTATTCCAATCCCTATCGCCGTGTTGAATTTCCATGCTCCGTCCATGATGACAAATGCGTTTATTTCAAGTTCTTCGAAATTCGGCAGTTGTTGCTCTGTAGTAATGTTGCCTGAGCTGTGTTGTCCCATAGTGAGTCTCAGTAATCGAGCCGAATTCTACCAAAGTGCATGTTGTTGGTTAAACCCGCTAGTCTTGAGGCCCCTTTGAATGGGTTTAGTATGGATAGTAAGTTCGTAGCCAGGGACAGATCTCAAGAGCGTCTGTATAAGTAGCAGTTGACTGCTTCCCATAGTAAAGTAGAAGGTCCGAATCTTGGTAGCCTAAACTTTTAGTCCAGACTTCTATTGAAGGATGGTAGAATCTAGCTCGTATATGTTTTGTGAATTAAAGACTAATTTGGATTCATTCCCAAGGTGATAGATGCGTAGCACCTCGGGGTGATGGGTGTACTGCTGGTAAGAGGTAGGCCCAACAACGCCTAGCAGCAGCAGAGGTGCTCCAACCCAACTTTTCTATGATGGATGAAGTTGAGAGAAACAGCCACAGCATGGATATTCTAATCGATAGTGTGCCAGAGGGGTTGTTGTCTGAAGTCGATGCTTGAGGAGATTTTGTAAGGTGCGTCTGTTTCGGATGCCTCATTAACACCGCTAGGTATCACTAGGTTTATCGTGCCCGCAGTACTTTCATGAGCATTGGTGTGAAATTGGGTGACGGGGTTGAAGGGTGTGAGCTGCTGAGGGATGTGCTGTTCTTGCTGAAGGAAAGACAAAAGGAGGGGTCCCATCTCAATATATATACTGGGATGCTAAGGCTCCTCTAGCGATTCTATTTGGCTGGTGGGATAGAATGGATATAATAGGATCTCAACAATCCTGCGATCTAAAAACCATGAAACAGGGTTGGCCAACATTCCAAGACCTTCCAATCCGCTTCGTGCTGGATTTATTTCTTCCGACAATGGTCTTACTGCATCCTCCATCCCGCTCAACCAGCGGGCTGCACAAACGATCACTCGAGCCAGACCTAACTAACCGCATGCCAGCGCAGGTCTTGGCACAAGCCACATGATCGGACCCTTGTCCTTCACCGTCGCACCGGAAAACGTAAACAAACACTCCCGCCTCCCCTCTGCAATCCACAACTCTTTCAGCTACAGCTCTTAACAAAGAAACCCTCCCAATATCACCACCTGCAGCCACAGACGTCCAGCATCACCGGTACCATCACCAAAACTCTCACCACCCAGGAGCCATGTCTGGCCCCTCGCGTCTCCAGCCTACTGGGGCCCGTAAAACAGCCGCTACGGCCCTCCAGAATGCACGCGCAAACACTCGCCCCGCCCCCCGCGCTGCAGCCGGTATGACGACGGCCCAGATCTCCATGGCAAACGCACGCATGGGCGGGGTCCCAACCTCAACCGTCCCGCCGTCTCCAGCTGGATCCACAATCTCAGTAAGCTCAACAACATCGCGTAGTAGGAACGTCAATATATCACCTACACGAATGGCGCGGCGAACGGCTAAAGAGAAGGCCGAGGAAATACGTCAGGAGGAAGCGAACCATGAAACCAACATCAACGTGGTGGTGCGATGTCGTGGTCGCTCTGAAAGGGAGATTCGGGAAAGCAGTGTCGTCGTCGTGTCCACCCCCGGAGGTCTCCGTGGCAGGGAAATCGCTTTATCGATGGGCCCGTTGGCACTGAGTAATAAGATGTATTCTTTCGATCGCGTGTTTGGGCCTGAGGCGGACCAGACCATGATTTATGATGATGTTGTGGCGCCTATGTTGGAGGAGGTGAGGAGTGCTACATGACTGGTTGGTTGGTTTGGTGGATGCTGATGGTGAATAGATGCTTTCCGGGTACAATTGTACTATTTTTGCATACGGCCAGACTGGTACGGGAAAGACCTATACGATGACGGGAGATATGTCGGATCATTTCGGATCCTACTCGGACACAGCAGGTATTATCCCACGTGCGCTGTATCAACTATTTACGAAGCTCGGACCAGACGATAGCGATAACTCAGTAAAATGTTCTTTTATCGAGCTATATAACGAGGAGCTACGGGATCTTTTGTCAGTGGACGAAGGCACTAAGGTGAAGATATTCGAGGACTCGACAAAGAAGGGCGCAATCGTAATCCAGGGAATGGAAGAGAGCTTCATCAAGAATGCCGAGGATGGTGTTAAGCTATTACAGGATGGAAGCCATAAGCGCCAGGTTGCAGCTACAAAGTGTAATGACCTAAGTAGCAGAAGTCATACGGTGTTCACGATCACTGTGCATGTGAAAGTTATGGGTGAGGATGGGGAGGACATGCTCAGGACGGGGAAACTAAATCTAGTAGATTTGGCCGGGAGCGAGAATATCGGCCGGTCCGGCGCGGAGAACAAAAGAGCTAGAGAAGCGGGAATGATCAACCAATCTCTTCTAACACTAGGCCGGGTCATCAACGCTCTAGTTGATAAATCACCCCACATTCCATACAGGTTACACCCCATTGCATCAAAATCACATCTGTACTAGTTGCTAACATCTACAGAGAGTCTAAACTCACCCGTCTCCTCCAAGACTCCCTCGGCGGCCGAACGAAAACCTGCATAATAGCCACCATCTCCCCCGCCAAATCCAACCTCGAAGAAACAATATCCACCCTCGACTATGCCGCGCGCGCAAAGGATATCCGCAACAAACCGCAGTTGAACCAAATGCTCACAAAAAAGGCGCTGATCCGCGAATATGTGCTGGAGATCGAGAAGCTCAAGGGGGACCTGCACGCCGCTCGGCAGAAGAGCGGCGTGTTCCTCACACAGGAGTCGTTTGAGAAGTTGTCGGAGGAGAGCGAATCGCGCCGAATCCTGAGCGAGGAACAGATGCGCAAGATCGAGGTTATGGAAAGCAGTCTCAAGAAGACGCGTGAGCAGTTTGAGAACAACATGAGGCTGTTCGTGGCATTGAAGAAGGAGATGGAGGGGACGAAGAATGTGCTCGAGGAGACGAAGGGCACGTTGTTGGTGACAGAGGGGGTGTTGGAGAGCACGAGGAAAGATCTGGAGGGGGAGACTGTGTTGAGGCAGGCGCATGAAGGAACCGAAGAGGAGCTGGATACTATTGGGCTTAGCCTTATTGAGCGTTTGGGCGAGACGGTGCAAGATGTGTCTGGACTACATGGCAAAATTCGACGCATGACGGATCTTGAGGTTGTGAATCATTCGAATTGGATGAGGAGCGCAAACCAGGTCGTGAACGTCACCCAGCTGGTTGAGAAGGAGATCAATGTATTCACGGAAGAACAGCAGAGAGTCGCAGATGCAGTAGAAGAGCGAATGGGCGCGTTTGTAGTGGCCGAGGTTGAGAAGTTGGACGCTGCGTACAAGTACATCGAAAGCCGGCTTGCAAGCTTCAACGAGGGCGAAGCAGAGCTATCTGGCGAAACTAGGAAAGCTAAGGATGAAATGAACGCCATTCTTGAAGAAATCAAGATCCTCCGCGAAGAGGTCAAGACCCGTGTCGGCGAGGGCCTCAAGGGACTGAATGACGCAGCCCAACGTATCTCAGCCGAGGTCGTTCAGGACCTCAGTAAATTTGGCACACAACTCCACACATCCTACTCCCAGCTCGGTCGGGAGTTTCGTCTGCTGTTCGACGAGGCGCAGCGCAGCGTCATCGCACAGAAAGCCGAAGTTGAGAAGCTGCGGCTACAGCTTACATCTGCTACTGCAGCAACAATCACCGTCGCAGACGCTGCGCAGAATTCACTGGACACGATATTGCGGGAGGAGCGGGAGCGGGCGGCGGCGGATCGTGCCGGGCTGATTGCGCAGATTACGGCGTTGGTGAATGGGGCGGCGGAGGAGCATGATAAGAGGATTACGCAAAGAGTGCAGTTGGTGCAGAGCGAGATGGCGCTGGCGCAGGAGGAGCTGCAGGCTGCGGAAGTCGCGTATAGTGAGGGTATGGATGCGTGGGCAGGTGCAGAAGAGGCTTTTATTGAGAATTTGACGGGGAAGAAAGAGGGGTTGAAGACGATGCTGCAGGAGGATTGGCAGGTGTGTATTGATCGTTGCTGTTTCCGAGTGATTGTGTGTGATGTTTACAGGAATTGTGATTGCAGCAAGCAGAAAAACATAACGCTGCGATCCAGGCGACAACGCAGGCTATCCATGCGCAGACGGTTAGGTTGGTTGATGCGCAGATGCAAGACGTCGACGTCCAAATGCGCGCCCTTGACGAATTCGTCACCCACGCCCGTTCCCAGAACGAAGCACACTACACCCAGTTCGTGTCCAATCTTACCACGCTCACCTCGACTGTTCGTGACTCGTACACACACCTCGAATCCGAAGTTACCGCACTCCAAGACCAGACCACCACCTTCGGCGCCGCTATCGGTGAGCAAACCAGCGCCTTATCCGCCACCCTAATCCCTCTCACTGCCGCCACCACCCCTCTGTCAGAGCTCCGCCAGTCTGTCGAGGCTGCGCCATTGAAAGAATACACGCCAACTGGTGCCACGCCCCGGAAACGTGAATACGAGTACCCTCGCTCCCTCCCACGAACGCTCCCCCACGACGAGCTCCTCGCGCAGCTCGCATCCGGACGCCCGATACTGCAGCAGCGAAAGCACAGGCGTATGCCGCTTGGCGAGAAGGAAGTCTATTCGCCTAACAAAACCATCGATCTTGGCTCTGACACGAAAACCCCGGCTACTCAGCCCTCTGCTGCCAACGCACGCGCAAACACGCTTCCGGCACCAGGGTACTCTGGCTACGCACACAAGATCTTCTTTGGGACTAATATAGGCGTTGGGGCCGGGAAATTTGCGAGCGATGCGAAAGTAGAGGAAGAAGAAGGTGAAGCCGAGGAGGAAGAAGAAGATGAGGATGGCGAACCGCCGCTGAAGCGGACGAGGAGCCAGAGTGCGAAGCTGGGTGTGCCGAAGGGCGGATACAGTAATCCGCCAAAGAGCTCGGTGGCGGAGAGTGTATCTATCGGGAAGAAACGGTCTCGGTGAATGGGGCAATGGGGTTTTTCTGTTTGTATTTGAATGGTTAATGGTTGGCTGCTTAATGGTCGGCTGCTTTTTTTCTTTCTTTTTCTGTAAGGAGTATCATTGACTTTTTTTACGTGAGCTTCAAAAATTTGTATTATTGGTGGGGTGTTTTTCTTTTCTTATTCCTTTCATGTTTTGATTAAATATGGTGTTTATATCCTTACTTTGTTACATATCCTGGCACCTCTTTATTTTATTTTAAATTGGGTTTTATTTTGTTTTAGTTACCTTTTTAGTACTCTTGTATGTCTGTAAATAATATATGGCGGGGATCCAACTTCAGCGTCTCTATAAAACACCGATTAAAGAAAAGGGGAAAAGAAAAAAAAAAAAGACCACTCCGCGGTATTGATACATTTTGCGATGCAGTATTCCCAATATCTAATGAATTCCCCCCTCCTCCAATCCAGCCTGCGATGTAGAATCGTCGAAGAGTGAAACCTATGTGGTATAGTAATAACCTCCCATCCTCCTCAAAAACGCCATAGTGAAAAGAAGAAGAAAAAAGGGCCCAGTTCAAGCTAGGATGAAGCATTCGAGCTCTTTTGACCATAGTCAATAACCCGTTTAATCAACGCCATCCTACGCCCGTCAGTATCCATCCCACATGAAGTTGGGGAGAGGGGAGAGGGGGGAGGGGAGGGAGAACTAAACATACCTCTCAGCAAATATCTCAGCAAGCTCATACACACTCTCCGTCTTCTTTAGCTGCAATCCCGGCCTTTCAGTCCCTTCCACAGTCAACATGAGTCCCCCACCACCCACAACACCCCCGGCCTTATTCCCACCCCCACCACCACCGCTGCTATCCTCAACACTCGCCATCCACTGCGGCGCAGGCGCGGTATTTACTCCGACGACCTGCCACTCTTTACTAAGACTGTGTGCGGCCGCGACGGTCTCGCCGTCGGCGGCGATGTCGACGACAACGACACGGTCCCTCGGGCGGGCGGCAGAGTCGGCGGCGGCGAGAGCCGTCTCGGTGACGGGATCGAAATCGTCGTCGGCGAAAACGTAGTGCACGATTGGGTGCTTGTGGACTGTGCTCGCTGGGTTCGCGATCAGGGTGAAGAACGGGGTGAATGGTGGGGGCTGCTGCTGCTGCTGCTGCTGCTGCTCGTAGGTTGATAGTGCCGGGGACGATGCGTGTGGGGTTGGGGCGACATAGGACGGGATTGGAGACGGCGGGTAGAGGTGTGGGGAGGTCATGGTTGGGGGGAGGATGTGGGAGGGAGGATGGACGGGGATGCGGGCTGGAGATGGGTTGTGGCCGTGTCACGTGCTGACGTATCTGTGGCTTATATTGGTGTTTGGTCTACTTCACGCCCTGGAGGAGGGGATGCGATGGGAATGCGGGATGGCCAGGCACTGGCATTTCTACTGAAGAACCTGGCGCCTGAATAAAAGAAAGGGAGAGGAAAGGAGAGAAGAAGAGAGAAGAGAAGAGAAAAGAAGCCCAAACACCCAAACACGAAATGCTGCCTTGTCCTGCCATTCCATTCGCTCACTCACTCACTCACTCCCCACCGATCTCGAACTTCTGCCTGCACATGGGACACAACCCCCTCGAGCTCTCGGTCTGGATCCAATCGGTAACGCAGTGCTATCCGCCGTCGGCATCAGCATCAGTATTGCGGCGTGGGGGGACGGGCGGTATAACAAACCATATGAAACGAATGTCCACATTTCCCAACAACTAGACGCGCCATCAACACCCGTCCACCCCTACGTTGGCACAGTGAAGTAGACAGGGGGGAGACTCACGCAGCGGACAATCATCGCCCGGAAATCTGCAATTCGGACATGTCCCATCGAACTGTACGCGACAGATGCCACACACGTCGTCCTCAGGGACGTCCCAGTGCCACGACGCGACGGCGTTCCAGGCTCTGATCTTGACTTTCATAGTTTGTGTTAGCTCGGGCTGTGGCAGGTGTTTGGCACGAATAAAAGTAACAATAGTAATATGATTTCTGTAGTAAGTAGCAGGTGGTGGGGAGGTGAGGCTGTTGAGCCAGGATGCGTATCGCTGCCTGAAGGAGCCTGAATCCCGGCAGCTTGGCAGGGTCCGCAGCGGGCCGGTGGCTGCGCCCGGGAGATCTTGAAGCGCCAGGTGGGAGGGGGAACCGGGCTGGCTGCCAACCCCGCAAATGCACAACCACCGAGGCATCCCTCCTGTCCAGCCCGTCACTCTACATCTACAGTTACATCTGCAGTTACAGCTACAGCTACCATAACCCCCACCACCAATGTCAGTCCTCCATACCGTCCTCTACCGCTCCCTCCCCTGTCGCACCACCCACATCATGGCCACTCGCACATTCACCTCCTACGTCATATCGCCCTCCCACCTCGCCCTCGCCCTCGACGCGAACCCACCCCTCGCCCCCACTTCCCCACACACACCGCGCATAGTCCCGCTCTCAGCAGAATGGTACCTGCCCAACGACCCCCGCAACGGCCGCGCCGAATTCCTAGCGCGCCGAATCCCCACCGCGCGGTTCTTCGACCTCGACGGAATCAAAGACAACGCATCACCGTACCCGCACATGCTGCCCTCGGCTGCAGGCTTTGCGTCTGCGATGGGGAAGCTGGGGATTACGCGGCAGGACACGGTGGTGGTGTACGACAGTCCTCATCTCGGCATCTTCAGCGCTCCCAGAGCTGCGTGGACGCTGCGTGTGTTTGGACACGAAAAGGTGCATCTGCTGAATAATTTCAAGGCCTGGGTGGAGGAAGGGCTGCCGGTTGAGACAGGCCCTGACGTGGGTGTCGCGGAGACGGTGTATGAAGTCGTAGAGCCGGATTTGGGGATGGTGGATTCGTTTGAAGCGGTAAAGGAGGTTGCGGAGCGGGCTGGAGGCGGAGTGCAGATTCTTGATGCGAGGCCTGCGGGCAGGTTTAACGGGACGGATCCGGAGCCAAGGCCGGGTGAGTAGTCTTTGTGGTGGACGTGGAGATGGGGTTACTAACGGGAGAGGGGGGGGTAGGGCTGTCGTCAGGGCATGTACCTGGGGCCATATCTGTGCCGTTTGGAGAGTTGGTGGACCCGGTTACAAAGAAAATGAAGCCTGGGAAGGTCCTGCGTGAGATTCTGCTGGCGAGGGGGGTGGACCCGAGCGAGAAGGTGGAGAAGAAGCTCATGTGTGGGACGGGAGTCACGGCGGTGGTCATTGAGACGGCGCTCGAGCTGGCGGGGATACCGGGCAAGAGAGTGATTTACGATGGGTCTTGGACGTGAGTATGATTTCTATTACTCAGTGGGGGGTTTTGCCTGAGTGTGTTTGGACAAGGCGGTGACGGCTGGACCGCGATACGAGATGAGCACACTATTCGCAAGACACGACACGAGACGAGCACTGTTCGCGACGCGGTCTGAACACGATGAGTACCATCTGTTCGCGACATGCCGCTTGAGTCACGCGTTACCACGCGCCATCACGGGGAAGGAGAGGGCTCCGGACAGGCTGACTCAGTGTTTAGGGAATGGGCCCAGCGCGTTGCCGACGACTCGGGACTGATTGTGAGGGAGAAGAAGTAAAAGGGGAGGGTTGACGCAGCGCGAATAAGCAAATGAATTAATTAGCGCATCTGGATGGGGGATGGATCGAATTATGCCTCATGGAAAAGAAAGATTTGAGCTTCTGGAAGGGCATACGCTGCAGATAGAGTATGTATCGTGGGAGGCGGAGTACTCTATGCGCATGTAGCGGGGGAGGGCTATAAATAGAAGATGCGATTGAGTTTTTTGTGCCTGCTTGATGGCGGGATGCTATGTCATTGTACATGATGGTGATGGGGGCGAGGCGAGGCGACGATGATTTTGTATGCAGTGAGAACTTTCTGCAAGGCATGGCTACATGTGGGAGCGGAGGATACCTGGGTTGGTCAGTGAGGAGTGTAAGGGAGAGGGTGGAGGGTGTGCTGTGCTGTGCTGTGCTGTGCTGTGCTGTGCTCTACTGTGCTCTAGCATGGCCACGATCGCAGGCCTCCCAGAGCACCGGGTTGGCCGAGACAGCATCTCCCTCCTCTTGCTCAGCCCCGCTCCCATTCCTCCCCCGGTACAGTAAATGACTCTTCCCGCTCCCTTGCGTTACGCCATCCCTCAGTCGACTTACCCTCCTCCCGTGCCACCCTGCGTTACCCCGTCACCTCCAACAAACCATCTCCACTTCCCCAGCTCTATATCATCTCCATCTCCCACCAGAGCACTCCCCATCCACTCCCACATCAGCCCCCCTTCTAGCGAGCAGGTACACGCATAAGATGCTTGAGAATGGAAACCAGGGGAGATCTAGCACTGGTAGCTATCCCCCCCACTACCTCTACCTTACCACCCTCTACAACTAACAATCTACCCCTAGTTCGAGCGTCTCGCTGTCGCGCGTCTTCAATACACTGTCAATGAGCTTCAAACAAAGGTCGACTATGACCGTCGTCTCTCCCCCCCCGTTAGAAAAATATACCATTGCATCACCGACGACTCTGCCCTCTCTCAAAGCATTGGTGAATTCAAGCGCTGGACTGAGCAAGGTGCCGTCAGTATGATTGTACCTCTCTGCAGTACTTCCCCCTCCCCCCCCATTGCTAAGATGAGCGAATTCCCCTCCACCCCCCTTCTCCAAACTAACGAAAAATACAATTAGTTCTCGATGCCCTCGACGATCTGAAGAAAGGCACCGACCTTGCAAACATAAACTCGCGCGAAAGCATCCGCTACTTTGACCGATGTCAATCCGGCGCCGGCCGAAAACCAGTGCGTGGGGTCCGCGTCCAAGCACCCAGCGAAATGTTTAGCAAATGGGACGAATGCGCGAAATTTCAAGATCCGGATGTCGTAGTTCCTGCGCAACAACAGCAGCAGCAACAGCAACAGCCGAGCAGCGTTTACCCAATCAATAACTACAGCAACAACAACAATCATCGACGGAATCGAAACGGTGGTTCGGGAGCTGCTGCCATTGCGGCGACTGCTGCGCCTGCTGCTATCGCTCCGCCAAAGTGGATACAACCGATTCTCAACTGTGCGCTGTACAGACTACACCCGCCTGGGAAGGAACCCCGGTCTGCCAATGACGCGGAGGAGACTGTGGTTGTGACGAATAATGAGACTGTGGCGGCCTGGGCGCGCGTGTACGGCGTTAAGGCGGTCGATAGTCAGGAACTCGCGGAGATGATCGAGCGCGAGAATTGGGAATATCTAGACAAGAAACGAGTCTATGAGAACGGTGCCCGCAGCGGGGGTCGAAACGGCTCGATCAGTGGTCGCGGCGGAAGAGGCGGAGGTGGAGGCGGAAGAGGCGGCCACAGACGCGATAGCAGCAGAGAGGAAAACAGTCCTACAATGGGTTTTCCACAGAGTCGTGGGAATCACATGCCTGACCCTGGATATATTCTTAGAGGTGCCCCAAGAGGTGTTGCCAGGGGCAGAGGGAAACTTTGGGAACCATAGTGCGGAGTTACACTTTTTTGATAAGGGGAGATGGCCTTTTTTTTGGGATGATTCTCCGCTTTTTTTTTAAATATGCTTTTTTTGGAAACAAAATAACTTCGCAATCTCTTTTTCTCTTCTCTTCTTTCTTTCTACGGAGGCGAGAGGTTGGGGGATGGGGGATGGAGAGGAGACAAGAAAAGAAAGAAAAGGGACAAATGCGATACTTTTTTTCTTCTACCGTGGTTCTTAGAATAGCGGTGGGATGTCGGAAGCTATATGCATCGACACGAGCATGAGCTCGACGTGGCTGAGAGGTGTTGGAGCCGCGAGGGGAGTAGTGAGGGGAGAGGAGGGCCCGGGGGGTAGGGGGGTTGAAGGGGAGAGGGAGAAAGATGTTCACTAAAGTCATTCGCTTTGGAGAAGTTTCCCTTTTCCGTGTACGGATGGCCGACTAACTAATTAACTGACTGACTGAGTCTGTCTTGCCTGTATTGTCTGTCTTTTGGATAATGGGGTTTTGGGAGTTGATCGTTCTTTTTTTTGGGGGGGTTTCCTGGGTTTTGGGGGGGGGGTTCTTGGGTTCACGGGGGATTGGAAACAAGAGTAGTTGGCGCTCTCACTCTATTTTCGGCCCATTGGCCATTCGCTCTCGGTCTCTACTGAGTTTCGTTTGTTTAGTTTGCTGACGGGTTGGGGGTTGGCGGTTTCTGCAGCATAACTTTGTTAGTGGTAGTAAACATTAAAAAAATATTAGTTTTTTTTTCCTCCTCTCCCCTCTTCTCAAGCCTAGTTCGTAGGTTACCATCGTGGATGGTGGCGATGGCGATGGCGATGATAACGATCATAGTATATCACTCGCACCACTTCAACCCCCCGAATAGACAGCAGACAGGCACGTCGCCAACCCCCTCTCCCTCCCCAAACGCCACAGAAACTACCCCTCTACCCGAACCGACCTGTTCATAAAAACCCATTACCAAGTATAGAGTTTCACATGCTAACAGAGAATCTGACTCAACTAAAACCAGCTCTTTAAAAAAAAAACCATACGTATCCATATCAGTCAATCTACACCAACTCCCCCCCCCAAATGACACACCACAAACCACACACACACCCAACTTTTGTTACAAGAGAGGGAAGAGAAAAAAAGAAAAAAAAAGGACTACTTCACGTGATAGCTATTCTGGCCACGTAATCGATTCTAAAGCGAACGTTCCCACAAGGCGTGGTAATAACAATGTGCCGTGTTCCCTCCCCCCCTCCCCCCCTCCCAACTAACTAGCCAGATAGCCAGATAGCCAGATAGCTAATGAGGGGGTTGAGTGCGTTATTGGTGGGGGATTTTTATAAGGCGGTGCGCACATTTGAAGTGTGTGGTGGAGCAGGTGAGTCAATGGATAGGACGATTGAGTTGATTGAAGTGGTTGCGAGGGCTGTTTTTTTTTTAGGGGGGGGGGTGTATGGTAGCCTTGGGGATTAAGGTTGGGCTAGGCTGGTTGGTTGGTTGGTTGGTTAGTTGGTAGAGGGCATGGGGGTTGAGTTTTGGTTTTTGGTCGGTGCTCTTTGGTCGGTGTTTTTGGGTACGGGGCTGGCTGACTGACTTAGTGTAAAGAGAGGCTTTCTGGTAGAAGTGTAGAAGCAAGGTTTAGGGGTCAGGATTTCCACCGAAATCTTTGCTTAGAATGCAAGACTTAAATATCGAGTCCTCACATTCCTGTAATAAATAGTCTTGTCGACCGAGGCTGCACATGTTTTTGTAGTACCGATTACGACGATATAAATGGCCGGGATAGGGCTGACGGCACCTCTGCAGCCTAGGTGGCCTGGAAGCTGTGCGGTTTTCTTGACAAAGCTAGACCCATCCTCCTCTTCAATAAAAAAAAAACCTTCCTGCCAGTTTACTATAAAACTCCCATCCCTCCCCCACCCTCCAAAAATCCTCCACACCCAGCAAACACCTTAACTATTCTTTCTTGACATCACCCTGCCACAACAGTCACAAAGAGAAACCAAAATGTTGATATCAGGTACCCCCTTCCTACAACAGCCGGATCATCGCCGATAGCCGCTGCTCTCTACATGAAAATAAATTGTACCTCAGCTCCCCTCCCCCAAAGCAACATTTTGGAGAGTCTCGATCTTGAACGGCGTCATCGGCCCTGTTATCCGTAAAAGTCTGATCATCTCCATATCAAATGGCCCAGGGAAGCGGGGTTATCCCCGCTTTTGCCTCGGTCATCAATATTAGTGCGGTGCTCGTAAGAACTGTTTAAAAACCACTTGATGGTCATTATATTGGCTACTGGATGAAGTGCTGGTAAGCCTGGTGATATCAAATCTATGGTACCAGTGTAACTTGGATTTTTCTCTAGTAGTAGTCTCATGTTTGTAGGGTGTGAAGTGTCGTTCTCTCTTTGTAATAATCTGTAGTGTCGCTCTTGCCTTTTTTTTGTTTATTGGCGGCCATGACGGACCAGATCAAATGCCTGGGGAACGAGTATCTAGGAGTTGGGCTAAAATTCTTAAGGGAGGTCGAGTCATCGTCTTGAGGATGAGCCAGATCGCCGTTTTGCCGCCATTGGTTACCGTGACATCAAGCACTATCTCTTAGTGCCTATCGTTAGGTGTCAATTAGACGTGAGTCGAAGCTACGGAGATAGCGGCTAGCTCGTAAGGAAGAGATGTAGGTTTAATATCGAAATCTCCAACAACTTGGAGAAGTTCGCTCGACAAATTGTGTAGAGACTTGCGGGGCCTTCGTGTTCATTACGAGACCGTGCTGTTGGGTTTGTTGATGCTCAGCTATGTAGAATAAAAACACAAAGGTGAAATGTTCCTTCATCAGCGCTAACCCTACATTCATAAATCTGAGCATCAAACAATATCTCCATTTCCCTATCCCATTTTCCGTTCGTGCGTTACTCAATGGAACCGCAAAAGCGGAACAAAGAAAATATATAAAAATTACAGTAAAGAAGAATAAAAAAACCGCCGCCTTTCAAAAACGTAACCCTGGCGATCGATAAAAATAAGGATGTAAAATAACTCAACCCCGAATGTTGAATGAAGGAAAGGGAGAGAAAAAGAAATGACAACCAAAAAACACCAACCCTAAAATCAAGGATACCACATAAATAGTCAAAGTTTCCATTTGGTAAAATTTGCTCACTATCGCAAATCTACCCCTCCTCACAGATACTCATACTTACTAAGAAATTATAAGATAGCTTACTATGAAGTGCCTGAGGTGTTATCGTTATATAGATCTCTAGTGATGAGAGTTGGAGCAATTCTTCTCCTCTTCTTATCACCCCCAGTGGCCACATCTGAAACTCCCTCAGTGCCATCCTTTTTGGTAGACGCATTCTCTTCTCTCTTCCCTAGTGCACTGGTCGCACTTAGAGGTGTTTGAGGCGGAGTAGTAAGTGGTACGCCGCCAACCGAGGCCGCAACACCGGGAACACTCCCCACGGTGGGCGTCGGGTTATTGATAGCACTGGCCAATGAGCTAAGGGTTGTGACAGATGATGCAGATGAGGATCGGGTTGGAGAATTCGGTTGGCGAATCGGAGGCACGGGTGATGGCGGGAGTGTGGGAGTTGAATTGGTTTTCGACGAGGATGACGGGGTGGAGGTGGGGTTAGTTGGAGTGGCAGAAGGTGTTAATACTGCAGTGGGGACAGGCCCAGTGTACTTCTCTCCAAGTTCGCCCGAAGAGAAAACCACCACGGAACAGAAGCCGTCTGTGGATGTCATGAGCAATGTGTTACCATCAGGGGACCTAGAACGTAGTTGGTTAGCATGTAATTAACTTGAGACGGATACATGTAGATATTGCTACCCACCATGTTAGATCGGTAAACGCTGCATAATGCAAATTGCTTACGATGCAAATAGGGGTTTGCTGTTGAGTATCATATATCAAAACCGCATCCTGTGTTGCAACGGCGTATACAATCCTATACGGTAGTGAAAATGCCGAGGCCGAAGGTGTATTTGAATTTGATGCGGAAGAAGTGTCTGAACCCGACGAAGCAGCAGCTTGAGATCCAGGGGTGGAAGTGGGTTCATGCGCAGCGACTGCAGGTGGTGGTAGCAGTGGGATTGCATCGAAGTCAGATGAAGATGTGTCTACAGTGATATGATTCGTTGTAGCTGGCGATTTTCGATATGTATAAAACACTGGCGAGCATTTTACTGCTATTGAAGGTTTCTTATGACCCGGTAAATGCGCAATTGGTGGTTTGTTTAGACCAGCTCGGGTATAGACGTATACGGTATTAATGATCTCGTCCGCGTTTTTCACACCATCCCCTGCTGTGGGATTAGAGGTCTTATATTGCCCTGCAGGGGTAAATAGAAGACTCCCGTCAGGTGTAAAAGTTAGCCTTCTGAAGAAAGATGTTAAAGTTTCGTTACAATATATGTTTGCGTTTTTAACACCTAACCCGTGGACCTTTGGCGAAAAGTCCATTGGCTTAACTGCAGGCAAAGGTAAGGCCGGTGATGGTGACGTAGACCGACGCATCGATGGAGAAGAACTAAAGGAGCTTCGCCGACTGGCAGCAAGGATAGGTGGGTTCATTGGGAGAGAAAACCCAGTAGGTGTTCCGGGGGTGGAGGGGGCAGGAGATACAATTGCTGTTCCCAGATCAAAATTGCCTCCTCGCTGAGGAAAATCTGGAGGGACGGGGCTGCTGGAAGATACCCGTCTCCGTGGTGGCAGGTCCATACGGGAAATCTTTCCATGCTGTGAAAGAGAAAACTGTCCATCTTTAGACTTAAGAGTATATATGTGCACAGAGCGGTCAGAGCTCTGAGTCGCAACAAATTCGTTCAGTGGATCCCAGGCAACCCCTTGGACGTAGTGATTGTGCTCGGCAATCTGACGGACCATCTGGCCTAATGTTGTATGGTTTGTCAGTTCCCAATGTTGATTGCCTAGTCATGGGCAATGATAAAATCATACCGGTCTGAGCATTCCAAACCCGAGCGACGTTGTCCATGCTTCCAGTAATGAAAAACATGCCGTCTGGAGACCACGCAAGATCATAAATCTCAGAGCCCATTGATCTACACATGTGCTTGAGCCTCCATGTTTCTTTGTCTTCAAGATCATCTTCTCCAAACCCAGGCCCAGGGCGGTGAGTTGGTTCCGCCGGGACCCAGAGAATGATGTTTCCATCATCGCCAGCCGATGCGATCATCTCCCCTGTACTCGAAATTTTAGTCAAAATCAATTCGCTGGGTGGATGCGATAGCCGAAGCACACAAACCTCGTGGACAGAAACGGACAACATTAACAGCTTGGTTATGTTTGGCAAGTGTGCTTAAGTAGACAACTTTTTTATCATCGCCCTCGCTTTGAATTTTCCATATCTATTTAATTCTGATCAGTTCTTTTCTCCCCCCCAAAATTGTGCTTCTCGGTTGAAGGTCACAAAGCGAGGTATATAGGTCAAACATACGCGAACATTGTTATCCCCCCCAGCAGTTGCAAGCCTTCCCTTGCCATTAGGTTCAAAGTGTGCACTATAAATTGGCTGGTTTTGATCGTGCCAGTGTATAGTGAGAGGAACGGCCTTCATCTTGCCCCGTTACGTTGGAAGCCGTTGGAGGTTATTGAACAGGAGATCGTCAACGACGCTGGGAACAAGTTGAGAGAGAGGTTAGGGTGAGCACGAGCTGGAGAAATGCCAATTCCTTTGGGGTGATTCTGTGAAAATACTGCTATATTGTAGCTCTAAATCACAAGTCGCTTGCGAATTGTGGATAAACGGGTGGGTGTGGTGTAAGCTCGGTAGTGGTGGTGGTCGGTTGTGGTTGAGAACGAGGTTACGGTTGGTTGTCGTGGTGGCAGTAAAGTAGCAAGGTTCTAGGTTTCAGAGCAGAGATCGGAGAGGTGCGAAGGGTCACTTTGAGGCGAATAAATTGTGTGCATACAACAGGGCATGTAACAAGGGCGACCAGGAGCTGTGCAGCATCACCGATGCTCACTTTTGTGCCCTAAATCCCTTCAGATCAGCTTTCACAGCTCCTGTTTGTTTATTTACTCTTTCATCATGTTCCACTCGAGTACACAACATTGACTACAGCCTTGCCACCAATCGACACTTGGATCAGGCAGCAACCCAAGTTTACGTTATGTCTTCCGTCCTGATTCCAATCTTCCAATCTGGGAGAGTATTCGTTTTAGCCTCTAATATTATTTGTTTGGTTCCATCGATCTAACTGTCAAGTCGATATTTTATCTCGATTTCCCCACGTTTTCACATGCAATTTCATCCTCAGCCCTGTGCCCGTTCCTGTGCACTCATTCGACCTTATCCATTCGACTCAATTCCGTGAGCACCAGATTTCGATCTGCCTAATGAACCATCGACGGGTACCCAGTTAATAGGGTGATCTTGATACCACAACCAGCGTGTAAAAGGTCTTACATTTATTCAGTATCTTAAAAAATTTCTATTGCTCGGACTCAGGAACGGTATGCCCAGCTTCGATTTTGCCCAGTCGGCAAGAAAATACTGGCACCGTACATGCGGTGTATGCTTTAGCGATGCATGCACGACTCGCATATGAAACCAGAAAAAAAAAGTTTTACCGCAACCTAGTGAGGACAGGCCGGCGCAATTTAGTGATGTATGAGTGCACAGGAGTACTGCTGTTAACACCTACGAAACATCCAAGAACGATTCCTTAAATCCTATTTCTAAGAACTATTGATCCTTCTAGGCGCTATCTTTCTTGCCAACCGCTGACCAACATGGCGTCAATCCAGTGCTAAAATCCTAACACATAGCAGCCAACATTATGTAGCTCATAGCACCTAGCCAAGGCTATGTTGTGTATACCGTGCTGTACTCATATTTGACTGACGTTTTTAAAACGGGCTGCCTATGCTTCCCATACAAAATCACAGATTCGGTACAATTTTGTACGTATGCGGACCTAGCCCATTCTAAAAACGTCAGTCAAATACGAGTAGATAATTCTGAATAGATATATTATAGTGCGAGGTGGGGAACGGGTATCGTTCCAACAAAAGGTTACCTGGCTGCCGAAACCTTGCACCACGACTACATGTAATTGGCCCAAACCACTCTTAACACGCGGAATGCACTCTGAACGGTCAATAGGATATCTAGCAGGGGAACACGATCCCAAGGGGGCATCTGACGCACGTTCGCTCTCGGTTCCTCCTATTACATACATGTGTGGTTAGTAATCTGTTGGTTTTAATCGTCTTTTCGTTGTGACCCTGGACTGCTAGTAAAATAAAAAAAAGGTGTAGCGATGGGTGGCAGCCAAGTTGATGCTTCAAAGACCACACCTACATAACTTAACACGGCTAGCTTCAAATTAGAGATTTATGTGTGTTAGGAGCAGCGGTAGGATAAACGGTAATAGTGAATTTGATTGCGGACTAAAAGGTGTTGTAAGTGGGGTTTACATACATGTACTTAAGTATAGCACAAACTTTGTACAGTTGCGTCCAACAAGACCCTGCGGTTTTCGAAGTACCACGACACAACAGGCTTGAGATTAATGGGCAAAAATCAACCAAAAGATTTGATATTTAATGGAAAGAAAAAATATAAGACAACTAACTACATATGCGATGTATTTAAGTAGTAATAAAGGTAGAATAAAATTCTACTATATTTTTAAAGAAGGCTTACCATCGTCATCTGGTTGCATTGCGGTACTTCAAAAACTGTAGGGACTTGTTGGACGCAGCTGCACTTTAAGTGACACCACTATGTATTCAGTGGGACTGATTACCCGGACGTATTTAAGATAACTCGTCTCGTCGGCTTTACATTTACATTTACTTCCTACCCAACCACACTCAACGATAACGTTAAGGGGAATGTCAGCTAAACTCAGATTCCAGCTCTGGGGGATCAGGTTATCAGCTTGATTAGAGTTACTAAACTACCAATAATATCAGCAATTATTTACAAGCATCAGTTCGAATCTCTTGTCGGGTTGGTAGCAGAGGCTTCAGGTTTATCTCCCGGGAGCTTATACTCGGGGCAGGCATTTAGTACCCGAACATGCAAGCCACTGGAGAGACTTGGTTTATTAGAGGTTGAGGTGAATTTCAGCTTTCTGGCTGGTTAGAAAACACTACATGCCACTTACATGTTCAGGTACTAAATGCTTACCCCGAGTACCAAGTACATGTATGTTACCGAAGGAATTCTGCCTAAAAAAGTCGAATACTTCAAATTTTCATTGAAGATGGTATGGTGAGATTTGTAGAAGCCGGAAACAGCGCCAGGCGACCATTCCAGGCATTGCTAGGTCATTCGCTTCTGTAGCTTTGGTATCGCCTGGTACGTTTCGTCCCCAGACCATATGTGTCACCTATGCCCAATTGTAAGCCCCCATTCAATAGGCTGCTAATATACCCTGTGAATATATTAGCTGTACTTTTTATTCACCTACAAATGCTGTTATTGAATACATTTGACTACGAGAAATACTAAGTAAATGCTACAATTATGCTTAAGCTTGATCAACTGAGCAAGCTAGATAAAGTTAAAGTGTCAGTAAAGTCCCATTTAACAAGTAAGCAGAATATTGATAGGTATTGATATCTTGTTATACCTATATAAGGGTAAAGTGATTTAGATATGGGCTTATATATATAGCACTGTTCAGCTGCAGGTCTTCCTACAAAGATACAAATGGCAGCCGAATTTGATTTTTCGGCTCCCTCATCCCGGAAACAGTTTTTGGTTACCGGTTGAAGCCGGGCTTAATGCTAAATCTGGTTCAGGCTGGGGGTTGTTCGGCTATTTGAATGTAGATTCGGGTAAACGAATAATTAAACTCTACGATCCAGCAGTGTCCAAAGGGTGTATGCCAAAGGTAAATATATGTACTTACATGTATGTCCCCGTCCACTTAGCTCACGTGATAGGTTAGTTAATATGTGAATTGATCATGTGATAAATTTATCGTGCCATGAATTGTGTTAGATCATCATCAACACACATTTAGAGTGTTGGAGACACACCAGTCGCAACTGTCGCCAAATGGCTAAGGTAGGAATGTGCCACAGCACCCAGCAGCTAGCGCGACCTCCAATTTACATCGCATACGATGTCAGACCAGATTCTAATTCGGAACACTAGATACAGATTGGAAGATTTCCCTAGGCAGGACGGGTGGTTCCTAAGGTTAAAGTAACTCTGCCCTGCTGCCACATATTTCAAAATGCCTCAGAGAACTTCCACATGTGGAAGCGAGCCTGTCTGAAAACAGTAGCCCGAGTTCCTTTCAGGGTTTCTTTTGTCAAACATGGGGGATGGATTGAGAACGATTGTGCAGGACTTGACTCTTAATGTATATCGATTAGCTCTAGACCTTCACAAGCAGAATAGTTGGCCAAGATGTTGTCTTTTTCTGACTCGTATGATATACGATTTATCGAATATTGTTCTCTTAAACCTGTGGCTGATAGCCCGTAATCGCCTATACGTTTAGCATGGGTTGATAGTTTTATGCTTGTAGTCATCTCTTACTCTTCCGCAGTGGTAACGTGTAGAGCATCTAGCCTAGGGGTAGGAATATCGACTTGCTCATGTGTAGGTAATCATCATATGCATGAATCAGCATGATGTACTAACTTGAGCTCCTCTCCATGGAGGCGCATGTTCGCAATATTTGATTGAGAGAGGCAAAAAACGAGGCTAAGGAGTAAAGATGAATTGGCTAGCCAAGACAATTGCATCTGAGAGGTGTAATGATGATTAAATCAGTGGTATACCATCAGAGAGCGACTTAAAGATATTGCCGGGGGGGTGAACTGTAGATCTGGGCCTCAAAATACGGCGTGAAAATAATACCCAGTGTGGTTCGTATCTCAATGGCAATCAAGCCAACAAGTTGGTGGGTTTGCTCATCCAATGCTTATGTCTCCGGTTATAACTCCTCGCTTGATACAAAGGTGTACTTTAACGCAGTCATTTTGAGCCGCATGGGATGCAGGCATATAGCAACATCACAGGATTATTTAAATTATACTTATAATTTCGTGAATGGTGGCGCTTGTCTTCAACCTGCCCAATCAGTCGGCACGGTAGATGATACCGTAAATAGTCTGCGGTGTGAGCATACCCATGCGATAGATATGGATAGTTGGTTCGGAGATATTAACTTTGCCGTTTGCAATCGGAACCAAGTCTACTGACGCTAAACCCCGAGAGAAATATTAATAGGTTTCTAGTGTCTTAAGTCGGAGCAAATAAATTGGTTCTGCTTTGTAGTAATCCGTATCTTCTGATGCTATAGATCCCTTGCATATGCTTTTGCTAATATCCGACTCTTCGTATGTGGTGAATCTCTATCAAGGAGGGAAAAATCTGTGCCGTCTGTGAAATAAGACTTTTCATCATCTTGGGCCTTTGCTAAAGTAGGAAAGTGCTACTGCAACAATGCAGGCTGACCCAGTATTCTAGGCACTAGACCAACATGCCTGTTTCGCTACCGTATTGGGGACGGCGATATGCCGCCGCATTGGTTTTGGGTCGGTTCGGGTACATTCGCTATACTGTTTGAGGCAATTTTATTCCTACCTTTTCTAGTGATATTTTCCTTCGTATCAATGTCTTATCGTCCTCTGTGCTATTTATCAGCATTCCGGTGGAACTTTTATCCCATGACTCAACCAAAGTGGTGGATCGGGGAAACGAGACTTCCGGATCGAATTCTACCCATAAGTGGGGCCGCAGAATCAGAAACGCGTCTTCCCCGCGTCCGTATAAAAGGCCCTTAATGAAGATATAAAGTGCCAGATTTATTCATCTTACAGTTGCACCTGTGCGAGTGTTCCCACCCAGCGCTGCAGTGTACTTAACGGCAATGGATATCAGGGTAGCTCTCGCCACAACGGCATCGTCAACCGGCGTCATCGTGTTCTCAAGCAGTTTCTACGCAATTCAATTCTGGAAGCAGATAATTTCTAAGCGAAAAAATGGTTACGAAGAAGTCGCAGCCAATCTATATGAGGATGAAGATGGCGCAGCTACGGTAGAATCCGAAGCCAAATATTCAACACATATACAGAAGGGGGTTATTGCACTTGGTACTTTAATTGGCCTCGGGGTTTCTCTGGTCATCGCTATAAGATCCCTCAGGGTCGAACCAAGCCTCAATCCTGAGTGTATCCTAAATTGGCTTATTTTTGCATCATGGGTATATTCCATTAGTCGGTTTGTTCAGAAGTATTTTCATCAAGGCGCGGTCTGACACAAGTGATTGAATAGTGCTGTGTCACTCTCCGTACGGTGTGCATTGCATATTTGCGAGAGAAGTTACAGGTTTTCTACGCCGCCTGCCAGTTGGCAGGTGTATCCGTTTTCTTGCTCCTCACCCAACTAAGTCTAGTTTCAACATTTTACAATCACAAGACTTCATGGTTTGATCTTGGACTGATGGTTACTCAGAGCATTGCCGCTTTCGTTGTAATCTTATCTTCTCTGGCAGTTCCCCGGCGGCCGGATGTCTACTACAATGGCCAACAAGTCGATGAGATGCGTACTGTGAGCTTATACTCTCGCTATACATTTGGTTGGGCTAGTAGGCTGCTTGGTGTAGCCTTTAAGAAAGGTCGTTTGGAAGAGAAAGATTTGCCTGCACTTGATTCAAGGAGGAGAGCACAGGAGCTACTGATATCTTTTAACCAAATAAGAGAATCCCCAAAGCTATATTATCAGATATTCTTAGCGCATTGGAGAACACTAGCCACACAATGGTTCTTAACAATGGTGAAGGCGTTTACCTCCTTCGCACCTCAATTCGTTATGTTCAAGCTTTTAAAACTTTTGGAAAAGCAAGGTGTGGGTGCTGATATCGGGTATGAAGGATGGTATTGGGTTGCATGTTTGGGTCTAATGAAAGTACTTGATGCAATAATTCAATCGTATATATTCTGGTATGTACTTAACTTTAGCCCTTGATTCGTCTATGTAACTCTCCGATTACATGTTAACATTATATTGTGCTAGGTTATCGTTTATGGGACTGATGATCCCAATCCGAACCCAGCTTTCTGCTATAGTGTTTGCTAAGACCCTACGAAAGAAAGATATTAAAGGTACCCAGGAAGAAAATAATTCAGAAATCCCGGATAAGGACGGTGGGAAACAGAAGGCTGCTGGTTCTTTTACTGGCTCGAAGAACGACGACGAAGATGAGTTCAAGAATATGAAGCAAGGGACTATCAATTTACTTGCCATTGATTCTTCACGGATTGCCGAATTCGCCGCATATGCTAATATATTTACTGAGTCCTTCTTTGGAATTATATTTGGGTTTTCGCTACTTATCAGTATCATTGGGTATGTTTCTTCCTTTAGGTGAGACTAAGTAATATGAAATTGATACCGTAATTCATTTCAGTTGGAAGAGTGTCGTTGCCGGCCTGGTAGTGACTGTCATTACTACCCCTATCAATATTATTGTCTCGAAGAAGTATGCAGACGCGCAAGATACCTTGATGAAAGTCCGGGACCGTAAAATGGCCGTCGTATCTGAAGCACTCCAAGGCTAGTACATAGTTTCTTTCACGGTGGTTTGTGTTTGTTAAACTTAATGTTCTGTAGGTATTCGACAAATTAAATTTTCTGCGTTGGAAAAAGAATGGGAAGATCGGATTCGGGCCGTCCGAAATGAGGAACTTCAAACTTTGCGTAAAGCGTTTACAACTGAGGCGTATATATCCCCTTTGATTCTTTTCATAGAGCCCTAAATATGCTAATCGTTTGATAGTTTCCTAATACTTCTCTGGATGTATGTATCGCAGGATTAGTAGCACCCATCCCTGGAAATAAACTAACGAGTCATAGCATGAACCCTGTATTGCTCTCAGCAGTTGCACTGGCTGCTTATGCCATCCTCAATGGAACCTTGTCCCCATCGGTTGCTTTCACCGCAATAGCTGTTTTCAGTGAGTTGGAGTTTGTCTTGGCGGTTATACCAGAACTCGCGACGTAAGTTATCACACTCCCAGGTTTCGGGTCAACTGTTGGCTTACCGATTTTTAGAAATGCCTTGGATGCATACGTTAGTAGCGGGCGAATCAAGAATTATCTTGAATCACCTGAAAAAAAGTTCAAGTTCATACCATCCAAAAGGATCGCAATCAACAATGCTACCATCGCCTGGCCTGCTGACACCGAAGATAAAAAGGATAGATTTTGTCTCCAGAATGTCAATCTTGACTTTCCTATAAATGAACTTAGGTAATTTCTTCAGTTTTATCTCTTCCCAGGCAACCACCGTATTATAGGGTTTAACTTCTCTGTAGTATCATATCCGGAAGAACGGGTTCTGGGAAAAGTCTACTTCTCGCAGCTCTTTTAGGCGAGGCGGATGTCCTGGGCGGCAATATCGAAATGCCGTTATCACCATTACCTGAACAAAGGTTCGACTCTAAAGCCACCTTAGGGAATTGGATTCTACCATCAGCTGTAGCTTATGTTGCTCAAATCCCTTGGATGGAAAATGCCACTATCAGGTATGAATGATCAATTTTAACCGGCCCCAAGGCTCAAGATTTCTTATTCAGTTATCGAACAGAGACAATATTTTGTTTGGCCTTCCATATGTTGAATTAAGGTACAAACAAACTTTGCTTGCATGCGCATTACAAAAGGTCATTCCGTGTTTTCCCCTGGGGAATATCAAATCTGACTTAAGATAGGACTTCGACATGCTAGCAGACGGCGAACTTACAGAAATTGGTAGAGTATTTCGAAGATAGTAAATTTGAATAAAAAACTAACGTCCCCTATAGGTGCAAATGGGATTAACTTGAGTGGCGGTCAACGTTGGAGGGTATCATTCGCACGGGCTGTTTACTCTCGTGCCGGTATCTTGATTCTCGATGATATTTTCTCAGCTGTTGATGTAGGAGGGTCCCAACATTTGGCGCATGCCCTTCAAGAGCTAATAATTTTAATACATACAGGCTCATGTTGGAAAACATATTTTCGAGAATGGTCTGACTGGGGAACTAATGCATGGACGAACTCGAATCCTCGTTACTCATCACCTGAGACTATGCATTTCTGAAGCAAAATACACGGTTTCACTATCGAATGGGGCTATCGAGCATGCAGGCTCGGTTGAAGAATTAAAAAAGGATGGAGCTTTAGATAAGATGATTGCAGATGAAGCCAATGAGGAGGAGGACTTGGAACCGATCGAGGAATTATTGACATCGGATGCTACAAAGGACGATAGAAAGCCTGCGCCCCTTAAATTTGTTCTGGATGAGGAGCGCGAACGCGGTGCTGTTAAACGAGACATTTATTTTGAATACCTTCGATCAAGTGGAGGGTAAGTTCTGCCATTGGTTAAACCTTCCAAAACATACCTACTAACACCGAATAGACTGTTTTTCTGGGTATTTGTGGTCTCTATCTTCTTCATACAGGAAGTAGTTTTGCTATCGAGAGTAAGTGGTTGAAGTATATTGAATTAAAGATACTAAGTGTAAACTTACGATATGTAGAGCTACTGGTTGAAAATGTGGACTTCTACGGCTATAGAGAGTGCACCTTTAATCTTCAAATCTTCGTCTCTATATCACTATTCACTTCAACAAATCGCTACAGTCTCTCAAGAACAGCGCTCTCTAGTCTATTGGATAGGTGTATATTCTGGCCTCAGTGTGGCCGTATGTGTTGTGGGATTTGCAAAATACGGTAAGCTCCTGCATTGATACTAATCGCTAAGATAGAAAAACTAATTTGAATAAACTCCAGCTTGGATTTTCTTGGCTTCACTTAAAGCTTCCAAGGTTTTGTTTGAGAAGATGACATTCACCATCATGAGGACTCCGCTCCGCTGGCTTGATACGGTGCCCACAGGCCGCATTCTCAACAGGTTCTCAAAAGATTTTGAAACTGTGGACACTAAGCTAGCTAGTGATGTTGCCTTCTTAATTTATCATTCTTTAGCTCTCGTAGGGGTTATTGTTGCGGGGTAAGTGATGGTATAACCTCATTTTACGGATAGTTGAAGCTAACCAGTTTTCTGAAGCGCTGTCCTCTCTGGATGGATGCTTCTTATGGCTCTCTTTCTTCTTTCAATTAATATCGGATACGCGCACTACTACCTTGGGGGCGCTCGCGAAATGAAACGATTGGAGAGTAATAGCCGGAGCCCAATCTTTGAGTTTTTTGGGTCCACGCTTAGTGGTGTTGGAACTATCAGGTATTATCACCAAGTTTTAATTTCTTTCAATCTTCTGATCAGGACGTGTAGGGCTTTTGGTAAATCGCAAGAATATATTGACCGGATGTTTAAGAAAATCGACGTTTTTGGTCAACGCACGTTTTACAATTGGTAGATCTACCCAGTTACATTAATTGTTAAATATTAAAGCTAAAGGTGGTTCCATAGGCTGTTTAATAGGTGGATGGGTATCCGGATGGCTATAGTAGGAAGTTTCTTTGCTACTCTTGTGGGAGCACTTATCGTTGCTATCCCGAGCGTTGACGCAAGCTTGGCGGGATTCGCCTTATCATTTGCTCTCAACTATACAATCAATGTCATCTGGACCATCCGTCGTTATGCCAATACTGAGCTGGATATGAATAGTAAGCCTTTAGGGAACCGGAGAGGGGGAGACGATCGATTTTGCTAACTAGGAAATTGTAGGTACCGAACGTATTGTGGAGTATACTAATTTGGCAATGGAAGACTCAGATGGCATGGCTCCACCGGCTGCGTGGCCGCATGAGGGAAGAATCGAATTTACTGATTTGGTTGTACGTTATGCGCAAGAATTACCGCCTGTGCTGAAAGGTATTTCGTTCGATATTAAGCCTAGAGAACGTGTTGGAGTTGTTGGGCGGACAGGTGCCGGAAAATCATCTATGACTTTGGCTCTGTTCCAGTTTATCAGGGCTTCTTCCGGTTCCATCTATATTGATGGTCTCGATATTTCTAAAGTTGCACTCCATGATCTTAGGAGTCGATTGGCTATTATCCCACAAGGTAAATAACCAAGTCTAAGTGGTATGGTTCAAGTGTCGTATTAACGTTTCTAAGACCCTGTTCTCTTCTCTGGCACCATTCGTTCCAACCTTGATACCTTCGATGAGCATAGCGATCGAGTAGTAAGTCCATCTACTCTGAGATTTAGATGAACCCCGTTTTAACCCTCCTATCTCAGCTTCGAGAAGCTCTTGAACGTGCACACCTTATCAGCCCAACCGTCGATGGCACAGAAACTCCTAGTACAATGAGCGAAAGCAACGTGAACATCTTCGAAAGCCTTGACTCGAAGATTTCTGAAGGGGGTCTCAATTTAAGCCAGGGCCAGCGACAACTGCTATGCCTTGCCCGAGCAATTGTATCCCGGCCAAAGATCTTGGTTCTTGACGAGGTCTGTATTAATATATGAAGCTACTTATGTTCCTGTCTTTCTTGCTAATAGTTATTATAGGCTACTAGTGCTGTCGATATGGAGACGGATACCCTAATTCAGAGGAGTATCCGTGAGGAATTCACTGATTGTACGACGTTAGTGATCGCGCACAGGCTACAGACGGTTGCAGATTATGATAGAATACTTGTTCTTGGGGAAGGGAAGGTTCTCGTAAGTCGCATCTCATATTTGAATTCTTAAAGTTTAGCCATAGACTTACTTTTTACTACAGGAGTATGATTCGCCCTGGAACCTGCTGCAGAAGAAGGGTGTTTTCTACGATATGGCCCAACAGAGTGGTGATTTTGATACATTGATGAAAATTTCTGGAAAAGCTAGCGGAATAGAATTGGATTAACTAAACATAAAAGCCTGTATCCTATATTTTAGATTCTTTTTGTGTTTATTACATGTTTAAAGTGCCAGGGTTCTCCCATTGTTAATTGAGAGCCTTTATAACGATAGGCCTCGTTTGGGAAATTAATTTTTGCTTTGTCCTTATTATATACTTGTTCTATTTTTCATCGATTGACCATCGCTATTCGGTTTCCTTTATTATAGCTACACATATATACATACGTATATACGGCGGCCCTCTTTCTTAAGGGGTAGGCTGATTGTCCACTTAGAATAAAAAGTTTTATACTCAGGTTATGAGCCTAGTGATTCCGTATAAATACAGATATAAAATACCAGATAGATGCCAAGAGTAGGCAGCAGGTTACTACATGTATAAAACCGGCCGTAACGTTGTGCTGCGATGATCTTCATGTAGAGCTGTTGTCTCACAAGCGACCTTGACAATTCAGGAACGATCACATCCTATCCTGGCCGGGCTCTCTAAGCGGATGTTGATATCTAATCTTTTGGGGCTGAGCTTACTTCTACCTACCACCAACTCACGTCTTTACGGCTACGTACTCAGTCTCCAGGTAAAGTACGCGACAGACCGAACAACGAAATCATGCGGAGCAACGAAAGAACGCCGCTACTTGCAGGGAACGATGATCCGGCTATCTCGAAAACCCTTGTGAACTCAGTCACAGAAGTAAATTCCAACAAGGACCCTGAAGCCGTAGTTGATGGGCCCAAAATACCAGGCGTCAAACTCAGTGTCATAATTCCTGCCATGGCTATCGGAGTATAGTCCCTCAATATCTTATGGAAGTGAAGCATGAGGCTAATAAGTTTTCAGATTTTTCTGGCAGCTATGGATAATACGATTGTAGTATCGTCTTATGGCGCAATCGGAACCGAGATGAAGGAGTTGAACAGGACTTCATGGATTGCCACTGCGTATGTATTTTTCTCTCGCATATATTCGCATTCTTCAATCATTTTCTGAATCATAATTCTAATAAGCTAGAGGTACAACAGGTATCTCCTGACGACGACAAGCTTTCAGCCCTTATACGGAAAGCTGAGCGATATATTTGGGCGTAAAGCTGCACTTCTCTCTTCCTACGTTATCTTCGGAATCGGATGCTTGGGGTGTGGTATGGCAAGATCTATGAATGAGTTGATAGCTGCAAGGGTAGGTCGCAAAAACACATGATATGACATGCTCGTATCTATGACTGACATTCACGATTTTCGCAGGCATTCGCCGGGATTGGAGGTGGAGGGATGACGACCGTTGCTTCAATTTTGATGAGCGATATCGTATCTTTGAGATCGCGTGGCACATACCAAGGATTACTAAATATCGTGTTTGCAACTGGTGCTGCAATCGGAGCTCCCTTGGGTATGATACCTGTAACCCGCCCAGGAACAAGCAAATAACTAATATCTGTTTAAAGGAGGCATGATGGCGGACACCATAGGTTGGCGATGGTAGGAATATAATCCTTTCTATCTTATATTCTTTGGGTACTGACTTTACTACAGGGCTTTCCTTCTGCAGGTTCCTGTGACCTGGGTTGCGATCATTGTGGTCTACTTTGCGCTCTATCTTCCTGCAACGTCTATTGAAACAAGCATCCGCACCCAATTCAAACGTGTGGATTTTCTCGGGGCGGCGATCCTCGTATGTGCCGTCTTCTCACTTCTTATCGGCCTAGACCGAGGAGGAAATGTTTCATTCAGTGACCCAATCGTTCTGGGTGCTCTCGCCCTTTCCCTGGGAGCATTTTTAACTTTTGTCTATGTCGAAGGTTACATCGCCGCAGAACCATTTGCGCCACCGCACATTGTAAAGGAAAGGACTATCCTTTCAAGTTGTATGGCCAATTTCTTCTCATTTGCGGGATATATGGCAACCTTGTTTTACATTCCATTGTACTATCAAGCTGTTGCATCCCTTTCTGCTGGAGAGGCTGGCCTGCATCTCGTCCCAGCTATAGCTGGAGGCGTCTCGGGATCTCTTTTTGGTGGAATTATGATGCAGAAGACTGGAAAGTACAAAACTCTCACTATTTATGCGTACGGTCTTTTCGCACTAGGATTTATCCCAATACTACTTTTTACCGGAGCTATGAAAACTTCTACTTTTGCCATCTCTATGGGTTTAGTAATGATGGGACTTGGGAATGGTACTGGAGTTACAACTACATTGATAGCTGTCATTGCTGCAGCCGGAAACGAAGAGCAGGCCGTTGCTACTGCGGTGACCTACCTTTTCAGAGCATTAGGGATGGTTACAGGTGTTAGTGCCAGTTCTATGTTGGTACAGGGAAGCCTTCGAAGAGAGCTGAGTCGTACTCTGAACGGAACTGATGCAGAAGAAGTAAATTGTTTCCCCCATCAATTGCTAGATAGTCGCTAATTCTATTTTAAAAGATTGTAAGGAAGGTTAGACAATCGCTCAAATATATCAACGAGCTTCCTCCAGGGACCCGAGAAATTGTAGTGACGTCGTATGAGAATGCCGTGCATTCTGTAAGTTTAATGCCTCAGCCTTTTTTTTTTTACCTATCACAACAATTATTAACCTATGATGTATTACGTTAGGCTTTCGTTTTGGGACTATGCTTTGCTATTTGTGCAGTGATAGCAAGTCTTTTTATCAAAGCAAGGAGTCTAGGAAGGTAAATCTATTTGCCTAAATGGCTTTAGGGTCGAATGTGCTTAGGATGAAAATTGGTATATCTGGGTACGATTGCACGAAGTTGCATGGGGTGATAGTCAAGTTCACTTAGAGAATCTACTATTTTGTTAGGAATCACTGTAGATCAAAATTGATTAGTTACCTATCTCGAATATAAAATTAATTAAATTAAAAACAGAAGATACATGTACTTAAAGGAAGGACGTGAGCTATCACTGAACTCTCGATTTCATCTGTTCCCATATATACGGTGAACAGTGAAAAAAGTCGGTCAAATTCCACGATACGAAATAATGAGAAGCTAGATAGGAGAATCACTTCCATAGTACGTCTTAAGGGAGCAAAAATCTATGCACCTAATTAGTTCACAGCTTTTTTTTAAAAAAAAAAAACCACCCACTTTCTAATTAATTCCACGTATGTACATATTTTTTCCACCAGAAATAGTGCATTGCCTTGCACCAGACCATATCGGGATTGGTGTGTAGTCTTATTACTGCACAAGCTTGCAATTGTTTACGGCGGCTGCTTGACCGCTTAATTAGCTTGTGCAAGACCAAAAAGACAAGTTTGCCTTGCTCAAGATCCTAGTTATCGATGCTCGAACTAGTAATCATTATCATAATTCATTTCCATTACTCTCACATGATTATTTAGTCCTAAATAGGCGATGAGATGTGTAGATGTGCTACTAGAGTAGACATGTACTACAAGATAGCCTATCCTCATCGTTCTACTGCTCCACGTATAAAAATATGAATTTACTCAATTTTTTATTGGTCTATACATAACTAAAACAAACCCCCCGCGTAAGCCTTAAGAAAGCATAGTTGAAACGGATATGTACGGTGAGCGCGTGAAATTCGGAAAAGAAGGTTGAGGGATCCCGCGTTTATCTTCGGGGCTTAGTAACAGCGATTGAATACAAAATTATTCCTCCAATAGCCAACATTATACCTACATATGTTTTAAAAGCCGTTAAGATTAGCTAGTTTTTTTTTTTAAAAAAAAAACCGATCCCGGGGGGGAGTAATGAACTTACCCAATAAGCTTTTGTCAGATATACTCCTCCCACTACACATCCAGCCCAGAATAACAATTGAACAAGTCTTCGCATGACCCACAACTGTGCTACTCACAGCTCCTGCGCCAGCGATAATAAAAAATTGAGACAAATTAATCAGGCTTGCAAATACCCCCGACACGCCGATCATGAGCCACCGGTTTACGGGCACGTCTACAAATACCGGGATTTTATCCGCGAGCGGTGCGACGAATAGGAGTAGGAAGCTTGATATAGGTGCTTGGTTAAATAATAGTTGCATTGAGCTCATGTTGAGCTTCCGGTGATATGTTCCGATCCAGACGGTGTACAGCGAACTTGCAATTACTCCCGTGAATGCAAATATAACGCCCGCTAATGTCGTGGCTTTTGCTTCTTTCTCAAAAGTAGAGCTCCGCGTATCATAGTAGGAGACAATTCCGACCCCCAAGCAAACCGGAACCAAGGATAGAGCTGCATTTTTCGGGATGGAGATGCCGTAAAAAACTAAGTTGATAAATGCAACGAATGGAGTGAGGAGAATGCGTGCAATCTGGTAAAACATAATCGAAGAATATGCCAACGAAAGATTAGGTAAAATGACGTTGAAGCACATTGCAAAGGATAGTGGAAGAATTTCCACGAAGCCACATCGATTTGGCACGAAGAAAGCTAGGGAGGGACGAGATATAACGTAGAGGGTGAGACTTGTGCAGGCGAAATGGAAGGCTGCAAAAGAAGTTTGCATAGATTTGAAGGATGGATCATCGAATATCTTCTTGTTTGTGAAGACCTGAAATAGCGTCTTGGTTAGCTGAGGTTATTGTAGTATGATAGCCCTTCCCTATATTAGAAATTTTAGAAAAGGATATTTTACAATGCCAATAGTAGCGAGTGTGTTTATAATGGTCCAAACGAGAAAGGATGTTTGGCTAGATGTCTGGGATGTTTTGATTGCGTCGTCCCGAGCTGAAGTAGTAGTAGATTTCTCAAATAGCTCTTCTACCCTGAGTTGGATACCAGCATCTTTTAAGTCGCCCCCATAGCCCAAAGAGGTCTTCTGAGCTTCAAGGTCAGATAATAACTCTTTTGGGATTTTTGACATTATATTTCTATGTTGACAGCGCTGGACCTAAGGAATAACTGCGGGATAGTCGCAGCCGATGAAGCTGAACGGTGGAAGGGTTGACAAAGTTCAATAGCTTGGAGATCAAAAGATGGAGAAGAGGGGGTTGAATCGATAGGCCTAGAGTTCTGGTTCCTTGTCCTAGTGAGACATCCTTTTTTGCGGTTGAAAGAATTCCGATGCCTAATGTCAAGACCACGCTCCCCGTAACACACGGGAATTTTGTAGGCAGGTCCCACAAGCCCCACAAGCAATGCTGGAGAGATTCCGCTGATTGCGGATTAGAATATAACCTTCCGTAGCTGGATGGGCGGGAAACGCCACTATTTAACTACATGCTAACTCTGACATTAAAGTCATAGCGTTAGAGTATACATTCCTATTCGTAAAAACCGAACCGACCACCATCAAACTAGAGAGCGAGTTCTTGCGTTTAATATACACCGAGAACTGTCCCATAAGATAAGAAGCTGTTGCGGAACAATATATCTCGGCTATCAAAGCTTAAACGGTATATCCTTACTGCTTTTGGTACTTGACGGGCCGTGGAACCGCCGATCAAGGGAACATGCGAGCAAGGATGCACTGCATGCATATGAGTCTAGTGCGCTGGAAGTACCCCACATGATAAATTGTGTTAGTACTACGGGTATCGGGATAAGTCTGTCACCAGGCGGCGGTGCGAGTAAGAGAAAACAACCTTTCCTCTCAGTCCACAGCTCTCAGCGAGCCCTGATAAGGCCTTCTAATAAGTGAAGTATGTTATGCACTAGGTATCAGTCTATGTTAGTTGGTAAAATCCGGAGATTCAGGCAAGCTTAGGCCCCTCAAGAGAAAGGCTGCATCGCCACCTAGCGACAGACTTACCCCAGCACCCTTAGTACATACGTAATTAAGTAGACCCACGTTCTAAATCTTGGGTATTCCCCAAAGATGCACACTCGGTAACCCGTGAGGATGGATATAGCCTGGGAAAACATAGGTCAAAGACACGCCTTAAGAGTTTATAGGGCATTTTATAAAAAAAGATCTAGGTGAGTGTAAAATGGTTCGAAGCAGCTGTCCTCAGTGATTATTTAAAGCTAAGGTTCTCACCACCCTATAGACTTAGCATACTGCGAGTCGTGGAGTAGAACATTTTATAACCTTTCGTTTAGACTCACGTCCAACCCTTCTCGCACGGCTTGCTGCGTATCGCAGGGCAGCAGCCTGGCAGGGGATGAAAATGAGCCTACCTTTCCCCGACTTAGAGTCGATATTGCGGGGAACCTTGGACGCTTAGTTACATATGCTCATGTTATGCAGGGATTTTGTGGAACCTTGGGAAGGGAGCGATACCAGATATTACTTTGTGTAGGGCGAGGTCTACCCAGATTATGTGCTATTCCCTTAGCGATTTCCTAAGTTCTATATTGCTCCTCTAAAGTCTAACACCTACATACCTTCAGAACATGTGTTTTTGTGCTGTTTTGTCCCTTCATTTCTCTACACAGCCCTGCAATCACGAAAAGTCACTCATCCGCTTAAAGTGATAAATGTTGAATAGAATGAATAGATCTATGATATATGGTACCGAGAAAAGTAGTGAAGAGAAAAGAGAATGGAAAAACGGGCATAGAGCCCCATATACATATACTCCCTACGGAGTCATATGAAAACAGGTTTATGGGGGGGGGGTTCTTTGGGCGCCGAATAGATCGGCCCGAGCAACCCCCATTAGCAGGTGAGACTGTTGTCCGAACTGATATCGGTACCCCGATGAATGATGTGCCAATGAAACACTAGGAAGCCTATAGATATATACCATATATCTAACAATAAATTTTACTCGTTGGCATTTACCTAAGTACTATTTTAAAAATAATGTATTCACGTAAGGATCTTTTACTATTCACAGTCCAAAGCTTCCCAATTTTTAACTCAAAAAAAACAAGCCACCCTAAATATGGTGTAAATCGTCCATCGGGTGATCTCTGTTCAGCTTTTTCTACCTACTCGGACGTCTTCGCTGCTTCTTTTTCCGCATCTTCTTTATCTTGTTTTTCCTTTATCCAATCATTGAGTCCGTGGCGATTCCTAGAGGGATCGTTAGTTCATCTGACTAGTTTAGAAGTACACAGTCGAGCTAACCTGATGATCTCAATGGCGTAGAACTAAATATTTAACGTATCAGCATAAATTCCCAATAAAAAAAATAGTGGTAATAAAGACATCCGATGACTTACCTGCATTCTAGGTACTGGACCACAGAAAATACGAAAGAGTTTTAAGTCGTCAGCTAAAAATTTACTACCCCTTGAAAAATTACTCTAGCTCTACTGACCGAAAATTGTTGTATCCTTCTCGTACTCCACGTTCGCTGCCGTTCGTAGTAATGTCCCAAAGTTATAGTCATCAACCTAAGAAACCAAAAAAATCCGCTTAGTCCATCTATATCGCCATTATTTTCAGCCAAGCACAGGAATAACGCACCGTCTTCTCATATTTCATCATGAAAGCCCTCCATTTCTCCTTCCCTACCTTATTTTTCATCTCTTCCTCATTCAGTGGTACCGCTGGATCAAAATCCGGGAACACTTCCATCAAATGGTCGTAAATCTCCTGATCCATGCGCGTCAGTCGCAGCTCGCTGCCCTTGCGTCGCTCTAGGATGGACCAGTAGGTTTGGGCGTGAATAACAGCTGCACAAGAAGAGATGCAAAGGAATCGTTCAGTTGATATTATGCGTAAAGCGCATTAGGTGTATGGAAATAATTAGTTACCTTTGACAGCGAATTGTTTTTCGATCTTCAATGAATTTGTTAGCTAAGGTTCAACAAGTAGACAAGGGTGAGAATTGGGAGAGTGAAACGGACATCCTCGAAATTTTGGGCCTCCTCAGCCTTAAAGGTGGTTGGTACGGACATGTTGGGGAATTTTGACCTATTTTCAGCGATGGGAAGCGGGAGCTATCACAGAGAAGAAGCCAACTAGGACTTGTGTTTTCGGATGAGGTTGCTAGTTTGGTGGGGAAATCAAACCCCTCCATCTTATCTTATCACATCTGCAAATGTCTTGGCATAATAAGTTACCATAATAACTGAAGTACATACATGTAGAGTAGTGGTGAAGGCAAATATGGGCATTTAGCCCCCAATAATAATAACAAAAACACAACAAAAGAAATTAACGCCACGCTTCTTATGCCACCCCGTCGCTATGCTTCGCTTGAACAAAAGAAATAACAGAAAAAGAGCTAAATAAGAAAAGGCCCCCCAATCCAATCATTGATGTCTTTTCGTCTTCTCTCTGTTGCTCAGTTCAGATAGCTGATTTCTCAACTCCCCATTCTCCGCTCTAACCATATTCATTTCGCTCTTTAAGCCCTCTAAAACACTCATCTGCACTTGGAATTTCTTCGCCATCTCAGCCTGCATACTTCTCACCTCTGCCTTAAACATCATCTGCATCTCCATTAGAGCATTCTTAAGTGCAGGATCTAATCCAACCCCCCCGCCAGCCTCACTAGAAGTCACTTCCTTGGGAGTGTGGAAGGAATATTCTTCCGAGGAATTAATAGCACCGGAAAGATAGAGATTGTTCACGTTATTTGATCTCTTGGCCGACAAACCCGCTAGTGGTGTAGTGGAGACTAAAGATGTTCTTGTACGGGTAACGATAGCGTTCGGGGATAGCCAGGAACGCTCGCTGCTAGCGTCAAACTGAGGGCTAGATGGGAGTTCCGCCTCATGGGTGAAGAAGGTGCTATGATCGATATTGTTATGACGGTCGAGTCCATTGTCCCAAGACACTGTTTTCCTACTCTTCGAAGATCCAGCCTTGGAAGTTGTTCTTGAGGATATCCTCTCCCCGGTGCCACTATTGATGCTAGAGGAAGGCAGATCGTCTGAAGGAAGGGAATTCTTCCTTTTTCGACTTTTTGAGGGGTTTTCATCGACTAACCAGATGTCGCCGTCGAATGAAACATCCGATTCTGCCACCTCTTCATTGCTTGGCAGTTCTCCTTCTCCCTCTTCCTGTAGTTCTCCTGCCCTTAGTGTACTCTCTTTCTCATCACCACTGCCATCGACTCGCTCCCCAGCTGTATTTCCATCTAGAACTGGCAACCGAGGACTAATGATTTTTTCTTGGGGTGAGCTAGATACTATAGTTTTCCTCGTAACTACTCCAGATCTAACCATAGCGGAGGTCTTGATCTTAGTGGACATGTAAGGTGCGAATATTGATAAGTTGCCCCTGGTGGCTTTGTCTCCTTCTACCTTAGCTCTTACCGAGCGGATCTGACTGAGTAGCTTTCCATCACTGGTTTTATCGCTTGTTTTGATGGTATCGGAAGGTACTGATGAAATACGATGAAGCGCTAGAGAAGAGGAAGAATTGCTACTGTTGCTTCGTGCTGAATTTTCTAGTGATGGGAGCAGCCTATTCTGGAAAGGTGGTTCTCGTTCCGCTGGAGGTACGACCGTATTTGCTTGAGGCTGATATTGAGACTTGCTGATTTGATTACGTTCTTCTTTGCTCATATTTTCCTGCTGGGTACGCTTATTCGTCGATTCATTCCACAGAGATGGCGCACTGATAACACTCCTTTGGGCCTCCTTCTCGAACGCCCTTATTTTCGGATCTAAAACTTTATCGGTCTCTGTGCTTTTATCTCCCACCAGCGAGACCGCTTTCTCTAGCCTTTTCGGCTTCTTCTTTACTGGGCTGAACAGCATCATATATCCCTGGTCGACCGTCTCTTTAACTGCTAACCATTCAGGACTTGTTGCCGGATCGATCTCTCGTCTTGCCGACTTACCCGCTGTTTTTAGAGGTTTAAGGTTTTCGGCAGTAACCGCGCGTTGTAGATTCGTGGCGATTTGTTGGCTTTCCCCGGAAGGAGGTGGTTTTGCATACGGCAAAGGAGAGTCTGATCCGTGAGCATCATCGCTCATGCTTGAAGGAGGATAAATCTCGCCAGACACCTGTTCGACATCAGCACCAACATTAGGAACACAGAGCTGCAAAAACTACTAACCCACTCCACATCCAAGACTTTGCCACCCTCAACATCCATCGATTGCTCGCCAACCTTATTGCCGTTCCCATCATAGACATAGCATTTCCCATGAATAGTTCCTACAGCAATCATACACCCACCCAGATCATCTCCATGATTAGAGTTGCTATTTTTTACGACAGGTCTTATGGTTAAACTTGTTGCAGGAGCACCCATGTGCCAGCTTCCTAACGTATCTCTCATCTCAAAGTCAACTAAAAACGATCTCCCATCCTCCCCAACGGTCACTGCTCTGCTCCGATACCCTGGGACAAACTGTACACCTGTAATCCCCGACGACCCAGCAATGCTCGGGTCATGTAGATGCCGGAAAGCATGTATCTCCTTCGTACCCCCACGGCCAATGCCAACCTTTCCATCCTTCTTAGCTTTACTACCCCCTGAGATTTTGCTGTAGTCGTATGCGGCGAGAACACCATCACCGAACGCTAGGACGAAAATATTTTTTCTGGTAGGATGGAAAGTACAGCTCACTACCGGCTTGGATGAACTGCGAGGTGCAATTGAAATGGTGGTTGCCATAAGGCGGTTGTGAATCTGGATTATTGGAGGATCGGCGGAACAAGAGAGGACAAGGTTTGAATCTGAAGAAATGGTGAAAGCTGTAATTGGAGATGGATGCGGTTTTGCAGCATCGACAACTCGATTTTCTTTCAGGGAATAGCTTTGAACGCTGTTATGGATGGCGTCGGTGAAAAATAGACTACGTGAGTCATGATCATATTGTAAATGGCGGCACCGCTTCAACGACGTTAGCCTAACTATCCTGATGCTATACCACTTAATGAATCTACCTGGGTTCCTTTTAATCGGTAAGATTTATCCTGCTCTTCATCGATCCTATGTAACATAACGACCTGCGCATCTGCGATAGCTAAAACCGACCCATCCTTTGCCCTCTTCGCAGCCACGATTCCTTCAGACTTGCTCGTAAATACTGCATTGCATCCTTGAGAATCCCAGACGATGACTTTCGTATTCGTTGTCACAAATAGCTTCCACCGTTTATCGTCTTCGAACGGTGCCGTTTGAGCAGCTGGTAATGGTGGAGGGATCGATATAGGTATAGGGCCTTTAGGTATTAAGCGAGGAGCGCCTGCATACGTCGGTGTGAGGATCGTTGGAAGGGACATAGCTGTTGATGTTCGCTTCGTATCCACATGGACAAGATATGTTTGCTTGGTGGGGTGGGGTGGTTGTTGCATTAAATCCTGGGATGGTTAAAGCTCTGAAAAATGTAAACAAACAGATGGGTCACGTTGGTAATGATGCAGCTGACTGGAGCCGCAGCGGCATGTTCCGTCCCTCGTCTGATCTTTATTCGCACAACACTCGACAGAAAACCTGCTTGTATGTATAGAAACAAATGAAATCTTTAGGGGAACATTTTTCAAGGTACTTAATATTTTCAAGCCTAAATATAAGAGGTCCTGTAGTTAAACTAAAAGCCGAACGAGCCCTGAGGCACTGGATAGAGCTACATGTATTGATATCAGTATAATTAACCAAACCATAAACGAACGTAATCCCAAATACCAATGAACACCTTTTTCTTCCTGATTGTGATAATATCTTGATTCAGTGTATACTTGTGACAGCTAGCATAAAATCGTAAAGCTTTCTCATCACCAAACCCCCTAACCTAGCCTTGCGGAAATAATATCTCCCAAGGCCACAAGACAATGCTTTGTATGTTTATAAAAGTCCCAAATCCGCGCCTATGTATACACAAATAAGAAAGTAGAAAGTAAAAAGAACTCCCAGTAATAGTAATAACGAATGAATGCAACATGATTCCACAACTTCAGTTCTATAGTAAAACAAAACTAGTAAGAAGTGCAACGAAGCACGAAAGACAGGAAGAAAAGAAAAGAAAGAAGCCCCATAGCCTAGCGAAATACCAATACCCAAACGACCTAACATCCAAAATCACTCTTTACATAAACAAGTCATACCAATTCACACTTGAACGGCCAACGCTCCCTCTTAATTCAATACCGCATTATGATAATTTCGTTGTCTCAGCTTTGCAAAGGCACTAAAGACCAAATTCTCTGCCTCTCTGCACTCCTTGGGCGTCAACGTGGCCGTTTCCACGAATTGTAGCGACTTTCGTAGGCCCTCAATCGCCTCTGTACCCCCCATTACCTCGTCTTCTTGCTTGCTTGCCACATCTGCCGATTCTTGTGTTTCTACCCCCATCCCCGCCCCTGATTCAATATCCATGCTCTCAGACGTCATCTCCATCGATGACTCCGTTGCTGATGGCTCTGCATTTTCTTCCACCTCGGTTTCCACACCCTTGTGTACTTTTGTAGCACGAGCCTTCTCAGCGCTACGGCTCGCACCCACCGATCTCCTGGCACTTCTTCGTCTGGGCCGAAACGGAGGATGCATAGCCTCTAACTCAGTTCCTGGGTTGGCGTCAGTAGTAGTAGTTTGTGAGATCTCTTCTTTCATTTCATCTTCATCCTCTGACCTTTCCGCAACGCTATCGAAAATATTAAGTGCTAGCGTTCTCCCGGCATATGGTGTCGGCCCCACCAACTCATCTACCTGAGAATCGGGAATCGAAGAGCCATAGCTGAGTTGTGTCTCCCCAATGAATGAGACATCGGGGTCGGCAGGAATATCTTCAGTGAACGACGATCGTGTTCTTTTCGTTGGTGTTGTTCTTGAGGTGCCACGGCGGCGCTTTGGAGTAGGTGAAGCAACGTTCTCAATGCTGAACTGCCTACTCTCGATACCTTGGAGAGGACTGTTGTCTGAAGGTATTTTTCGTTTCCGAGACCCTGTTTAGATGATCTCAGTAAACATACAATATCACTCGTCTCGGCGGGGTGACAAACCAGGTTCTAGTAACGCTGCAACCCTCGGGGCCTCTGTCGCGCTTTTCTTCGCGGAGGACCTTGTTCTCGGAGGCGAAAACTTTACTTTCTGCCCAGGCGACTTTTTTGATGGCGTGGCTTCGACGGGTTTCGCTTTCTCTGCTAGCATCTGCTGCGCTTGTTTTCCTGACTTGGAGCGCTTCGATGGGGTAACTTCTGCTTTCTCAAGTGCCTGCTTAGTTACCCTTGGACTCTTCGACGGCGTAGCCCCTGTTACGTTCTCGTCCTTAATGCGCTGTGCCTGTCTTGTCGATTTGTCTTTTGACGGTGTAATCTCTACCGAGTTTTCCGTGGCCTTCTTCGCCAATTTGTCTTGCGACCTCGTTGATCTTGTATGGTATGGCGATGAAGTCGCCGGACTATCCCCGGAAATCACAATCGTATCTAGGACCTCTGGTGAAATATTCAAACAAGCCACAGCTGACCCACGCTTCCCCTTTCTCCCCGACCTTGTAGTCTTCGGTGTTGCAGGCAGCCCATGTGATGCTCGCTCCTCATCAATGATCTGCGCATCAGGACTTGAGTTTCCGCTTGCATCGTCGCCCCCAACCTCTTCCCCTTCCTTATCTTCGAGCGATTGGGAAGAAAGTACCATTGATACTGGTGACACTTCTTTCGGAGCTTCAGGCGGTGACACTTCAACGGTAATCTCCATCAATCTTTTACTATTCTTCGCCTGGGCACGCGAGCTTTCCCCCTCACTTGTGGGATGGTCTGGCGCATCAACGAAGTCGTCATCTTCAATTGAGGGTGGATCGGAGAGGACATTGCTAGCGTCTGAATCATATGATGTTTTGTCACCAGGTGTCTCATCAGTCATATCAATATCCTCATCCTCCCAGTCATCCTTAAGAGGTGAATCCATTTCAAACGATAGCTCCTCTCCACTCGAAGAAGGCACAGCGCTAGAATCAACATCCTCAGCTTTCGCCGGTAAGAATTGTGAGAATGAGCTTCCACTCGACATCCCTGAGATAAAAGATGCCGTCTCGTGTTGTTCTGAGGAATTTTTCGGCTCCTGCTGTGTCTCTGAAATGCGAGAAACGTCCATGTCATTATCCCCCGTACTGATCAGCACAACGTCTAAGTCCATTTGTCCATCACCCCCCAGACCGGCCGAACTGGCAGCAGTAGAGTCAGGTTCCTCAAAACTCGGGACGACCGGTTTCTTACCCTTATCCGCCTTCCTAGCTCCGAGGTTTGAAAACAGCGTGGCCGTCTCCGACTGCCGCTCCTTGACCTCTTTCTGATGCTCCGTTAGCACTTGCGAATCCATCGTTAGGTTCTCTGCTTCAATAGGAGCAAAGTCAATCTGAGAATCCATATGTTTCGGTTTGGGTGGTGGCAATTTCCGTTGGCCAAGAAGTGAACGCCGTGAATTAGTATTTAAAAGCGTGTCTTTAACTATTCCAGACGCTGCCGGGGAAGATGTTCTTCCCCGAGGTGAAAACGGGGACGCAAGTCGCGATGGGGTAGTAGACCAATTATCCCTCTCCTTTACTTCCTCAACAGCATCCTGCGACTCTGAAAACTGCGGTGGCGTACGGACAGGCTATAGAACAACCAATCAGTTAATGGACGGGATAACCAAAGGTGAGAGAATGCATACATCATCCTCCATACTCTCAGGAAATGTCGGCAAAGACAAGTCTGCAATCGGCCGCAACACCTTCAACGCGTTCTTAACGCTTTTAGGGTAGTATAGACTCTGTTGTTTTCCGAATGTGTCGTTCCAGACTTTAACCATAGCGTTGACGACGGGCTTCCGCTTATTCTCGAGCAAGCTAGTTACAAGAACCTGCAACGCATCCAGTACTTTCCCGTCGTGCTGTGGAAGGCGGGAGATAGCGTCGATGGTCTTTGTCCATACAGCCATTGTCTTAATTGCGTGCTCTCCGTTCTAAGGCTTGTCTGTAAGCACGCCAGTGATCTAATGAAAATTAGGTTTTATGGAGTAGAGGAACCTTTATGGTGACAAGGTGACTGGAGTCTATGACCCAGACACCAAGACCTTCTTGAGTACGCTTCAACAACGGAAGTAGTGACGCGGCTGGGCATCTCCCGATTAAGTCACCAACAGACGATAGCAGTGGCATTGCGTGAGCCATATTAAGACCTCCGGCGCACAACACATACGATCTACGAAGAAGGTGGTAAATCAAGTCATATAGTTTCTCAAAAGAACTACCAGTCAAGTCAGCAAACAATCTCCTTCTAACTGAACACAATAGAAAGTACACACTCCAAACCCGAGATCCTCCGCCCAGCAGCTCCAAAAGGCGTTTTCAGAAAGTTATCAGCTGTCGCCTTGCTCTTCGGATAATTCGTTTTCTCTATTAACAGTACACCCTTCTTCACACTCACCGTACTAAACCTCCCTATCAGTAAACCCCTAAAAAGCGTCGAGCTGGATTACTCACTTCTTCGCCTCCAGGATCTGATGCCGCAGCACCTCCGCCAACGACTCGATCACTACCGTGGCTACCGAAGTCTCCCCTTGCTCGTTCTGCACAACTGCACAAAACTCGTCAAACAACCTCTCCCATCCAGGCAACTCAGATCGACACCCCCATTCAAGGATTTTCACAACATCCCGGAACTCTGCAGCTACTGAGCTAGGGTTGAGGAGTGTTTTCTCATGTGACGGAGCCGGAAGACACCTCCGCGCTAGTTGTCCGAGAATCTGCCACATCCCATGGTCGAGCTCGCGGGCATCTCTGTGTGGTAGTAGGTTAGCGCATGCCGCAAGCAACCCAAGCTTCTTTCGCCGTGAGTCCTGTGACATGACGCAGCGCCAGATGATAGAGCGGACACAGTCGTAGTACTCCCCGTCAACGAACACCTCATTTGGTGGCCGCAAGAACAATTGAAACATATGTAGTATTGGCGGGTGCAGGACTATACTGCTCGTACCGGAAGAATATTTATGAGTTGGCGTAGCAGCAGGTGAAAACTTGCTTTGGTCGTCGTAGGCTAGTTGCTTCTCTGTGAACGGGATTGTCCCAAGTGACACCAGCGCAGTAAGGACGAGATATGAGAATTTTTTGATAAAGTTTACTGGCAGTATTGGTGCTGGTACTTCTTTTGCGCCTTCTAGAGCGGAAGGTCCAAGCATCCAAATACGCTGAAACATATTAAATAAGTGAGCGACCGCTTCCATTAGTTCCGCAGATACCTTTATTTCCTTACTTCCCGCATCCGCGAGCGTGCTCGTAAATTTTTTCCACATGGGTTTAACACCTTTATCCTCGCCATTCCACGGCCCACGACGAAGCGCTATTTCAAGCGTACGAAGCACGAGTGATGCATTCGATCGAACCCATTTCGGATCCAGCCTAGGAACATCCTCTGCAGCCATTGGAGGAGCAGCCAGAACCCGGGTCTCAGTCCAGAGCTTGTAAACACCGTCGAACATCGCTGAAAGGATAGCGACGCCTTCTGCCACTTCGTCTTTACTTGATAATGCCATTTTTTCTACTAGACCCACAACAACCACATCCCAGATCTCAGAAAGGTGTTTGCTAGGTGCGTTTGGACGGAAACCATAGTATAATAAAACAGAGACATTCGCCATTGCCGCTTTACGGGGTTTTTTAGTGTTTGAGTGATTATTTTTCGGATCAAGATATTGCTCAAGAGGCTTGCAGAGGAGACCAAGGAGCTTCTTGGTGGTTGATGGGCCGACATTAACAGAGTAGATTAATTTTGACCATGCGACCTGTGCTTCGACTTTGACGTCTTTATCAGAGACGTTGAAGCAGCCTTCAATAATCCGTAACCAGGGTGTAAAAAACTCCCACTGATCACCAATACTCTTAACAAGAAGCAATACAATCCCCCACATGCGCGCAACGAAGATACCTTCGCCATCTTTGATGAACTGTTCCAACCGCTCTTTAATAGAGTCGAACATACGTTTCCCTTTGACGACGCGGGAGAAGATGCTCGTGAGCGTTTTCGGGAGCGTTTTATCCCGTCCAAGGACACGAGAGACTTCGGCAACACAGATAAGCGCACGATTCCGCACCTCTGAGACAGAAGATAGTAGTCCACCAAACAAGTTATCCATCCAATCGTTGACACGGGCCAACATAACAGCCTTGGCCTGGAATAAGAGCTTATAGTAGATATCGATTCGTTCCTTTGTGATAGATTTGCCAGTAACCCGCTCATCGAGCGTTTCGAGAGCAGTGATGATCCGGCTCGCACGCTCGGCGGTGACGATGCGTGGAGGAAATTTCTGCTGAGCTAACAGGTGTAAGTTGTGGTTAACAATAATCTTGGGGGTACTAGGATCTTCGATTTTAAGGATAGCATTTTCGAGGAAGAAGGTGGCGTTGGCGTCATCCATAACTTCAACCAGACGAGGAGTCCATACAAGGATAACGAGAAATTTGATCGCTTGCTGGATCAGCTGAGAGTCTGTATTTCCACCGTCCTCCAGCTTCGCATCCAGATCCCGTCGGATAAATCCACATAACGTAGGAAGCTTCTCCTCCATGGCCTTCATATCCGGTATTTCATCGTAGGCTTTCAGCGTATTCGCAAAAGTGATATAGGTATCCAGTTTCTTGCTGCGCTCCGTAGAAGCCAACGCTTGCAGTATCGACTCCAACATGCTCGTGAAACTCGTAAACGTATGAGCAGAAATCGGTCTCCCAAGCGGTTCTTCGCTAAATGACGGCACTGGGCTCGGCTTCAAAATACCCTTCAAACTCTTCGGGTCGATTAGCGAGCGAATCGGAGTGCAAGTGAGTGGCGCGTCTGGCTTATGATACTTTGTCCACGGGCTCCACAGTACACGCTTCTTCGGCTTGTCAAGATTGCTGCCAGCAGAGCTGTCTGGGGGCGATGATGTCTCCCGTGACGATATTGAGACCGCGTCCGGCGTTACGATGATATTTGTGTCTGTAGTGAGGAACGGATCTTTCGTAAGCACTTTCTTAAGTCGTGGGGATTCGCGGGGCGGCGTGGGCGGCCGTGGAGGGATGGCGTCGATTGAGCGTCGCTTTGCGTTCTGGGCTCCGGTGAAGAAGGGGCTGCTGGTGGGTGCGGGATGCACCATCATAGAGGGACGGGAGCTGAACGAACGGGTAAGGACTTTAGGGCCGACCCGAGGACGAAAAGCATGAACAACCGCGAAGAAGAAACGAGCAAACGCGAAAGGCAAAAGAAGAAAAGGGATGCTGCTGCTGTATCAAATAGAATGGGGAGGGAGCGAAGCGGATGCGTCAATGAACGTATGTGAGGCAAGTTGGACGACTACGGCGGCGGTGGCAGACGATTACTTCTTTGTATAGATTACGGCTATAGCTATTGTATTGATTGATGGCTCTTTCAATACAGTACCGCCGACGAGTCGTTCAGGTGATGAAGTCGTAGGCGGTCGGAGAGAAGCCCAAACTCTGTCTGTCCGACTGTCTGAGAGAGAGACTGAACTGAGGTTGAGTCTCAGACACAGATTGGTCTCGTTGCCAGGGCAAAGCCGTGGTCAGAGCGCGACGCGTTTTTTTCTGAGGAACGCGCTCGCGAGGGGGTTAATTAATTCCGCTTTGGGGTACGGCATCTTAGTCAGTGATCTGATTGTTGGCTTGGCATTACTGGCGCTTAATGGGCTGTACTTTCCTCTGTTTCCCGACCCTGGAGAGCTCTCACTCGATCTTAAACCATACATGTATCTATCTGCATCTAACGCAATATCGCCCCGCCCGCTTCCATACCCGTCCCGCCCTTACCCCTCCAGTTCTTCCGAGCAGGACTGGGGGCTACAGAATAAGATTGGTTATATCCCGCACAACTATATGTATCGGTTGTCTAGGAACTCTGATCAGAACCCTTAGCTCTATATGCTGACATCGTATATTTTATTATATCTTCCCACGAGGCTTCGGCGACTCTAGGGATACGAGAAATAAAACAATTAAGGAAGCTACTTCCGAGGAAGACTCCCAAAGGGTTGGTAATTGACAAGGCTGTAGTCAAAGTGCTACAGATTACATGTAACTGTGTTCTTGGAAATAAGAAGCAGCTCTCCAGTACAGCAGTGCGAATAAAGCCACCAAAATAACTTTCAGCTTTAGAAACTGGTTCAACCAGGCAAATAATGTGGGGATGAAGCAAGGTCTAGCACGCCTCGCGATTAAAGGTCACATGAAAAACGACTGCCTATAGTTGGAGTCCCTCATACCTGCAAGCAAGCAGTTGGAATCCGAGAGCTGCATAAAGGTGAATAGTGTCAAGTGCCGGTGCAAAGCCAATTAATACTCAAGGTCCTATTCTAATATAGAAGCGGGAAGAAAAAGAGAGAAATTTGCGCTTTTTTCTCTCCCTATTTTGTTGAGGGGGTAACGGGTAATAATTAGAAGTCGAAATATTTTGGTTGGTGTTGAAAAACTGAGGCACTGGAATCGAGCCTGTATTCACATTCCTAAAATTCGCTTTCGGGCCGCTGGACCGAGTGATTCCACGTGGGTTTCGCGATTACAGCAATAGCCGCGAGCGAGCGTTCATACCCGTTGTCCGTTAAGGAGAGTAAATTCGGAAACCTAGACCTCTGCTATGTGCGCACTTATGCATCCAATACAGTGCATTTAGTCGCAAAAAATAACGTTGGTTCACAGCGGTGATACAAGTCCGGATCAATTCCTGGGAATTCTCTTACATCCCCCAGTTCTGTGTAACTCCAAGCGGCAGGTCCGTGACGTCTTGTTAGTCGCCCTAGATTTTCAGACTCTATCTTTTTCATGAGTGATTACTTACTTTTCAATTATCCAAAAGCTAACTAATCCAGTGTTATCCAGCATAGGGTATACCTAACTTAAGCTATCGACGTGTCCCTGATTGCTTTTAAGTACTGCCCCCTAGCTTGTTCCTGGCGTTGTTGGGTTGCTCTTCTAAGACTGCGGCAACAAGCCTCGTCCGCTGTCACCCCACATCTAAGGTCCGGAACCTCACCTCATGGCATCACAACTTCCACCCTCTGCGGCATCTAAGCTAGGTGAAAGTAAGTCTTTCATCTTAACGTAAGACACATCGACGCTCGTACTAACTACTTCCGTCTAGAGAAGCTTCAGCACGTTCAACGCCTAATCGATGTACTCAAAATCGACCTGGAAGAGTCGAATCTTACTATTCCTCGTAAGTCTTGCGGACCAACAGCAACTCTCGTCATGCAGACTAGATACTAACAGACTTTCAGAAAAAGTCGCAACACTCGAACAGCTAAAGGTCTATGGACGGGATCCGGACCAAAGCGACCCGATTTTCACTAAAGAGGTTGGTCATATCATAGATAATGATTGTGGGCACGGAAAGCTGACGGAACCCTACCCTTAGGGCATAGAAACCCTCGGCAAATATGGTTTCAGCAGTAGTGATATAACAACTTCACGCGAAGCCTTAAGATGCCTGGCGAATGCGTTGCTATTAGTCAAGGAGACCAGGCAGATTTTCGTGGATTTAGGATTTGCGGAAAAGGCGGCGGGGAAGTTTAAGGTGAGTCCCTATTTCCCGTGTGTGCTTCGCCATAATACAAGGGATATTTTACTCACTGCGTTTTCTAGAGCGACTCGCCGGATGATGAATTCCTACTTGGTCGAATAATATTCCTGGTCACCTATGAGACGACTGTGGACTTGGGGAAGCTTCTAGAGGAGTATAAGCTGGGAGAATGGATTAATCAGGTAATTTTCATCGTTCAGCCCTCAGTCAGTAGACGAGCTGACAAGTATCCCAGGCAGTTTCTAGACACGCAAGCCAGTACTCGCAAATAGCTGAGGACATACCACCCAATCCCATGGCTGAAATGGCGCTCTTCGAAACACTTAAGCTCATTTTCAATATCGCCCATTTTGTCCCGTCCAAGGCGTCATACTTCTCGGCTTCCATCCCTAACATCTTCAAAATCCTGTATTATCGGGAACTACCATCTCCGCCACTACAACCACCAGTTACATACCTTATCAATGCATTATTATCACTCGACATTGCTAGCTGTGTCGGTGACGTCTTTCCATTCCAGGACTCCAACAGAAACGTCGCAAGACTGGTTGAGATTTTGGATCTAGCGACGGAGGAAAGGGAACAGCAATTTGATGACTTGGGGACACCATTATTGACGTTGCTCAGGAAGATGAGGGAGGCTTCCCCAGAGCATGTGAAGGAGTACATGAAGAGGAGGCTACTGCCTTCAGAAGAGTATGTTTCCCTCTTTCTCCCCATCCTTCCAAATTGCTTGGCCACTAACGTTTGGCCCACCTTCAGAGAACGCGATAAGCCTCTCGGTAAATCTACCACGCTTGCCTCTCGCCTGCTAAATCTCACAGCCTCTGCTATGGCACCCAACACACGGGAGTATATCTCCTCCCTGCAATTCGAACTCTCAAATTCTTCTCCAGAAGAATACGTGCACAACGTCGGCTACGGATTCGCGTCAGGTCTTCTTATGACACGGGGTCTCCAAGTTGCACCATCTACCTTTAAATCTACCTCAGAATCAAGTAATCAGAGGCCGATCAACCCTATCACGGGCCAGACGCTAGACTCTGAAGAACCAGTCACGGATCTGCTAGGTAATATGACTGAAGAGGAGAAAGAACGTGAAGCAGAGAAACTTTTTGTGCTTTTTGAAAGGCATGGCCCCTTTTCTGGGTCGATACGACGGCTGCTTAGGAGTTTTTGGACTAACGCGAAGCTGCGGGTATATAGGATGAAGAAGACAGGGGTTATAGATATTAAAAATCCAATGCAGCAAGCACTTGAGGAAGGGCGGTTTGAGGGCTTAGATTAAATGTGCTGCGAGCAAGTGTGACTTTGATTCTATTTTTTCTATTTCTCGCAGGGGAAGATGGAGGAATTGATTGGATGAATTTGGATGAAATATCACGGTATATCACTCACTGTAGCTATAAAGAGGGTCCTCGCCCGTACATATTTTTATTTTGTTTGTGCTATAGTTCCTGCTGGAGTTGAATGCTAGGAAGAGGGAGGAGTCTCATAATCGAGTGTAGCGTCAAATAATTTTGTGTATTTATGAATGCATGTAAGCAATAAAAGTTGATGAAGAGACCCAAACGTGTTAAGTATCCATTGATCAAGATAGTTTGTGTAGACAATAAAAATCGATGCTATTACAGTCGTGCCTCAAGGTAGAGAGCGAACAAAATCTCAACAGGGAAGAAGAATCGCGACGCGAGTACATGTCGTCTAGTGATACGACTAAGCTCTAGAGTTCTGAAAAGTAGAAACCGGCCAATATACTCACAATAGGTGTTCTTTGATAATTAATATATTATCTGATATGAAATATTAGATGCCCGACGTGGATGTATACTGGGTCTATTATTTATCTATTATTATATGACGATGGCTTTGGCAACAAATGAGGGGAGAGGGGTACCTACAGATGTAGCGGATAGTTGTTAGAGTCCAAGTACTACATGTAAATACTCCGAAAGGTGTATGGGAAATAACTACCCATCATATGGTGTCACTCGAACTAGCCATCACAGCCAAAACTATAGGCACATGTACTTCGTGGTTTTTGTATCGCGCGTACGTTTGCCACTTCATATAAAGGAAATCTGGACATCAAACACCTTCTCTGCTGCTGATGAGTGCCTCTAGCACGTAACGTGTCAAATTCTGCCTACAATCCGCTACATACAGCTCTACATGTCCATACCATTCAATGTCCAGCGAAATCTCCCTTAACGTCCAGCATCTTGAGGGGTTAAATACTGAAGCTTTCTTCCCTCTCCCCTCTTCTCTCTCTCAAGAAATTTCTTCCGCTCTCTACACTACTCGGGGGAAATTAAAGTATTCGGACACCTCCGAAACCCCACAGCACCCGTGCGCCAGCAGCGCTTGTTTCATGGATGGATGTTTCGTTGATGGGTCGAGTACATGGGTACATGGTCGTTGCGTTTCGATGTTTGTTCTTTGTGTTTCCATGGGTTTTCTATTATAATGAGTCATGTCTTTGTCATCGAAAGAGCTGGAATGTGGTATATAAGCGAAGGGTCTTCCCCTCTTGTTGTACTTTTCCTTCTTCTTTCCCTAAGCAACGTCTTCTATTGTTCACTCTTGTATCCTACAAATACAAACCTCGGTTACATCTCGTAATCCTCCGCTGTCGCTGTCTTTAAGTCACCACGACTTAAACCATTTGTAGAGCCTGTAGAACCTTCGTACACTTTCTCGTTGTTGGTTTCCCATTCAAGTAGCACTGCTCATCTCGAGGGATACTCGAGAGCTTGACAGGAAACCCGCTCCTTGAGAGCTTGGGCGCTTGGGCGCTCGAGAGCGCACGCACTCGGCTGGCTGGCTCTTGCCCTCTGCCCCTGAATAGAGCCTGAGGCTGTCAGGCTATGGTAGTTCGAGATGGCACGAGGAAATATCACTAGAGGTAAGTTAATGTCATGATCTAACATGGATTTGAATGCTAACTGAAACCTACCGATAGGGAAGGAGATTACCCCGCGGTGACAAGCTGTTATTATTGCTTACCGGAAGCTTGACCAACCTCTTAACTACAGAAAAATACAGCAGCTGACTGGTGTTGCACGCTCCACAGCGAATGATGTGTACATGCATGCAGTGAAGAATGCAACTGCAAAGTTGGAAGAGGACAGAATAAAAGAAGCCGAGAACCTGCAGCTCCGAGAAGTGGATGATGACGAAGAAGTACTGGCTGAAGTTGAAGCACTTTCCAGCTCCTTATCCGCAACCTTTGAGTTGATTCAAGTTAATCAACGAACACCCGTGTTACCAGAAGAGATATCACACTTGGAGTTGATTTCAGCGGATATTTTGAAGCCGGATAAAAGAAGTGGAAGGCCAGAAGTATTGAGTGAAGAAGAAAAGGATCGATTGATTGCTATTGTCAAACACGATTTTAAGACTCGGTGGATGAAAGTGGTTGATTTGCGCCGAGAAGCAGGGCTGGGCCATGTCAGTGATTTTCCAGTACTTAAAGCATTACACGAAAGAGGAATAAAGGCCTATCAGGAGGAGTTTAAGTTTATTCTTTCCACTGAGAATAAAGCTATTCGGTTGGTGTACTGTCAGGCTCGGCAGCATTGGGAAGCTGATAAAGAGTGGGCAAATTGTGGATTTACTGATGAGATGGCAATTGAGGTTGGAGGTACTTTTGGTATTTCTTTGGTATGGCGAGATAAAAGTGAACAGTTTTCACGGATGGAACCGGGTAACGGGTTAAGAATAAAGTTGTTGGTAGTAGTGAAGGGTTGTTTGGGTATAATGGCTTTGTTGTTCGGTTGCATTTCGGTTGTTGTCAGGTTGTTGATTGTGTTACGGGAAAGCGGGGTATTTAAACGAAGGATTTCGGTCGTTCTTGTCTTTCTTCTTCTTCTTTCCTTAAGCAACATTCTCGTTTACCTTCTCCTGTAATTGTCGAAATACTACCTCGGTTCTACCTCAGAACCCTCGCTGTCGCTGTTTACTCCGCTGCACTTATCTCGCCTTGAGATAGACCCCTCGTAGAACTTGTAGAAACATCGAACTCTTTGAACGTGTTGTTACCTCGCCTAAGTAGCACTGCTCACCTTCAGGGATACTGAAGGGCTTAGCGAGGAACTCAACCGTGAGATTACGTTGCTTCCATCATCTACACCTTCTACCGCAGAAAATAACCCCTTGCATGGAAATTATCACTCGGATTCGCCAATCCATTTCAAGCATCTTTCTTTGCTTAACGCTGCGAAAACCACAACCTTTGGTTGAAGTTATTCCCGAGTGGCTGGATCAGGAGTACTTACGCAAGAACTCCTTTCCTCGCCCGGCACCAACATCATGAGCTCACCTGCTCCCGCCGGCCCTTCCACTGAAGGAGCTGCTGTCGCCATCCCACACTTCCCCACTAGAGAAGCTTTCGCCCAAGGCATCCGAGAAGACCCCTCGGAGCAATACAATCAACTCCGAGACCTCTACCAAGCTCTCGAGAACCAAATAGATGTCCTCCAAGAAAACGAACGGGAAAACGAGGTGAAACTCAATACCGTCTGGATTCAGACCAACAATGCCCTCCACCACGCTACGGAACAGTACCAACGGGTCACTGAAGCCGCTAACTTGATTGCCCGATTGCGACAAGAACGAAATGAAGCCCAATCCGCCGTCCAAGCCCCCGCTGCCCCGCCAAACCTCACTGCCACCCCACCTCCGCCAACAAATTCTCACCGATCAGAACGGATGCCCGACCCGGAGAAATTTGACGGGTCTTGAGCCAAGCTCCCCGGCTTTATCCTACAATTATGCTCCAAACTCACCATCAACAGAGATCGTTTCGCTAACGAAACAACAATGATCCTCTACACCATTAACCGTCTGAAAGGAGCAGTGTTGGAACAAGTCCGCCATACCATCCTCCCATCCGGCCTCACCACCTGGGCCAACATGGAACAATTAATCGCAGCGTTAGAAACTGCTTTTGGAGACCCAGACCCAACCGGTACCACACGACGAGAACTGCACCAACTCCGTCAAGGAAAACATGATTTCTCAGCCTATCTCGCTGACTTCCAAAGGATCATGGGACAGCTCAACTTTGATGAGAATTCGAAGATGGACGCCCTAGAACATGGCATGTCAGAAGAGCTAAAAGAAGCTATGGTGTTCGCGCCAATTACCCCTGCCAACCTCCCGGAGATGATCCTCACCCTGACCCGGCTAGATAACCGTATCCGAGCCCCCAAGGCAGAGAAACAGGGAAACGCTCGTGACAACATGGGTCAGTTCAGTGCTCCCGCCGCCTTCACTCCTGCTTCCTCCTTCACACCAGGAGGACTAGCCCCAATGGACCTATCCTTTGGCTGCACCAGTAATATTTCTCGCCCACCTCAAGACCAAAGGTATACGATGGTAAATGGACGAAGGAAGCTCTCCAAGGAAGAAAAACAGTGGCGTCGTTCCACTGGAAAATGCATGTTCTGTGCCGCCCCAGACCACTCATACGCCAACTGCCCCTCTGCTCCCAAGAAACCCACTATGAGGGGAGCTCTCACTGCACCGCCTGCTAACCGTACACCTGCTGCCTCCCCACTACCGCCACCACTGCTCCCACCTCAGTTTTTTGCGTTAGAATCTGCAAGCGCTTCAAGCGAGGCTTTAAACTAGTCCAACCAAGGCTGACCAGTGACCTTGCCTTGGTTCCAAATTCTTTTCCTTTGTCTGCATTTTCAATTTCTGGGTTTTCGGTTTCCGGTATCAGCGTGGAGGATCAATTGGATGGGGAACACTTTGTAATTGCTTGCAATATTTCCCATAGCAATAAAATCATTAAGACACACGCTTTATTGAACACTAGAGCCTCTGGATTTGCATTTATTGACAAGAATTTTGCGAGTCACCATTCAATCCCCCTCTCTCCTTTAAAAACGCCCAGACAACTTGAAGTTATCGATGGTCGCCCTGTGGCCTCAGGAGACATCACCCACATCGCCAACCTCAACTTGTCCATCCAAAACCACCGGGAACAAGCTCCCTGCTTCGTAACCCAACTTGGCCATTACTCTCTAGTCTTAGGAATACCCTGGATGAATCATCACGATGTCCACCTTCATTTCGCGGACAAACGCATTTAGTTTAATTCTAAACTCTGCACTACCCACTGCGCACCCCAGTCCCCCATAGTATCCACCCCGTCAATCCCTGCCCCCTCAAGGTTAACCATGTCCTTTATTGGTGCAGCGAGCTTCCGAACTCTCACTAGGAAGCGTACCCACCAGGCCTATGCTATGTCTCTCTATGAGATAAACAAACTCATAGACAATAAAACCTCCAAGAAAGAGTGGAAATCAAAAATCCCTACTGAATACCATGAGTTTTTAGATATGTTTGACAAGACAAAAGCTCAAGGACTACCCCCATGTCGCTCATATGATCACAAGATACAATTGATGGAAGGAAAAGAGGCCCCTTTCGGACCCCTCTATGGAATGTCCCGAGAGGAGCTAATCGTCCTCAAAAAATACATCGAAGACAATCTTGAGAAGGGATTCATTCGCGCCAGTTCCTCTCCTGCCGGATCTCCTGTTCTGTTTGTCAAAAAAGCTGATGGCTCCCTACGACTCTGTGTGGATTACCGAGGACTTAACGCTATTACCGTCAAGGATCGCTATACCTCTCCCCTTATCCGCGAAACCTTGGATCGACTCGCAAAGGCGCAATGGTACACCAAATTAGACCTTCGTGATGGATACCACCAAGTACGCATTGCACAAGGAGATGAATGGAAAACTGCCTTCCGCATGCGTTATGGCCTTTACGAGTACCAAGTTATGCCATTTGGCCTAACTAATGCCCCTGGAACCTTCCAACGATTCGTAAACGACTGTCTCATGGAGTACCTGGATATCTTCTGCACCGCCTATCTGGACGACATTCTCATCTACAGCGACACTTTCGCCGAACATCAGATCCACGTTCGCAAAGTCCTCCAAACTCTTAAAGATAATGACATTCTACTAAAACCAGAGAAATGCGAGTTTGAGGTACAGACTACTAAATACCTCTGTCTTATCCTCACCCCCGATGGTATTAAAATGGATGAGGAGAAACTCAAGGCCGTCCGAGAATGGGGAACACCGAAGAGCGTAAAAGACGTTCAAGCATTCTTAGGTTTTGCCAATTTCTATCGACGATTCATCCTAGGATTCTCCAAACTTGCCGCCCCTCTCACCGCCCTCACCAAGAAAGGTATCGCCTTTGAATGGTCTGTCGAAGCTGACATAGCTTTCGAAAATCTCAAACACGCCTTCACCACCGCCCCAATCTTTATCCATTTCGATCCCGACAAGAAAATCATCATGGAAATGGATGCCTTAGATTTTGTGTTCGGAGGAGTTTTATCCCAGTACGATGATAATGGTGTTCTGCATCCAGTGGCTTTCTTCTCAAAAAAACATTCCTCTGCGGAATGCAACTACGAGATTTATGACAAGGAACTGTTGGCCATCATCCGTGTTTTCGAGGAATGGCGCCCCGAGCTCGAGGGATCTAAGCACCCGATCGATGTGATTAGCGACTACAAAAATCTCGAGTACTTTATGAGTACCAAACAACTCAATCGACGCCAAGCTAGATGGGCTGAGTATTTATCCCGTTTCGATTTTGTAATCACGTATCGACCAGGAAGTTAAGGAGGAAAGCCCGATGCACTTACTAGGAGATCAGGAGATCTCCCCAAGAAAGGGGATGAAAGACTGTCACACCAAAGCCAAGTGGTGTTGAAGAAGGAGAATATCGATCCTAAGCTAAGTTTGTTGTTAGCTTCTTTGTCAAATGAAGCCGCTGAACTGGACGCTTTCACGGATGAAGAAGGATAATGGGTTAGGTTTCGGTTAGAAGTAATGTTTGTGGGTTATGGGTTCTCTTTTGATAACAAAGTCTTTGTTCTTCGGTTATGTTCGGTTACGAGCTTTAGATAGGAAAAGCGGGGTATATAAGGAGGATGATTTCGTTGTCTTGTAGTTCTTTTCTTTTCTTTTCCTAAGCAACGTTCTCACTTTACTTCTGTTGTATTGTTTTAATACTATCTCGATTCTACTTCAGAATCCTCGCGGTCGTTGTCGCTGTAAACATCCTCACACTTAACTCGCCTGAAGTTAGACCCATGTAGGACCTGTAGAAGACTTCGCCACTCTTATCGCAACGATTCTTGTTTAAGTAGCTCTGCTCACCTTTTGGGATACAGAAGGGCTTAGACTGGGATCGAACCGTGAGATAACATTGCTTGTCCCATCTACACCTCCTACGCCGAAGTAACAATGAGCTCCTCCGCCCCCGTCACCTCCACCTCTGAAGGAGCCGCCGTCGCCACACCCCGCTTCCCCACAAAGGAAGCATTTGCCCAGGCCTATAGAGACGACCCCGTCGAGTTGTATAATTTTCATGGATTGATTTAAGGTAATGGCGCATGGTTCAGTTACTAGTTGTATCGTTGATTGGATGGTTGTACAATCCCTTTGTTGTTCGGATATTTTCGGGTATAAGTTTTGTTAAGGAAAGCGGGGTATTTAAGTGATGGATTTCGGTCGTTCTTGTTCTTCTTCTTTTCTTTCCTTAAGCAACGTTCTCGTTTACCTTCTCCTGTGTCTATTGCAATACAATCTCGGTTCTACCTCAGAACCTTCGCTGTCGCTGTGAACCATCGTCGATACTTCGCCTTGAAGTATACCTCCCGTAGAACTTGTAGAAACACTGCACTCTTCAAACGAGTTAGTATCTCGCTTAAGTAGCACTGCTCACCTTCAGGGATACTGAAGGGCTTAACGAGGGACTGAACCGTGAGAATAATCGACTCCGGGAACTCAACCAGGCCCTTGAGGATCAGATCGACGTCCTGCAAGAAGGAACGCAGGAGCTAGAAATAAAGCTCAACACTGCACAGATCCAAGCAAACAACGCCAACCACCACGCCCAACAACAAGACCAACGGGTCAGCGACGCCTCAACCCTCATTGACCGATTACGTCGTGAACGGAATCAAGCCCGTGCAAACCTTTCCCTCCCCCCGGCTCCACCAAACCTCACTGCCACTCCTCCGCTGCCACCAGTCACCACCTATCGCTCAGAACGCATGCCGGACCCGGAGAAATTTGACGGATCCAGGACAAAACTCCCCGACTTCATCCTCCAACTCCGTTCAAAACTTGCTGTCAACAGAGACCGATTCGCTGACGAGAATACCATGATTCTCTACACAATCAACCGCTTGGAAGGAGCAGCCCTAGAACAAGTTCGACACACGGTCCTTCCTTCTGGCCTTACAACCTGGACCAACGCCGCCACCCTCATCGCCGCCTTGGAGACTGCCTTTGGAGACCCCGACCCCACCGGTACTGCACGACGAGAACTACACAAACTTCGCCAAGGCAAACGCGACTTTTCTGCCTACTTAGCTGATTTTCAACGCATCATGAGGCAACTAAACTTTGATGAAAACTCGAAGATGGATGCCCTTGAACATGGTATGTCGGAAGAATTGAAGGAAGCCATGGTCTTCGTCGCCGCTATGCCCGCTACTCTCAATGACATGATCTTAGTCCTCACCAGAATGGACAATCGTATCCGAGCCCGTAAAGCAGAGAAACGAGGGAATGTTCGCGAGAACATGGGACAGTTTAGTGCCCCAACCAATGCAATGACTCCTTTTGTTCCCGCCTCATCATTTGTACCAGGAGGCCTTGCTCCTATGGATCTCTCCTTCGGACGTACTAGCAATCTCTCTCGACCCTCCCAGGACCAAAGATATACAATGATTAATGGCAGAAGGAAGCTATCGGAAGAAGAAAAACAATGGCGCCGTTCTACCGGCAAATGCATGTTTTGTGCCACCCCCGATCATTCCTACGCCAATTGCCCCTCCGCTCCAAAGAAACCCACGATGAGGGGAGCCCTCACTGCACCACCCGCCAGCCGCACCCCTCCAGCCTCCTCTCTACCGCCACCACCTCTCCCACCTCAGTTTTTCGCCTTGGAATCCGCAAGTGCCTCAGGGGAGAATTTAAACTAGTTCAACCAAGGCTGACCAGTGACCCTGCCTTGGTTCCAATTTCTTTTCCTTTGTCTGCATTTTCAATTTCCGGGTTTTCAGTTTCTAGTATAAGCGTGGAGGATCAATTAGATGGGGAACACTTTGTAATTTCGTGCAATATCTCCCATAATAATAAAATCATCAAAACACACGCTTTGCTAGACACCGGGGCCTCTGGATTTGCTTTCATCGATAAGAATTTTGCGAGTCACCACTCTCTTCCACTTTTTCCTTTAAAGACACCCAGACAACTTGAAGTGATCGACGGCCGCCCAGTTGCCTCGGGAGATATCACTCATATCGCCAACATTAACTTGTCAATCCAACACCATCAGGAACAAGGTCCCTGTTTCGTTACCCAACTCGGACACTATCCCCTAGTGCTAGGGATCCCCTGGATGAACCACCACGATGTCCACCTTCACTTTGCCGATAAACGCATTGAGTTTAGTTCTAAACTCTGCACCACCCGTTGCGCCCCTCATCAACCTACTGTATCAACACCCTCGATCCCCGCTCCCCCCAGACTAAACCTGTCCTTTGTCGGCGCTGCCAGTTTCAGGACACTCACTCGAAAACGCTCTTCTCAAGCCTATGCCATGTCCCTCTACGAGATTAATAAAATCTTAGAAGAAAGGACCAGCAAAGAGGAATGGAAAGCAAAGATACCGGCTGAGTACCATGAATTCCTGGATATGTTTGACAAAAGCAAGGCTCAGGGCTTACCTCCACGACGCTCGTATGATCACAAAATACAGCTGATGGAAGGGAAAGATGCACCGTTTGGCCCCCTCTATGGAATGTCGCGAGAAGAACTCATTGTCCTCAAAAAATACATTGAGGATAATTTAGAGAAAGGTTTTATTCGCGCCAGTTCTTCCCCAGCCGGATCCCCCGTCCTCTTTGTAAAGAAAGCTGATGGCTCCTTAAGACTTTGCATGGACTATCGAGGACTAAATGCTATTACTGTCAAGGACCGATATACCTCCCCACTCATCAGGGAAACACTAGATCGGCTAGCCAAAGCACAATGGTATACTAAGCTAGACCTGCGTGACGGCTACCATCAAGTACGCATTGCCAAAGGAGACGAATGGAAGACAGCTTTCCGCACACGCTACGGCTTATATGAATACCAGGTCATGCCATTCGGTCTGACCAATGCACCCGGAACCTTCCAGCGATTCGTTAACGACTGTCTGACGGAATATTTGGATATATTCTGTACGGCTTACCTAGATGATATCCTAATTTACAGTGATACATTTGCAGAACACCAGATTCATGTACGGAAGGTACTCCAAACACTCAAGAACAACGACATCCTGCTTAAGCCGGAGAAATGCGAGTTCGAGGTACAGACAACAAAGTACCTGGGCCTCATCCTCACTCCCGATGGCATTAAAATGGACGAAGAAAAACTAAAAGCCGTCCGGGACTGGAATACCCCAAAGAGTGTCAAAGATGTACAAGCCTTCCTCGGGTTTGCAAACTTCTACCGTCGTTTTATCCTAGGTTTTTCTAAACTTGCTGCACCCCTTACCGCCCTCACCCGAAAAGGCATTACTTTCGAATGGACAGTCCAAGCCGACGTAGCCTTCGAAAATCTGAAGCACGCCTTTACCACTGCCCCCATTCTCATCCACTTTGATCCTGACAAGAAAATCATCGTGGAAACAGATGCCTCTGACTTCGTATCCGGAGGAGTACTCTCACAATACGATGATACTGGAGTCCTACATCCGGTTGCGTTCTTCTCGAAAAAACATTCACCTGCTGAATGCAATTACGAGATATACGACAAGGAACTGTTGGCTATTATCCGAGTATTTGAAGAATGGCGCCCGGAGCTCGAAGGTTCCAAACATCCTATTGACGTAATCAGCGATCATAAAAACCTCGAGTATTTTATGAGCACAAAACAATTGAATCGACGTCAAGCACGATGGGCCGAGTATCTTTCCCGCTTCGATTTTGTAATTACCTATCGCCCAGGTAGTCAAGGAGGGAAACCAGACGTATTGACCAGAAGATCAGGAGATCTTCCCAAGGAAGGGGATGAACGGTTGGCACATCAAAGCCAAGTGGTATTGAAGAAGGAAAACATAGACCCTAAGCTAAGTTTGTTGTCGGCTTCTTTATCAAATGAAGCTGCTGAATTGGATGCCCCCCTAGAGAAACTCTTCCTAGAAGGATTTATCGCTGACACGTTCCCGGAAGAGATACTCGAGGCACTAAGGAATAAAGATCAACTATCAAAAAAGATCACCTTAAGCGAGTGTACCAATGAAAACGGAAGACTATGTTATAGAGGACGTATCTATGTTCCAGACCTCGACCCTTTACGCTTAGAGCTCATCAGAAGACACCATGATGTACCAGCTGCAGGCCATCCAGGGAGAGATAAAACGTTTGAACTCCTAGATAGAAACTTCTATTGGCCCAAGATGAGAGAATCGGTCGCACGTTATGTACGGAACTGCCATAATTGCCAGAAGGCCAAACCAGCTAGCCAACGTACTTCAGGAGTACTCCGCCCCTTACCCATTCCTCAACGACCCTGGCAGGAAATCTCGATGGACTTTGTTACAGGCCTCCCCGAATCTGATGGCTATGATGCTATCATGGTAGTTGTAGATCGATTATCGAAAATGCGACACCTTATGCCATGTAATACCACTGTCAATTCACGAGATGTTGCCGATCTTTATCTACAACACGTCTGGAAACTGCATGGCCTACCGACGCATATCACTTCCGATCGGGGTACTCAATTTACGGCCCACTTCTGGAAAGAGCTATGCCAACGTCTGGGGATACAAGCCCGAATGTCTACCGCTTTCCACCCAGAAACGGACGGGCAAACGGAAAGGTTAAATGCGGTAATGGAGCAGTACCTTCGATCATACGTGTCCTATCAACAAGAAGATTGGAGTAGATGGCTACCGATGGCAGAGTTCTCTCAAGGGGCGAGGTTTTATCTTCAAGCTCTCAGGTATCCCCCGAGATGAGCAGTGCTACTTGAAGGGAAAACTAAGCGACGAGAGTATTCACGATGTTCCACAGGCTCTACGGAGTGTTCAAGTATAGAGGACTTGAGAGCGGCGACAGCGTAAGGTTATGAGGTATAACCGAGGGTTGTATTGTAAAATACAAGAGTGTACTATAGAAGACGTTGCTTAAAGAAAGAAGAAGGAAAAGTACAACAAGAGGGGAAATCCCTTCGCTTATATACCACATTCCAACTCGTTCGATGACAAAGACTTGACTCACTGCAACGGAAACCTAAAGAAACACGAAGAACAACAACGTAACACAACAACCTTATACCCCTGTTTCTAACGAACTAATGAAAACAGTTATCCATGAAAGTACCCCCTCCCTTATAGCCGTGAGCTCCTGCGAACACTAATCAGACTATCCTTGGGCTTATCCGGGTATTGTTGGTGAAAGGCGTCCACCGCTTCAGTCTCCTTATGATAATCAGCTGGTTCCCACGTAGGTAAGGCATAACCTGTCCATTCAACCAGATATTGCAGTTTTCCATGGCGAACGCGAGAATCTAGGATACTTTCGACAAGATACTCTTCGTGATCATTGACTAGGACCGGAGGTGGTGGTGGAATAATCTGACCCGGAAGTGGGTCAACAGGAGCAGCTTTGATTAGTGAAACATGAAACACCGGATGGTATTTCATTGACATTGGTAGCTCCACTTCATAGGCGTACGCTGAAATTACTCGTTTAATTGGGAATGGGCCACTCCATTTCCAGTCCAACTTTCTTGAGTTCCTCGTTGTCCTCATGTTCTTCATAGAAATAAAGACTTCGTCCTTAACTTTGAACAAGGGAGCAGGGGTACGATGTTGGTTTGTACTTGATTCGAAGACATCTTGGGCAGTTTTCATCTGTACTCGTAGAAAGTCTCTGAGTTTTTCCATCTTAGAGGCAAAGTCTTTGGCATCGAGGGTCTGAGGGGAGCGGTCATTTGAGACAATAGAAGTGTCAAACCGGGGATGATAACCGTAATTCGCGAAGAAAGGTGTAGCCTTGGTACTAGCAGACTCTTGATTGTTGGCAGCAAATTCGGAGATAGGTAGCCACTTCGACCAATCGTCTTGCTGGTAGGACACATAACAACGGAGGTATTGTTCCATTACGGCATTAAGGCGTTCAGTTTGTCCATCAGTCTCCGGATGAAAAGAGGTAGACATACGGGTAGCAATATTCAAACGCTGGCAGAGATGCTTCCAAAACTTCGCAGTGAATTGTGTTCCCCTATCAGAGGTTAAATGGGAAGGGAGTCCATGGAGTTTCCAGACATTTTGGAGATACAATTCGGCGGTTTGCTTGGCATTAACAGTAGTATTGCACGGAATAAGGTGTCGCATCTTCGAGAGTCGGTTCACAACAATCATAATGGCATCAAAGCCATTAGATTCTGGAAGGCCCGTGACAAAGTCCATTGACAACTCTTCCCAGGGGCGATTAGGGATTGGGAGTGGTTTTAGGACGCCATGGGTACTGAGGGTGTTTGGTTTAGCTCGTCGGCAAATATGACAATTCCGGGTATATCGTCCAATATATTCCCTCATCTTTGGCCAATAAAAATGTCTTGAGACGAGTTTGAAGGTTTTTTCTCGTCCCGGGTGGCCAGCGGAGGGGGCGTCATGATGTCGTTGTAGGATAAGGAGGCGGAGAGGATCATGATCGGGGATATAGAGCTTTTGCCGATAGGAAAGGTAGCCGTTGACTTCAGCGCAATCGCCTAATGTAATTTCCTTAGATTGTCGCTCACCATTTCTAAGTGCTAGAAGGATTTTTTGTGGGAACGGGTCAGCATTATATCCATGATTCATTAATATTTTGAGGGAGGCATCCAATTCAGCGGGTTCGTTTGATAAAGAACCCGAAAACAAACTCAGCTTAGGGTCTAAATTCTTCTCCTTCAGGACTACTTGATGCTGGTGTTGTAGTCTTTCATCCCCTTCTTCAGGGAGATCTCCTGATCTCTGAGTCAATTTCACGGATACAAAGGATTAGTTGTGTCAGGGATTTAGTAAGGGATTGTGGTTTCGGTTAAAAGTTATAATGTCTTTGTGTTTTGGCTGTTGTCGGTTATTTGTAGGTATGAGTCATGTTGGTTGAAAAGCGGGGTATTTAAAGAGATGGATTTTCTTCGCTTGTGTCCTTTTCTCTTTCTCCTTCTAAGCAACGTTCTCACTTTACTTCTGTTGTATCGTTTTAATACTATCTCGATTCTACCTCAGAATCCTCGCTGTCGCCGTCGCTGTAAAGACATTCTCTCACTTAACTCGCCTTGAGTTAGACCCCGTAGGACCTGTAGAAACACTCTGTTACTCTTATCGCAACGTTCCTCGTCTAAGTAGCTCTGCTCACCTTCTGGGATACAGAAGGGCTTAGACTGGGATCGAACCGTGAGAGTCAATGCGTCCAGCTTTCCTCCCTGTACTCCTGGTCTATACGTAATGACAAAGTTGAAGCGTGAAAGGTATTCTGCCCATCTGACCTGTCTCCGATTCAATTGCTTGGTGGTCATAAAATATTCCAAGTTTTTATGGTCCGTGATGACAGAGATAGGAAATTCAGATCCTTCGAGTTCCGGGCGCCATTCTTCAAAACAGCGGATAATGGCTAGTAACTCCTTATCGTAGATTTCGTAGTTACATTCCGCAGGTGAGTGTTTCTTAGAGAAGAAAGCCACAGGGTGAAGTATGCCGTTGTCATCGAGCTGGGAGAGGACGCCACCGGAGACGAAGTCAGAAGCATCGGATTCTACAAAGATCTTTTTTCGTGGATCGAAGTGAATAAGTACTGGTGCTTTAGTAAAGGCCTCTTTGAGAGCTTCAAATGCGAGTTCGGCTTCGATTGTCCATTCAAAGATGATGCCTTTCTTGGTGAAGGCAGTAAGGGGTGCAGCGAGGCGGGAGAATCCTAGGATAAATCTTCGGTAGAAGTTTGCAAAACCTAGGAATGCTTGAACATCCTTGATACATTTGGGTCGGTTCCATTCTCGCACAGCTTTGAGTTTGTCCTCGTCCATTTTAATTCCTTCAGGAGTAAGGATTAGGCCGAGGTATTTTATTGACTGAACGTGGAACTCGCACTTCTCTGGTTTGAGAAGGATGTTATTGGCTTTGAGTGCGTCCAGGACTTGTCTGACATGTATTTTATGCTCAGCAAGAGTATCGCTGTAGATGAGGATGTCATCGAGGTAGGCGGTACAGAAGAGGTCTAGATATTCTCGGAGGGAATCGTTGACGAAGCGTTGGAAGGTACCTGGGGCATTGGTAAGGCCGAATGGCATTACCATATATTCGTAAAGACCGTATCGAGTTCTAAAGGCAGTCTTCCATTCTTCTCCCTCTGCAATACGGATTTGGTGAAAGCCGTCTCTTAGGTCTAGCTTGGAGTACCATTGTGCTTTAGCGAGGCGGTCGAGGGTTTCCTTGATGAGCGGGGAGGTGTAGCGGTCCTTAACAGTGAGGGCATTGAGGCCTCGATAATCTACACAGAGACGTAGTGAACCATCGGGTTTCGCAGCAAAGAGGACGGGGGAGCCGGCGGATGAAGAACTTGCACGGATAAAGCCTTTTTCTAGGTTGTCCTCGATGTACTTCTTTAGAACTAGCAGTTCATCTCGCGACATACCGTAGAGTGGGCCGAATGGTGGTTCTTTACCTTCTTGGAGTGTGATCTTATGGTCATAGGGTCGGCGAGGGGGGAGTCCTTGAGCTTTGGCCTTGTCGAACATGTCTAGGTATTCATGGTATTCGGCAGGTATTCGTTGTCTCCACTCTTCCTTAGTAGTCTTGCTATCAAGAACTCTATTGATTTCATAAAGAGACATGGAGTAGACCTGGATACCCTTTTTCTGTAAGACCGGTACTTTTTACCGCACAGGAAATCTCCAAGAAGCTTTAGATAACAATCTAGACGCTATAACCTGCCCGGTTGCTATCCGCAACACAATACACAGGCGCAAGTCCTAACTGCTTCTTATGAACCGCTAAAAGATAACCTTAGGGTTCAAAGTAGGGATCGAGCAAAGTTCCGTGAAGAACTTCCAATAGTAAGGTTTTAATAACTAACGCTGAAGGGCCAAAGCCTTGCTAAGCGAGGTAAAAGTAATTCACAAGTAATAGAGTAAATTGCACGGAGGTAATTTTGCTAGAAACAATATAATATTGATAAGGCTCGTTCTTCATCGCTAATGATCCGACTCAGAGTTTACATCCACTGCGAGAGTATTTATAATGCCTCCTCTCTACTATGTTTGGGTGTAGTGTGGTGTAGAGGCGCTAACTACTATGACAACATGAAACCACTTCGCCTTATCTCCATACCCGATACCCCATTGAGTTCCCTGGCCCCGATCCGTGATTCTCCGAGCAGTATGCATGTCGGTAACACGGGAGTTACGTATTCGTCTTCATTGCGTTCGTCTTTTCGAGACGATCATTTCGCCTATCCGAATCGTCGCGTAGCATTGCGTTCCCTTATCTTTGTCAGTCTGTAACTCCGCCAGTTTTGGTCCGATTCGCAATCCGTTTGAACCACAGCGAAGCCAGACACTTCCCCTACATACCCTCCGGGTCTCATTCCGCCGGACGGTTTTGCTTGACGGCCTAGGGGTTACTTTTGCCCTCCGGGACAGGTCTTTTCTGGTGCTGTCCCCCCTTCTCCAGATACTATACCTACTGGAAGGATTGGAGGCAGGGTAACAGGCACCAGTCCCGATCCGGAAGGTGCTAAAGTAGGGTAACTCCAAAGATAGGGTAACTTCTGGGCCAGGAACTCCTTCAAAAGGTACAGGTATAACATTTTCCTGGCAAGTAAGCGGAAGCTGGCGGCGCCAATAAAGGCAGCATTGAGTTTGGCAGGAGGAGGAATAGCGGTGGCCGAGACGATGGGTTGCTGGGGGGCACAGTGGGTGGTGCAGAATTTAGAGTTAAATTCAATGCTTTTGTTTGCGAACTGTAGATGAACGTCATGGAGGTTCATCCAGGGAATACCAAGTACTAGGGTGTAATGACCTAGCTTGGTGACAAAAAAAGGGGCTCTTTCTGTGTGTTGTTGGATAGAGAGCTTTAGGTGGCAAAGATGGGTGATATCTCCCAAGGCAATTGTTCGGCCGTCAATGACTTCCAATTGACGAGGGGTTTTGAGGGGAGATAGGGGCAAAGAATGGTGACGCACAAAGTTTTCATCAATGAAAGCAAACCCTGAGGCTCCAGTGTCAAGAAGTGCGTGTGTTTTTATAGTTTTATTTTGGTGGGAAAGGCTACAGGAAATTACAAAATGTTCCCCGTCCAAAGTATCCTCCACACACACATCCGACACTGAAAACCCAGAAATAGAGAACGCTGACAAAGGAGAAAAAGGAACTGCAGCAGGGCCACTAGGCGACTCTGGTTGAACTAGTTTAAAGACTCAACTGAGTCTGCTGCGTCAAAGGCAAGCGAGGTGGCAAGCGTGGTGGAAAAACGGAAGGAGCAGGAGTGAGCGGCGGCGGCGTTGACGGCTCCTCTCACAGCAGGCTGCTGGAGGCGAGGGCAGTTGGAAAAAATATGTCCTTCTCCGGCGCAAAATAGACAGCGGTTATTGGTCTGTCTCCATGCCTTTTCTTCGGGCGATAGCTTTCTTCTCCCGTTAACTTGAACGTAGCGTTGTTCAGGGGCAGGGCGAGAAGTGGAGGTACGGCCGAAAGAGAGATCCATGGGGACAAGTCCCCCAGGGGCGAAGGAGGAGGAGGCGGGAATAAAGGCGGCGGGGGCGGTGGCAGGGGCAGTGAATTGTCCCATGGTGTTGCGAGCAGCATTTTTCTTCTCCTCTCTTCTTGCTCGGATACGGTTGTCTAGACGAAGGAGGATCTCAAGGAGCGAGATTCTCGTCAAGCTCTCAGGTATCCCCCGAGATAAGCAGTGCTACTTGAACGAGAAACCAACAACAGGAGAGCGTACGAAGATTCTACTGGCTCTACTAAAGGTTCAAGTTATGATGACTTGAAGACAGCGACGGCGAAAGATTACGAGGTGTAATCCGAGGTTGTATTCGTAAAATACAGAGAGTGTACAATAGAAGACGTTGCTTAAAGAAAGAAGAAGAAAAAGTACAACAAGAGGGGAAATCCCTTCGCTTAAATACTAAGATCCCAACTCCTTTGATGACAAAATCATGACTCATCGTAACGGAATACCAGAAAAACACAAAGAACAACAAAACGCCACAACCATATACCCATGCACCTAACTAACCAACGAAACGTCCATCCATGAAAGTAGCCCCCCTTTATCACCGTGAGCTCCTGCGAACCTTAACCAAGTCTCTCCTGGGTTTAGCCGGATATCTGTGATGAAAGGAGTCCACTGCTTCTGTTTCTTCATGGTATTCAGCAGGCTCCCAGGTAGGTAGGGCATAACCGGTCCATTCAATCAGGTATTGGAGTTTACCGCGGCGAAGACGGGAGTCGAGAACACTTTCCACAAGGTATTCCTCATGATTATTAACCTGAAGTGAAGGAGGTGGCACAATAATTTGGCCGGGAATGGGATCGGTGGGGGCTGCCCTTAGGAGTGAAACGTGAAACACCGGATGGTATTTCATCGAAATTGGTAATTCGACTTCGTAGGCATGGGCAGAGATTACCCGTTTAATTGGAAAGGGGCCGCTCCATTTCCAATCCAGCTTCCTCGAATTCCTGGTCGTCCTCATGTTCTTCATAGATACGAAGACTTCATCATCGACCTTGAACGAAGGCGCAGGGACACGGTGTCGATTGGTACTATCTTCGAAGACGTCTTGAGCCACTCTCTTCTGTGTTCGAAGAAAGTCCCTGAGGTGTTCCATTTTTTTCGCGAAGTCATTAGCATCAAGCATCTGCGGAGAACCATCGTTAGGGATAACGGAAGTATCGAAGCGGGGGTGGTAGCCATAGTTCGCGAAGAAGGGGGTAGCCTTTGTACTGGCAGATTCCTGGTTATTTGCAGCGAACTCAGCAATAGGTAACCACTTTGACCAGTCGTCTTGTTGATAGGAGACATAGCAGCGAAGATATTGCTCCATCACGGCGTTAAGGCGTTCGGTTTGACCGTCAGTTTCTGGGTGGAAAGAAGTGGACATGCAAGCAGCAATATTTAGGCGTGAACATAAATGCTTCCAGAATTTCGCAGTGAACTGCGTTCCTCTGTCCGACGTAATATGCGTGGGTAGTCCATGAAGTTTCCAGACATTTTGAAGATAGAGTTCAGCGGTTTGTTCGGCATTGATCGTGGTGTTGCAAGGAATTAGATGTCGCATTTTGGACAGTCTGTCCACTATAACCATTATCGCATCGAAACCATTTGACTCAGGGAGGCCGGTGACGAAGTCCATTGACAGCTCTTCACAAGGGCGATTAGGAATTGGAAGGGGCTTTAAAACACCGTGGGTACCAAGGGTACTGGGTTTTGCTCGTCAGCAGATATGGCAGTTCCTTGTGTACCGTCCGATGTACTCTCTCATTTTTGGCCAATAAAAATGTCTGGAGATGAGCTCAAAGGATTTTTCACGTCCTGGGTGGCCAGCGGAGGGGGCATCGTGGTGTCGTTGCAGAATAAGAAGGCGGAGTGGATCATGGTCGGGAATATAGAGCTTATGGCGGTAGAAGAGTCGGTTATTAATCTCGGAACAATCACCGAGTGTGATTTCCTTGGATTGTTGTTCGCCTTTTCTTAGTGCTAATAGGATTTTTTGTGGAAATGGGTCAGCTATATATCCCTCGTTCATTAAAATCTCCAGGGGGGCATCCAATTCAGCGGGTTCATTTGATAAAGAACCCGAAAACAAACTTAGCTTGGGATCAATGTTCTTTTCTTTCAAGATTACTTGGTGTTGATATTGTAATCTTTTATCCCCTTCTTCAGGGAGATCTCCTGATCTCCTGGTCAATGCATCTGGTTTTCCACCTTGGACTCCGGGTCGATACGTGATAATAAAATCGAAGCGAGAGAGGTACTCTGCCCATCTGACTTGTCTCCAGTTAAGCTGCTTGGTAGTCATGAAATACTCCAAGTTCTTATGATCGGTGATAACTGAGATGGGGAATTCGGCTCCTTCGAGTTCTGGGCGCCATTCTTCAAAGCAGCGGATTATGGCTAGGAGTTCCTTATCGTAAATCTCGTAATTGCATTCGGCAGGCGAATGCTTTTTTGAGAAGAAGGCCACTGGGTGGAGTATGCCGTTATCGTCTAGTTGGGAAAGAACACCGCCGGATACGAAGTCTGATGCGTCGGATTCTACGAAGATTTTCTTACGGGGATTGAAGTGCATAAGTACGGGAGCCTTGGTGAATGCATCTTTAAGGGTTTCAAACGCAAGTTCGGCTTCAACGGTTCATTCGAAAATTACATCTTTTTTTGTAAAGGCAGTAAGGGGGGCGGAGAGACGAGAGAATCCTAAGATGAACCGATGGTAAAAATTAGCGAACCCGAGAAAAGCTTGAACATCTTTGACTGATTTTGGGCGATTCCAGTCTCTGACGGCTTTTAGTTTATCCTCGTCCATCTTGATACCTTCGAGTGTGAGAACTAGGCCGAGGTATTTAATGGACTGTACGTGGAATTCGCACTTCTCAGGTTTGAGGAGGATATTATTGATCTTTAGAGCATCAAGGACTTTTCTGACGTGTATTTTATGCTCGGTGAGGGTATCACTATTGATTAGGATATCGTCGAGGTAAGCTGTGCAGAATAGGTCCAAGTATTCTCGAAGGGAGTCATTGACGAAGCATTGGAAGGTCCCGGGGGCGTTGGTGAGGCCGAATGGCATTACCATGTATTCGTAAAGGCCATACCGAGTTCGGAAGGCTGTTTTCCATTCCTCTCCTTTGGCAATACGAATTTGATGGAAGCCATCGCGAAGATCGAGTTTTGAATACCATTGGGCCTTTGCAAGACGGTCTAAGGTTTCTTTGATCAGGGGGGATGTGTATCGGTCCTTAACTGTGAGAGCATTAAGGCCACGGTAGTCGACACAAAGGCGGAGAGATCCATCAGGTTTGGCGGCAAAGAGAACTGGGGAACCGGCAGAAGACGAACTGGCGCGAATAAAGCCCTTCTCTAGGTTGTCTTCGATGTACATCTTAAGGACTAGAAGTTCATCTCGTGACATACCGTAGAGGGGGCCAAATGGTGGTTCCTTGCCTTCTTGGAGGGTGATGCGATGATCGTAGGGGCGACGAGGGGGGAGTCCTTGGGCCTTTGCTTTATCAAACATGTCCAGGTATTCGTGATACTCAGCGGGTATTCTTTGTCTCCATTCCTCTTTAGTGGTTTTGCTATCGAGGACTTTGTTTATTTCATATAGAGACATTGAATAGACCTGAATACCCCTTTTCCTGGCGAGCATGCGGAAACTGGCGGCTCCAATAAAGGCGGCGTTAAGCTTAGCTGGAGGTGGGATGGCGGCGACGGAAACAATAGGTTGTTTGGAGGCACAGTGGGTGGTGCAGAACTCAGAGTTGAATTCAATACTTTTATTGGCGAATTGTAGGTGAACGTCATGAAGGTTCATCCACGGGATACCGAGCACTAGAGGGTAGTGTCCTAGCTTGGTGACAAAGAAGGGAGCTTTTTCATTATGTTGTTGAATAGAAAGCTCCAAGTGGCAAAGATTGGTGATATCTCCCGAGGCAATTGTTCGGCCGTCAATGACTTCTAATTGGCGAGGGGTTTTAAGGGGAGACAATGGTAGGGAATGGTGACGCACAAAGTTTTCATCAATGAAAGCGAACCCTGAGGCTCCAGTGTCAAGAAGTGCGTGTGTTTTTATAACTTTATTTTGGTGGGAAAGGCTACATGAAACTACAAAGTGTTCCCCATCCAAATTATCCTCCACGCACATATTCGACACTGAAAACCCAGAAATAGAGAATGCTGACAAAGGAGAAAAAGGAACCGGAGCAGGGTCACAAGGCGACTCCGGTTGAATTAGTTTAAAGACTCAACTGAGTCTGCTGCATCGAAAGCAGGAAAGCGAGGAGGCAGAGGCGGCGGAAAAACAGAAGGGGCTGGAGGTGCGGCGGCGGCATTAATGACGGCTCCTCTCATGGCGGGGCGCTTGGAGGCAGAAGGACAATTTGAGAAGATGTGCCCTTCCCCGGCGCAGAACAGACAACGATTATTGGTTTGTCTCCAGGATTTCTCTTCAGGAGACAATTTTCTTCTTCCGTTTACTTGGACATATCGTTGGTCAGGGGCGGGGCGAGAGGTGGAGGTACGACCGAAGGAGAGATCCATAGGGACAAGTCCTCCAGGGGCAAAGGAGGAGGAAGCGGGAGTAAACGAGGCGGGGGCAGCGGCGGGGGCGGCGAATTGTCCCATGGTGTTACGGGCGGCATTTTTCTTCTCCTCCCTTCTTGCTCGGATTCGATTGTCCAGGCGGAGGAGGAAGGCGCAGAGGGAAGTGAAGGTGGTGGGGAAGTCGGCAACGGTTACAACCGCTTCTTTCAGCTCGTCTGACATGCCGAACTCTAGAGCATCGTTCTTGGCCGACTCATCATAGTTGAGGCGCCCCATGATGCGTTGAAAGTCGGCAAGGTAGGCGGAGAAATCTCGCTTCCCTTGTCGGAGTTGGTGCAGTTCGCGGCGGGCGGTACCGAGAGGGTTGGGATCGCCAAAGGCTGTTTCCAAGGCGGTGATCAAATCGGCGGCGGAGTTCCAGGTGGTAGTTCCGTCAGGAAGGACGGAGTGGCGAATTTGTTCGAGGGCAGCTCCCTCGAGACGGCTAATAGCATACAATATCATATTGTTGCTGTTGGAGAAGCGGTCGGTGTTAACCGAGAGTTTTGATCTGAGTTGCAGAACAAATCCAGGGAGTTTATCGCGAGACCCATTGAACTTATCTGGGTCAGGCATCTTATCCGAGCGACCTCCTTGAGTGTGAGCAGGAGGGGGTGGTGGCGATGGTGCAGGTGGTGGGGGAGCGACGTTTTGGAGACGGGCGATTTCCGCTTCGGCTGCCTGCAACTGGGATTGGCAGGTATTGAACCTGGCCGTCATGTTATTTCTCTCTTGAGTAGCTTCCTCAAGTTGCAGGTCTGCGTAGGTGAGGTTATCTACTCGCTGTTGGTAGTGCGAGCGGATTTCCTCGTAGGCGGAGGCGAGGTCGGCATTGGCGGCGGCTTGGAAATTCTCAAAGGTAGGGAAGGTCCAGGGGGCGGGAGCGGGGTTGCTCATGGTGACGTCGGAAGTAGACGGGTATTGGTAGAGGGTGTAGATATGGAAGCAACGTAATCTCAAGGAGCGAGATTCTCGTCAAGCTCTCAGGTATCCCCCGAGATAAGCAGTGCTACTTGAACGAGAAACCAACGACAGGAAAATGTACGAAGATTCTACAGGCTCTACTAGTGGTTCAAGTTATGATGACTTGAAGACGGCGACGGCGAAAGATTACGAGGTGTAATCTGAGGTTGTATTCGTAAGATACAGTGAGTGTACAATAGAAGACGTTGCTTAAAGAAAGAAGAAGAAAAGTACAACAAGAGGGGAAATCCCTTCGCTTAAATACTAAGATCCCAACTCCTTTGATGACAAAATCATGACTCATCGTAACGGAATACCAGAAAAACACAAAGAACAACAAAACGCAACAACCATATACCCATGCACCTAACTAACCAACGAAACGTCCATCCATGAAAAAACCACTCCCAATCCCTAATCGCCCCTGGGAAGAGTTATCAATGGACTTTGTCACGGGCCTCCCAGAATCTAACGGCTTTGACACCATTATGGTTGTTTTGGACCGACTCTCGAAGATGCGACATCTTATTCCGTGCAATACTACTGTTAATGCTGAGCAAACCGCCGAATTGTACCTCCAAAATGTTTGGAAACTCCATGGACTCCCGTCCCACTTAACCTCCGATAGGGGAACACAGTTCACAGCGAAGTTTTGGAAACATCTCTGCCAGCGTTTGAACATTGCTGCCCGTATGTCTACCTCTTTTCATCCAGAGACTGACGGACAAACTGAACGCCTTAATGCCGTAATGGAACAATACCTCCGTTGTTATGTGTCCTACCAGCAAGATGATTGGTCGAAGTGGCTACCCATTGCCGAGTTTGCTGCCAACAATCAAGAGTCTGCTAGTACCAAGGCTACACCTTTCTTCGCGAATTACGGCTATCATCCCCGGTTTGACACTTCTATTGTCCCTAATGACCGCTCCCCCCAGACCCTCGACGCCAACGACTTCGCCTCCAAAATGGAAGAACTCAGAGACTTCCTACGAGTACAGATGAAAACTGCTCAAGACGTCTTTGAATCAAGTACGAACCAACATCGTACTCCCGCTCCCTTGTTCAAAGTTAAGGACGAAGTCTTCATTTCTATGAAAAACATGAGGACAACGAGGAACTCGAGAAAATTGGACTGGAAATGGAGTGGCCCATTCCCGATTAAACGAGTAATTTCAGCGTACGCATATGAGGTGGAGTTACCAATGTCAATGAAGTACCATCCGGTATTTCATGTTTCACTAATCAAAGCTGCTCCTGTTGACCCACTCCCGGGTCAGATTATTCCACCACCACCCCCGGTCCAAGTCAATGATCACGAAGAATACCTTGTCGAGAGTATCCTAGATTCTCGTGTTCACCATGGGAAACTGCAATATCTGATTGAATGGACAGGTTATGCCTTACCTACGTGGGAACCAGCTGATTACCATAAGGAGACTGAAGCGGTGGACGCCTTTCACCAACAATATCCGAATAAACTCTAGGAAGGCCTGGTTAGTGTTTGCAGGAGCTCATGGCTATAAGGGAGGGGGTACTTTCATGGATAACTGTTTTCGTTGGTTCGTCAGGTACAGGGGTACAAGGTTGTTGTGTTACGTTGTTGTTCCTTGTGTTTCTTTGGGTTTCCGTTGCAGTGAGTCAAGTCTTTGTCATCGAACGAGTTGGAATGTGGTATATAAGCGAAGGGATTTCCCCTCTTGTTGTACTTTTCCTTCTTCTTTCTTTAAGCAACGTCTTCTATTGTACACTCACTGTATCTTACGAATACAACCTCAGATTACACCTCGTAATCTTTCGCCGTCGCCGTCTTCAAGTCATCATAACTTGAACCACTAGTAGAGCCTGTAGAATCTTCGTACATTTTCCTGTCGTTGGTTTCTCGTTCAAGTAGCACTGCTTATCTCGGGGGATACCTGAGAGCTTGACGAGAATCTCGCTCCTTGAGATGAGATAGACCCCTCGTAGAACTTGTAGAAACACCGAACTCTTTGAGCGTGTTGTTACCTCGCCTAAGTAGCACTGCTCACCTTCAGGGATACTGAAGGGCTTAGCGAGGAACTCAACCGTGAAAACAGTGGCATGATGATTGTGTGGGAGCAAAAAAGAAACAAGGGCCGTCAGTAATGTGTTGGGGCTTTATTATGTGGAATCATAAGGGGCCTTTTCACGTGTGGGATACTGAGACTGAGGAAGAGAGGGAAGCGGCAAGAAGTGAGATATGCAAATTAAATGCTGAATATCAAGCGGAGGAGGAAAGTCTCAATCAAGAATGGAAGGAGTCTGTGGAGTGGAAAATATTGAAAGAGAAAGAGCTTCAAAATGCACGAGAGATAAGAGCTACTGCTAAAACCTTTGGAGAAAAGCCTCCTAAAACAATACAATCATGGCGTGGAAAAAAATATAAAATTGTCAAAATCAAACGAGGAGATGGGCGTGGAATTGATTCCTGGCGGTATATTCAACATGTGTGTAAGCCTCTTTTATGGCCTGAGTGCAAATGGTTACTGGAGGAAAATCCGGGGTTTATGCTGATGGAGGATGGATCTCACGGTTCAGTCCCTCGTTAAGCCCTTCAGTATCCCTGAAGGTGAGCAGTGCTACTTAAGCGAGGTACTAACACGTTCGAGGAGTGCAGTATTTCTACAAGTTCTACGAGGGGTCTATCTCAAGGCGAGATAAGTCAGCAAGTGGCAATGACAGCGGTTCGAGTAGAACCGAGATAGTATTTCAACAGTTACAAGAGAAGGTAAACGAGAACGTTGCTTAAGGAAAGAAAAGAAGAGAAGAACAACAACGACCGAAATCCTTCCTTAAATACCCCGCTTTTTGGTAACACCGACAACCGCCTGAGAACAACCAAAACACAAAGACATTATTCCACACAATCCCTAAACATAACTGAACAACAAAGGAATTATCCAACCATCCAAACAACGATACAATCGCCAGTCAAACCACGATTCATCTTCTAAGTCAATCCATGAAAATGGAGCTGCTTCCCATGGTTCTGATTATACAACACAGGAAAGATTAAAAGAAGGTATCAAAAAAATCGAATGGCCCCCCAATTCTCCTGATTTTAATCCTATTGAAAGAATATGGACTTTATTGAAAAAGAGAATACAAACAAGAAGGGGTTCAGAAAGAATTACTACAATTGGTGAGATGAAACAGGTGTTGCGGGAAGAGTGGGATAAAATTACTATTGAAGAAATCAATACTGAGATAGCAAAATTACCAACTATTATGCACCGTTGTATTGCTGTTAATGGTGGAAATAATTATCACGCATAACTTTATTTTCTAGTTTATTTCCTTTTATTTGGTCCTATGTATGTTATATTTGAGCAGGTATTGATAGACAAAAAAACACAATGAATCCCGGACCGTGAAATGTATTAATTTTTTTTATATAATGCCGAGACATGGGTTAGGGTCCGGCGGTGTCCGAATACTTTAATTTCCCCCGAGTACACAATGTGAAGGATTCCGGTTGCACTCCTGGCTCATAGCATGGATCTTGCAGCGTCTCCGGAGAGGGAGTTTCACGATCAAGCTGGATACCAAGCCACTGCCTGCCTCTGATGACCGAAATCCCTGTTCTTTCGCTGAAAAAACCGGATCGTTAGAGAACGGTCCGCCTCATAAGATGATCTCAAATGCGCCGACCAAGCCTATATTCACGTCGGAGGCTTGGTCGGCGAAGCTGTGGGGGCCACAAGAACCCTAACCTCAAATACATGTTTTCTGCGACTGCAATCGCACTTAGGATTCGCGGTGATGGGAGCACAGATTAACGATGATAGCTTGACCAAGGGGGTGACTGCACTTTATGCATGGCCAATTCCTAGTTTCTGGGCGTTATCTTCTTCGGAAAACGCTTGAACCTACATTCCGGCTGCTTTGGTTTTATTTATATAGCAGGAGATAATCAATACGTATTTGCTTCTTCCTATCCTTTCTTTATTGTCGAGAGAGTATCCAAGGTTAATTGAGGATGAGTTGGGTGCATTTAGATTTACTTCGAGAAAGAACCATATCCATAGCATGAAATTTGCGCATATGCTTGAATAAACTTTTAGCTGAGGATCCCTTATTAATCCAACTTGGTATTTCTAACGACGATTTATTACGCTGCTGCACCTTGAGTTGCTGCGTAGCATCATAAATTGAAGCAAGGGGACACGGCCCCTGCCAAGCCAAAGTTATAGCGTATCGTAGTGGAGTTCTCGAAAGCCATGTCTGCTTTGCATCCCGACTGGAGATATCAAAAGCATATCAGAAGTGATGCAGGGCGCCCGTGGACGCTGCGATGGTTGCTTTTAGTACATGGGTAAATCTGCAATCAACGTGCTGTATTTATATGTAGGTACAAGTAGTAACATGATTACTCACTTCGAAATGTGTTTTTTTAAAGTACATCGACGTACTATGCTCTCCTTGAAGCGTGGAGCCCACAGAGTGGAGGGTCTTTAAATCTGTCGGTTCACAGACAGTGCTTTTGTTCATGCACATGGTAGCTGCCGAGGAGAAGGGAGTATTGTGGGGTGTTGCCGTCGCTGCTGTAACCACATCATGATTGTGATCGCTGGGCAGCCACATCTCACCGGCAACTGTGAACGACGGGAACATACATTCCACAACAACAGGATTCAAAGAGCCATTGCACAGTACAAGTAGATCGCTGACAGATATCAGTCTACATACCAGAGTACATACCCAGCTATTCTCGCCGCAGAGGTAAACAGGAGACAGGTTACTGCCGGCATCGCTTTTATGTGCTTGGTATAAGAAAGTCGGCCGCTGGTGAGCGTCGTCGCCCTTTGTCTTTATGTCTAGGTCGCGATCACTATAGCTACCGATACATCACGACAACAGCAAAAGGCGATATATCACGGTGCCGACTGAGACCCTGCACAGCCAACGATTTAGTTCTAGATCCTGGATCCCAGACCAGCAATGTCTTTGGTTCCTTATAGCCCTAATGACTCGCACAGTGTGGTTCTGTAAGTACATCGTGACATCATCCTTTGATATCTCTACAGTTGCTTTAGCCTTTCCACGATATTCACGTCACACCTATCCTCCATAACCAAGCAAAGGTCTCCTAAGCTGACTGTATCGTAGCCGCCATCGCCAAACCCTTGTTGTCTACGACCCTGAATCCTGTCAATTAGTTCTCCACGAAGCGTCTCCTACTGCTCCACACTCTGAACCAGTCAATTTTCAAACATGTCCGTTCTGCAAACGCCCACTCCACGATGGTAGTGATGATGGTGGAAATGTTTCACCAGATCACACGACCCCCAGCTTAGGACACGCTGATTCTATGGCGGAATCGGGCTTCGTTGATCGTGATTACTTTCGGATGTTGGACTCGAGGTATATTGGGTTTTCTCCTACCACAATTGGTAATGCCGTATCTAAACGAGCGCGTCGACACAGTGTCCCAGCAAATGGGGTTAGTGTTCCTTCCCCGAGGAGACCACCAACGTGTCCAACAAGGCGGAGATTACCCAGACCTGAGGTGGAGGACGTGGGGGAAGAGTTTAATCATCATGATGAAGAAACTGAGGATGAAGCCTCTGTGTCAACGGGCCATGGAATTAGCTCAGCTGCATTTAGCCCGAAGTACTTCGAGAGGTTCTTCGTTACAGAGAGAGAATTGGGAAGAGGTGGGAAGGGAGTTGTGCTGCTTGTTAAACACGTCTTGGACGGTGTGTCGCTGGGCAATTTTGCCTGCAAGCGTGTTCCGGTTGGTATGTTAGTAAATTTTTAGTTACAAATTGGGCTAGTTGGATGGAAAACTAGGTTGCTAAACAACTTTCTAGGAGATAACCATAAGTGGTTGGAGAAAGTCCTTATGGAAGTGCAACTTCTTCAGCAGTTGTCACATACGAATCTGGTGTCGTATCGGCATGTTTGGCTGGAAAATGTACGCTTAACAAGTTTGTACACCTGTCACCTGTAAACTTGCTGAAACATGTTGGCTAACTTTTCCCCTCTTTCCAAAAAGCATTTGGTCCAAGTGTTCCATGCGCTTTCATTCTTCAACAGGTAAGACTTCCAATTCTTTCTTTATAGGTTTGGGTCGATACTAAATTGGTCGTTATAGTATTGCAATGCTGGCGACCTCCATAACTATGTTTTGAGTTCTGCTAAAAAGACTACCACAGAACAATTGAAGGAGAAAATTCGACGTCGAACAAGAGGACAAGCTGATTTAGCAGAAAATTTAAATTCGCCCCGAAGACTTGTTTTTGAGCAAATCATATCATTCTTCAGAGACATTGCCTCCGGTTTGAACCATCTGCATTCGAACGGTTTCATCCATCGGGATCTGAAGCCATCGAACTGCCTTCTCAATGACACTGGGATCCCTGGACAAGAACTCCGGGTCCTCGTGAGTGATTTTGGAGAGGTTCAGATTGAGAGCGAAAAGCGGAAATCAACAGGAGCCACGGGAACCATATCCTACTGTGCTCCTGAAGTGCTACGAAGAAGTTTGTGCCCCCTTTCAGTTTTGATTTTTGGAAGGTCTAACTATGAAACTTGAAAGTTACCCCTGGTGGCCAGTTTGCGAACTTCACAACGAAGTCGGATGTTTTCTCACTGGGAATGATACTGTATTTTATGTGCTTTGGAAATCTTCCATATGCAGGGGCTGATGTGCTGAATGAGGAGAACGAGAACCTGGATACATTGCGGGATGAGATATTGGCGTACCAAGGCTTGGATGAACGCACAAGGTTAAGATCGGACTTACCGGAGAGACTCTATCAGTCTCTGAAGACATTCATCAGTCCGGATCCAAACATAAGGCCGTCCGCAGAAAAAATCTTGTTAGGCCTTGGTGTGGATATTGGAGAGGAACCGCCACTGGTAAGAACTGTTTGGTTTCCAACCCGGAATCTATTCTCGTACTCATGGATATCCTCTTGGCAGAGACGCGGATCCTCCGGATCGCAGAAAAAACCGGTCGTCTTGGATGATCCAAACACGTTAGGTTTCCGTCGCATCTCACCAGTCGCAGACACACCACCACCATCGACGCCTATTGGTAGTCCAGCTAACTCGCTACATTACGACTATGACACCTTCAAGCAGCCCCCCAAGGCCAGCTTTCCACCCTCGCGGGCACTCCGAAGAGGTGCCTTAGATCCAACAAAAAGAAACTCGAAATTAAGTGCTGGCCCAGTTTATCCGCCAGGTGAACCCATCGCAAATAACGCCGACTCCGTTCGAGGAGATCGCGTTCTTGATTCTGGATCATCCATCATACTTCGTCCTCGGATGGACCCTATCGCGACAGTAAGGGCGCTACCTCAATGGACATGGAAAGGGCGGATAGTTTTTTATGCGAGTAGACTAGAATGGGTCATTGCAGGAAGGCTAGGCTTGTTTTTGGCAAAGGTGGTAAGCCTAACAGGGCCATGTTCGCCAGCGGCGCCAAGTCCGTGGATTTACTACCCACTATTGAGTTTGGCTGCGTTAGACTTTGCGGGGTATGTTGATGCGGTTCTCCTTAGTCTGAGGACAGGAATGCTAACTGGATGTGGGCCCACGTAGCTCGGGGTTGAACTCTACGTTAGTGTTGGGGTTCGTACATGTTGCAGTACTATTGCTCTTTAACACGCTTGGGACAATGTGTTTGTATTAATGGGTAGTAGTGGGGCATCGTCGAGAGAGTTTAGCTTTGGGATTCTTGGCGTTTTATTTTATTTTTATTTTTATTTGGGGATTTGGGGAGTATGATGGGCTGGGGTCAAGGATCAAGAATCAATTCTAGGGTAAAACGAATTATTTGTAGGTATCTAGGAGAATCGGGCGCAATTATTATTTTTGCAGTTTTATGGTAGAGTTTCGGTTTCAATGCATCGCATCTCCTCGCAATTACACATCCCTTAGGATCTGAGGGCTTTTAATTTATCTCTACCCGAACTTTGGGCCTCTGTTCCTCCTGATTTAAATGTCTATATTTTCACGCTAAATAGTTGCATACATTCTTTATATTCTTGACACATTCGAAGCCTTCATACATTTATTCTTAGGACATACACATTGGCTAGCGGAAAATTTCGGTATCGTTTGGTGTCAGCTAGGTGGACAAGTAGATCTTACGGATTTACTAGAGCTAATTGTATGCTATCGTAATATTATGCTTGTCCCCTCCCTACGAATTATAATGAGTCGCTCGATTAGTGACATGTACCAAAAGCTATCTGTGACCTCTGCTACTGGGGGGAGTATCCCTAGGGTTTAGCTACCGCTACCTTGAAGCTTCACCCACATCACAAACACACAAGCACCTCTATATGTTAGTGTGGCTTTAATCATTGTTCATGTACTTAGTTAATTAGATATGTGTATCGAAAATTCCATATCGCTATAACAAAAAGTTGGCGTGCACGCCCCCTACAACCATATCCATCGCGTCCGCAGAAGAATCTGGATTTATTTATTTTAACGGTGGTAGATTTGGAGAATTTAATTGCAGGCCAAGTAATAATGACTCACTATCGACTTCGCAGAATCCCACCTAATTCTGCTTTATCGTTTATGAGAGCTCGAGTTTGATACATCCTTTTAAACAAGTTTATAAACCCCTGCTTAAACTCGACAATGAAACATAATGCACCGAAAATCAAAGGAAAGGCTTGATCCAAATCTAAAAGGCTATAATGCGTGAAAGGACATAGTTCAGATGTGTAGATGTCACCTCTTCTTATAGTATTGGCCAAGCCAACAATGAAAGTTTCGATATTTAGAGAGAAATAGCCCACGATCGGGAAAAGAATAAATAAGTAAAAAAAACTACCAATTCGAAAAAATAGATGCCCGGTTTTATTTAGCCTCGAGTCCGGTGTTGTTTCGGCCAGGAGATAATCGGCGATCGGATAGAAAATAATGAAGCCAGTTGAGCATATCCCCATAACTGCCCAGTCGAACACAAACATCGACGCTTTGAAGTAGAGTCTTCGCCCATCTCTCACATATAAATGTGCCGGGAATTTTTCGAGGGTAAACTCTGCGAATATATTTCTTCGCCCTAGCAACGCCGAGTCGAATATGATCATTGTTGTTAAGGCCGGGAGTAGTCCGATTGCGACGTATCTCCATTTCTTCGAGATCACTGACATTCGAGAGAGTTTTGACTTTGTAAGAGCTCTCTCCTCAGTCTCTAGTTTATGATTCTCCGATCTTGCTGTGGTGATCGCCTTCACAAGTAAAATCATCGTATACATCACTGAAGTCCAAACAACGGTATATGCAGCGGCGAGTCCGCCTAGCTCCTCGTCTACCACCAATCCATCACCTCGTTGACGAATTTGATAACTCCGAATGAGGAGGTCCATAGCGGCAGTGGCAGGGTACATAGCACAGACTACAAGACTGATATTCGATCCTCCAAAAGCGGCACAGATAACTGTAATGATCCAGCTTGCCCAGCTCCCTGGGCCGTAAAAGGAACTAATTTTGAGTATTCCTAGAGGATCTCCTCCATGCGGATCGAGATCCATCGAGATTGTATGCTTGTCTGGGGGGGAGGCATTGGTAGAGAATATATGGTAGGTTATGGTGATGGCGCTGATGAGGATAGAATTGTTTGTAAATCTTTGTATATTCATATTGAGGAGGAGATAGGTTTGTTAAGGAGGGTAAAGCAAAATTTCAAGCTTCGCAATGAGTTTCGATATCTTGCTGGTTTAGATTAGTGTAATGAATTCAAAATTTTATTCTACCTAGGCGTGGCTGTGGCTGTGGCCGATGGAGTAGGTGCCGCAGGCGGGGGAACTACCGGCTAACACGATATATCCTAGACTCTTGGGCTACAGCCATTGCTCAAAGTGGGGGCTAAAAAAATCGTTCTGAGAGAATCTCTACTGTGTTCTCTCGTCTCCCGTCTAGAGGCTGAGCGGTGAATTCTCTCCCTAATAGAAAGCTTGCTCTAGTGAGGGTGCCTGGGGATATCGACGAGACCCACAGTAGCCTTTATAAGTGCGTGTAATTATGGTACTATGGTGAACATACCTAATTGTAACAAACTATAAAAGCCACTCGATACTGGTCCAAAAAGTAAAATTCGGGTAGCTGGCTATTTCCATATATCTAAGCTATGGCTAAAGGATAAATATTGGAGAGCACACTCGAGACCTTGTAGAGGAGCCACGAGGTTGTTTGGATTAGGATATTATACTTGTCCTCCAGGAAAAGAACCCGGAAACATAGGCTCGTGGCTTTGTATTCCAAGCAACCATGCCCGATGCCATTGGCATTAAAGCCACACACCGCTGTTTCCGGGTTCTTGTCCTGGAAGACAAGTATATAGGGACGGGTTACGTCGCAGAACAGCTGTGATTTTTTTTCTTTCCCTCGTGAGGTGGCCGACGAAGATAAATGTTACTAGAGTTGTTCCTGAGTGTGTGACGAAACTGGGTGTGTGACGAATCTCACCCAAAATCAACGAAAAAGTTGGCAGTGTCTATGGAGAGTAAATATAATTCTCCTGATAGCTCGAAAAGGGAAGAACTTTAATTCCACTGATCTTAATTCCCGACTTATTAGGAAATTCTTCACATCCCCAGTTTCATCATGCACCCAGGAGCGACTCTACATGCTTATGTTGGGGTCTCTTTTTCTGGCTGCAAGGTGGTTCTAGTTGAGGCTTGGCGTCGTCAGAAACTTTGCTTAGGAACGCCTTGTCACCTGATAGTTAACTCCACCATCCATCATCCACCAACCCCGAAGGCGCGTCGAGTTTAGACTATTGACCAAGCTAGAAGATCACGATGGTCGAGAAGCGGAAGCGGTATGTGGCCGTTCGGGAGTCTACTCAAGCAAAGCGTCGCAGCGTCAGCCCAACCCGCGCGACTACTACCCCGGAGGTGCCAGCCCGATCGCTCACTCCCGATGTCCCAACCTCGTTTGCGAGAGATGGACCGCTTCCGGTGCTTCCGAAACGTCAAGCGGATGAATTGCCACTAAAGGATTACAGAACGGTGGCGGAGAGGTCTGTCCCTGTGCTATAAAGGGAATTGGCGAGAAAACGGACGAAATGCTGACTTGCGGATATAGCAAAGTCATGGCCGAATCACTCATTCGGTCGCAACGGAGATGGGTAGATGGGGATATCTTTGAGAAATTTTGGACGAAACCACTGAAATCGCGGAAACTGGACCCTGTCGAGCTTGAGAAAAACCCTTCAAGAGATTCTATGACCAAGCTCGGGAATTGTACCTTAAGCTGCAAGCCCCATAAATTCGAGATAAGGTTATTCGGAGTATTGGAGCCTGTAAAAACTCCCCTAGCTCCTCCGGTGCAGCAACCTGTGCAAAGACCTTCATTCCAAACACAATCTCAGCCTCCTGTTCCTGCGCCGACGACAATGGTTCCGAGACCTCAGTATATGAATAACCCTCAGCATCCTACATATCCAAATACCGGGGTGCAAACTGCTCCAGTCCACCAGCCAGCAGCTTCTCATGCCCCACCTCAGCAAGCAGCACCTCTGCCAGCGCAAATGCCTGTAATGCCCTCCCCCAAAGCACCAGGACCACCGAGGCCAGCTCCAGCTCCAAGTTTCATTTCACCAGCCCCGCCGCCTACTATCCCACCGCCGAATTTCGTTGCTGCTGCCCCACCACAGAATATCCACCCTCAGCAGCCTTATCATCCGCAACCAGGAAATACGAATATGGTGCAACAAGGTCCACCTCCACGGCCCGATCCCGTAATACAGTCACTGGCTGTTCGAGCCGCTTCTGATCCTGAATTAAAGGCTCTCATGAGGATAGTTGCATCCGGAAAGGCGACTACAGAGCAGCTCAAGACATTTCAAGGACATATTGATGCATTGACTCCAGCTTCGAGTTCATCAATCGTACCGGCCGCAGGTAGATCGAGGCCTCTAGCACCTGCTCAGGGCTCTGTCGGAGCTCCAATACAAAATCGCTCCCAAGCCCCATCTCAACAAATGCATCCACAACACCAGCAAAACCAGCAACATCTGCAAAATCAGCATCAACAAAATCTACAGCAGCTACAACACCCACAGCATCTCCACCCTCAGTATATACAACATCCACAATACTCTCAGCAACAGCCTCACTTGATACACCACCGACCAGGTCAATATCCTCAGTCCCAACCCGCAGCTCAGACACCTCCTAAGCCCAAACCTTTCCCTCAACCCCCAAAGCAAGAAATTACCTCTGTTGTTTTTGAATTTGTCGACTCCTACAGCCAAGGTGACCGTTTTGTGTTTCCGAAATTCACGATTCTCGAGTACACCAGAAGTGGCACGATGGTTAAGGCATCCTTCATAGTGACTCGCAAACCCATTGATGATCTTGACGAGTATTACCAACCAATGACCGTCATACTTGAGTCCGCAAGTCCCCGAACTTTAGAGATACTACAAAAAGTGGTCGCGGACCAGGAGACCACATGTAAACATATGAAGCATTTGATGGAAACCCGAAAGCGTGCCGAGGACAGCTACTTGGTCTTCCGACTGCGACGAGATCCGAATGAGATAGTACCGAACAGGCCAGAAGCACAAGAAAGGATAGAACCACCACAGAAGGCGATTAGAGAATCAAAGATTAGAAGGGATACCAGCACACCGATAGACTCGAAGAGTTCCGCAGATCATACACCGCAACCTGCACCGCCTTCGAGACCAAGGGTCAAGACTGTGAAGAAGGTTCGTGTTTTTAAAAATTCTTGTTAAATACCTTACCTTATCAAATCAAAAAAAGAAAAAGAAAATCAAAAAAACGTTTTAAACTAAATATTCGTTATTCAGGCACTCCCGAAAGAGCCGCCTCAAACTGTTACTTCAAGTACCAATAATGACCACTTTAATTCCATCACCCCAACTACCCCAATTCCTAGAACTCCAAAGCTGCCGAAACCCCCGCGCTCGCGTAAAGGACGTATAGCAGATCCTACTAAATCCTGCAACCTCTGCAACACATCCAAAACCTCCCTATGGCGCAAAGCAGACATTCACGGCGAGAATGTCACCGTGTGTAATGCGTGCGGAATCAAGTGGAAAACGAGCACGCAGAGAGCTGCACAAGTTGCTGCTGCGCAGGCGACAGGACAACCGTTGCCTGGGATGGGATCAAGGGAGAATAGTAACTCGGGAGGAGTGCGGCCAACGGCGCAGCAGCTAGCGAGTGGTGGACCACAGATGCAGTTTCACCAGTTCCCATCAGGGCAGGTGGGATATACCCATCCTCAGGATGGCGGCGTGCAATCGACTTATCCCCCCATAGCGGAAGCTGCGCGGGAGGATCAGATATATCAACACCCCCTTCCAGGGTATCAAGAGCAGCATGGATCTACTGTTTCCTCTACACAGCTGCAAGTACAGGTCGTGCCCTCTCAGCAGAGTAATAATATATCTCAACATCCACAGAACGAGTTGGCTACGGTTGTACCGCAAACTTCCGCAGTGGATGAGCAGAAAGATATACAGTTTTCTGCAGCAAGTTCAATTGTTGCTTCTCATGTAGCTGCGCATCGGCCGCAATCTTCGGCCGCACAGGTACCAGCACCAGAGCCAGTGATTCAGAACGAAGCAGTAATCCCTGTGGGATTTTAGGCCACTTCACCCAGAATAGTAACTATGTCGATCATAAGTTACTCCATGGGTGAAGGTTGATAAAGCTGAAGAAAGAGAATGACAAGCTCCTGTTTTTATTCCTTTACTTTTTATTTTGGGGGGGAGTTTATATTTATACTCATATAATCACTGGAGCGAACTCTAGCCCTGAGCAAGAGGGCTCTTTCCCGGCCCTCATTTTGCTCAGGCAGATTGGAAGCGAAAGACATTGTTACATATGGCGTTCGGTTTGACCGGGAGGGTTGAAAACAGTATGATAGATAGCTTTCCATAGGTGTATAAATAAATTCAGTAATAGCCATCAATACACAGACCTAACAGGGAAACTGAGCTCAATGCTATTCCCACGTGGCTCGTTGGATATCGTTCACATCCTAAAGCCTCATCTTATTTGTTCGCCGCTGGAAATTGATGGAGCCTGTTTCTTCTTGACGTTTTGCATATCCGCGCTTTTTAATAGGGTTGTATAATCCACCGTGATGCAAATGAGGATGTATATATGTACATGCGTCTTTAATTCTTCGCTCTATATACCTTTACACTCTGCCTCATTTATCCTTATTAGTCACTCGGGGACCCTTTTATTCGGCTGAATCTACCAAATACATGATGTAGTTAGATATGGAATGCATATGGTTGTATGCTTCATCATAAATTGTCACTCGGATAAGTCATAACCACTTGCATTTATTTATTTGTTTATCTTTTAACGAGTCGTTTATGGTCAGCGTGCTTCTAAAAATCGTCCTCCTTGTTGCTCGCTTCTGATATGTTGGACTAGCATCTCTTACCTGTGGGGTTGCTATTCTATGAATCTCGCCACCCGGCACTCACCATATTGTGGTAATGCCCCAGTTGTGAATAAACGCCCCTCCTCCGGGCCTCTCTTCCTCTCTTCCTCTCTCCACCATCAACTACAGGCGTAATCAGCTGGAAGGGATGCCCCTCTGGTTAGATTTCCCTACGAAGACAAGCCATTCCGCATTCCTCGCTGGCTATTCCGACGGCGCAGCCCCTTCCCCTCAAACGTGAGAAACCTTCGCAAGCTATTTTTTAGTCCTAGTCCAGATCTTTCACTCCTTGCGCCTGGTCGTAAATATGTGCTGACAGTATCTATAGTGCGTCTTACTCTTGTAAAAGCGCTGCAATGGTGACTGTATATCAATAGTGGAACATGTCTCAGAGTAGTGATCTAGTGACTTTGATTCATAGGAGGTTCCAATTACTAGGGCCCAGATGCATTAGTATGCATGGGGCACTCGCCGGGTGTTTTTGCCGGAACTTTGTATATACCACGGTCTGCGCTCTAGATGAGTTATATCCTAGTATCTTCCAGGCTGAGCCACATCCCTTTCTGATATCAAGTCATCTTAATCAAGATAGAGCTCAGTAATCGATTGGTATAGTCGTTTTTTTGATATGGTTTTACAGGTGCATGAACTCTGTGACATCTACTTTGCTCTCTTCAACTAGGATTGAGTAGAAAGGTCTTAAGCTGAACCACCTGGTGTTGCCGCTACTAGAAACACTTGAAAGCAGGTAAAACGCGAATTTGAGCGGCGAGGTTAGGAAAGGAACTTAGTCACAGGTAGATAAACCATTAGAAACTAATCGGGAAAGATTTTATCAGTAAGTTACTATGAAAGCTTATTTGTTAAGCTTACTGGTGTATTTAGCACAGTATTGTTTTTGATAGTATTATGCTAGCAAGCTTTTACTAATGCACGAACGAGGAGACCGCTTGGGAAACTGTAGAATTCCATCCTCGAAGCCGTTCACCAGTTGCTCTAAAAGTATTTGTCTCTGAAAAAGGTTATCTTCAGCATCTCAGATATTCTTTCCAGGAACTTCTTTTAATTGCTAAATACAAGCGTTTGTGGCAGACAGATCCAGATACCCAATTGCCTAGCGCAAATAGTTTCTATAGGGTTAGGGTTGATAATCACAATCTCTGTACTCTAGATGCGATCGATAAGATCAGAGCCTCACTAAACAAACTTCTTGACGAAACCACCAACCGGGTATCCCACCAAGTGAAACACCAACAGTCGGGAATGCTCAATCAGTGGCTATGGGCAAGATAAACGTGTCAGCCCTCAAGCGGGGGGTGCTTATGGACACGCTATTACTGCCCAAGACTTCTCTGACGATCTGGACGCCTAAGCACATTCCCCCGAGAGTGGTGAAGAGGTGCACCGAAGGTTTGTATAAGTGGCAGGTATGTAAAAATTATTTCTCAGGGTTTCAAATTTGGACAAGGATTTTTTCTTTGGATATATATATATAAAGGCATATGTTGACATGTGGAGGGAATGGATTATAGAGTACTGAATTACCGAAAGAGAATACTTTCGTGCTTCACGATGGCCCACCGTATGCTAACGGCAGTCTGCATATGGGACATGCACTCAACAAAATACTCAAAGACATCGTCGGCCGCTTCCAGGTCCTTTCTGGTCGCCGTATTTCATATATCCCTGGATGGGACTGTCACGGCCTTCCCATTGAACTAAAAGCGCTTCAGAATTTGATCGCTGAACCTATGCCCAAGAAGTTGAAAAGAAAAGGACTTCCTGTTCAAGCTTCTGTTGCTGCCGAAAAGGGAAAATCTATGGACCCAGTGGAGGTACGGCAACATGCTAGGAAGCTAGCGGAAAAAACGGTTGAGGAGCAAATGACTGCGTTTAAGAGTTGGGGGGTGATGGCGGATTGGGATAACGCTTACAAGACTATGGATAAAGACTATGAAATCGGGCAACTAGGCATTTTCAAGGAGATGTTAAAGAAAGGGTTGATTTATCGTCGATTTAAGCCTGTCTACTGGAGTCCTAGCTCAGGAAGTGCGCTGGCTGAAGCGGAATTGGAATATAATGAGGCACACGGTACTACTGCGGCTTTTGTTAAGTTCCCTATTAAGGATTTTTCTAGATTTGGTTCGGGCGAGAAATTCCCAACAGGTTTATCTGCTGCTATTTGGACTACGACACCTTGGACTATCCCAGCGAATAAAGCGATTGCTGTACACCCGGAACTGGAATATTCGATCTTAAAAACGGAAGAGCATGGCCATTTGGTTGCTGCATCTGCTAGGGTAGAAGCACTAAAGGAACACATAGGAACATTGGAAGTCGTTAAAAAAGGCATTCTCGGAGACGAACTAGTGGGTTTGGAATACACCCATCCCCTCCTCCTCGCTACCGATGCCCCACTTCAACCGATCCTCGCTGCTGATTTTGTTACTGCCGATTCTGGAACTGGGCTTGTCCACTGTGCACCTGGTCATGGAATGGAGGACTATCTTGTCTGTCTTAAAAACAATATCGCACCGTTCTCCCCAGTCAACGACAATGGCGAATTTACGGAAGATGTACTCCCGTTCGGCTCAGATTTACCCGGTATGAAAGTCCTCGGCTCAGGCTCAAGGCGCGTCACTGCCCTCCTGGCAGAATGTAGAGCTCTCCTTAGCATGCAAGAGAAATACAAGCATAAATATCCCTACGATTGGCGCACAAAGCTCCCCGTGATCGTCCGTGCAACGGCACAATGGTTTGCTGATGTCGACGGGATCAAAACTCCAGCCGTCGAATCTCTCGAAAATGTTAAATTCTTTCCTGAAACCGGACGTCTCCGCCTCACCTCATTCGTGCAGGGAAGGTCTGAATGGTGCATTTCTCGACAACGGGCTTGGGGTGTCCCTATTCCGGCGCTCTACGACACTGAGACCAGAGAACCCCTGTTGACTGAGGAAAGCGTTGACCATGTCATAACTGTGATTAAGCAGAAGGGAATTAATGCTTGGTGGAGCGACGAAGCAGACAATATTGACTGGGTTCCTGAAGCACTCCGAGATGGCGAGAAGAAATGGGTCAGAGGGAGGGAAACTATGGACGTGTGGTTTGATAGCGGGACTAGCTGGGCAACACTTAAGCAACGCATTGGGGAGCGAGAGCAGGGAAGGCCTCTTGCGGACCTGTATCTTGAAGGTTCAGACCAACATCGTGGATGGTTTCAGTCTTCGCTACTCACGTCGATCGCATCGGAGGGGAAAGCACCTTTCGGGACAGTACTCACACACGGTTTCTGCATGGACGAAAAAGGAAAGAAAATGTCGAAGTCGGTGGGTAATGTGGTTTCGCCGGATGATGTGATAGATGTGGTTATCCCGAAAGGGAGGAAGAAACAAGAACAAACTGGTGGTCTGCATGCACTGAGATTATGGGCTGCTTACTGTGATCATACGAAGGATGTGATGATTGGTGATCAGATATTGAATCACATACATGAATGCTTGAGGAAAATGAGAGGTACCGCAAGGTTCTTGATCGGAAATTTGGGGGAATGGGATGGGGTAGAGGTTCCATACGAACAGCTGACAAAAGTACGTATTATACTATAGTTTTCTCCTATAGCTGTAGTGAAAGCTAACGGTGTGCGGTTTACAGATCGATCGATATGCCTTAGCACAGATGAGTGTGGTGAATAGAGTCATTAAGGAGGCATATGAGAATATGCAGTTCAGTAAAGGTCTGTGCTTTCGAGTGAGAGTGTATGAGGCGGAAGCTAACATCATCCAACTGACAGTTGTTAATGTCATCACGACCTACACATCCAGCGAGCTCTCTGCTTTCTACTTGGACATCATTAAAGATCGCACCTACTCCGATCCCATTGGTTCTCTCAGCCGTCGTAGTGCTCAAACAGTAATGTATCACTTGTTGATGAATTACCTCTCGATGCTCGCCCCCATCACCCCAATTCTTGTGGAAGAGTTCTGGAACCATACCCCTGAGGACATAAAGAAAGAGGTTGCCAGTCCGGTAATGCTCGGCTGGTATCAACCTAAAAAAGAATGGAGTGATAAAGAATTAGAAGCGGATTTTAGCCAGCTGAGGGCGGTTGCTTCAGTCGTGAATGTGGGTATTGAAAAGGCTAGAGTTGGAAGGTGGGTTGCCTTGTTATAAATTTCTTGTTTCTAGAGCTAGCGAAGCTAATGGATCAATAGAAGAATTAAGGTGAATCTGCAGAGTTCGGTAACGATAGTTGTAGCGGATGGGTCAAAGGCAAAGCTGCTTTTGGAGAAATATGGTATTTCGTCCTATCCGCCATGCTGACAGCCAGAAATGATTCTATACTGACATCCCCACGTTATGCATAGCCAACGAGCTAGCACAGCTATTTATAGTTTCTTCCGCCGACATCGAAACCGTCCTTCCAGAGCCAGTCACCCCGGAGACGGAAGAAAACTGGGAAGAAAACTGGGAATACACTGAAACGATGCGCCTGGTAGGAGATGAGTGCACCGTCATCGTGAGGCGTGCGAAGGGTCATAAGTGTATCCGCTGCTGGGTTTATACAGCAGAAGAGGCAAATGGGATTTGTGAGAGGTGTGATGACACAGTGCAGGCCTTGCCGAAGGATAGGTTTGAGGCCCTCTTTGATCCTCGATTTGCATGACGTTGTAGATAGATTTGTGTATATAGCTAGAGACAGGGAATCATCTGACGGAGTTAAGGGTAAGGGGCTGGAGGGAGGGGTTTTATAGTAGCCTGTTGTGAGATAACTCAACTCAAAATATCGTTTTTGTTGAAGAGAGTTTGATGATCACAATGCATGCCTTGCGAGGAGAATTTGGCTTGCGCCTGCGAAGATTTACACGTACCTTAGTACGTCTGATCCAGATCTATTATGACATCAGCCAATGATGAGCATAGGTATATCGCCAAGGGAACTCGTGGCGATCCTTGCCAGGTCTGAGCTGGGATAACGGTTTAGCCTACAGAGGGCCCAGCGGAGGTCATGCTGTTCCGAGATGAGATCCCCCAGCAGACTCCCCAACAACACCTCCCGCAGCTACCCCCCAGGCCATCTCTCTATCACTATACCTGGCCTTCCTTCCTCCTCCTCCCTTCCCTCTTCTCACCCTCTCCGCGTCATCACCATCTCCCCCTTCCCACCCCACATACACCACACACTATCCTTTGAATCTCACGTTACAACCAAGATCTTTTCCATCCTCATCGCCTGTGATCCTGTTCCTGCGTTTCCCCGTTGCTGTGGGTATCCTACGCTTCCCCAGACACCCCTCCACAGCCACCCATGCTACGCGACCTGGGAGCAACGCTCCTGTTAACGGTCTCTACTATCACCGCGGTCGCGGCTACCTACAATAGTTCGGTAAAACACGACTATAGTCTCCTGCAGAACCAGGCGCCATGGAGTCTTGATAATCGCCCGCCGGAATGCCCGCCTTGGTTGGTTCAGCCTCCCCTCCAGATCTCGCCGCTTGAGAAAGGAACACGAGAATAAACAGGGACTGACAAAGAGTGCGCTCCACAGCTTCAACTGCCTCCTCCCTGTGTTCAACTGTAAACAGTTCGCCGAATGCAGTTCACACGACGGGAAGTGCGAGTGCCCGCCAGGCTTTGGCGGTGATGATTGTCTTTCTCCGCGTATGTCTCTCGTATAGATTACAGCTGGTATTTCGAGGCGGTATTTCGGCTAACGTGGTGGCAACACAGTCTGTGGATCGCTCGGGGGGGACAATCATCGCCCCCTGAAGGGCAAGGACAAGTGCGAATGCGACGAGGGCTGGACTGGTATCAATTGCAATGTTTGCGAAACGGATAGAGCGTGCGATAGCCTTATGCCTGAAGGGGAGGGTGGCGTGTGTTATAAACAGGGGATCGCGGTGAAGCAAAATTTCCAGCAGTGCGATGTTACTAGTAAGGATTTCCCAAAAAGAAGGGTCGCGAGTATGAAAGGAATGGGACATTGGCTAACTGAGAGCAGATCGGAAGATTTTAGAAATGTTGAAGAGGAATCCGCAGGTTACTTTTTCGTGTGATAGATCGGATAAGGAGTGTACATTCCAATGTGCGTTTTCCTACCCTAGAGCTTTATAATGGCAGTGAGACTAACACTACACAGTCTGGGTTGATCAAGTCGAATCTTTTTACTGTGCCCTCGATGATTGTTCCTGGGAGCTGCAAAGTACGCACGACAAGAACGTCACCGATTATGAGTGTAAGAATGTCAAGTGCGAGTGTATCCCCGGTCGTACACTCTGCGGCGAAGGTGGCACTATCGATCTAAGCGAGTTCTTGACGGAGGGGATTACGGGCCCGGCAACATTCTCTTGCGATTCCTCGAAGTCGAAGGACGCGTGCTTGTTTTCTGAACCCGCAATGAATGAAGTTATTTCGTCAATCTTTGGTGACGAGACAATCTTCTTGGACTGCAATGCGGGCGAGTGTCTGTATAGATCCGAGGTTCCTGGATACGAGAGACCGGTCAAGACCATCAACAAACCTCTCATTGCTGGTGTTATAGCGGGGTGTGCCTTATTCATTGTTGCAGTGGTTTTGGGATTATGGTACCTGAGTAGGCGGTCGAGTCAACGTAGTGGGATTGGTGCGATTCGCCTTCCTGATGACGACGACGAGGCAAGTGGGCTCGGGGTAGAACACAAGCCTGCAGCACTGCATTTCGAAAAAGTGTCATACACGCTCAGTGAGAAGCACATCCTCAAGGACGTCACTGGTGTTGTCAATCCTGGTCAAGTCATGGCAATCATGGGTCCTTCTGGGGCAGGCAAAACGACATTCTTGGATATCCTCGCAAAGAAAAACAAACGTGGTACTGTTCAAGGGAATATCTACGTGAATGGCTCACTTGTCTCGGATGAGGAATATAGAGAAGTTATTGGCTTTGTCGATCAAGAGGATACGATGATGGCTACCCTCACGGTCTATGAAACTATTCTTAATTCTGCGCTTCTTAGGCTCCCGGCGGATATGACCTTTAAGGCTAAGGACGCTAGAGTTATGGAGGTCATGGCACAACTTGGGATACTGGCGATTAAGGATCAGATTATCGGAACATCGGAAGACAACGGGCTTCGTGGCATTTCTGGTGGTGAAAAAAGACGTGTTGGAATTGCTTGCGAATTGGTTACGAGCCCTAGTATCTTATTCTTGGATGAACCTACAAGTGGGCTGGACAGTTTCAACGCGTATAATGTTGTTGAGTGCTTGGTCAACCTGGCAAGGAATTACCGGCGAACAGTGGTTTTCACAATTCACCAACCGAAGAGCAACATTGTTGCGCTTTTTGATCAATTGGTTCTTCTGGCAAAGGGTAGATGTGTCTATTCTGGTCCTTTCGACAAGTGTCAGCGATACTTTGATCAACAGGGCTATCCATGTCCTCAGGGCTTCAACATCGCAGATTATCTTGTCGATTTGACCATGCACGCTGACCAACGGCGTTCCGTCGCTATCGATGACAACATTGTTGAAGAAAGCATCGAGTCCCCGCGTAGAAACGCCCCAGCAGCACCCAGCGTCTCCAGCGAAGTTGCCAGCACCGATACCCGTAAGAAGGGCCGCAAGCGCGGTGACTCAATCCGCGCCCGTCAAGAACGCCAACTCTTTACCCGTCGCCGCTCCGAACTTGGGAGTCCCGCCGGCGAAGAAGTTATGATGTCTGAAGATCTCGAGAATACCCGGGCGTGGCGTGATGCTAGGGAAGTCCGCCACAGCTTAGACAATACCGAAAATGAGCATCTCCTCCCTCCCGCACCACCCATGAATGGATCCGACGCCACAGATCTCGATGTGCTCATCGCTGCCTACAAAGGCTCCGATGTCGCCGCCGCCATCCACGAAGAAATCCACGCCACCAACGCGCTAGAGCCTAACGGCAACGCTAATGGTTCCGCGGGTCACCGCGGGGCGGGCAGCGGTATGAAGGGTTTCAGAAGAATCGGTTGGTTTTCGCAGTTCTTGATATTGAGTAGACGCACATGGAAGAACCTGTACCGGAATCCGATGCTCATGCTCGCGCACTATGCCATTGCTATCATCCTTGGTGTACTCTGCGGGTACCTGTTCTTTGGAATTAAAGATGATATATCGGGTTTTCAGAACCGCATGGGGCTTATCTTCTTCGTCCTTGCGCTTTTCGGCTTCAGCACGCTCACATCTTTGAATGTCTTCGCGGCGGAACGAACTCTTTTCCTCAGAGAGCGCGCGAATAGGTACTATGCGCCGATTACGTACTTCAGCGCAAAAGTCATGTTCGATATCGTCCCGCTGCGGATCATCCCCCCAATAATAATGGGGACTATCCTGTACCCGATGGTCGGCTTTGTAGCGGAGTGGCCCGAGTTCCTTAAATTCATATTGGTGCTTGTTTTATTCAATTTGGCGGCAAGCGCAATTTGTTTATTTATTGGAATTATGTTCAAGGATGTGTCACTGGCAAATCTAGTGGGAAGTTTGGTGATGTTATTTAGTCTACTCTTTGCAGGCTTACTACTGAATCATGACAGCATCCCGAAGGGTGCAGTGTGGTTACAGACGGGGAGTATCTTCCACTATGGGTTTGAGGCGTTGCTTGTTAACGAGGTGCGGTATCTGTCTTTGTATGAACACAAGTAGGTTTTCCCTTCCTGGTTTTCAAGGGCTCTGTGATGATCGAAGCTAACTAAAGATGAATAGATACGGACTCGATATCGAAGTACCTGGTGCGACAATTCTAAGCACGTTCGGGTTTAGCTCTTTAGCGTACTGGAAAGACGTGATTGGATTGGGTGTTTTTGCAGGATCTTTCATAATCTTGGCTTATGGAGCGATGCATTTGCTACTTATCGAGAAGCGATAGACATGGATACGTTAAGGCTGCGTGATAGGAAAAGAAGAATGGGCTTTTACACTTGAAGTGCCTTCCCTCTTCTGGGAGATTAAATCGAGTTTATGGATTTGTTTAAGGTATGAGATTCTGCTTGCAAAACGGCGGAGTGATATCCTTTCTTGTAAGTATTTGGAGTTACGTGGGGTTTATGCTATATAATGTCTTTTTTTGTTTGGATTGATTTGGATCTCTTTCTTTCATGGAGGACTATAAGAAATTTCGGCAGGATAAAGGAGGTAGAGATACATCACGATATTGGGCCACGCTTTACACCTTTTAGGCCTGGGCATGAAGATAGCTGGCTGGCTGGTTAGTAGATGCATAGAACAAGAACAGAAAACAGTTCTACCAGAGGATTTGCAGGAGCTATTTGTTGCTGGCGTCGTAATGCGACCTCTCTGGGATATTTTCAGGATCATTAGTCCCGGGGTGTAACGTGCTTCAATTAACGAGTAATGAGAATGAGTGTCGGCCTTGAATCCGACCCGACGAATTCTTTAAAACTTCATTTATACAGAATTCCTGCTGCACGTCAGAAACATCGACAGTTGACCCGAGGAATCTTTGACTTGCCAGATCCAATGCCACCCAGCGGGGTGGTGATTGGATTTCTCCTTAAAATCTGCACATATGTACGTGAGACATATGATGTAGTGTCATGCCACCCACGGCCTCTACCCGGATACGAGATTACTTTGACGGTATTTAAAACCCCGAGCTTCCCATACTCTAATCTGCGTGCTCAGTTAAACCTACGACTTGCGAACCTGTCATACGGGGAACAGCACTAAGCTGCAGAAAACCCTGTCGCGGGTAGATTCGGTTTGGTGCTATTATTAGAATCTTAGCTGTGACAATTCTGGGGTGGTGAAACAGCTGCTGGCCAAGTCCAAGGTCCTGGAAATTGGAATCTATATATGACAAATTTTTCGTGGGTGAGGGGAATTTCAAATGCGATTCTTGTAGCTTGCATATGCCTTCTGTCTGTTCGAGAACTGCAGGAGAAGAATCAGGAAAAAGAAAAGCTCTGATTCTATACTCTATCACAGATACCAAATCAAAGCTTGAACAGCCGCTATCCTCACCGGGTTGCGGTGTCGCGTCCGAAATCTCACCTAGTGCATGACCCCGCCACAGCGTGCTGTAAATCAACTCTGCTGTACAGCCTGAAAGTGGAGCTACAATAAAACCCATCTCGAGAGACCCCGGGGAAACCCTTGCCCATTCGCTTTCTTCCAAATAACTTGTGGGGAGGAAAGAAAGAACCGCCGACAATCTCTTGGGTGTGTTTAATGCCATTAATTGCTCTGCCATAACTCGAGCAAACCCGCCACCCCTCACTCCTTCCTCGTAGCTTGAGTCGAGTCTGCCCTGCGCTAATTCGATAACTCAAGTGTGGCTTGGGAAACAATCGTCAGCCTCCCCCAGTTGATCGCTGTCGTTCGCTGTCGGTGTTTAACGTATCCTTTTTCTCCCCCGAGCTTCCTCCGACTTGATCCAGTTGGAGTTTATTTATTTACAGCTACTCGCGATTATTATTCTTTACTCTACGGGGTCTTTTATTCGACCTGCTAGAACGCATAAATTACGGATACGCAGATATATACCCTTAGCCCGGACTGGAGCTCTCATCTCTGGTTTCTCGCTTTCGTTTCGTTTCGTTTCGTTGCACTTCAAGAAACCAACTCTGGTGATGAGGATTCCAAGATTAGTAACACGTACGCTGGAGCTGGAGCTGGATCTATCAAAGAGAGATGGCAATAACGACAACAATAATAATGGTAATCCTGGCCCGCAAGGGACATCATTAATAGTATGTTCTCTGCAATTCTATCTATCGTCCAATCATGCTTTTCTGCATTGAAGAATTAGAGCATTCAGCTAATCAACCCCCACCTTCAGGTCGCTGTAGTCTTCGTTGCCGTACTCCTTTTCACCCTATTTCTCTACGTTGCTCTCCGGATCCTCCGCCGAACTCACCCCTCACCACCTGGCTGGTTTCCCGGACCGATCAAAAACTGGTGGACTAAATGGAATCCTGGAACCTATATCCCAACTGCCTCTTCAGCCGCATCCGCCGAAAACTCTACCAGAAGTAGGAGTGGTGAAAGCCGCCCCCGAGACCGCCCCCGAGACCGATCCCGGAATCCAGATAGAGAGCGTAACAGTCGTAGCTCCCGTCATAGGGAGCCCGGCAATGGCGTTGACAGAGTCACGAGTATCCGCTCGATCATGACGTTGCCAGAATATCGTCCTGTTGCAGCACCTGACAAAGAACGTACTATCGGCCGCGAGGGTGAACGTGCGGGGATCGATGTCGTACTTGAGTTTCCTGAAACTTCAACAGAGGAGGAGGAACGGAGGGAGGAGCATATGGCCGCTTTATACGAGATCCGACTTGCACGACAACTAGAGCGCGCAGAGGCTCGAGAAAATGCAGCGAACGGAAGCAGGAGGAATAGAGATCGGGATAACTCGAGTCCATCGAGAGGAAGGAGGGATGGAAGTCATACCAGCCTGGCTGCGGCGCTCGCCGCTGTCCATGAGCGGGATCGGAGATTGAGTAATGTTTCCTATGCTGAAGTTGGATATGCGCGCCCTGATGGTTCTCGAGTACGAGCGAGTTCGACGGCGAGTGATAGAGACAACCTCCCACTGCTTTCTTCGAGTGCATCGATGGGGCATGGGAGAAGCGTATCGATAGAAAGCGTGGATATGTTTAGTGCACGGCCGAGTATGGATAGCAGGACGAGGGGCTCGAACTTGTCTGTGGGGACGGGGGCGGATATTGGGGATGAGAGGCCGCCAGATTATGCGGGTGAACCATTAGAGCCGCCGCCGGACTATGAGCACTTGCATAGAGACCATAATAACGAGCATAACGAGCACATGCAGCTGCCATTGCTAAGAGTGGAGGCAGCGAGCCCAGAGCCACCAAGGAGCCCAACATATCCGCCACCAGTACAATAACGGGCTGCTTGTACAGAGCAAAGTGGTAAAAAATTGGGGTGGCGAAATAATACATGGTAGCGATGCTTTGCTTTATTCACCTTCTTTGCACATCTCTCATCTTTCGTTTTCTTCTCTCCAACTGCCTCTACTCATGGTTCCGATTCCCTCCCCCCCTTTTCCCCGCGGCCTCATTGTACGGGCGTTCATATCTTTTTATTTCATAACGTTCATACCCAGTGAAATTCTTTTTTATTTTGTTTTCTTTGGTTATTATCTTCACTTTGGATCGTGGAATTGGACTGGATTATTTTTTGTTATTTAGCGTGACGGTTATTTATGAAGAGAAAGGGACACGAATCACGGATTAGCAACTGAATGCCTTAACGGAGGGATATCTGGTTGGGGGGCAAAAATTATGGCTTATGTTGAGATAATTTAAACCATTTGGAGTTTTAAAAGAATGCTGCCTTATTGCAATATTAGTACTATATGTAGGTTATATCTTTTACTAAATTCTACCTCCTTCTTAAACGGATAATATTAGAGCAGCCCCAGCCCCCAAACTCCCTCTTTAGACCCAAACACCAGTTTTTGGTTAACAGTCCACAGAACCGGTTTTGTAAATTGCAGCATCTAATCATGTAGTATCACTCGGTCTATACCCCATAAATCCGTGTTGTTCCAACATATGAAACATGAAAAAAAAGGTGTTTATTCGGCTCAATAGTGTAGGTTGGGTTTTTCTGGGTTGCTACTTCATTCAATACTGTTTCCAGCACCCTTGAAGATTATCTGTAAACGTGAACCCGTCAGACTGCTCATCAGAGCAACATTTTTGGAGAAAGAAGGTTAACTGGGTGGTAGATATACGATCACTCATCACCGCGTATCCCATCAGTATAGACGAAATTCGAGAACAGCTTATGGTGCGTCTAGAAGGTACCTGCGTACGACTCGCTATAGAACGCAGACCACAACATTTACAAACTTCGGGATACCACCATCATGCGTAATAGTGCACTCGAGCTCCATCTGCTAGGACCCAGCCTCGCCGAATATCGAAGGCCGCTAAGTGATTGTCCGCAGGACATACTTTACCATTAGTTTACGGCTACCATTGCATTGATGCTACAGAGAAGAGATGGTACAAAATAATCTATGCGCAGCGTGAGATAACCAACGAACGATCATAAGAAAATACCAACCCTCCTTGAGCGACTGATGTTATGGCTACGGCCGCTGGAGGTGAACTATACCAGACAAGCTTAGAGACATTGCTAAATTTTCTATGAGAGATACCCTTAACTTCCCGGTTCTATGCCTATTTGGCGATGTTTAGATTTATTTTTCTCCTTTTGTTGCTCCTCCTCTGGTATAAGCAACGCTTGAGTGAGAATTTGTGATGGAGATATTATCTGATCTACAAGATTATACCGTGACTCTTACCTTTTCAAAAGGGTTTCAAGAGAAAATCTGCGAGTAGTTTCATAATGTTCCTTTAGTGAAAACTAAATACAGTGGCTAGCTAGGTAAATGAGGAGAAACAAGGGCTCTGGCTACTGAAATTTTACAGCCTTGAATTTCTTCTTGTAACATATGGAGACTTCAATCCTGCGCCTGCCATACCCAAATATACACCTGATTGTCAAAGATGAACAATCGCTCCTGCTTCCCAAATACTCTGCGGCTCCAAAGTATGCCATTTAGAAACAGCTCCGGCCTCAATACAAACTACAGCATTTTCGGTCAGCATGTGTAGATTAATAGTAGCGTAGCCAACCATAGGAGTACTCACGCATGTTCTTATACCCGTCTTCGGGCCCAAAATCAGCTAGCTTTGAGGAGCCTACCCAAGGGTTCCACACTACTACGTCTTCGAGATTCGATCGCTCAACACGATATAATTGGTTCCCACCGCTCTTGATAATGACAGGTCCAGGGACATTCGCATAAACACGATCGACCTCTGAAGCTATGGTCAATTCACCATTTTCCTCGGTCGCCTCTGATGCTGTCACTTTGTCTTTATATCGGATCCCCTTCAATCCTTCGACGGCCACGGAGGTGACATCCTATCCATAAAATTAGTTGCCGTTTTTCATCCTGAAATCAGCCTACACGATTAACCATACCGGAACTCTGAGATAAGTATGGAATAACAAATTGAAGTCGAATGTCTCCGATCCCTCATTCCTTACAAGTATTTTCGTTTCCAAGCTGGTTTTTGTTAGGGTAACCGAGTAGATTAGGCCGAAATCAAACCGCCATTGCTTCCTCAAGTCTACTGTTAGGTTTTCAGGACCAAGGCCAAAGTCTACTTGAACGGATTTTTCGTTCTCGCTAGTTTTTCCGAGAAGCTCCCATTTAGAAATTCTAGCAAACCCGTGTTGCGCGAGAGCTGCTGTTGGACCTTCTGTTGTTTTACCGAACACCTAGAGTATGAAGGTGAGCTCACTAAGCGCTAAAACAAAAGTCGAGGAAATAACTATCGCATACCGGAAATACCAACGGAATACCACCTCTGACAGCTTTCGTGCCATCTGATCACCAATAGTCATCAGAAAGTTGGTATTATGCTTTGTGGCCTCAGTTAGGGGTGGCAAAGCCCTTACCGAGCTTTGATTTCTCGCTCAGGAACAGCTTTTCCTGCCCATCAACAACCCAGGAGATGACAGTCGCGCCGTAAAGCAGCACCTCTACGGATTCCCCAGAAGGCAAAGAAAGCTAATTTTCTAATTTTAGCTTTCAATGGGGACAATAACGTGTTGAGACCGGGTGAGTACCTTGACTCTGTCGCTTTCGACACTCACAGCACCATGTACAGATGCACCACCAGGGCTAACGGGAATCGGGACGGGCTTCTTGCGCTCAACCATGGTCGTTTGGTCTCTTTATCAGTGGTAGAAAATTGGAGTTTAAGGTGTCAGAGATCAAGATAAGATGCCGAGGATATTTAACGAGATGAGATATGGATGAGGGGTTAGTTATAAAAGTACCTGCCAATGGATACCCCGCCATCCACCAGCGTTAGAGGTTATCCAAGAGCTTTGGAACCGATGCGGCTATGGGGCTTGGCAGCTGCGCCGCAGCCGCAGCCGCAGCTACTTTGGTCTCCACGCTCAAGCGAACACTCTATATTCTAAACATCTTATCGGATCAAAACATATGACGCTAATATTTTTGAAAATTTGTGCTTCACCTTGGGATCCTATGATCGGCGAAAAAACAAGTCAGGAAAGCTAGCCGAGTGATAAGACGTGAACGCGGCTAGGCAACATTGACGAGGGTATATATTGTGTAACGCAACGTAGCCTAATGTAACAGAGCTTCATCTAACTCTCTTGGTGGTAGAATGATCTGCAAATCGGAATAGAGAGATAGCGCCACAAGCTGCACCTTCCTTCAGCTCCGCAAGTATAAAAACTCTTTTAGCCAACACGGCGGCAACCTTTAACTCCTGCCCCCTTTACTTTCCTCTTCTATTTTTTGGAGATTACAAAGTTCTCGAGAAATTACAATCATGTCATTCGAATTGGATATCGGATCCTTTAGGGGGCAGCCAAATTACCTTATGAGATCTAAGAAGGGACTATGTTGGTATGCTGATAGTACTAGTGGGTTTAAAGATTTGAATTTCTAAATATTAGGCTATTGATAGGGACAACTTACCACCTTCGTTAGTCTCGCTTGTACACATACCAGAAATGGCAGCGGCAGTAGTGAATTTCGCGCTTGGCCCCAATGGCCACTACTGGTTCCAATACCAAGGTGAAACTGGTGAAACTGTGACGCGTGAGTTTTCCCTAGGTTCAAAATTTCTTGTCTAGGGCCCCACACGGAGGCTATACAGCAAGAAAACTTACATATCTGGCCTACAGAAACGTCGCAAAATCTTTGGCAGTATCTCAACTGCGACGAAGACAGCGCATCAACCGTGTCCCGGCTGGAGTTTGGCCGGGCGCGGACATTTTGGGGTACAAATAGCTGGATGGGAGAAGACAGTCAATTATACCAAAGCATCTTCTACAATAACCTCCCAGGGGGGCTAGTGAATCAGATTAAAGAATTGGATGATCAAGGACTGCTGAAAAATTACTCTGACATTGGATTCTTGTCCATGGGAATGAATAACTCGTGGATACTTGAAAGCAAAGGGTGGATCTGGTCGGAAAGTATTGATCCTGAACTTTTGCAGGCGCTCCAGGAAACACCGGAGGGAGTTTCGGTTTCGGTTCGTATTCAAGTTAGAGATGTCATCGACCGAGCCCAGATAGATACTAATACCAGATCTTGTACAGATTGTTAGACTTTCCCAACTCCAGGCGGATTGCTGGTGGGTCTTATATAGTGATGGTAGCACTCACTTTCGCATCCCCGCGCATTGGAATACAGCTGTGACTGAATATGGGGAGCTACAATATGCACTAAAAAAGAAGACGACTATGGCAGGTGTGGGCCGGAGTATCGGACTTGGACTACGGAAAGCAGCTCCATATACGGGGACGGCTGTGACCGTAGCTGCGGTGGGATGTATCTTGATGTAGTAGTTAAATGTGATAGCTTTAATAGTATTTCATTTGAAAATGTTGGATATATGGGATATATCCGTAGGCATCCTAGGTTCACGTTCTCCGAATGGTATACCGATTCGGCTAGAAGCTTTGGTTACTATGGGGGTTCATCGGGCCAATCTATTCGGCACCCAAAGAACCCCCTATCTCCCGGTTTCTATGGCTTTATAGAGAGTATACATATAGGAGCTTGATGTCTATGTTTGGTTTTCTTTTCTCTCCTTCTTCATCGCGTTACGCAGATACGAATATACCCATTACTCATAAAAAATTAATTAATTGGCGTGGATGGTCTTGGTTTGGCGATATTATGGAGTAAAAAAGTAGTTGCACGATAAATTTTCCAGATAGGTTTATCCCTACCGTAGAAGAGACCCTAAAGGCGAATTTGGACATCAAGCCACATATTAAATCCAAATGGAGACAAGTGACAAAGTCACTGGGTTAGTGACTATTGGCTCGGATTTATAAAGTACTTCCACCTAACGTTAACTAGTGTACGTAGTGCCGAATAATGGAGGCGACAGCTGCAGTAAATCGAGAAAAATTGGAACCCATAATGCACAGTATAATCTCAAAGCACTCAGAATTGCAAGATAGAAACATTTCAAGCTACTAGAATTCCTAAACGTCAGCTATGGAAGATTTACCCCCAGGATTAGTTGAGAAAGTATTGTAGTTCTTGGACGTTCAACGCAAAAGTCTACATATATATGAGGTTTCTGAAAGTTGTTTTAAATTTATAAATTACATGTAATAATCGCTAGTTCCAGTCCTCGCAAAATGAAATTGGGTATTATAATGGGATATTTTACCATAATTTACCCAGAACTAGTTGTAGCTCCGCTCTGTCTGATAGGGTATGAATAGTTGATGGTGACCGGTTTTGCGGTAGGGTGAATACCCTACTAGGTTTTATCCTCCTAGGGAGGTATTATTCCTCTTAACGTATTATGAGGGCTAGATATACTCTTTGATAGTAACAATCAATCTGTGATTCACCATTACCCAGTCGCGAGCTAATTGTTGTGTTTAGCGGAACCCATCCCTTAGTTATATGCAGTGCTTGGTTTTACTGTTTGACTGACACATGCCCTACAAAACTGTACCGAGTTTATTGTTTTGTGTAGGAAGCACTTTTGCGAGAACATCTTCTCGTGCTTGAACCACCCGGACCACACTTATGTTGCTACGCGCGAGAACTTATTCTCGTTGCAAGTAGAAGCAGTCCATTTTAAAATCGTCAGTCAAATACGGGTGCTTTAAGGAGAAACCGACGCGACAATGTGCCTCAGTGATAACAAATTACAAATTTGTTTTAGTGGGTAAGCATGCTTAAGATTATTGTTGACGTAGAGTATTTGACCGGGAAATGGGTTAGACGGGGAAATGGGTCGCATGGCAGCGGGCGAAAACCGCTAAAAGTCAGAAAAAAGGTCATAATTCTACACCAAGTTCGAGTAGTTAATTCCAGCTATCTCGACAAGGCCTTCGGCTCTTTTTACTATAAGATTTACTTCAAGACTCACGAAGGAATGCGTTCAGTCTATCTTCCCATACGAAAATTTGTATTGGGATTCTAGTTTGCAGTCTCAGCTCTACCGAGATTTGGAATAGTTGCTTAAGATTTTCACAGAGTATATCTTACATATACCGCGTAAACTGACGAGAACCAACAACGGGCTAAGAGGTTAGAATAAGATGTTGCGATGCTGGCTAACTATTACGGGAAGTTTTCTCTTCAGAAATGTACGCTGGGTGGCAAAATTTCTCATGTAGTTGCCTTTAGAGGAAATAGATTTACTTTCTTGGCTCGGATTCAGAGCCACACTTTATTCCAATCTCTAAGTGCGTTGTCGGTTCTCGCCAGTTTATGCGGTAGATATCCTTACCCAAATAGTATAATTCTGTTTTAAATAGTTGTGAGGTTTGGAAGTTGTAAAGATTTGGTGTGGTTTCAACCGATCCATCTCCCAGTCTGACCCACTTCCCGGTCAAATACGTTACCCTCGTTTAGCCCCCACCTTGAAGACATTGATTGACTCAAGGACTGCACGGGGCAGGGCAGTTTTGCAGCTACGGGACGAGCCGTTGCATGCATAGGGTACGTGGCATATGACAGGATGCCAAACGACAGTGTTGGTGACAACATCCCAGGAAATGTTCAACGCCACTTCACGAACTCAACGCGATTCCCGAATAGCGGAGGGCTTCGAGCAAAACGCTGTCACGAAAGACACAACTATGAAGAGCGACGACTATGGGAGCGATGATTGGGACGATATTGACGACCAGGACCTTATAGCGGCTGCCGACCAGGTCGAACAGCTGGCCTTGAATTTATCGGAAACTCCACAAGCGCAGAATCGGTGGGGTAAAAATGGACTTATTCTCCTAGAAAATGACTTCGACGACCTTAACGAAGACGAGATCCAAAGCGTCGCTGTACCAAAGCTTGTGTCGTTCACATATCCAGCGCCTCCGAAACACGAAACTCAGGATGAGGTTTACTATCCTTCACTTGTGAAATCGATGAGCAACTTGGTAAACGAGGATTCAACGATACAAAGAGATGTGAGAGGGGAATTAAGACGAGAAAGTCCTGAGGATTGCGAACGGGATGGAGGCGGTGTGGTTAGAAAGCGGCGCAGATCGAACAAAAAACAAGAGCCAATTCTGTAAGCTCACTGCTTGCCATAAACTCAAAACTTGGACTAAGAGAAACGAAAGACGAAAAACTAAAAACGAAGAAAACACGATCTCTAATAAAGGGAAACGAAAATTTTCGGAGCAAGATAAAGATGGGTGAGCTCACAGCGCCCGATTCCAACACTCGGCTTCAAACTAAGTCTAAATTTAAAAAGGGGGCCACGGCAAAAGATAGAATACACAGGAACTATATTCCCACGTCTTACAATGGCCTTCTCGGAGGATCTGGCAGATGCAGTAGCCGTTGCTGAGTTTTCATTACGTCTAATGCAAATCCTCACCTCAGCGCTTCGAGAGTTCCTCAAGATGCATATAGATTCATACCCCCGGCGACTACGACAAGATTCCGCAGACAACATTAATAAAATGGTTCGACAGCGGAAGGCTGATGATGCTTTTCACGGGTGGGATTTTCTCGCATTAGCAAACTTCATAATCCATCAAAGGTCTCTCTCTTACTATATCAAATACGTACTTGTGCTAACGCTTAAAAAAGGAGCTGTCTTCCGCTTTCTATTCGTAATCCCAAGGAGATCGTAGAACGTCTTATGGTGCTAAAGACGACAATGCGGTGGACAATTGCACATACCTCTTTGGAGGAGCAAGAGCGGAAGCATCCAATTGAGTTGAGCTTGTGGGCGATTAATTCTTTACTCGTGATTGAGAATTTGGGAGTGCCGATGAGCTATGCAGCTGGGGTCATAACCTTGCACCAACACCTTTGGGTATGGGTCTCGCGATATAGCTTCGAGGACTTATCTCTAATGGCGCATAGTCTCATCCACCCGAATCATCCTCCGAATCTATGTCTATTTCCGAAGGTTCCTCCGCGGAAAATTAAGGGGCCAACTTCGAGGCAATTGGTTACTTGTTCGTCAAAATCTGTCTCCGGTATGTCTTATTTCCTCGATTCTAGGATTGTAAGTTTACCTAATTAGAAAGGAGGTTATCATTTGGCAAGCTTGTAAGAGAACGGCAAATTTCAGGCGAATGACTTACTGTGTCGGACGAAGCGGAGTGGTTTGGCAGACCGCCAACTTTGGTAAGCAGGAGCCCCAATAAGCGATGCCCTGGAAACGATCACTAGTAATCAGCCGTTCAATATCTTGATGACGGCTTCCTGGCTGGTGATCAAAACTTCAAAAGACTGGAAAGGATATGGGGTGCTTGTCGATGACGTTTGTCTTAATATATTGTAATATTCATAGTAGCGAGTTTATATAGTAAGTGTACACGTGGGTTACATGCTTATCGTAGAGTAGCTTTACCTTTCACAATAAAAATAAAGTATGAAAGGAATCTAGAGAAAATTTATAGTGTTGGAAAGGCAATGAGCTCGGTATGGTATTGGTACAGCATTTTAGCAAATGTTTCATTGACGCAGGGCTTAGCTTTTCTTGCGACGTGATTATTCAGATGTGGTTTTATTGCTGAATTTTCTAAGAAAGAGATAACAACTTCAGCCCGTTTTTTCACACTGTAGCCCTTCCAGCATTGTCCGGTCTCATGGCCGAATTTTCAAATTCTAGGGACTCGGGGAACTGTGAGCGGCCTCCCGATATTCCACGTCCAAGTGAACGGAATAATTCACTAATATTTGACCTAGGAGGAACTAAAGTTGATTGTTCTAGGCAGTAGATGATTATTCGTTAGGTTGGAGTTGAAGCGTGAAGGCGCAGACTTGTCCTGTATGTGATGATTGGCTGAAATTCGTCGCCTGGATTAGGTGTTCCGGACTCCGGATAAGACCCTATTCCGGGGTTATAAGCAACACCACAAGTCCCGACAACGCTGCTTCGCACGCGACCACCCGGAATACCACAAAACTCAAAATGGCCATGGATCCACTTCTCAAGAAGGCCTACTGGGCCTTGGTCGGTATGGGGGGTTTGTATTTCGTTTTCCTCGGCCTCCTGACCAATCCAGTAATACAAAGGAAGTGTGCTCGCCTTTTTCTAAAATATTCTAGGATTTTGCTAATCTCGCTATCTATCTAGTGCTATATATATGAATAGGTTGAAATTGACCTGGAGAAAGGATTTAACTAAACCTGAGGAATTTGGGTTTGCAAGTTTGTTTTCCCCATGATGCCGAGTTTGAGGCTGTTGAGGCTGATGAAAATGTCGTAGAGAACCAGGTTACGCCGTTTTACCTCGATACCCCAGATGGGGAGAAGATATTTGCATGGCATGTCCTACCGCTTGGGCTCTATAAGACACATCGCGACGAGCTTGTTAAGCAGGAGAGCGGACTAAAATCAGATGTCGTTTTCGATTCCGAGAGTATTAGACTTTTGATGAGCGATCCGGAAGCCAGGCTGATCATTCACTGTGCGTCCCCCAATCACCCTGTTCTGTAATCTTGACTAACTAAAGTACTCTTAGTCCATGGAGTGTGTATACCCTTTTTTTTCCTTCCTGTTCTGGTACTTTACTCAACTTGTATAGAATGCTGGTACCGTTGGTGCTGGTTGGCGCCCAACCTACCTCCGCTCCCTCTCCGCCGCCGATCCCTCCAAAATCCACATCCTCACCATCGATTACCGTGGCTATGGCCTTTCTAGTGGCTCGCCCGACGAAGAGGGCTTAATAACTGATGGTCTTACTGCCGTTAACTGGGCTATCAATACTATTGGCATCTCGCCCTCCCGCATCGCCCTTGTCGGGCAATCCCTTGGGACAGCAGTAACCCTCGGTGTCGCTGAAAGACTTGCAACAGACCCTCGCGGTCCCATCGAACTCGGCGCAGTGATAACTATCGCAGGGTTCACCAACATCAAAGAGCTAGTCGTGACCTATGCAATCGGCGGGTTCCTGCCCATATTGTCGCCCCTGAGACCGTACCCATTCTTACAGAACGTATTTGCGAAGTATATCTACGACACCTGGAAATCAAGCGATCGTGTTATATCCTTAGTCAAGGCGAGCAGGAAACTGAAGTTGATTTTTCTCCATGCCTATAATGATTTTGATATACCATGGTCGCACTGCGACGCTTTATTTTATGCCGCAGCGAACGCAACTCTGAGGGACACAGATGAGCCTTTGGGTTATCTTGATGTGATGAATCTGAAGGAGAAGTCTGACTTTGGCACCGAGAGCTACCAAAATAGGTGGCCAGTGGCGAGGAGTAAGGGTAACTCAATCGAGCAATGGATTGTCACTTGGGGGGGGCATAACGAGGTTGTGACGAGTGCAGGGACTTCGGTTATTGTGGCAGAGGCCTTGGGCTTGTGATGAGGGATGTGCCCGTATTTCTTCTATAGAGCAGGATTTGGCGCAATGTGCTTACTTATTTTCTATGATACTTGCTAAGGTAAATCATGGTCATATAGAGATTATTATGAAGGAACGATTATACCTATAAAACTTTCGTAATAATATAAGACAGTTCATGGAATAGTTGAAGTCGCCTTCTCTAATGCGTGCTTGCCAAAAAAATACGTGATTCATCTCGCGACACACGTATAACACGACTAGAGACTATACCAATGCCACCTTATACAGCATAAATCACCTGGTAAAAACCCCTTCCCATGTACTTCAATCTACGTTGAACCGTATTTGATTTGTTAAATTACTCCGCCAAATCACTGGGCCCCACCCGGCCCATCCTTCCTCTCAACAACCCGTATCCTCGGAACTACTTCGTTCAGCTTCTTCATATCCTCCTCAGTTGGCACCAAATCCAGCTTCCTTTCCGCAACATCACTGAGATATTCCATGCCAACCGCATAAACGATCAAGCCGCCACCAGCCAAGAGCCGTGTTCGCGGTGATAGATTTTTCCAGTACCTAGAATATCCAGTGAGCTAAGCTTTTATCAAAAAATCACTCGCAAGGGGCTTACTGCCAGAGCGACATTCTTTGTCATAGGGTGAGTTTTGGAAAGGAGACGTTAGGGGTTTGAGATGCCAAGATCTAGTGCGATGGAGACGGTGGGACTTACCGTAGAAGATCCATATGACATGAATATCAGCTTTAGCGTTAGGGTCTATGTCGACGGCGAGATTATTAAGTATCACAGTTTCAGTTTATTTTGAGCCCTCATTGATCAAGGAACTGGCATCGTTATAAACTACGGGACTGGATCCGAAGGGCGTACGCATTGCAAATTTCCATCAAGAAATACTTGTATTATTACAGAGCGGAGAGATCATTTCGGAACTTTGTACAAACGACACCTCTCTCCGAAAGGTAGAGATACCAATACGCACATACATAGAAGTACACCACACGAACCCTCAATAGAAGGAAAGAGAAGAAGAAAATAGACGAGGAAATTGAGAAAACCCCACACCAAAGAAAAGGAAAAAAAATAGACCCAAAGATACACAGAGAAAGAAGCTATGGTGTAGAAACCTAGAAGAGGAATGAAGATATGCATACATCTAATAACAAACCTAGTCCCCATTTTTAAAAAAAAAGTCTGGTGACTGAAAAATACTTTTCCCACCCAGATTCACATTATGCTCCGTAGTCATTTTTCATTTTCATTGGGAAAACTGCCACATAAAACGCCTTCCTTTTTTCGAGCTACTTATTCCTTCTTCTCTCCTTCAGGCCCCTGCGAACCCTGTTCGCCAGTAGGGGGGGTCTGCTGCTGCTCAGAGCGAGCACGGTGCATCTTGTCAAATAGAGTCAAAGATGCGGTCTGAACAGCGTCGGTCTGGGCCTTCAATTCCTCAGAAGTAACAGATCCCTCGCCAGATTGGGCCTTGACAACCAACTCCCGGAGGGCAGTGATCTTCTCCTTGATGGTCTCAGCCTCAGCCTTGTCTAACTTGTCCTCATATTCCTTCAGCGCCTTCTCGGTATCGTTCACGACAGAATCAGCACGGTTCGCAGCTTCAATGGCGTTCTTGCGGTCTTGATCAGCGGCTTGGTAACGCTCGGCATCGTCGATCATGGATTGAATCTCAGAGTCGGAAAGACCGGAACCAGAAGCGATGGTGATGGACTGATCCTTGTTGGTGGCCTTGTCCTTAGCGGAGACATGGACGATTGAGTCGGCATCGATGTCAAAAGTGACCTCGATTTGGGGAACACCACGGTGCGCAGGTGGAATGCCGACAAGCTGGAAGTTTCCGAGAAGCTTGTTGTCGCGAACGAGCTCACGCTCTCCCTGGAAAACCTTAATCTCGACAGCGGTCTGGAAATCGGCTGCGGTGGAAAAGACTAGAAATATTCATTAGTATATGGGTTATATAAAGATATGGGGATTGAAGAATTACCCTGCGACTTTTTGGTGGGGATGGTGGTGTTGCGGTTGATCAAACGAGTGAAGACACCGCCGAGGGTCTCGATACCGAGGGACAGCGGGGTGACATCCAAAAGCAAGACATCCATAACTTCACCAGCAAGGACAGCACCCTGAATTGCAGCACCGATTGAGACGGCCTCGTCAGGGTTGACAGACTTGGCGGGGTCACGGCCAAAAACGCTCTTGACGGTCTCAGCAACCTTGGGCATACGGGTCATACCACCGACAAGGATAACCTCCTGGATATCAGAAGCCTTAAGACCAGCATCCTTAAGGGCCTTGCGGGAAGGCTCAAGGGTCTTCTGGATCAAGGGGTCAACGAGGGCCTCAAATTGAGCACGAGTAAGCTTGGAGTTGATGTGCTTCGGTCCTGAAGCATCGGCGGTAATGAATGGAAGGTTGATATCGGTCTGAAGAGTGGAGGATAGCTCCATCTTTGCCTTCTCAGCGGCCTCGCGGATGCGCTGGATGGCCATACGGTCACCGGATAGATCGATACCGGAATCCTTCTTGAACTGCTGGACAAGGTGACGGACGAGGACAATGTCGAAATCTTCACCACCGAGATGGGTATCTCCATTAGTCGACTTGACCTCAAACACACCCTTTTGAATCTCGAGAATAGACACATCGAAAGTACCACCACCAAGGTCGAAGACGGCAACAACACGGTCCTGGTCCTTGTCGAGACCGTATGCCAACGCAGCAGCAGTCGGCTCGTTAACCACACGGAGGACGTTCAATCCAGCAATTTGCCCAGCATCCTTAGTGGCCTGGCGCTGAGAATCGTTAAAGTAAGCCGGAACAGTGACAACAGCGTTCTTAATAGGCTTGCCGAGGTATGCTTCGGCAGTCTCCTTCATCTTGTTCAAGACGAAACCTCCAACCTGCGAAGGAGAGTACTTTTGCCCACGAGCCTCAACCCAGGCATCACCGTTGGTGTGCTGAACAATCTTAAAGGGGACCTGCTGGATGTCCTTCTGCACCTCAGCATCGGTAAATTTCCGCCCGATCAAACGCTTCGTGGCAAAGAGAGTATTTTCAGGGTTGACGACGGCTTGACGCTTGGCGGCAATACCGACGAGACGTTCGCCGTCCTGAGTGAAGGCAACTACTGAGGGAGTTGTACGGGCACCTAAGAGTTTGAGTTAGTTCTTTGTTTGCGATCGTGGAGGAAAGTATTCTCTCACCCTCAGAGTTCTCGATTACTCGGGGTACTTTGCCCTCCATTACGGAGACAGCAGAGTTTGTTGTTCCTAATCAGTTTGTTAGTTATTTTGTTACTTGAATCGTGGTTCTCGTATTTCCATGGAAAGAAATCTTAGGTTGACTGAGGATTAAAAAAACTTACCCAAATCAATACCAATGACCTGCCCTTGAACTTTTGGCTCTGTAGAGTTGAATCGCGCAAAGGCGGACATTGGCGGGCGGACAGCATTAGGTCTAACAAAAGTCCTCAGAGCCGGAGTAACCCGTGGAAGCTGTATAAATTCATTCATCAGTACCGTTGTCGGAAATGGCTCTACCGGAATAAAAAACGATCGATGACGAAATACTAACCGTGCGTGCAAATCTTGAGAAAACCATAGCGACGATTTTCTAGTTATTTCAAGATAGAATTGAGGACTTCCTTTTTGTGGAGATCAACCCGTGATAGAGGTTTGACCAAGAAAGATTGTAGCGGTTGTAGATGGGATGGAGAGATGGGATGGAGCGAGAAGTGGTTGGTGGTGGGGGATTGATGATCTTATGAAGTTTGTGGTCGCAGAAAAAATTTCGCCAAATTTTCGTGGGTGCCGAAACCGAAAGCGGAAGAGTGCTAGGTGCTGACAGAATCCACTGGAATCTACCGCCACACTACCGTTGTGCATGTAGCCCTGGGTCTAGAGGAATATCCTGAAATGTAAAAACTTGCACTATGTGGCGGTGAAGAAGGGTTTTTTGTTTGAATAATCTGTTTCACCATGTGCTTCCAGGTGTTCAACCAATCGGCTTTACGGATTTTGTTTTTACTTTGCTTTTCACGAAGTGTCACTCGGCGAATTCCTCGGCATGATGAGGCGGGGCAGCCCCACAATTCCGCGCCGAAAAATTCCCAGAAACTGGTAATTGAATTTTTAGGGAGGAAAGTTATCACGAAGAATCTCGAATCTTCCCAGTGTTTCTTTGCGATTAGCTATGTCTAATGGCGTGAACTGGTGACCTAGAGCGGCTTGAGGATTTATGATCCGCGTAAAGAATATACTTCGGTAGTTTTTAGTCTCGATTATTTAGACTACTCCCAACTCCTAAAACTTCGCTGATTCGGCTATCAAACCGTACTACATGTACTTTGTTGTATGTACTCATATTCAACAGGAACAAAAGCACTCGCATCTCAGCTGAAGTCCGATTGCCCCTACCCCCATTGGGTGCCGAGGCTGATAACCTTGGATCCATGATCGTTGCTGCGCACGATCAATGTCGTAATGATTCGCTTATCCTCCGGTCTCACTACGCAACCTAGGTAAACCTCTAAGACACTGCTTCATGGACGACTACAACTCAACAACCATTGTAGTGAGTCTTTCCCCGCACCTTCGATACCCACCGTGAGAAATAAATACCGCCCAAAATGCTGCGTTTATTCTCTCGCTCCTCATCTCGTTTATCATCTCACTCGCATTTCCAGCCTTTGAATAGCTCCAAAATAGTTAAAATGCCGATGTCAACACACACCGTTCCATCTGTACGTCTTTAAGTCCCCTCGTTGGTAACAGATACAATTGCCAACATACTACACTTTAGCTTAAAGACAAGTCCCTCTTTATCGAAGCCGCTTTTATAAATGGCAGATATGTCCAAGCAGCTTCTGGAAATACTTTCGAAGTAACAGACCCAGCATCCGCCAAAGCGATCGCCTCTATTCCCGAAATCTCCGTCGAAGAGACAAGAACCGCCATCGATGCCGCCGCCGAAGCCTTTAAAACCTTCCGCAATACCATTCCCCGCGAGCGTTCAAAGATTCTCCGAAAGTGGTACGAGCTCATGATGGAGAACCAGGAAGATCTAGCAAAAATCATAACCTGGGAAAATGGCAAACCCCTCGCCGATGCCCGTGGGGAAATCGCATATGCCGCGAGCTTCCTGGAATGGTTTGCTGAGGAAGCTCCCCGTATGTACGGTGACAGTATCCCATCTTCCCTGCGCGGTAATCGTATCGTAACAATACGCCAACCCATTGGCGTATGCGGCCTTATCACTCCCTGGAACTTTCCCGCCGCAATGATCACCCGCAAAATGGGCCCAGCCCTCGCAGCCGGATGCACCATCGTCACCAAGGCCCCCGCCGAAACTCCATTAACCACTCTCGCACTCGTAGAGCTCGCAAATCGCGCTGGTATCCCGCAAGGAGTTATCAATGTCGTGACAGCGTCTACGAACACTGCCGCTCTGGGTGAAGAGCTATGCACGAACCCTATCATCAAGAAGATTTCATTCACTGGCTCAACCAACGTCGGCAAGCTCCTGATGAAACAGTGCTCAGGTACGCTGAAGAAACTAAGTCTCGAGCTAGGCGGGAATGCGCCGTTTATTGTGTTTGATGATGCGGACGTAGACGCAGCCGTCGCCGCAGCCGTCGCGTGTAAATTTAGAAACAGTGGGCAAACATGTGTGTGCGCGAATAGATTATACGTACAGGAAGGCATCCACGATGCCTTCGCGTCTAAGCTCGCGGAGAAAGTCAGCGGCTTCAAGGTAGGGAGTGGGTATGACGTTGGTAGCACCCATGGCCCACTCATTCACGAGCGCGCGGTCGGTAAAGTCCAAGAGCATGTCAACGACGCAGTCAGCAAAGGCGCAGAAATCCTTGTCGGGGGTAAGCATCTTGAGGACCTAGGACCTCACTTCTATCAACCCACAGTTATCACGGGGATGACAAAAGATATGCGAATACACTCTGAAGAGACTTTCGGTCCTCTTGCCGCCATATTCAGCTTTAAGACAGAAAAGGAGGTCGTCGCGCTGGCGAACGAGGCCGAAGTCGGTTTGGCGGGGTACTTCTTTAGCTCTGATGTAGCACGGATCTGGAGAGTTGCCGAGGCGCTGGAAGGTATGATATAAACTCCTGAACTCCAGAACCTATCATGAGGAGGTTTTCACAGCCCACGGATGAGAAATCGTAGACTAACTATGAAAATAGTTGGAATGGTTGGTGTGAACACGGGCATGGTATCTGACGTTGCGTCACCCTTCGGCGGAGTGAAGCAGAGCGGCTTCGGACGAGAAGGCAGTAAATATGGACTTGATGAGTACACGACTATCAAAAGCATCATGTTTGGAGGGATTGGCGACCTTCAAGGATGAAAAAATAAAATAACCATGTATAATATTTATAGTATTTTATATGATATCAAATAAAAAAATTTTCTTTCGAACTCTTGTTTTTCCTTCCGCAAGCTTATTTGCGACTAGTCGAGTGATAATTAGTGATTTAATTCACCCTCCTAAAACAAACTCATAGCACTCACAAACAATATACTATTTCTTATAAAAACAGCATCTCCAAAATTCTGGACATCTTCTTTCTCTTCTAGAAGTGGTAAACATTATACTTTCTTCCTTACTTTCCCATGTCTCTGTTTTATACATCCACTCGATTCCAGCTCTTTCCCACTCACAAAATGAGCATACATGTATCTACATGTAGGTATCTTCTACCGAACTACATGTACATGTAGTCTAAAATTTACTGTAAAGTGTGCTAAGAGCAAGGTTAACACAAAACTACATGTAGGCGGTAAGACTCCTAGCTAGCGTGCTAGATCAAGCGGCTTAACTACATGTAGAGATATAGATCCTTTAACAGAGGTGGTGTTTTGACTACGGCGCAATAATAATACAACTTCATGCATTTGTATTCATGTCACAGGGCTCAACTTGATCATGTGTTATGCTCACATGAGCAAAGTGGGCAGAAAGACTACTCCAGATCCGATCACTCGAGATTCAAGAACCAAACACTAATCTGAACTCTAAGTAGATAGGAAAATGATATCGATTTTTTTTTTGGCGTTTACTGTATTGTAAAAATGTAGTCCAAGGTGTTCACAATTGTGTAACGTGCTGGTTGTCCAAACCCAATAATATTTGCTTTATGAAAGTTATACTTCTTTTTCTGCTTTGCCTTGACAGTAGCAATAAATGAACTTTACTATTTCTCTGACTCGAAATCACACACCGGCATCATTTTTCCAAGTTATTGATTCCCATGCACTCCATACTGCCCATGTCGTGAACAATTGGCTGGGTTACCGTTATAAACCAGCTATCTCACGTTAGCTGGATTAACCGTGGCCCTAAGATTAGTGTTGATCGGCTCCTTCTTCATTGGCTTACTCTTCGATCTAGAACTCTTTGGAAACTCCTATCAATTCATCAGCTTAACCCAATAGACTTTAAAATATAATTAATAGTGTTTTATCCAAGGAATTTCTGTATTTAGTAAATCGATCTACGGTTTCGGTTGTCTCTTCTTCCTCTTCTTCAATGACCGGCTCCTCATAGTATTCGTTTTTGTTTTCCATTTTGCTTGATGCTATGGACTTCGAAAACGGTTTAAAGTAAAAAAAAATGTGGAGAATTAGGAGACGGATCTCTCCAGTAGGAGGATAAAGATGGGTGATTGAAAGTAAATAGAAGGGCACAGTGGCGAGCTTTTATATAGGTGGGTATCTCCCCAGATTTTGGTGCGTATAGGCGTTCCCGTGCCAAGACTAGAACTTAGGTTAGTGGGCTGCAGCCTAACGGCGAAGGCCAGCTGGGCATGCGAGTGTACCTGTGCTCTGGCATAAGTACATGTACTACGGATGCCAGGGTAAGTCTGTGGACAGGTGGTGGTGCAAGTAAGAGATGTTAACTTTCCACACCTTCATAACTTCCTGGGAGACCTGATAAAAGTCCTAATGAACTAAGTGTGTTATGTATTAAATATTAAACAAAGTTAGCTTACAAAAGGGCGAAACCCAAACGAGCTTGAGTCCCCAGGAAAAGAGCTGCACCGCCACTTGTCCACAGACTTACCCTGGTATCCGTGGTACCTAAAAACAAGAGTAAGATTTTGGCCAACCAAATTTTGAAGTGCTGCCGCGGGGCGAATTAAAAAGCGTTCCCACCAAAAGGCATTTTCGGTTACTTATGGTAGAGCACGAGTACTACGGCGGTGCGAGTAAGAGATGCTAGTTTTCTCCCCTCTCCACAATTCCTCGAGAGACCTGGTAAAAATGTCTAATGAATCACGAATTCTATTATTAAACACTGAAAAGAGCTAGCTGGCAAAAGTATGAAATTCAAACAAACTTGAGCCCTTGAGAAAAGAGCTGCACGGCCACCTGTCGCCAGACTTACCCTCACACCCGTAGTACATGCCATTGACCTACATATGCTTTATCGCACTGCCAATGAGGAAAGAAAACAACTCGGAAGCCTTCGGAGTAGTGGATGCGGCTCTGTAGCCCCACAGATTAGATCGATAAGATAAAAACTATTTTTTCGTTTTCCTCTTCATCTTTGCCTAGGAACTCGAAACCAACCAATACACCCCTTCAAAGATTATAGGAGGGAGCCAGAAATTTGCAATAATGAGGGCTGCAATAATAAGATCTCAATATCGCTCGCTCCAGACTTTTTCGACCCGCGCCACTAGAGCCGTGCGAATTCCATCCACAGTCACACGACCGGCGGCAGGCCTATACGCAACAATAACACCATTTCCATCATCACCGCTTATACGAGCTGGGCTACCACTAGCTTTGAGGGCTCTTGGGAACAGAAGATATGCATCTGTCGCAGAGGCTGCTCAAGTGTGCGTGATTTTCTAATTTCTAATTTCTACTAATCGCCAAATTGGTGCTAATTGGTGTGGGCTTGAGTAGGGTAGATGAGTCTGAGTTGGTCTCACAGGAGGAAATTCATGCCAAAATGGATCCTATGGAGGCGGAGCGTTTGAGAACTGTTCGAAATATTGGAATCGCTGTGCGTATTTCCATACCTACTGTTGATATATCTTGTTCATGGTTGAGTTACTAAATAACTACCTCGTATATATAGGCCCACATTGATTCTGGCAAGACCACCTGCACTGAAAGAGTCCTCTTTTACACAGGTCGTATCAAAGCGATCCACGAAGTCCGAGGCAAAGACGCGGTTGGTGCAAAGATGGATTCTATGGACTTGGAGCGAGAAAAGGGCATCACTATCCAGTCTGCTGCAACCTTCTGTGATTGGGTCAAGAGTGAGAACGGGGTCGAGGAAAAGTATCACATTAACTTAATTGATACCCCGGGACATATCGACTTTACAATTGAGGTTGAGAGGGCTTTAAGAGTTCTCGATGGTGCTGTTATGATTCTCTGTGCCGTTTCGGGGGTGCAATCGCAGACCATCACTGTCGATAGACAGATGCGTAGATACGATGTCCCTCGGGTTTGCTTTGTCAATAAGATGGATCGGATGGGTGCAAACCCATGGAAGGCGATTGAACAGATCAATCATAAATTAAAACTCCCTGCGGCTGCAATCCAGGTGCCAATTGGATCTGAGGATTCATTCCAAGGCGTAGTGGATTTGATCACAATGAAGGCTCTCTACTTCGAAGGACCTAAAGGGTGAGCGTAATTCCTATTTTCCGGCCCCTTTCCCCAATGAATATTTAAAATGCTTACATATTTATAACCACCAGCATTAATGTTGTTGAGAAGGCTGTACCCGCCGATCTGCAGGCGCTGTGCGATGAGAAACGAAGTGTCCTTGTAGCTGCTCTTGCCGATGTTGACGACGAAATCGCCGAGCTTTGGTTAGAGGAGCAAACGCCCTCAATACTACAACTCAAGGCTGCAATCCGTCGCACCACAATTGCAAGAAAATTTGCTCCAGTATGCATGGGTTCCGCACTGGCGGACAAGGGAGTTCAACCTATGCTTGACGCTGTTGTGGATTATCTCCCCAACCCCTCCGAAGTTCCTAACCTCGCTCTTGATCGTCGTCGAGGGGAGGCTCCTGTCTCTCTTATCCCTTACAACTCTCTCCCATTTGTTGGATTGGCATTCAAGTTGGAAGAAGGAAACTTTGGCCAGCTAACATATATCCGTGTCTACCAAGGCACTCTAAAGAAGGGGATGCATGTCTTCAATGCTAAAACACAAAAAAAGGTTAAGGTTCCGAAGATCGTGAGAATGCATTCGAATGATATGGAAGAGGTCCAAGAAATCGGAGCTGGAGAGATTTGTGCTGTGTTTGGTATTGACTGCGCTTCTGGTGATACTTTCACTGATGGAAGTTTACCATACACCATGACCTCAATGTTTGTTCCTGAGCCAGTTATCTCACTTTCCATCACACCCAAAAATAGCAAGGAAACAGTCAATTTCTCGAAGGCCATCAATCGATTCCAGCGCGAAGACCCCACCTTCAGATGTCATGTCGACCCTGAGAGTCAACAAACCATCATTTCGGGAATGGGAGAATTGCACTTGGATATCTATGTCGAACGCATGCGTCGTGAGTATAATGTCGACTGCATTACCGGTAAGCCTGAGGTGGCGTACAGGGAGACTATCAGCGAAAGGGTCGAGTTCGATCACACTCTCAAGAAGCAGACTGGTGGTGCAGGTGATTACGCTAGAGTTATGGGCTGGATGGAACCTACAGGATCATTAGGAGACAATAAATTTGAGGAGCAGATCATTGGAGGTCATATCTCAGAAAAGTTCTTGTTTGCTTGTGAAAAGGTTTGCGTGTTCGGTCTAACGGTGAACCGCGTCCTGAGTAATGCTAACCAAGTATTAGGGTTTCCTCAAATCTTGCGAGAAAGGTCCCCTCGTCGGCCACAAAGTTCTCGGAACTAGCATGGTAGTCAACGACGGTGCAACCCACATGACCGATTCTTCCGAAATGGCCTTCAAGATTGCTACCGAACAAGCTTTCCGAAAAGCTTTCAAGGAGGCTAAACCACTCATCCTCGAGCCGGTCATGAAGGTTGCCATCAGTTCCCCCAATGAGTTCCAGGGCAACATCGTCGGGCTTATGAACAAACGTAACGCTGTCATCGAAGATTCTGATATCGGTGCCGAGGACTTCACTTTGACTGCTATGTGTTCTTTGAATGCTATGTTTGGGTTCTCGAGTTTGTTAAGAGCTGGGACACAGGGTAAAGGAGAGTTCAGCATGGAGTTTGCTCATTATGCGCCAGCACCACCGCATATGCAAAAGGAGTTAATTGCGGAATATGAAAAGGAGAGGGCGAAGAAGCATAAATAGATTTAGAATAACTTATGGAGTGATATGAAAGGTAACTGCTTTCTGTGAAATAGGCATAAACGGGATGGGGGAAGGGAATGGGGGCATGATCAAAATTAAATACCGGCTGGCGTACATCTTGTTTTCATAACCCTTTTGTTTCCTTTTCCTATTGGTTCACCGGGTGTGTTGGGTCTTTGGTATAAAATCTTTCAATTCGTGAGTTACATATTTTTGGGCATCGATGCATGTAGATTTGTACTATCTTAGACAAAGAGTCAACCTCCTCACTTTTCCGACTTGATTTATCTATAACATTTTTCTGGAATGGGGTTGAGCCTTCCGAACCACTGAGTCAAAGTACCAAAACTACATATAGGCTACGAAATTTTTCGTGATTTAGAGTCAAATTTACCCTTAGTTATGCTCAGACCGTAACTTTATCGGTGCGTATAGCTATCTTTAATCAAATGATTCGTCTCTAGAGATCTTCCTACATTCCTCCCTTCCACAATACCTCAGTCTAGGTGCATAGAGCTATTTGTAGAATGAGTTGATTGTATATTAAAGATATTAGAAACTCTAAATCTATACTCAAACAAAAAACGCCCCTCTAAAATCTACCCAAAACTACACCATCAAACTCACTCACGAACACGAACCTCATCTTCCGACTACCGCCGTTATTGCTGGTAATATAGCCATAGCGATAACATACTCCCCATCATGACTGATACTCAATCCACCAACAGCTTTCTCCTGTCCCAGTAGCACCGATAAATAAGGTTGCCCTATCCTCCGGATCACATTAGTCCCATCGCAACCCCGATACCAGATTCTAATCCTGACACATCTGATGCCTCATATCCACGATGCTTAGGGATACCTACCAGAAGAATGATATCCCACCTCGACTTCTTTCCACCCTAGTGCACCCCTCACGCTTCCTCGTGCTTTAAAGGCCGCTTCTTTCGCCGCCCAACGAACACCGAGCCATCGTACTAGACCGCCTTCGCGTCCCCACTCTTTAACCCTCCTGTTCCTTCCTCCTTCAATCCCCCCCTCTCCAAATCTCAATTCGGCAGCGCCAGCTTTAGTAGCCGCTTGCTTCTTTTCCTCTGTAAGTTTGGACCGAAACACTACGAGCTCGTTCCGCGTGAGGATGCGGCGCGCGAACCGATCAAGGTAGTGGCCATTGCGGCGTGAGAGAAGGGTGGTCAACCGGGGGAGGTGGAGAAGGTCAACGCCGATGCCGGGGATCATTACTACGTGGTTGCCACTAGGAGAATTCGCGATTGTGATGCTTCAATGTAGGAAACTGAATGGATCCGGGTGAAGTGGGATTAAGGTTTTCTGCTGGCTTGGCGTTGCGTCATTGGCGAGGGTGAATGATCTTGAAGACATATTATTACGAGGAGAAACAGATACGGAAATACACCAGATATAAACAGAGCTTGGACATATATCCCCAGTTGTCTACAAAGCAGCTCCAAATAAATTACAGTGAATGAGTCCATGATACAGATTACCTCCCATTTTCTACCGCAAACCCTCATTCTATACCCTTACCTATCTGCAATTCTTCGCGCAGCGCTCTATCCCGTCAAGCCCTTCGCTGCCTCCTTTAAGTCTACCTCTTCTTCATCTTCTTCTTCATCATCTTCATCCCACTCTTCGTCCTCCACCCCCGTAACCCTCTCCCAAACCCCTTTCCACAGCCCCGCCTTATGCACCATCGCCAGTCCCATCAACACTGGTAAATGCCACACGCTTGCCCAAAACAACTTCTTTGCACTCCCTCCTTCCCCAGCCTTCTTATAAAACCTCCAAGCTTCTCTTGCCAGCCACGTGTTGACAACGGAACTCGTCGCCAAAAACCCCACGTCTGTAACCCCGGCCCACCACAACCCAAAACAAATCGGGAAAAATAAAAAACTATACCTTACTGCAACTCGCCCATTCAGCCGCGGGTACTTCCATGCCATCATTTGATATCCAGCCGCTTTATATTCCTCTCGTATTGTCCAGCTTAGTGAATTAAAGTGCGGAAACTGCCACGCAAACAGTAGACCTGCAAGCAACCAGCCGCCTGGGTGACTAAGTGTTTCCGCCATACCCGAGTCAACGCCCTGAGTTGCGCCTGCGGCCGCGGCCCAGCCCATGAGCGGCGGAATGCCGCCGACGACGGCGCCAACCCAAGTATTGATTACGGATATGCGTTTCAGCGGAGTGTAGACGGCTGCGTAAAGGAAGATGTTTGCAGCGCCAAGGGCTGCAACAGTGGGATTGACACCAACGTAGAGGGCACCAACACCGATAACACCGGTTGCAATTGCGAATGCAAGGGCCTGTCGAGGTTTAAGAAGACCGCGGACGAGAGGACGGTTACGGGTCCTCGACATTTGCTTGTCATAGGTGGGCTCGAGGTACATGTTGAAAGCATTTGCAGAAGAAGATGCAAGGGTGGTACCGATTGTAAGGAAAGTCAGCGTTAGTGCGGACAGTGTAGGCGCAGTAGTGCCAGAGGAGGATAGAAGCGGATCAATGGGATAAAGAGCATATGGTGCCATTGCCGAGAGAACGATGAGGGCTGTGAGACGAGGCTTGGAAAGCGCGAGATACGGGTAGACCAAGCGTTTGAGGGAGCCAGTTGGAGACTCGGCGGAGGAGGTAGAGAGGAGAGAGGAGGCATCCGGGGGGAGCGGCGTATTGTGGTCTATTATGCCTTCTTTTTCCAGCTTGTTGCGGAGCTGACGTCGGCGGTGTGGTGGCAGGTCTTCTGGTATCTTTGTTACTGAGCCTACAGGGGCAGAATTAACATCGCTCCTCCCTGGCCCATCTTCACGCTTCCCTAGAAATTTATTCGCCAAAAAGTACTGTTTCTGCCATGCCCCCCTTGTAACCCCCGCCACAGACGCAATTGACGCGGTCCCTGTCCCCCGTCGTAATGAGCCCGAGAAGTTCCGTCGCGGTTTCGACAACTGGAAAAGGCAGCGGAAGCAGATTGAGGGCGATGGTGTACGGGGGAGGTGCAATACCATTATTTGCGTTACTAGGTAGCCCTTAGTCCCCGTCGTGCTTGCGTTGTGTTGAATAGCGCTGTTGCGGTATGTTGCCGCTGCGGGGGGGACTCTTTTTTTTCGGCTGCATGGTGGGGGGATGAGATGAGATCAGATCAGATCTAATCTTATCGCACTGCACTAAAATCACGGCGCATCACTCGTGCAGTTGGCTACCTAGTCTACACGCAGTATCCCCGGTGCCGCGCGCGCCCTACTTGTAGTAAACCCAAAAGAGACACTAAAATTCTTTGGGAGAATTGGTACGGGGCCGCTAGGAGGACAAGGTAGAATATTTTTAAAAAAAAGCTCAAGCTATGGCGCGTGCACGCTTAAACATGGGCCAATCAAATTGGTATGTGGAACGCCTTTGTCTTACAAAACCTGGTTGGTGCCCCACCAAACCCTATGGAAAACTCCTCAACCTAAAAATTTCGATCATCAATGCCCCTAAAGAAGAATGCTGTCAGATATAGTCACTTTGTTAGCATTGATGCTCAAACTAGGCTTTAAAACTGATGTTTGATTTAAAGCTCCTCTATGCATATTTGGTCACATGTGCAGCAGTATCTCTTAGAATGTTCCAAACTGAACTTTTTACAGCCAAAAATGAGGTCTTATTTCACCACAACCACTTATCATGTCCTACAAAAACTTGCAGAGCTCCATTACTATCATTCTAAGTTTTACAAGTTTTCTTAAGGAATTCGGTTAGCTGTGGGTGTCGGTATTTCGACCGAAAATGGCGGACCATGTTTAAGTGTACATACTCGCGCTATATATACAAGATCGAATTTTAAGTCATAAGGTCGATAAAATTCAACCTCCATAGGCTTTAGATAGTGCCCGGATGAACAAATGACTCTGATAGGAGACACATAGCATATAGAAGGGCTACCGACAGTCGGAAACGGATGAAGAGAGGGTTAAATGAAGAGAATCGAAGAGAGAAAGAAAGATGAGCATCAAAGCAAGGGGGGGGTTTATACTTTGAGCGTGTTCACTAAACGGGCGTATAGTGTCTCCCTCCAATAAAATATACGTACTTACTAGTACGCTAACATACATGGTACTTGTCTTCCAGAAGAAACCCCTGGAGATAGGGTGTGTGGCTTTGGTGCCAGCAACATTGGGTACGATTCCATAGCATACAAAGCCGCATTTCTTGGGTTTCTAGGCTCTTCTCCTAGAAAACAAGTATATTCTAATCATAGTCATGCTGAATACCTAGGCACGAGATTACCACCCCACAGGCACCATTCATCCCCTTCAAGCCAGAGTGACTATTCATGATCAATACAACCCGACCAATCCTTCCAGCTTACTCCCGGCACGAGTCCCCAACCCGTTAAAACCATCCACACGCAAGCTACAAACAACCGTCTACCATCCTACCTGTTATTTAGTCCAGATGTTTACCCACTCATCCACCTATACAAAAATCCAAAACAATGACAACCGTCAGCCAGTTATCCACTACCACGTAAAACGTGCAAAACACCTGTCACGATTAGCAGTCACACGTAAAGATTTCGTAGCAGTCACATCAACAACGATAGTAGACGTGACAACAAATAGCATAAATTATCGCCATATAAACTTATATGTATACCAGCAACAAAACTTTTTTTTTCTTTTGCTTTCCTCCTATTCCCAGCGTTGAACATCATCAAAAGCTGAAGAACACAATGAGCAGACACTGAACCCAAAGAAAAAAGAAAAGACAGAAAACCACCTGCTCCTCGCAGAAATAGATTTAGACATAAAGTATACAAGAGAAAAAAAAGGCAGATATACACATTTCTCCGGCCATACAGTGGCGGGAAGCAAAAAGGGAAGCAAAAGCAGTAGTTACTATGGTGATACAAGAAAAGAATCCCGACTCAACGAAACTCGATGAAATGGGCAATATCAGGCTGAACCTGGCCAAAAAAGACCGCGCAAAGGCCGACAAAAAAAAAGTGCATAAAAAAAGACACCCGATAAAAGCGATAAAAAAGGGGGAGTAGTAGACATGGGATAATTTGCTTCCCCAGAACCGAAATCACCAATCGCCCGATCCATCCGGCCATCTTACAGGCTATTCCAATCATACCGCCTCCGCACTCTTATTCCGCTCCCTTTCCTACTTCTTTTCTTTCATCGCTCACTCATCCCTCTCTCGTTTTCTTCTCATCCCCTCATCCATCCGTCTTCCACTTATCTCATCGCCCCACATACACCGCGCACCCACAACCTTGGCTAATATCTGGCGGCGCCGCAGACCTGATCAGAACCCTAACATTATCAACAAATCCACGGACCAGCGGCTCGTAGGCATTCGGTTTCATCTGTTGCGCCAGCTGTCCGTGTTTTCGGATTTCTTTGCCAGACACTTCAACCTCAAGCTCATGTTCCTTCTTAGAGATTTTGGTTCCCTATTTGCTCGTCAGTCAATGTCGCAATTTAACTGTCAGCCCTCCCGTTCCAAGGAAACGGAAACTTACGTCTGTAACCTGCGTTAAATCAATCTGATACGCCAAATGCTTATAACTCATCCGATCTTTCATCCTAACACCCTCCCCACCACCTCCCCCACCCACATCTGCCCCCGGCATTGCCACTAGCCCTTCTAAATCCCCCGTCCACGGCATTTCCATATTCACACTAACCCTCCAGTCGAACCTTGTCATCGGACTATATACGTTGCAATCTGCAATCCTCGCTTTGACAATCTTGTTCATGACCCTTCCTGTCTTCTGGTCTGTCGTCACGCGGACTTTGGCCTTGAAGCGCTGGTTCATGAGGTGTTCTCTTAAAACTTTGGGAAGTGTGTGGAGTTGTGATTGTGGAAGCTCATAGAAGCTGTCACGCTCGTGGGTATGCACGTATTCCATAGGGATGCGAGGGGGACGTGTGGGGGGCGGAGGTGAGGCGGAAGAGGGTGACGGAGGGGGGATCGGTGGTTTGGCATCGTCGAAGTGCTTGTTGAGGGATTTATTAAAGTGCTTGTGTTGGTGCTATTGGGACGAATTAGCTCTTCACTATTTCTCTTCCACCTCTTCGTCCCTCTATTTCGTCCGCATTTGACCAATAATCCCTAGGCCCTCTAAGAAGTAACATACCTCAGTCATACTACTCTTAAACATCAACCTCCAATTAGTGTCCCCCCGATCCATCACAGTCTCCGAAATTACCGGCAACTTTAGTCTCTCGTTCGTACTCCTGTCAACCAAATGCCCAATCTTCGCCTCGATCTCAATCATACCCCACGCACCAGGATCATCCTGAAACCGTATGACAACCTCGTTCCACAAGAAATCCATAATCGCCCTCGTCAGCTCCTCCGACGGCTCCTGGTTGCAGAAAGTGGGCTCCCAGGGCCCAAAAAGGGGTACATTGCGCTGGCCTGTATGTATCGGTCTTTGCTGTTGCTGTTGGTGATGTTGCTGCGGTGCATGTTGCTGTTGAGGGGGGGGGGCAGGAGGGGCAGGAGGGGCAGGAGGGGGATGCGGACCCTGCTGCTGCTGTTGTTGCTGTTGTTGCTGCTGCTGCTGCTGTGGAGGTGGTGCGCCAGGAGGGGGACCGCCGCTAGAGGGCTGCCGCCGATTCGCCATCACCGGACTACTACTAGAGGAGCGGGATGCTTTGCGCGCCCATATTGGGGCTTCATCGCGACGCAGACGTTTGCGCGGAGGGCCCCCAGAGCCGGGGCTGTTGTTGGAACCCTCCACTGCGTGTACGGTTGATGGTGTCGGCGGAGGGCCGAGTTGATTTGTTGGTTTTGGAGACGGAGATGGTGGGGGGTGGGGACGAGAGCTAATGTTGGTGGGTGTGGGTGTTGAGCGGGTGATGGGTGGTGGCTGGTGGGGCTGGTCCTTGATTTTCGGCGAGATGGCTGTAGTGCGTAGTGAGGAGGGGGTTAGTGACGAAAGACCACCGGAGGGAGCCTGTGTGGCGGTGGTAGGGGCGGCGGCGGTGGATTTGCTGTTAGTGTTGTTGTTGCTGTTGCTGTTGGCAGCGTTGGCGATGGTGGATGTGTTTAAGGGAGGTGGAGGAGGTGGTGGTGGTTGTTGTGCATGTTGAGATGATTCTCTCTGCTGTTGCTGCTGTTGCTGTGGTGCCAGCTGTTGAATCGGGACATCCCTGCCACTGCCGATGCCGGCTGACCCATTGGGTTTCAATCTATCCGCAACAGGACTGCCGCCCCATTTCCGCTCTGGGTTGACGGCGGGGACACCCGGCGTATGGGGAAGCTCTCGGTCTCGTCCATCCACGTCCATCGCATCAATGTTACGTCGTTCGTGGTTCTGGTTCGCTGTTGAGATGGTAACCGAAGAGCCGCGTCGAGGTCTTGCGTAGCCGCTACTGTTGTTGTTGCTATTGCTACTAGATCCGTCTACTGTACTATGGTGTTGGGAATTCGGCCGGGAATTTTGGTTGGGCCCGGAATACTTAAATTCTTCCTTTAGAGGTGCGGGTGGAGGTGGGGGTGGAGGCGGAGGGGGCGCATCGGGGATAGGCTCGTCGTCGCGGTCGGGTAGATAGACAGGCAGTCGTGTTTTCGGGGAAATACTAATATCCCTTTCCCGCTCCCTTTCCCGCTCCCTCTGCACGACCCTTTCTCTTTCCCGCTGCTCTCGCTCCTGTTCCCGCGTCCGTTCCCGTTCCCGCTCCCTCTGCTGCTCTTGCTCTCGCCGCGCCGTCGGCGTGGAGATGGTTGGTGTAGATCTATCATTAACGCCATTGCTCCCCGCATGAATCAATTGCGGCCTTCCTGCCCCTCCGCCAACGCTGGCTCCTCCTCCTCCGATTGGTGAGTGAATTGGGCTCTGTTGGATCGGCGACTGCCTCGGATATACCTGCTGCTGCTGCTGGTGGTGATGCTGAGAATGATATTGGTGCGGCGACGGTGGTGGATGTAAAGGATGGTGCTGCTGCTGCTGTTGGTTTGCGTACTGCGGTGGTGGGAAATGATTACGCGGGCTGGACGAAATCGAGCTCGTAGGCGTCGTACTATGGATCGTCGAATGCGCACTCAACGGATGCGGCGTGCTCGGCGACTGTGTATAACCCTGCTGTTGTGGATACTGAGCATGTGGCGAGGGTGGGGGCGGTGAGAATTGAAAATGGTTCGGCGGCGGGGAAGGATGGTAGGGCGATTGCGATTGCGGGTATCCTCCTCCACCACTTCCATTCCCACCTCCACCTCCACCTCCACCTGGGCCTCCCGAAGCAGGAGATTGATAGGGTGATCGCGGGGGTTGCAACGGTGGGGGGGCAGGACGAAAGCTCTGGTGATGGTGATACTGATGTTGAGGGGTGTGTCGGGGGGACTTGGGTGCTGCCGGCGGGTCGCCGTTAAGCATGTTGCGGAGGTCCATGGTTTTTTGTTAATGCACTTTTTGGGGGGGGGGGGTTATGGCGTGCTGGAGGAGGGAATGCTGATATGTGTGAATTACGTCTGGGGTGTATGCGTATATATGCCCGGATCAGACGCAGCACCGTGGGGGAAAGTTCTTAGCGGGCAGAAAGTCGGTAGTGCCTATGCAGCAGGCGAGTGCGCGCCGCGGGATGCGGGTAGTGAAAGCTGTTTGGATTAGGGGGTTGAATGGCGGGGGGGACGAGTGATGATGGCGACACAACTGGGGGGCAGGGTAGGGGGGTAGGAGTCGAGGGCGAACAGTCGCGTGTCAAAGGCGAACGGAGGAGCGATGGAGGGTGGGGGGGTGGGGAGGACAAGTCGAGTGACGGAGTACCTGGTACTTAGTGGTACTCTATTCTTCTTCTGCTGCTTTTCTTCTTCTTCTCTTCTTCTCCTTCCCTTCTGGTTCTGGCTCTTGTTCGGCCTTTCTTGTTTTGTTCTTGTTCTTCTTCTTTTCCTCAACAAGCAAACAAACAGGCAGCAGGGCAGCCTGGAAAAGCGGAGTGCAGGTTTGGTAGTTCTTCCTTCTCTACTCTTCGCGTGTTTGTGGCAGAAAAAGAGCGAGCTGGCTATTGAGGGTCAGTGCGTCATCCCCAGAGCACAAACTTACACCCTCCTGTCCTAGCAGTGGACTTTCTGCAGTAGGAGGTGTTAAATATAGAGACCACGAAGGGGGGGAATCTCCCCAGCTAGCCACAATGCAGCAACTACGCAAGAGTTGCTTCAATCGAAATATGTATGCACACGAATGAAAGCGAAAGAGTCCAGCTGGAGAGACAAGACTCAGACACACACACACACAACACCGCACACACGCACACAAAGGAATCGAACAACGACGGGGGTGCCGCGTGCCAAACCTCACACAACTAGCAACTCACTACCTTACCTGCACGACTGCCGACAGAGAAAAAAAAGAAGAAAGAAATCTGATTCTATAGCACGCAAGGGGGGGGAGAAAAAAGTAATATAATAGAGCTACATAAAGTCGACGTCCTACAAAAAACACCCCCCAAATTCATGGATGGAAGTATAACAGAGAGAGATCCGAAAAAGGGTCGAGATTATGGTGGCGGCACAGCCACTCTTAGCAGGCGTTATTGGGTGTCGATTTGCAATCACCCCTCTGCTACACCTCTGACTCGCAGACATGCAGCCATTCACCTGTTTCTGCATATCAAATACTTATCCCTCTTCTCTCCTTCGCTCCTCCATGCTTTCTATCAATTAGACGAATGTGCCTTACTTGCTTGGTTGTTGTGCTTACGCTGAACTTGAGGTGCATAATCACTGTTGAGTGATGTAGCCATGGAGTCCCCTCGCCAAACAACTCGCCAATGGCTTGGCAGGCAGAAACGCAAAAGTAAAACCCCTTGCGAGAAATACTCCATGCGAGTGATGATGCACTACTCCGTCACTCGTCCGATAACCTACAGCAAGTTGCTTTGTGCCCCGCCATGAACAGTCCAGTTACCCCGCCATCCCTTCCCCCTCCCCCCTATCAAACCAACTCTGGTGCCTGTGGATAGAAACACGTCCTTGGACAAATAGAGCTCAACCTTCCTTCCCCCCTCCTCTCTTTCCTCTTACCACGAGTCTTCCACGTGTGAGAGAAATAAGCTTCCTGACGACGACGACGACAACACCATGTCTACACGTCGCGCCTCCCACGCCAACAGCTGGTACTCTGGCGATAAACGAGTTCTAAACACAGAGCTTGATGGATGGCTGAACGCTGTTGGTGACGAGATTGAGGGTGCTGGAAGGGTACCGGTTCCGGGGGGACGGATTATTATTGCTCCGTAAGCTTTCAGAATACTTTCTTTGCTTTTTTCATTTTTTCCTACGAATTTGGTCCATTAAATACAATTCTGTTTTCAAGTTTGTTGCTTGCATTTTCTTCTAAAGTTTGTTATCTTGTTTACACGTAGATATCTGAAGTGGCAGTTAGCTAACCTCGTAAGTTGATCTCAACAGACACGCGGGATACTCCTACTCTGGCCCAGCTGCAGCTTATGCCTACAAATCATGGGATCTCTCCAAAGCGTAACCACCCATTTCATCTCCAACCCTTGTACCCTCTCCTGGGGGAGGGTATAGGGTAGACGAATTCAGGGTGGTTCTAATATCTCCGACTGTAGCAAACGAGTTTTCATCCTCGGCCCTTCCCACCACATTTACCTCGACACCCTTGCTCTCACAACCTGTGTTACCTATGAAACTCCCCTCGGCCCCCTACAAATTGATACCGTTACCATCGCGGCACTCCGGGGCACGGGTAAATTCACGACCATGTCGGTGGAGACTGATGAGGACGAGCATAGTCTCGAGATGCATCTGCCGTATGTGTACAAGATGCTGGAGCGTGCGGGGAAGCTAGATGTACCCTTGGTGCCGATTATGGTTGGTGCGGTAGGGAGGGAGAAGGAGAAGATGTTTGGTGGTATTCTAAAAGACTACCTAAAAGATCCGGAGAATACCTTTGTTGTGAGCACGGACTTCTGTCACTGGTATGCCCCTCTCATACCTAAAATTTCCCCAACCGAAATTAGGTTACTGTGAATGATCAAATTAACTAAAAGGCGAACAATAGGGGAACACGCTTTGACTACACCCATTACTATCCTAGGCTCCCTCCCCTCCCCGATGGGCCCTCGCCACCAACATCTTCCACCGCCCTTCCAACCACGCTCTCCTACCCCCCACATCTAAAACTCACTTCCCGCTTGCATCCCCCTGCCAATGGGCCTCCGATCTATGAGTCGATCACAGCGCTTGATAAACAGGGCATGACGGCTGTGAGTACGAAGAAACATGACGTGTTTGTGGATTACTTACAAAAGACGAAGAACACGGTATGTGGGCGGTATCCTATTGGAGTAGTAATGGCAGGGATTGAAGCTGTACTGGATGAAGAAGGGGGTACAGAAAGCAAGGGGGTGTTTAAGTGGGTGCGATACGAACATAGTAGTGAAGTGGAGGACGTAAGAGAGAGTAGTGTGAGCTATGCATCTGCTTTTTGCGTTTTATGAGGAAGAGGGCTGTGGTCTGGATTGAGCATTTTATATACTATCCGGAGTGAGTGGAGGGAACTTTTTATACGAGTTGGGTTGGTCTTTTGCGTCACTTTATAGCTTATTAGGAGTAGAGCTGCTTTGAAACTTTAGCAACAGAAACACTGGAGCGAGTGATTTTCTATGATGGCATATATTGTCTTGCCAAGTAACGCACCACGACACTGTCAATCGACTGGCATTAGATGTTTGTCATCGTAGAGGTTGATGAGATAGGACAGATAGGGCAGATATTGTGGGTTCCATCAGCCCAGGTTCTTGTTTATTCACAAGCCACGCATTGATGCTAAATATCACTAGTCTCGTCACACGCAGGCGAGCGTCAAGGATGTGATCACATATCGCTGCTTTTTTGGGCCTTGCTTTTTTTTCCCACCCAGTCTTGCTTTTTCCAGACCATGTCTGCATATCTGGGGAGCCGGATGTACTGCCCCAGCTGCAGTGAGAATCATGATGACTAGACCTGAGACCCGGAGCCTGGGTGGTTCACAACGCGGTCCGTGGTTGATTTTTTGTGCTTCATTGATTGATGAATTGTAACCGAGAGATTATTGACCCTATAATGCAAATCGGACCTAGAAATGCAGTTGTGATATGATTGCCGAGGCACCATTCTACGCATTGCCGCTTGGGCTCAGAAGCCAGCACTCGATCAGAGCAGAAATTCCCTGAGAATATGTCTTGTGCCTGATGCCCTACAGCCCAGTAGGACCAATTCACACACATTTTCCCTAAGCAATCCTTAGTACGGATATGGCTAATATGTCGACGAGTGATAGTGGATGATTCTTGATCGTCCAATATAAATTTGAGTAGGCGAGCTTCATACTAAGATGTTGGGATTACCCCTCGTAGGCTAAACCGGTGGATACGACTCTACCGTCTTGCGCGAAACCAGTTCACTACAGTGTGGTAGCCCGCTACACTAGGAGAGAAATCGCTATTTCGTGCTATGGGCAGGCTATCTCGCGCCTCTGGGTTCAGCCTCTTGTTGCTGAACCTATGTTTGGTTACCGGTTTTCCTCGGGGGTGGCCACCACAACAAGGATGTCTTCCTAGGTTGGAAAAATATGAGAGAATCGATAGTTGAGAGCGAAGCACCTACTCGTATTCTCCAAGCGCTACTGGAATCTGGTAACGGGGAGCGCAATGTTTCCCCTGTTGGCTCGCCTTTACTCATGTTACCAGAATTAGATAAGTCACGTGACTGGATCTGCGAGAAGCATTGATTTTTTGATTGGTTAGATTAGTCACGTGATTTATTTAATTCTGGTAATATAAGTAAAGGTAGTGAATATCTATTTAACGCGCCGCAAACCAAATACAGGAATTTATTTGGCCAAGTTTTCAGTTACACAGCAGTCGACAAACCATAGAGGAATATCCATTTAATTTTCAGCTAGCTACATCCTACAGGATGTGGATGAACATACTTCATGTTGGTGGTAGCCCATACCAATATCCGGTAACGTTTGAACGCTGAAATTAGAGTTAAAGTATAATCACCTTATAAAGGTTGGGGCAATAAGGATACTCGCCTTATAAGGATAATATTTCAAGTCTCGACAGGGGCTATTTGTGTGTGCTAAGCCTTTTTTGTAAGGATTTCTGCTCTGTAAGGATATAGAATTGCCCTGGTTTCATATCCTTATAGAGCGATTGTACTGTATCGACCTTTTCGCTTTGGCGTCTATGCTCATGATCACAACTTGAACAAGGTGATCTGTGGAGCAAAATAAAATAAAATAAAATAAGAATATTTATGTTCGGAAATCCTGAGGCATTCAAACTTACATAACGATAACAAGGGTAGCGGGTTCACATCTAACTTTGGAGTTTGATGAGGTTGATGGTACAGTGGTAGTCGTTTAATGAGGCGACAACGGAAATGCCACACTCCAACAATGTGGGCTATTTCTCCATGTTCACAAGAGATTTTAGAGCTATGCTCCGAGACAGAAACATTTCTTATGTAGTTCTACCCACTTGTTCATTCTTGTGCTTAAACTCCATTATCTGCATGGTGAGGTTGGTCCTGTTGCTGGGGAGTTACTGTTGCTGTCGCCTCATTAGACGACTACCACTGTACAAGATGTGGTCGGAAAGTCCTCGCCCCCCCCCCCAAAACACACCAAAAGTAGGCCACTTCACGATTTTTTAAACCACACTCCTTATTAATGAATAAAAAAAATAACTATACCAGAGGCTTGGGAAATCCATGGATTCCTACCCTCCTACTTTATTTTAACTTCAAATTCAAATTAACAAGAATGGTAGAGGAAAACTCATGAGGGAAGTTGGAGGAATGTAGCTTTTATATGGTGTTGCCATACAAATTTACATGTACCAACCACTTGACCACTAGCTCTTAGCTCTCATTTCTTCAACAACAATAATTGGAGTAGAAAAAAGACTAAAGAGTAGATATTTGTGGACTTATGGATCTAGCAGTAAGGCTAATTTTTTTATTCATTAGCCGGAAACACTGTTTAAAAAATCGTGAAGTGGCCTACTTTTGGTGTGTTTTGGGGGGGGGCGAGGACTTTCCGACCACATCTTGTATTACGTCGCACAAAATTATCTGCTTTGGGTTGTTCGATTAGCTCTGTACGAAATTTGGTCTCTAGGGGTTTTATCGAGGTGCTATAGCTTAAATTATAGGCAAGTCGTCTAATATATTAACTATCGCCTATATAGGTATCTAGATTCGTCAGAAGAACAGGCAGCCTTCTGATCTGGTGTTGTAGGTATTTCGCCAGGGATGGGGCACCAAGGGTCTTCATTGATGGCTCGACTGGCGTCATGGCTGTGCATCGTCGGATAAGCTTAACAAGCTTTTATTACTGGCCTTGCGTAGCAGCCTTGTAACAGCCTATGAGTCAACGACGCGAACTAGCAACATCTCCGGAGGACGCGTTCCATATCTACACCAAACCGCGTACCATTTAAACCTACTCGCTTTGCTCCATCGCCTCCCATTCTACAGCAGGGGTTTGCTATGTCTCCGAACCGCCGTTCCCTACGTCTCCGCAGGATCGCACCCGAGTTAGCGGGCAACTTGGCTAATGATCCGATAGCCAAACTTCCAGATTTATGCATTGATGCTATATTTTCTTACTTTTCACCGACCGAACTCATTGGTATCCAGAGGGTGAGCAAAACGTGGAGAGATAATGTGAACTGGCGGTTTAGCCGTGAAGTATATCGGAAACGGTGGTGTCCCCCGTTAACAACCGACGACAATGAAGCAGAGTATGGCAATTGGGAGGGGGCTGCCTTGGCATTTCGACGAGCTGGTAAGCTTCAACGCTTTACTCTGATGTATTGAAGACCTAATCTTCAAGATGAGATAAATAGTATACCGTCACGAAATGCGTAAACGAGGGGAGCCAACGTTCATTCAGAAGTTTACTAATGCCAATCAAGGTTGGGTGGTGTGCGGAGATTACTTCGTCTGGATTGACTCTCATTGTGACTCCCCTTCTATCTTGTCCCTTTCGATGTGGTTTTCTTGGTGGTCTAAACATGGGTATATACGTTTAGTTATCAATGTTCAGCTGATCTTTGATGCCCAGAACCCTGGTCGCATGGTTCAACCAATAAAGCGATTCGGGCTACGGAAATTGGCTGGATATGTCCTAGAAGGTGGCACTACCCGGGTCCGAACGCTACATGTTCAAGAAACTGGAGGGGCTAGTGAGCAACCTCTCTTAGCTCTAGTTTTCTTGAGTCGAACGAGTGCTTCACAATACCCGGTGTGAGTTTTCTTTTATCTACTCTATTTTTTAAGCATTGGATGTCGTGTCTTAGCGTTCTAATGATTCTTTCGTAGTAGTCGAGTGACTGTTATAGATATAGTGCAAGGGAAAGTACTTTGGAGTGTCGAAGAACCAGAAGGCTCGGGGTTCCACTGTACTCTCAACAGAAGTGTGCTATCGTATCTCCGAAGCGCCCACCCACCCTTTGACGCCACCACCGGCGACCACTGTCCGCCCTCGCTTATCGTACTAGACGTCCTGACGGGAGCCCTCAAATCAAGTACGAAGCTTCGTCTGGAACGCAACTCCCCGTACATGCATATAGTTCGAGAAATACGAGCCCATCCTCGCCAAGAATTGGTTTTCATTCTACTCAGCAAGGAGATTATGGTCTTTTCCACATCTACCATGGACTGGGTGGGTTCACTTAAGTTACTAGTCATATCTACGAGCAGGAGTTACCCTCCAACCAATTCTCAGTATACCTTCAGTGGAGGAGTGTCAGAAATATATTTCGACGAATACGAACCCAAAAAAGGAACCCATGATAAAATCTCGATTTGCGGTCTACAGTGCCAGTATCTCGAGCGGGAGTCCGAGAAAATGAATTACTTTGTTATCCAATCATTCGAACTCCCAACTGCCGAAGAACTCGAAACCAACAATACCGAGGTCACGGGGGATAAAGCTGATGGGAAATGTATCAAGGGTGATATTGAGATACCTTTTAAGTCTCTAATAGGTTGGAGAAGGCAGCCCATCGAAATACTGGATGCCAGGAATGTTATGACTCATTCTATGATGTACCCCGAGGTCAACCTTAAGGCTAAACAAGTGGCAGTAATGATGCCTAATCTCAACTCCAAATCAAACAGAGCCATTATACACACGTATAAAGAAGATGCATGTGTACCGGAGGTATTCACTGTTCTCGCGGCCCCAGGTGACGGGTCGTCTGTTAAGCGAAAAGAGAAGGGAAAGGACAGCGAAGTCGAGATTGAAATCAAGTGGTTCACCACGCCTACTAATAGCGAGGTTACAAAGCTGAGGAAGGGGCTACCTAAGGATACTCCTTACACTAGTAGACGAGTACCAGCTACATTTTCTGGAGGGCGAGGATATAAAGGACCCCAATTAAAAGAGAGATACATGGTTTTTGACCAGAGAACAGATGTATTTTTTTTGAGTTTTTCGCCAGCGTGGTAAGGCGTTCTGCGTAATCTTAGCAATGATATGGTCTTGTGATGCCGGTTTACATGTATCTGTGCTTATTGCTTAGGATTTTCCTTTCCGTTTGGGTTTGGTCCTATATGTACTTTCCTGCATTTTGTGCCTCGTTTTTGGTTATCGTGGGCGGGTGTGCTATCTCTCTTAAGTGTTTAAATTTTATCCACACTAGAAGTCTTCTGCTGTGCCAGAAGTTTTCGTTCTATAGTTCCATTTGGAAAAAATTAGCCCAGCACACCGAATTCCGCGAGCGTCCCAACTACGTACACAAGGTAGTCTTTTTCGTTTTTTCGAAGTTTTGAGTTTATATATCTACATGCAAGGGAGGCGCATCAAAGTGATTTAAATCAAATATCGCTTCTGCTTTTGTCTACAGGATTCCTTTTGACTCCCAATCCTTTATAGCCACACCCAGCAAATTAGCGTAGGTAATTACTAAGCAATTTTCTGACACTCGCAAAGCAAGAGCTAAATTCTAAGAGTCCTGAAGGATCGAAACTCAACTGAATGCGGTGTGTTGCTAAGATCGGTCTGTATACATGTATGCAGACGTCATAATATTCGTTTTTGGAGATTTTATGGTCGGAGAGGTCACCATATGAATTTGTGACTGATTCACAAATAATCACTCGGTCAACGTGCTGACTAATTAATGTTGTGACAGACTTGAGAAAGAACGAGATTGCGTACAGCCCAAAACTGTCACTACGTATACAGTAGTACGGCCAATAGAAAGGTCTCGAAATATGTGGGCTTTGAAAATCTGCTTGGCTAACAAATAATCTGCCGCCTCCAGCCGACACCTCATCAGCAAGTTAGGACGCAATATTTTCGAAAAATAACTGGCCATACGTTATAAAACAAGTTCACTAGTAAAAGGAAGGTGGAATACTAGTCTATTTTCTAATTTACCTACATGTATATAAAGGTTTTGGATGTTGCACTAGGGTTCTTGATAGCTTAACAAGCTTGAGGCGAGTCTTTTTTCTGAGCATATAATCTATGAACAAAATACTCAGGTATATCTCAGAGCTAATCGTCTACGCTAAGGGTATAAAGATACGTGCATATGTACATGTAGTATAGACCTCGCGTTGTTTGTTTCTATCGTGACCCCGTGTGGGGCTAGGGTGACTATATGTACGTATATCTTTACATACGTACACACCCCTAGAAGAGCGTAACTTCCTCCTTAATATGTACTTAGACTCCTGATTCTACGGAGCCCCGTAATTTTTCTCAAAAAACACCCTCTTAGTAACTAAATATATATTCCTTCCCCTCGTGGTCGAGTGTCTGAGGAGGGTTCCTTGAGTTACCGCAGGGAGTTTCGTTGGGCGGTGATTGTAGATATATACATTTTAGCTGCAGCTGGTTTATCGCATTATAAATTGGTTTTATGGTTATTGATTTATTAGTCTCTAAAATACGAAACCCCTATTTAGGGCATTGGTAATCGTGACTTGGGTTAACGCTGAGCAACAGCTTCAATATCTCGGGTACAAAAACGAGATATTATAGACCCACGCAATCTCGCTCTAATTTTAAAACAACGTGAACTAGCTACTCTCCTTCTTTCTTAATTATACAGACCATAAGACTTAATCGAGAATTAATCAATATTAATCTGCATCAGACTTTGAGGGATTTTTTTTAAAGAAAGGTACAAGAATGTCACATGCAACAGAAGTTATAGCATGAGCAAAATTCAGAATCAGACTTTGAGGGAAAATGGCACGCTATATATAGTACTCCTACTTCACATTTAAGTTTTATGACAAACCTTCTAGGTCTAGATACATGCAATAGCTTTAATACGTATACAGGACAACTCTTTCCCGGCATTTATAAAGTTAACTGTCCCTTAATAATTACAATGCTTGGTCCCCCCGGGATCCCGAGAAGCGTGGCTTGGCAAAGAGAATAGAGAAAGTTTGTGAGGAGAATAGAGCAGCAGCAGAAAACAAGAGGAATGATAAACAAAAAACTAGAAGAGATGCAGCTGAAGAATCTTAGGCCGATGCATAAAAGCTTAACGTACATCACCGTGTAACCGACCATCACCAGGATCCCGATCACCTGAAACATTTTCTGCCCTAGGGGTCGATGTACAATAGCAAATGTATGAAGTTCATGTAGGGGAGAACTAGTAAGCTTTCATAAATTCTCAGTGCCTGTTTGGGGACCTCTGAGCCAGTAGGTGGCCATTGGTGTTGCTTTAGGGACCCTAAAAAGGGCACATTTTCGCGATTTTTAGGCCATATTTTTAGAAAAACAACCCCAAGAGCTCGGAAGATGATACAATAACCCGGTAAATGATCAGAATCCAGACTTAGGTAGTCAAAGGACTTACTATTAACTTGGTATAGCGCAGATATATAGCTCTCCTAGTTGTGGTAAACCCTCTCAAATGCACAAAAGTGAACTATAAGAAATAATTCACATCTGAACAGAATAGCCTGAGTTAGTAAAAGTTATTATCTATAAGCCATAAAGAGTATTTTATGTGATTGTGGGGCCGCTGGGGTGTATATGGTACACAACACATAGCATTGGTGTGCTTTCTCCATACAAGAAAATGTCTGTTTTTGGTCAATATGCTGTATTAAAGGAAAAGTTGCTAATGGGGGCTAATGGTACAAACTATATATTCGTTGCACATATTAAATAAAGCTTTAATAAGCTCTAGGCTATAGATCAAGCATATTTCTTATTTTGCAATAAGCTGCTTTACCCATAAAAGCGCGAAAAAAGGCCACTTTTCTGCATTTGAGAGGCTTTATCACAGCCAGGAGAGCTATCTGCGCTATACCAAGTTGATAATAAGTCCTTTGACTACCTAAGTCCGGATTCTGATCATTTACCGGGTTATTGTATCATCTTCTGAGCTCTGGGGGTGGTTTTCTAAAAATGTGGTCTAAAAATCGCGAAAATGTGCCCTTTTTAGGGTCCCTAAAGCAACACCAATGGCCATTATTCGTGTATATTTTATTTATCTACTGTTTGTAGAGGGCTCTGGGAGTAAAAGAGCATCTTAGTGATCGGGATCCCGATGATGATCGGTTACACGATGATATATGTTACATTCAGCCTTGAAACCATATGATCGTATGAAATTTACTAGCGCCTATCTTGTAGTGAGCCGTGTCCTCAGCGAGTGTTGGTTTATAGCGACTCGCTCACCGTTTCTTGTGCTTGACTACAGGCTTATTTGGTTTTTTCTTCTTCTTTTCCGTCTTTTCCTTGAGCCTGTGCTATGATGTATATACAAGTTGTTAGCTTTTGCGTGTATGGGTAGTCTTTAGCATAAATTTCTATACTTTTGTCTCTGCCCAAGCCTGGCTTTACTTTATATTATCGATTGTTGGTTTTAAATTTTTCTGTCAGGTGCATTACGAAACGTAGAAATTAGAAACCTAAACCGAGCCTGAAATTTATTTTCAGTTACAGACGATTGTACACGAATTATTATTTAGTTGTATTCTGGTGGTTGTTGAGCAGGTTAGGAGCATAACCTTACCCCTACGGCATTAGCAAGCTGCTGGGGCTGGGGCTGGGTACGAAACTAAATCTTATCCTTAAATTTAATGGAGGGTACATACATGTATTCTGGTTTCTAAGCCCCCAATTGTTAAAGAACTAAAGATCACTATTTTAGGAGGAAAAAAACGTCGGTTTTTGAGGTCATAAAAAGTAAACACACATACAACGCATGCGTAGCGAATTCGAAGGTATCCAACTTGATCGACAGATCTAGATACTTACAGGTACTTCCTAGCCGCAGCACTCTGGTAAATATATATATAGAAGTAAAGATAGCTATAAAATGAAAAGAAAAAAAATGTATGGATATATCACCCAAGCATATCGATCTCAACCTGGGCCACTCTTGACTCTCGGTTCAGAAAAAAAAAAACGTTTATATGCCACCCCAAAAATAACTATCCGGGAAAGAATGTACAAGAACTATAAATCTCATCGTCTAAAGCTTGAATTTTTTTGTGCTCGAACCCCACCCGTCTTATTTTCTTCCACAGCTAACTCTACTTTAACCTGCTTTAGATTCTTAAGTTTCTTGTAAAACACCTTCAACGGTGTATTCTCATCGCGATACCACTCATCGTCTGCCGATTTTTCCGCTTCTCCAACTCTAGAACTGCTCACCCTCTTCCTCTTTGATAATGATAGCGAGGCTTTCTGCATAGCGTGTTGTAGCCCAGCAGAAAATAACTTTTTTGTGCCGTTACGGGGAGTTACCCCAAAATACTCTCGCCTCCTTATATCAAGTTCTTTCTTTTGGTTATCCGTGAGCTTTCCGTATCCAGGGACACAGAGATGGCGTTCTCGGATCCCTGCGTATATTTCTGGCTTTGAAGGAGAGCAGGGTAATAAAGTAGATCCAAGTTTGTCGCTAGCGGGCGAACGTATGATTGGGGGGTCAACTGTGATACCGACTGTGGGGCCATCTTTATCTAATTCGGATCCAGCCTCCTCTCTGTCTTTGCCCGTTAATCTAACTACGGCTGTAATTGATAGTGATTCGTTTGGTAATTCTGCGTGAGTTTCAGCTTTGTTTTGTGTCATATGCTGGGGAGATGAAGCTGAAACCGAGTGATGATCGATTTCATATATAGATTCATCATCTGCTCGAGGTTTCTTTGCTGGCTTAGGAACATTTGAGCTCGAGGGGGACGGTTGATGACGCTTTCGGATTTTCGGTTGAGAAATGCTCGAAACATCTTCATCATCCAATGTAACAAACATACAATTCCTTACGGATGAAACCGACTCTGGTGAGTTTTCATCCTTGCTGTTATTCGCAGGTGCCCAAATATTCAAAGTTTCAAACTCTCTACTCAAATTTTTATTCGCCGCACAAGAATAATCTCCCTCAAAATCTAAGCTCCCAAAGTCATCTCCATCCTCTAAACCTAAGAATTGTCTTTTTTGTCGCACCAACATACCCGATACGTCGTTGACTGCATTAGCTGCATGTATTTCTTGGCTCTGAAAGTCGACACTCTTGATGGGCCTCCTGAACTTTTTTGTTGTAAGTTTCCGAGATGAAGGGGATCGAGGTCGAGTATCTTCTGCTCTAACATCATCTACCTCAGACGTAGCAGGCACTTCAATCTTCGTATGTTCTTGCATCTCACGCTGAAGTTGCTGTGACATAGCAAAGTCGTCGGGGGAATCATCAAGGTGATTTATTTCTGCCGAGGACGAGGCATGATCAAGGGGCACCACCCGCCCTTCCTGAGGGTTGTTGTTTTGTTCTGGAGTTAACAGCCTAGTCGCAAGAAGTTGGATGGGCGCGCTTGAATTCTGCAGCTCCTCCGCGTTGGTTCCCGGAATAAGAGTTACATCATCGAGTTCATCTTGGGAGTATCTTGTACCAGCCCATGATTTTGAAATCGTAGGGCTTGAACATTGACTGTTCCCCACTTTCGGAAAATCCTTACGGTATGGCGTCTCTTCCACTTGGATGGTTGGAGAGGCGTTGCTGGTAGATGATGGGAGTGAGGATGAAGTGAGTGTTTCGACAGAATCCTGGCCACTAGCAGTGTCTGGCACGATTAGGATGGGTGAAATTTGCGAAGGTATGGCTATGCTATGGCTATCGCTTGGAGTTGCTAGTATCTTGTTAATAATTGCTATCGATTTTATTTGGGTGTAGACTGTCTTACCTTGGTAATCTTTGAGTTGTTCTTTGGATTTAGAAGGGTTACTGCTGCCTATTATAATTACCTGCTGCCTATTATCCGAAGCAATTTTAGTTGCCTCGACCGACTCTTTTGCTCGATCAGACAAAGGACGATGTAGCTTCAAAACGCCGGAAGCCTTCGTTTTCTCACTCTTCGCGATATTCAGTGGTACAGGTGGCGCTTGCGGAATTTCATCCTCGTCGTCGGTGTGAATATCTATATGTTTTGCCATAGGTAGCTTAACGGACGAGTCAGGACATTTTTCTGAAGTCCTCCTTCTTTCTACCTCCGGAGCCGTATGGCTAGGTGGGGGTGGGGGTGGGAATCTGAAGCCGTTCGAATATTGCTTCCCCTCTTCCCCGATGTCTATGGGTTTGTTCCTAAATTCAAACAACCTTGCGCTATGCGAGTGATGATCCGTGTCTTGAATGATTTGCTTCTCGTTGGTCTCAAATCCTAGCTTCGTAGCAGAAGGCTCTGCAATACCTCCTGCAGCCTCCTGCAGATCATCAGATTTTCTGCCACTTTCATCACTGGATCCTAACTCTTCAACCAATGCTTGATCATCATAACTGCACTGCATTTCGTCCTCAGTATTACCCTGCGAGTCGCGGGTCCTCCGCTTCCGTTTCTGCCACATTTCGACTTGCTGTGCCTTCAAAATACCACCAAACTTATCGACCCTTGTCCGTCCCTGAGGATTCACCACCTCAAACGGAAGACTGGGGTCATTTATGACATCATCCTCCGACGACTCGCATTCTTCGTTAGATCCCTCTACCTCGGATTCGGATTCTGCGCGAGAGCGTTTCCGGGCGACCGAAACTTTGTGCCTTTGGTTGGCTTTGGCCATTCTTATGGGTTCCTACAGACCAAATTGTTAATAATTCTTCCGTTGGGGTGGGAGGGGATGCGGGAGAAGCGTCGTACTACGTTGTTTGGATCTACTGGCGCTTTCTTTGAGATCCCGTTTGTGGAACGAGTGATCCGTTTACCAGTAACCACACCTTTGTGTATTTCTTCTGTGAAGTCGTCACCAGCATCCGAGGATAATTCAGCGGGTGAACCTTTCTCTTCGCTCGATCCGACTTTCATGGATGTCAGCCTTCGTTGGGGCATATGTAGGTTTTTTTCCATGCTCTTGCTCTTGCTCTGCTGACTATTCTGAGTGTTCTTTCTCTCGATGTAGTGAGATTGTGGTCCCGAAGGCATGCTACTGTCTGGCGGCATCGTGTTTATATCCCTCTCTAAAGGTCTTACTGGGCTGGAGGGCCAAGGAATTTCCTCGTCATCAGATGAAGAAATGTATGACTGGTGGCTGGAAATGGAGGTGGCGGGAATAGTGGTGGGGGGTATTGATTGATTTCGAAGCGAGTGGGGTTTTGGTATAGGTTGAACCCTAGGAACGAGGCTGTAACCGGAGGTATATTGATTATCTTGGCCATTTTGGTAGGGATACCAAGCTACGAAGGGTGATTAGTTTTCGTAATATCCTATTTGGCTGGCAATAAAAATCAGGAAAAACATTAAACAGGCAGCACATGTTTAAACAAACCTGGATCAAAAACCGATTCAGATGGAGTATTTATGAGACCATGACCAAAAGAAAATATACTCCAGATAACCAAAGCCTTACTGATACACAAATAAAGGCATATATATTATAGAAAACACTTACATTCTGGCCGATCCAATAGTTCTTGCTGATCCCTAGGAATAACGGTATCCATCTTCGTAATCGCAGTCATGCCTTGCCAACCCTGATCGGTTAAGGATTCTTTTTGTAATTTTGATGAAGCTTCCTTCCTCGTTTTCGCATTGGCCAAGCCTGACTCGGACAAATAGGGGCTATATTGATCAAACTTCCGTTTATTCCGATTGCTGGAAGCCTCAAGCATTCCCATCGATCCATCTTCATTGATCGTAGTGCCAGCTGTGGACCCAGCAAAACCAGTCCCATCGCTATAATTTATAAATTTCGACTTCATTCTGGATTTCTTCTCTACATCAGCCTTGGTCTTATGGGGGGTTGAGTTTTTTTGATTTTGCTGAAGATTTGTGATAATTACTACCTGGGGCGGAGGAGCCGTAGACCGGAACGAAGAGCTCGGAAGTGGGTTGGTTAATGGAGATGTTTTCGCCCTTCTTTGTCCCACTTGAGTGGAAAAGTCAAGGTCATCAAAAGTCGAAGGGTAATGTTCGGGGACTTGGGTAACAAATGCTAGTTGTGGTTCTTCCTCTTCCTCCTCTTCCTCACCACCACTTATTTCAGGCTGCGAGCGTATCTCGTCACCTGAATCAGCTGTATGTGAAGCAGCTTTGAAGGTCTTTGAAGGATAGTTTTTCCGTGAAAAATTTTGATGTGAACCTTCTCCGCCCTGTATTTTTAACCCTTTGCTTCCCTTCCTACGAGGAGAGGTTGCTTCTGGAGCACCCATTGATCGATTACTGTGCTTGAATCCTACTGGTATCTCTTCTTTGGGGTATCTTTTCCTCGGTAATTTTGCCAATAAATCCTTGATATTAGGTTTTGAGGATATGTTCGTCGGGTTGCCCCAAGTCGCAGATCCCTCAGAACCGATGAAATCAAAGGAGTTTATATATAGCATTGGCTCCGGTGTGGGAACGCCCCTAAAGTTTGCTTTTGGATTCCCCGCTTCTTGAATATTGGCTATTGGTTTGTTATTGCCAGCGCTTCGATGATCCTGTTTTGCGTGATTGCCTGTCTTATGAGATATTGGCCCATCCGCGATTTGATTTTGGTAAGTAACACCCTTCCAAAATAACCTTCCATCCACTCCAAAGAACTGTATTTCGTAGGATCTAGGTATAATAATCCCCCCTCTCATTGACTTTATACACCCATGTGTGGCTTGATGCTCCAGACTGGCGATGGAAGAAAACTTGCAGGTAATTTTGGCGGACTTATCAGACAGAATAGCGGTGAAGGGATCCTCGAGGGAAAGAAACTATTCATGGAACACCAAAGGATGTTAGAAATTTGATAGAGTTAACAGGATGAAATAGATAAGGTGAATATAGTCACAACTAGGAAGAGATCATATTTTAGTTTTCCGCAAGAGATTTACTTCGATACGGTTGAACGAAAGTTATGTGTTTAATAATCATTATTTTAGTAGCTATGACCAAGCTGGAGGAGTAAAACTAGTTTAGTGGTTTGTGGTAGCTTACTTGGATGATTTGTAGTGGCTTGAACTTTTCCCCAGGAAACTGGAGTTCACCCAGCGGCCCAATCGTGTCCAGGACTTTCCCAGGCGCAACAGCGCCTCCATCCCGCTCCGCAATTCCGTCAGCCAGCTTTTCACGAATAGAAACTGTTAGCCAAGGGTTTCGAAGCAGATTAGACATTGTTGGTGATCGCTCGATGTTGCGGAGACTATCTCATTTATCAGGTTGTGGTAAGGCAGATAGCAATTACGAGTGGGGAACGCGTTGTCCACCAGACGGGAGTGTAAGGAATGATGCACGCGTCGGCAATTCCTCTGGGGGGCTGGGATTCGCGTTATGTTAAGATGTTGTCAATGGGAAATATTATAAAACTGACCCGCTTATCATACTAGAAAAATGCGTTTTCGTAGGTTTCCCCTGTCATTCATCAATCAGTTTTGTCCCATGATCTCAAACCCAATCAACGCTGAGTAATATAGCTAGCACGATAAACTGCTTATGTCATTCATATGACAAGACTTGGGGTTCACAAGCACTCAGGGTAAGGAATCAACCAAGGCAAGGTGCAGCTGCACAAGCTCAACCAATAGATGGCAGATACCAGGAACCTAGAGTGACGGTTCACGGTTCACCTTACATACAGAGGGGACGAGATATGGTACTTCCTCAAGGTGGTGGCGAGTCTATTATGATACTCTACTTAGCACCCCACCAGATCCTTGTTTCTCTGCCATCACCGTACTCTACCCTCAGCCAGCTTCATTCAGTCTCATCCGTGTATAGTCAAGACCCAACCACAACTTTTAGTGCACTTCTGAATCGATAAGTTTTGCAGCCATCGTGAAATATTCGGAGTTCCTAAGCCCTTGTTGCGGTTTGCTTAGGTCGAAGAAGTGATCAAGTGAGCTTGCGTCCCCCCTCTATACATGTACTATGCGTACATGTGCTCTTAGATACTCAGGATTACCTTTTTCTTAATCGATTTACTCACACTGTGGCCGCAAAAAGTAACTCTAAGAGTTTTCCTTACGAATTTGAATGTTTTCTTTTCGGCGACAAGAAGCGATGGATCCACAAACATCAGCCTCAACTATTCCAGATCATGTTATAGAACGCCCACGACGTGGCTCAGTGATGTCACTCTCTCAGACTTTATATTCTCTCGACCCTTCGCCGCCTCCAGCAGACTTAGAGCAAATACACGCCTCGTCGTCACAAGCTCCCGGCCTAACATCTTTCTCTCTTGCATCCCCATCTAGTGGTTCCACAGAGCAGTTATCACTTAATAGACTATATTCGCGAGTCAAAAAGGTCGCCGCGGCGGTTAGGGATGTTGTCGGTGTGCCCGGAAGGGAAGGAGGCAGTCGCTCGAAGATATCGACTGGGTCTATAGGGAGCGAAAGGTATCTCGGACATGCGGATAGTAGAGACTCATTCATGTCTGCAGCAACTGCCGATTCAGATGACTTGGGACATCCAAGGATGCCTACTTCACCACTCTCACCTATAAAGTCTCATTTCAGTAAGCATTCGAGAATTGCATCTACATCGTCCTTCACACCAGCGTCCCGAGTATCAAGCAATAACTCGATGACAAGTACGACTATGGGGGGGGACTATGCACCTCCAGCTGCGTTGCGAAAAGTTAACCTTCGCGCAGCAATAGGAGGTGCTCCAGTTCCTTCGCTAGCACCGGTAACAGCATTTAGGGATGGAGATGGTTCTGGATTTATTTCTCTCGCATCCCCGGGACTAGGTGTTACGCGAATATCAGACGTCAGCCGGAAGAATAGTGAAGCCAATCTACAAAGCACGGCGAAGGAGGCGGTACTATCACCAAAGCCCACCGTGAATGCCCTCCTAGGTACGACTGGAGCAGTAGTAGCTGGGACAGTTGGGTATACGCCAGTGCCCATAGACAAAGTCGATCAAGATGATAGAGATACGCAGCGAGATGAGGATGATGAGAGGTTCAACAGTTCAATGTCGGAAGATGAGGAAGCTATTAGTGATAGTAGCGACGACGACGTGGTTTTACTAAGCTCTAGGTTACCAGGTGGCCACAATAGTGGCAAACCTGGGGCTCGTAGAAATAAACCACCCCAGTTAATAAAGACTGCTGGGCCTTCGCCCGATAATCAATCAGCTTCCCTTCAAAAATCTACAAATAAAGACATCAAGTCTATACCTGCTGCGCTCAATATCAATAATTCTAACCACTTGCCACCTCATACAGCCGGTAGCGATGTAACGACTGGGTCGTCATCTGATTCAAATGGTGGTGTATCTTTCAGGAACAGTCCCCTTGGGTCGCCGAGTATAAGTCCGGGTACAGCTGTCATAAAGTCGACAATGAGCTTACCGCCACAAGGGAATAAAGCTCCCCCATCATTACATCAACAAATGCAACAAACAAATGCGTCGGGACAACTCTCTTTGCTGCCACCAAAGGCTTCTATGACAGGAACTGGGGGAGCAGCAGGGAAAAAGCGACCATCAACGATACCACGAATCATCACGGATCAAGGCAACCTTCTTCCGGGCTTCTCAATAGCGCGGGAAGAAAGCTCTGAATCTGGATCGAGCCACGGCGCCACATCAACAGCTGATATTGGAAAGCGTAGTGGGAGCTCTTCTGTTTACCAGGACCGGGAGTATCAGGATCAGAGGGAATTTCAAAACGACGGAATGGTGAATGGTGGAAATACGGGTCCTAACGGAGGAGCTGGAACAGGAAATTCGGAAGCTGTTAGCCAAGCGTTGCGGCAGTTGAGGATGGGAAATCTGACGAGCGACTTTTGGATGAAAGACGAAGTTTGCAAAGAATGTTTCTTATGCGCCAATACATTTTCTGTTTTTCGGAGGAAGCATCATTGCCGTAAGTTACAAACCCTAGCTTAGCCCTATGCAAAAACTAGATCCACGAACTTCACTTATCTATTGCTACTATTCCTACCATCTAGAGAAGGAAGTAGCATGCCATCAGTTTGCTAACTTAATTCATTTGCTAGGGCTTTGTGGTCAAATATTCTGTTCGAAATGTACTACATTAATATCTGGTGATAGATTCGGGCATCAGGGATCTATGCGAGTCTGTAGTCCGTGTCTCGAAATCGTGAATGAGTACCAAGATGAGTCGGAGTCAGAAGAAGACGATTTCTCACCAGCATCTGTTTTCCACATCCACCAACCAATTGATCAGCGACATGAAGTGATGTCAGGTCCCAGTAGCGCGGTTGGCACCCCGACAAGAGATCCAATGACGCCCGGCTTCAGTATGCCAAAAGACGCGCGACCTGCAACCACACCGCTAATGGCCATTCCAGCTTCCAGAATCACTGCTGGAAGTAATCCGAACCGACGCTCTCAAATCCTTGAAATCAATGCTGAATTACCATCCCCTCCTCGGCCTGGATCTTCGCGGTCTGGAAAGTCGCCTATGGCATTTTCTAGACCACTTACGGCAAACGCATTGAAACTCCCTCAGCATAGCCACTCACATTCCCATTCCCATTCCCATCCGCACCATCACCACCATCACAAACATCAACATTCCCGTTCACATAGATGGCTGGCGGCCGCGAATGTGAACGAACGCGCACCTTTCCATAGAAATCTAGCGGACGAACTTGGATCGGAACGGACCCTTCCAGCGTTTCATTCTGATAGTATCATTGACCCCGATCTAGCGCCATATATAAGCGATGAAGCAAGCGACGATGAGCAAATGAGTATTTTCGCTACCATTGCACCAAAGTATGCAGAGGGGTTTGGAAATATGTTCTCGACTGCAGCAACGGGTTCTCAGAATGGCCAAGGAAGTATAAATGGAGCTATTAACGGAAGCACGTCTACGAAGTCAAAGATTAGAAGGGCTGCAAGTATCAGTGGGATCAGTGCAATTCTAGCTGGTGCTGCTGGCAGCGATAGTGGCAAGAATGGGATGTTGCTCCCTACACGATCTTCAAGGAAGCGCAACTCAAGTTTTCTAGCAAATCTTCAGCCACGGCCAGTGACCCGAGGTAAAGGCCGCAATCTGATGCGATCATTAGTTGGTAGTGTCAGCGATTCTTCGGCGTTTGGTGGGCCTGGTAACAACGCCATGCCTTCCCCACGAGCATCAAGAAGTGCCTCGATGAGAGGCCCCTTGGCTCCATCCATTGAACTCAACACAGCAAGTCTGCAACACGTACGGACACTTCTCCGGCAGCTGTTGCGTGATGCGAATATTCAAGAAGTAGATAAATGGGAGCGGGCACTCATGCCCATCTTACTCAAGAGCACCGACGATCTGAACCCAGATATCCGCATGGGCGACGACATCGACATCCGGCACTACGTCAAGGTAAAGCGAATCCCTGGTGGCAAGCCTGGCGACACAACCTACGTTTCCGGCGTTGTTTTTGCAAAGAATTTAGCCTTAAAGAGTATGCCACGAAGTGTATCACAACCTAGGGTTGTCGTTATTACGTTTCCTATTGAATACCAACGCCATCAGCAGCAGCTCATGAGTCTAGAACCAGTTATTGCACAGGAGAAAGATTTTCTCCAAAAAATGGTGAATCGAATACTTTCGTTACGGCCTACGTTGCTTTTGGTTGAGAAGAATATCTCTGGGGTTGCATTACAGCTTCTCGCCCAAGCAAATGTAGCGACAACGCATCTGGTGAAGCCGTCGGTCATCGAAGCCGTTTCACGATGCGCGCAGGCGGACATCTGCTCATCGGTGGATAAATTGATGCTCCCAAACTTCCAGGTCGGACGGTGTTCTTCTTTTGATGTCAAGACATTCGTACATGACGACATCCCGGGAAGAAAGAAGACATTCATGTATCTCTCTGGGTGCCCAAAGGAGCTTGGCTGTACGATTGTGCTAAGGGGCGGGGATATGACAACACTAGCTATCGTTAAGCAAGTCACGGAGATGATGGTTTATGTCGTTTATAACCTAAAACTAGAGACTTGCTTAATGAGAGACGAGTTTGTAAACATCCCTTCATCAGCGTCTCCTGGGACCGCACCAGTTACGGTATCTACAGCTACTCCGCCAACCGATATTCCGATCGCTGCCCCGTTACCTATTAACCCAGAGAAACCATCAGTAGTTGGAGGAGATACGAGAAAGGTGCCGCAAACCGAGAATCTGGATAAATTGCCGCTTTCTAGTCCTGAAGGAACAAATTCCCTAGCGGGCGCGGTACCGGACGATATCCCTATGCCGACCTATTATGAAGATATGGTGAGGAATCATGAGACGAAGGTTCTTTCTGCATCACCATTCGTCAAGTACATGCAGCCATACCTTCTGATGCGTGCGAGGGAACTAGAGAGGAGGCTAGTATATCTCAGGCGGTTAAGAGATAGCCAAGTAGTTGACGAGGATGAGGTGGAGGTTGAGACTGGGTTCAACGAAAAATTCAGCGAGGAACCAGAAGGAATAGGGGAACAAAATGACGAAAAAAAGTCTTCTGATCAAACAGAGCATTTCGAATTAATTCAGCCCGAGATGGTGGATGGGAATGTCAAAAACGGAACTAAAAAGATGGTGGAAGTATTGCGTGCCATTCACGATGCCGAGTATGATAAAGCCTTTCACGTATATGAAACCCAAAAAAAGCAGTGGGAAAACCATTTATCTCAATACGATGATCTATTCGATCCTTATGCACATCAGAATATTGCTATCCTTTACAGTCTGGTATGTACTACAACATCAGTCCCCTGCGAAGGGCCGGAGATTCGCCGATTAGAGTTTTATTTTCAAGGCATAGACTGGTCCCTAGGTAAATCTGACTGCACACTTGGACAATATGTTGAGCTTCTTTGCGATACTGCGAATAAACCCTGTTCATCGGACACATGCGACAAGAAGATGATTGATCACCACCGGTCCTACGTTCATGGCCAGGCACGAGTTAGCGCTCTAGTCAGCGATAAGATGGCATGCCCCATCCAGGGAATGCAAGATACGATTCTTATGTGGAGCTATTGCAAGGTCTGTCCGAACACTAATACGCCCGCTATACCGATGTCGGAAAGTACCTGGAAATACTCGTTTGGCAAGTATCTTGAACTCGCTTTCTGGAGCTCGGAAATGAGGTTGAGGGCAGGAACCTGCCCCCATGACTTGAACCGTGATCATGTTCGGTGCTTCGGATATCGAGGCTTAACTGCAGTTTTCCAGTACGACCCGATTGATTTGCTTGAGATTGTAGTTCCAAGAACAAAGATCACCTACAAACCAGAAATTGATTTACGGATCAAAAACGAACAATATCTACAGCATGAAGAAAGGACCAATCGGTTCTTTTCTTCGGTCAAGTCGCGTCTAAGAAGTATCAACATCGAATCTGTGGCCCCTGATAAAGTCGATGCCTGTAAAGCTGAGATAGAAGCGCTCATAGTACAAGCAGAGAGTGAGCACAGTTGGTTGATCAAGAAGCTTCAAGAAAAGTACAACAAGTCAAAGTACTTCGAGATCATACCACTAAATCGAGCCTTGCGAGCTTTACAAGAGAGAGTAGTAGACTGGGATGGGAAATTTAGCACCTTCGATAACAACTACTTCCCTTCGGAAAAAGATATCCGACGGTTGGCAACACTCCAACTCAAGAAGATATTCATCGATAACCCAAATCCACCCACTCCTAATTTACAATCTGACAGTGAGCGTACTCCAACTCCGGAAAAAGAGCGTGCCGATAAAGCCGCTTCTATCGATGGATCTACAGAACTAACCGCCTCCCCGGCCGAGATGTCCAAACAAGCCCATGATGTTCTTGCTTCTGTTGTGGAGGAAGATATTGGGGGTAACAAAGAAAAGTTAATTGAGTCTGAGCCGATAGAAAAGGTCGAGGATAACGAAGATGCTTCTAGCATTAATACCATCACTCCAGAACCAATATCCAGGCAAGAGAGGCTCAGCCAACTCGAATCTGCAGACGATATAACTCCTAGACAGGAGATCAGTCTTGAGCAGGCGGGGCCAAGCTTTGAGATTTCCAAAGCCAAGTCTCCTGAGCCACCCTCTGAGCCAAACAGTCCTACGGTGGCAATACACCCCAAAGTTAAAAGTAGTCCAGCTCTTGTAGAAAGCGAGGCAGCGAAGTCAGATGGAGATACACCGAATGAGGCCGTGAAACAACAAAGTCATAGGCAGCCTCTTGACCGACCATCTATTAGCAACCACACTTCTTCAATTCCGAGGCTCTCGGATACACGGCGAAAAGGTTCCATTGCAGCCCCTCCTATGAGCCGAACATATTCAGTTCCAAATGTGCCCCAGCGAAAGAATATCGAGACAATTACGTCAGGAGTTCGACCACCGGTCCACACACAGACCATGCCAATCAAAAAAGCCACGGTTACGGAAACTCTGCGTAAACAAAATGCAGAAAAGGCCAAAGTTGATAAAAAGATAGACCCTAAGTACCGACTAGGTACTCTCTCTAAGAAGCCTCCCCAAAAGGAGACGCAAATCCCCCGGTCAGTTCCTGGGACTCAAAGACGTAAAGACGCCAACAAAGTTACAAGCCTAGCGAAACACTTTGAGCAGTTAAGCAGAGAGTTTGAAAAAGAAAGAGCGAGGGAAAAACGCCTATCAGCGGCCAAGAGGACGAGAGCACTCCCCGTAGCAACGTCGAGGCCTATAGTCGAAGTCTACCGCAATGTTCGGGAGGCTGTTGAGGAAGTATCGGATGAAGAGCCACCAGAACCAACGCTTCCTACGCGAGAGACTAGTAATATGACTGAGAGCACAGAGTCAACAATTCATATCGAGTCTCCCCAGGAATTTTCGCTTTCAGAAGTTATACTGACTCCTAGTGAGCCCACCGAAGAGGAGCATATAAGTGAGATGGAAGAGAATGCTATACAGCCTAGCCACTCAATGCAGTCCGATGTAGACGCAAGCGATGGTGAAACTTCTTTGACGAGCGATCACGAACATGCCCCGCCTCCGTCAATTATGGACCTACTCCCGCCAGTTTCGGAAACTCCTTTGGATTCGAAGGTGGAGATCCCGAAACATGAGAAATCGGCTTGGATGAAGATGCTTTCAAATTTTTGGGCTGAGCGCTCCGCGAGCGGGTGGTCCTCACTCGAGTATCCACTGTGGGTGGCCCTGATGGTTTAAATCAACTGTTACAGATTTAGAATTCCTAATTTTAGAAAACCCTAGGCATCCGACAGATCACGTCTTCAACGACTCCGATGTCATTGTTCGGGAAGACGAGCCTAGCTCTCTCATTGCATTTGCCCTCAACTGCGAAGATTACGCTATCAAGCTCGACACAATCCGTAGAGCTGACGAAGGACCAACGGGTTCCGAAGATTGTGTCCGACCTACGTCATTTAACGTTGATGAACATCCTGAGCTTGAGCGTTCGCTACTCAAAAATACAGGAACACATCTTAAATATCGTACGCTTTCCTTTCCCCGAAGCCCTCTTTATGTAAAAAAAAAAAAGTATGCTAGAGAGCGCAATCTCACGATAAATAGAATTCCAAGAAGGCTCAGCTAAGATGTTCTGCAAAATATTCTACGCCGAGCAATTTGATGCATTGAGAAGGAACTGCGGCGTCGCCGACCGATACGTTGAATCGCTATCGAGATGCATCAAATGGGATTCGAAAGGAGGAAAAACTAAGTCTGTTTTCTTGAAGACACAAGACGAGAGATTTGTGTTGAAGGCACTTTCACCAATTGAAACAGCTGCATTCATCAAATTTGCACCTGCATATTTCCAGTTTATGGCAGAGGCTTTCTTTCATGAAGTCAGTAATTAACGGTACAACTTATTTGTTAACAGTTTATCACTAACGTAAAATAGCTCCCGACAGTAATCGCGAAAATGCTTGGGTTTTATCAGATCATGATTAAAAATCCAACAACAGGGACTGAAATCAAGTGGGATGTTTTAGTGATGGAGAATCTTTTCTATGATCGGAAAACCACCAGAGTAAGCACGAACCAAAAAAATTTCAATAACAGCCACTTACTTTTATCCTAGATATTTGACTTGAAGGGATCAATGCGTAATCGGTACACTCAATCAACTGGTGATCAAAATGAGGTCCTTCTCGACGAGAACATGGTTGAATTCATCTATGAGTCGCCGCTCTTTGTCCGAGAGCATTCGAAGAAGCTTCTCCGGGCATCTCTATGGAACGATACTCTGTTTCTGTCTAGACAAAACGTGATGGATTATTCATTGATGATCGGAATCGACGAGGTTAGGAAAGAGCTTTGTGTGGGCATTATCGGTGCGTATATCACATTTGTGAAACACTTGGTTTTGTGTGACCTTGTCTGACATCTTCGCACCAGATTGCATTCGTACATTCACATGGGACAAAAAACTTGAGAGCTGGGTGAAGGAGAAAGGATTCGCTGGCGGTGGTGGTAAAAAACCGACAGTGACAAGCCCGAGAGAGTACAAGCATCGATTCCGTGAGGCTATGGAGAGATATGTCCTGGAGGCGCCAAGGTATGTGTACAACCCATTTCCATTTTGTTTGCGAGGCTCACTGGTGGCGAACGAATTGATTAGCTGCTGGCATTTGTTTCGCATGAACTACATGGGAGCAATCCCCGTTCGTCTCCATCATCCGAGGGAGGCGAAGGAATCTCTTAGTCTGATAGATCAGAACAGAGATGACAACAATAATTAAAGGAGTTTTTGAGGCGAACTAGGGCTGAGTCTTTCCAAGTTCCGTAAAGTATGGGTTAAATTGTGTCGTTCTTAGAGCAGGCGTTTGGATTAAGGCGAAAAGTGGGAAATATTCTTTGGTGTTCCTGTATTTTCCATTTTATTTTCTGTAACCTACAGTCATACATGTAGTTTCAGGCTACCACGGTGAATGGAAGAGCTCGTAAAGATCACTTGTAAATTGTGCGAAAACAACAGTGCCAGCTGAAAGCTGTGGTGTTGGTGGCAACGCTCAGCCACTGGTGTCAGCAACCTCACTGCTGCCTATCCGTTCACAACTACTTCGAACCACGTCCACCAACCATAAGCCTTGCCCAATACGTGTAAGACTCATCACACTCAGTGAGAACTCGGTATTCGGAAACCCACAATCGAATCTCGAGTAAAGAGCATATGCAACAACCAAAAGCCACGAGTCACGTTTCGCGCTTCAGTAGCGTTGCCGCAGGTACAGCTGCAGGAACAAGGCACAATGCAGCGCAGCCCTATTTTGACACCTCCTTCGCAAATCCCCCCCAAGAGGAAAATCCATCTAATTCTTACGCGTTTATTTGGTGGGAAGTTCACACTGCCTCTCGCTTGGTAAGAGTAGGAAGGGTTCGAGGCTGCAGCAACCCAGAGTGACGTTTTGGTGATACTAGCACTGAGTGACTGAGTCTTTTGGCGTAATCCGTGATCGTCGTGGCAGTTCCTGTTTCTCCTCAGGCTCGTAGTATGGTCCAAGCCCCGTTACCTGTGCGTAGGGGAATAAGACGTGAGGCAGGCAGATGTATCGATATATAAGGTGTCCCGGGATTCTACTCCTAGTCTACTCAACTTTTACTTCTCATCAGCGCACAACTATAAAGCTTATAGAAATCTCTTGAGTTTAATATATACCTACCTATACCTCTCTTGGCCTCCCCCCTATCACCAACCCACTCACAACAGCTATTTGGTATTTACTTACCAATTACCCATCTTTGAAAAAACTATTTATACCTCTATTCCTCAACATCCAGATCTCGACCCCTGCATACCAATGTCCAACTACCCTCCGATCATTATTCAAGCTAACTATTCTCCTCTCACGGCCCCTAATTCTTTGTCTTCACCACCCTCAATGTCTTTCTCCACCTCATCCTACGCTCAAACAACTTCTTCCGGTTCCAGTCGGACCTACATATCTACCTCTACCAACTCTTCTTCCTCTCACACTATCCCATCCGTACTACTGTCCCGCAACTCCATAAGGCCTGCACAAGTTATTGGAGAGCGTCTATACGGGCAGGAAGAATTCGTATATACCGGCCGACCACAGGGTGGGAACCCGAATGGTGGACCCAGACAGCACCTAGAAGGATATACCCGCGTGTCGAAGGGGAATGTTACAGTTCACAATTCCGGTGGTCAGTCGAAGGGTACTATTCCGATCCACTTAGAGTCAGAATTAGGAAATGGTCCAGAACATTCAGGGGAGTGCAGAACGAAATCGAGGTGGAGTGATAATCAAGGACTCTGCTTCTGCCCACCCAAACCGAACCAGGGTGCTGCATTTTCTCTTGAGAGAACTGATTGATAGTAATATTGAGTTGAGCTTAAGTGTCTTATAGTTTTTCTTTCCTATTTTGCATATTTCTAAACTCTGTGTGCATGTTAGCTTTTTTTTGCATTTTCTCATATTGCCATTAGCACATGTAGTTTTGGATAGCTTTTTGGTCATTAGCATGGGTATTCTAGTTTTTACTTCTTTTCTTCATTTGTCGGCTTGTTTTGGTACTTCCTAATCTTGTATTAAAATATCTCTTATCACTTTTGTTCTTCTTATCATTTGAGGTATCTTACAGGGCTTGCCAATTGGGGAATTACGATAGAAAGGGGTAGGATTTTTTTTACGAAATGATCGCAATGGGTTTTCTGTGATTGCGATACATAGAAAATATGAATTTATAGGCCTCTATTGATCATGGCTAGAACCCAAAGCAATTATAGATCACTATATTCCAGATTCACAACGAGGTAGAGCGCCTGTGCTTGACAGTGATCAAATCTCATTCTATAGAAAAACCCTGTCTAAATCTCATCCACCTCACCGATTTCTAGAGTTACGTGTTAAGCAGAATCTCACAAACACGCACCGGTGCGAACTATTCAGATTTGAAGGGAAGAAGGTGCGATTTCATGACATCATTTGGGCGCAACGCTATTCCCCACCAACCTCATTAGAAGTAGAAGGTGTGCGATATCGGGTGGGTGCGAACTTAGCAGATTCTACGGTATTACCCCCCAATAGTATACAACATATATCGTAAACTTTACCTACAAGCCAAGACTAAATTTAAACATTACACGGAGTATATAGCTGTAGAGAGTGTGTATATGCACATGTGCAAGATGCGGTCGGAAAGTCCTCACCCACCCCCCAAAAACACACCAAAAGTAGGCCACTTCACGATTTTTTAAACCACACTTCCGGTTAATAGATAGATAAGTTAGCTTCACTGTTAGATCTACAAGTCCACAAATATCTACTCTCTAGTCCTTTTTCCACTCCAATTATTGTTGTTGGAAAAATAAGAGCCAATTGCAAGAACTAGTGGTCAAGTGGTCAATTGCAAGTGGTCAGTACTTGTAAATTTGTATGGCTATGCCATATAAAAGCTACATTCTTCCAACTTTCTCCTTGAGCTTTCCTCCACTGTTCTTGGTGGTTTGAGTTTGAGGGTGAAATAAAGTAAGAAAGTAGGGTCTATGGATCTCCCAAGTCTCTGGTATAGCTAATTTTTTGTTCACTAACTGGAAGTGTGGTTTAAAAAATCGTGAAGTGGCCTATTTTTGGTGTGTTTTTGGGGGTGGGTGAGGACTTTCCAACTGCATCTTGTACTTCATACATGTTTCTTTAAATCTGGTACGCTTGTATACCCCGGAATACACTTCTATATTCAGAACACAATATTCCAAAATATTTTTTATGTATACGATCAAAAAAAATCTAGCTTTGAGAGCGCGCGGTATTTCCCAAAGACGAAAGGTTCCCAGATTTTTAGCAGCATGATACTTTGAAAACGCTAACGAAATGTTTAATACGCCAGATATTGTTAGGGCGCGTTTGGGAAATCCGAGAACTGGAAACGGCGTTCTGTGAAAACTCCGTTTAATTTGCTAGTGGAAAACTGAGAGATATTGAAACGGAGTTTTGTGGAAAAAAGGTAGGTACGAGCTACTTTTTTTTTTTTGAATCGGTGTTTGACCATATATATAACGACGTTTTCTCTTGCCTTCACTAGGCGTGCCAAACACTCAAAAAAATTGAAACGGAGTTTTTACCCCAAAATAACTCCGTTTTGGCCATTTTCCGAACGCGCCCTTAGTCAATTAATCGCAACCTCACAGACGTCCACTTATCAATACTACCAAATCACAACGGAATGCCCTCTCCGCGAATTCCGGATCCTAATATACGAGACGAAATATGTATGCACGTCACGTAACGTCCATATACAGTAAAATCGCTTTATGGGGCTAGCTAGGGTTTGGATTATAAGGATAATATTCAAATTCCTAGTACCGGCAAGGATCGTTTGCACGCATACGTACGCACTAGAATTTTTTTACAAGAATATCTAATCTATAATTATAAAATATATGAGATTTCCCCACTTTTATATCCCTATAGACAGAGAGACATTGTACTGACGTAGCTATATCTCCCAATTTGCAATTTGAAGACTGATAATTTACAGATCCTCATGCATGTGCTTGCTGTAATGTTAACATATATATGCGCATGTTAACACGATAACCATAACTTACTCACTGCCATTCCCTAAATCCGATGACAGCGAGCAAACAGATCTCGTAGTTAGTGAGAATTCCAAGAAGTTTGACCGTTTCCTAGCACTTTGAAACACGACAGAAGTTAATTCTGTTCTGGTTAAGATTTTCTGGCATTTTTATGCGTCGGCCCAAAAACTGGCAGACCACGGCGAACCAGGGTCAGTACAGTGCCATCGACTCGAGCTCAGTCTTGTGAGTTCCTTTCTTCCTATCTACCTCTCGTTGTGATAACCCACATTCCGTTGTACGACACTCCTAATTCTTTTTCATGGCTTAAACTTACCCTAGAAAACCGATCAATCGCTGCCAAATTTATATATAGAATAACTAATTATAAGCGCAACCTCACAAGGGCTACATCTTATGCCAAGTTTCCAGACCCCTATCTAGCCGTCTGGCCCATATCCAAGCTTAAGCTCCGCCTCGAACACCGTGCCCCACAGCACCGAACTTATCAATCAAAACCTATAACCCTCAATCGACCACCATGTATTATCCAAACAGTCTCCTACTGACCTTTCTAGTTAGGTTGGATGGCATTCTGGTGGCTCGCAATGGACCCATCCTCGCTCACTTGGGAAACTGGGGATTTGATGAAGGGGTCTGCGGGGGCAAAATTTGGGCGCTCTAGCCACTAATAAACATCAAGGGAGGCTCTATCTTTTCATAGACCACACCGCTGTTTATCAAAACGCTCGGTTTAAATTCCATCGGGCGACCAGACATGATTGCACTGTTAAAAAATACAGCTCCCCTTAAACCGATATTAGTAACAAGACAGAAACTAGGTTAAGATATAAGTAGCCTACTAATACAACCCACCTAAAGAAAAACGATATACCATAGGTTGCCCTAACTCACCGCAACTATAGTTATGCTTTGAATTATTGACGGATAAAATAACAATCAAATTTCACATCAAACAGCTAGCTCATACCATGTCCAAGCCGAAGATACTTAGCTGCTAGATAAAAGGCTAGTATTTCAATCAACACAATCATCCACAGCTAGCACACACAAACATTAAAATTTATGCAATGGTAAGTCGGACTCGGCTGTGGAATAAGCCTCGGTTCACAAGGCAATAATAGCTTTCTAACTTCAGCCACCTTTCCTTCTAGTTCTCCGTTAGCCCTTTAGCCCACCCACTAGAGACTTACTAAGTATACTTGTAAAGTTTGGCGTACGAGTAGAGATCTTCAAAATCCATGCTTAAGTTGCGCCCACAAGCATGGCTTTTCCGGATCGCCGCCCATATACGGGCCAAAGGACTAAAACACTATAGAGGCTACCGGACGAAAGGGCGCCCAGAGACAGTACTCGTGGTCCAGGATAACCTGAAAACATGGGTGGTGAATTTGTATGGCGAAATATCCGTGCACCACTTCGTAGCATACAAAGCCACACACCCATGTTTTCAGGTTCGTATCCTGGACCACGAGTACTTGGGGTGTGGTAAATCTACCGACCGGCGGCGGCGCTTCTCTTCATGTTCAATATTCTGATGCTCTTTTTTCATTAAATAACGTTTTATTTACTCTATTCCTGAAGCTCCTCTACCTTCTGTAAGCTTACCGTAAATTTCTAGATCTAAGGGTTTGCATAACCCCGAGCTGAGTTGGCAGTTGAGTTTCGCACCACTAGCACCGTCACCCGTCTATCACCCCATAGGATGAATACCCATAGAGCGGTGGAGGGGATCACGAGACAGAGGGTATAACGAGGCTTGGCTCACAAACTCAATATTTCCACCGGTGAATATTTCGCCACCTAATAGAGACTTTGCGCTGGATGCATCTACCAAGGTGGCTGTGTGTCAAGGGACACTAAAATGAAGCCGGAGCCTCAGTTTGCCACCAAAAGTCGATCACTATTTAAAATAAACACCCCGAGCCAAAAATTTCTCATCCAATACTGAATCTTCCTAAAGATTTTATACTTATGGGGGGGTTATTCTGGTCTTAGCTATCAATAAAAAAAAATCCCGACCGAAAAATCTTAAGCTGTAGTAAGTGGTGGATGTCAAATTCGTCGATTTGACATATGATGTAGAGTCAAACAGGTGGCTGGATGTTATAACGTATGCCAAGATCATGTTGAGCCCCTAAAAAAGACTCCGGATGTTGCAACGCAAAGTCTCTAATGGAGATCAATTTGTTAGCCAAGCCTGTCAAGCCTCGTTATACCCTCTGCCTCGCGATCCCCTCCACTACTCTGAGGGTTTCCCCAATCTTGAGTTAAGTTGGCGGTTGAGCTTGGCACTGCTAGCACCACCGCTTGGTGACAGTCGCACCTCGTTATTCCGTATCGTAGTATGCCGGATCCTTTTTTATCCCATACGAAATTCTCTAGATTCTTGGCATATATGAAGCTTAAGGTATGGTGTGACTATACTCTGGTTCTTCCATATCGCCCCCGAGGACACGGCAATCACTAGCTGGCATTGAGATTCTTTAGAACCTTGCTAGATATAATCGCACCTTGTTATAAGGGACGTGCATAATTCGTGGGAATTTTTCCTTACAGCAAATTTTGGGTGGTGCTAGGAACTCAAAGCTGCACCCAACTTCCATCCGTTACTGCAAATTTCCATTATATAGAGGTTCCTTATATCGAAGTCCGACTATATACGGTAGATATGCTTGGTAACTATTTGTCAAAATGACTGGCTTGTGATCATAAGTGACTACCCATTTGGCGGCGGGGTAAGATACATGTAGTCCCTGGTGACGAGACTGGGTCTTCTGGTAGTAGGCAGAACCAGAGTTTGATCTGAGACGCCCTTGCAACCCCCGGACTTCGCATCCCGGCTTATTATATCTGTTCTCCAACAACTAAAAATCTACGATTTTGCTGGGTTCTGTGGGTTTTAGTTCCTTGTAGTACAGCTACACGCTTCTACCCACCCAGCCCAGCCATGCAGTACCTATGGGCGTGCGGCGGTGCGAGTAAGAGATGTTGACTTTTCTTCTTCTCCATAACTTCCCAAGAGGCCTGATAAAAACCCTTAATAGATTAAGAATGCTATGTATTAGACATCAGGGTAAATTTGTCAGCAAGAGGATGGAATTCAGATAAGCATGAGCCTCTCGAGAAAAGAGTAGCACTACCTGCCCACAGGCTTACCCTAGCATCCGTAGGGAGAAAACCTTTCCCATGCCCGCGCTTTTCCTACAGTACTTTCAAATACCTTCCCCCCCTAAGACGATACCCACACCCTTCCACACATGCCCAAGGGAATGCGTCTATGAGCATCTCCCAGCAAGCGATAAGTATAGCTTCAAAATAGTAACAAGAAATAAATAAAGTTATAATAAATCTAGCAAAGAACCTTGTTAATCCAATTTCCTGGAAGTTTGTATACCATCCCTTCATAATTTACCCTCGTTTTTTGATACCGGTTTAATTTCCATGGCAGAGATTTTCTTGGGATAGATAGAGATTTTCTTGATGTGATTTCTTAGCCTTGGTATACTTCAACCATGCCCTAGAACTTAGGGAGGGTTGGTTGATTTTTTATGGTAAGACAATGGTTTTACCTTGGATGGAGGGTGTCTTTGGTGGTTGAGGGTATCCGAAAGTACTGCAGGAAAAGCGCGGGCATGGGAAAGGTTTTCTCCCTAGTAAGCCTTGTAACTTTCAGCCTATGCGGCCGCGGAACATGGCAGCTAAAACCGATATATTCGTCTCAATGATTCCCATACACTGGTAATTTGCCATCAACCAATCATATGCATGTGATAGGCATACATAGTAGAATTTGACGACATGGACGATCATCCTATGTGGACGACTCTCACAAACTGAAGCGAAAGGCAGCTACCGAATAAAATTACACTCTAAGTTCTATATCTATTAAGTGCCTAACAGGTGGTATGCCATACGGCGACAAAGCTGTGGGCATTTATCATCAATGTGAGCGCATGGCGCTAATGGAGAAATTTCGACACATGGTTCAGATAACGGAACCACCATATTTTGGGTGATTTTCCTAGGGGAAGTTATTCACGAGCCGTCAATACTGCATCGATATCCGACCCCACAGGTCACTCTAAAGCCACGAATTTTCCTATTGTCTTAAGCTAGTCTTATATCGAGTCAACTGACTCAAATCATGGCCGAGTGAGTTGTCTTTGATGCGCTTTAGGTCAATTTGATTGAGCACAACTTGGTTGTGGTCGATAAATCTTGCTAATACCCTTACCGAATTCGAACCTTAGAGTGGTAAGATTTGCATGGACTCCTCAAGTAAAAAGCCCTCGCAAGTGCGTGTATGTAAAAAGAGCTAAAATAGGGGCTTGAATGAACAGGCCGGGAACAATCTGCAAGGCCGAAATTAAACCTACAGTACTGTGCCGTAAAGAGAGGTTCTTTGGAACCCGGATCATAGTTTCTTCTGCTGCACCCTGATTGTACGACAGATATTTACGGGATTGCAATTGCCCACTGAACTACTTGGACGCTCATTAAGTCAGAAATCTGAATTGCGATAGTAGCCTTCACCAGCTTTAATAGCAAAGAATGGCTCGCCGCGGAATACCGAGTGATGTTCATATCCAACACCTTAATGACTTGAGTACGTACCAACTAACACTAAGACGCCGAAATAAGGAATTCTGGGTTTCAGAATAGGGAAGCGAGTTTCAGTGAGTTGTAGCTGTTCATGGCAGCAGCTAGCTTTTGGAGGGAACGATCTGTTAAAAAAACCAAATAGTGGAACAGTTATTTCACATCAACCCTGAGCATGGTTCGCTCGCTACAGTCGCAGCTATTGAGGATGTTATGTTCCATGATTGACCAACAGTCTCTCTGGATCTCCGAGACCCCATTGCTTATAGGAAAAGTAAAGAAAACAAATTTTAGAGATGTGTCTAATTGGGTATCTCTCGAATTAAGCGAACCTACGCGACTCAGAGATGGCAAAACAGGTAGCCGTTTTCTGAAGCGTCAGTTGAGAATCCGAATAACAGCAATGGCGTACCCAGAGTGCATGTAGTCTAGGATCTCATGGGAGCAAGGTTTTCGAAAGTGAGTTTTTGGAAAATATGTAAGCTTAAATTTTGCGGGGTTTGGTAACCATTTCAAGTATTCCAAGATTGGCGGAATTTTCGCCTGACGCTACAGTGAAACTATGGTCTAAGTCTGTAGAGCTACCTGCTTATCGGCTAGGCACAAGCTTTTTTGGCGTGTGTGCCCAGCAATTTACAGCAATTTTGCATAACGCAAACCCTTTGGGCCGAAGCTCCGAACAAATTACGATTACTATCCAAATATCCAACGACTTGGCGCTTCGGCATCTAACACGTATGAAATTCGGATCAAGGATGTAGCCGGATTTCCGAGACGGACGAGGGGAAATTTCGACAGACTAAATAAGTTTGGGCATAACGAATCTGGAAGCACACAGCTGTGGATACGACTTACATGGACCATCTCCGCATTTACTCCACACGGGCGGATGGGACGCTAATACTCCCTGACCCCCCTAAATTGACATATTCTGATAGCTGATGTAGAACCTGAAACGGAGGATGCCTTTTGGTTTTATTATATATAATCCAGATCCCGTCGATTTTTTCGTCTGGCTCGTTTCCATCAACACACTTAAATCCTAGAACCTTCGCAATTTTTTGCAGATCTACCAGATATGTCCGCCCCCACTGACACCGTACACAATGCCAACTACAAGGAGGGTAATGATCTCGAGGGATATGGCAATCGTACTGGATCTGTAAATGGTGGATTTGGACACAGCAAACTCAATAGCTCCGATGGCCCTATGATGCCGGCATTCGGTGGTGCATTCCAACCCGGTCCTTACACGCCCAGCTTCCGTAAATTCGCCAACCCGGCGCCTTTGGGTCTCTGCGCTTTTGCATTGACAACGTTCGTTTTGAGTCTTGTCAACGCAAATGCTAGAAATGTTAGTGTACCTAACATTGTCGTCGGTGTGGCCTATGCCTACGGCGGTTTGATCCAGCTGCTGGCTGGCATGTGGGAAATGGCTGTCGGAAGTAAGCACATAATTAGCTATTGCAATATTGATGATTTCTTGGGCTCACCATTCACCGATAGATACATTTGGTGCCACTGCACTATCATCTTATGGTGGTTTCTGGATCAGTTTTGGGATGATTCAAACTGGTGGGTTCGGTATTGTGTCCGCATATGAGGGTGATTCGGAGGCACTTCTTTCTGCTCTTGGGTTCTTTCTTATTGCGTATGCCACCATACCCATTAATTAGTGCATGGTAGCTGATAAGGTATCTTGTAGTTGGTTTATCTTTACGACATTGCTCCTTGTTTGCACCCTGAAATCAACCCTTGCATTCTTCAGTCTATTTTTCTTCCTCGACATTACTTTCCTGCTCCTTGCGATCGCGCACTTCAACACTGTTGACGGTGGTGTTAATCTCCCCGTCCAAAAGGCTGCAGGTATTTTTGGCTTGATTACCGCGTTCGTCGCTTGGTGGAACGCCCTTGCGGGTATGGCAGAGTCGTCCAATAGCTTCTTCACTATTCCCGTATGTTTAACGCACCAGCTCATGCCCCGTCCCAGACTATGCTAACTAAGTTGATACAGGTCCTTCACTTTCCATGGAGCGAGAAGGTCAAGGCTGAGAGGAGAGCATCGAAGACCGAGTAGTTTGTTATTTGCCGCATGAAATTTTGAGGCTGTTAAGCGGTGCGTTGGTTTTTTTGTGGAGATCGAATTCATTAAAGCAGTTGTTTTCAAAAAATACCTTAGGTGGTTGTTTTGTATTGGCTTTTTCGTTCTAGCTTTTCCTATCATATGATTTAATCCCGGTTTCTTGAATTTTTTTGTAATTACTCGCATTCGCATTTCGATTTGCGGTTCAACATTTTCAAAACCATGCCACGACATGAGAATTGACTTATATCTATTATGATTAATTTAACTATATGTGCTCATCGATATCAGCTGTACTGTGTCATAATCATTATGCTTGGTGGCGAGGGTGATGGTAGGCCCTCAGACTACATATGTAGTAATTGAACTAATTGATACTTAGACTATTTAGTATAAGAGCTCGAAACAAATGGGGAGGGGTTAGGTTGATCTTACATTAAATCCCTTTTAGGCTTGTATTTATCCGGCCCAGCTCCGAGTGGCTGTCCTTGCCTTCTTTTTTTTCCCTGTTCTTTTAGTGTATTGGTGCGCATCGAACTTCCGTATGCCAAAAGCTATACGTCTTCGGACCGAAAGTCCCCCGGTGACTGGAGACTTATTAATCGGATTTAGGTGGGGATAGTTTTGCAAGATGTGAGAAGATACGTTTGTCGCCTCTTAGAGTTGGTTAGGAGTTGGCGCCAAGAAAGACCGCTAACGGCTGCCAAGACCGCCATCGCCATTAGGGTTTCACCAGCATTTCCAAACAGACGGAACCGTTACGTGTACGAGTTTTGTTCGACTGCTGCTCGCCATAACAAACCAAGCTCAATAACGAAGCTTCATCCACACACACACCCTGTTGTTTCATCATTCGGAGTATCGGAGACTTGAGGAATACTTTCCAGATTACGGAGACCGGTTTCGCGAATCCGCTCACGATAATGTCAAGGTTAACAAATCCCGGCACAGGTGTTGCCAAATCGAAATTATTGAAGGACACAGGAGAAAGGTTCGCCGAAGCAGCCAAAGGAGAGAAAGAGGAGAAGGAAAGGAGAGAGGAAGGGAAGAGGAAGAGGAAGAGATAATGGTTCAAGAAACCCGTCAAGGCTCAGTAGTGTGTAAAGTACCACGTTATAATTCTCTGGCCTAACTTAGGAATGATCAAAAAATCTCGGAATTCAGAGGTGGGGAGCCAACACAAGGAGCCCAATACCCGAACAAATAGAGCTAAATCGCCTCTAGACTTGAGTTTCGGTTCTCAGCTTAACGGGTAGTCGGCTGGTGAGGCACCCAGGAGAAGTCTACCCATTTCCAAGTTCCGATACTTGGGATCGTCTCCGACCTACCCCCGGTAAACTAATCACAGACAAAACAACATCGAACACAAAAAAGCAAGCAAAAGGTCACCAACAATACCGTATGTACTCGTGAAATAAGACCCAGCTCTGCCCCGTGGCTTACGCAGGGAACGAGCTTCTAAATGGTCAAATTCTGTGGCTTGGATTCTTTTCCGCTAAGCTCAATACTATATCAAGTTTAGCTCAGGACAAAGCTGGGTCGTATTTTATGAGTACATACGGTAGCCCCAGATACTCCCACGCCGCAAATGCGGATATCTATATTTCAGCCACATCCGCACCACACCTGCATTCAATGCCTTCCATTTGTGGATTGGAACCCATTTATGCTGTGGATTTGATAGCCTGTCGAACAAGTGATCGCTTATTGATGGTTTGCAGCGTGCTTGTTTGGTCGTTAAAGGCCCAGCGACTGTGATGAGGCAGGGAAGTCGAGATCTATTGGAGATACGTGGGCAACTATTAAATTTCTGCTCAGAGCTAAACTCCAGTCATGCTAGATAATGATGGGATATAGGGACTGTAGCGACAGGTGCCACTATTTGGCAAATCCCATGCTTGGTGCTGCCCCTGCATGCTGTCATCTTTATACATGGGAACAATCACCTTATTGTTGGTTGGACACTCTTATGACCAAAGGATGCAATGAATATGAGTAGTGATTTACTTCTTATCTTTAGCCAAGTGTCCTATTCTGTTTCAAGGATATCTTATATAAGAAGCAATGTGTCGTTCCGGCTGGTATATAAATAATTCTAATATATCTAAAACCCCTAGAAATTTGAGGATTTTAAACGGCACATTGTACTAGTGCTTCTTATTATCTCTCAACTATGGCTATCATTAAATAAGAGGCTCCACCGTGTAAATATCAGATCACGTTCCCTAGGATAATGAGATTAGGAATCAGGTACAAATTCAATGGAGAGGGAAGAATGTAACTGTTATCATTTTTCCAATATGATTAATTGTCGAGGCTAAGTTAGGGAGGCTCACTGGTAGATCTAGTTTAGACCCCCATTTATGACGCCAGAGGAGAATTTTACAGCATCCTACGCAAACATACAAAATCTCATAAGTATGAATTGAAGAACTCTAATTATAAAGGATTCTACAATTACGGTGACCTAATGATACTGCACTCAGCTGATTATACTAGAGTAGTAGTATTTCTCTTTTGTTGGCCCAAGTAGTTACCACTCTAGGTATTGCCGTTATAACGCGCTTAATTATAATTAGGTGCCAGACCATGAACTAGTGGGATAAGTCACAAAAAAGAAAAAAGATAAATTAGAGCAGCCCTGGAAATTCCGTTTTCCTTACCGTAAAGTATAACCAGATCATAGATTTAGCTCTGATCAAGGTATAATCGATATCTTATTGACAAGTCCCCCCGCTAGCTCTACGAGTGGTCGCATCTCCTCTTCACTTAGGGCCTTTTTAACCCCATCAACGACCCCACAAATACTTTCATTCTCCTAAGTTTATTACCCAGCACTAAACCCCTTTGACCAACTGTTTTACATCAGTACATCTACGGGCTCGCAACGCGCATCATCAAGGGTACACGTATCAGAGTATCCCAAAGTCGTTAAAGTCAAGAATTTGGCCCAGAACGCCCAGTGTATAACACAGAATTACCTTTATGAATCTAAGATAGATTTCTAAGCCCCCTATATAGGGTGCGTGATTCGTAAGGCTTTAGGGACGGAATCGCACGTTACTATTTGACAACTCGAAAACTGGATTGCGCATCTTATACTTTGTTGAAGTGCGTCAAGGGCTGCTATTCTGGTAGTAACCCCCCAATTTGAAAGCGGTTCAATTATACACACATCATATGAACTGTTCTATAGGGTGGCTCTCTAGGTGATTGTTGCCGTCAACGAGGTCACAAGTCTCTGTCAAAAGCTCCCACATGGCAGCGCGTGACGCTTGGCAGTTAGTCTCATCCCCAGATCTAACTTATTTACTTGCTAAAAAAAGAGGTTTATAAAATGGGTAAACCTAGGTATACGCAGCAACCAACGCCCGCCTCATATTCTGACATACTCGCAACTCTTTGGTTTTGGCAGCACCAGGCTGATATTTGATCTTTAACTAAATATATTATAATAGACCCTACTTGCTTAAATATCCAAAGTCTTCTACAGTAGCTCATGTGTTGCTTTAATACTACGCTGATACAAATCTAAAGTGCGGTGCTGGTTGCTACCTAGCTAGATTCACCCACTTTGCAAACCTTTTTTTTTTTAGCAAGCACAGTCCCATTCGAAAAGTCTTGGCACTCCTCATCTCTATTGAGCACGACTGTCGGCGGATTGAGGTTATAGTTTTTGCAGAAGGTAGTTATGCGAAGGTGTTAGACGCTACCCAGCTTCTCAAGATTTCCGTAGCTTTCTCCCCTTTTGATTTACTGTTTCCCCTCTCGATCCACAACTGTTTGGTTTATTATCAGTGGTCGGTGAGGTGTCAGGACTTCACGATCGAACATGACTGTACACTGCACCTCTTCAATCCTTTATCTATCTATTAAGAATGACGAAGGCCCGTATTGGTTCTTCTAACGCAACTAAAACAGTCACTAACCTTCAAGTTTCTAATGCAGAGAATAAACAACAAAGTACCTAAAATGTTGACCAATGCTAAGAAGCTTAAGGGCGGTCAACCTAAATACCGAAAAAGCTTCTCCTAAAGCCCCGAATCTAGGATAACAGAATCGACACAGCGAAGGTCTTAATCTCTGAAATCCACATTTTCGACGAATACGTTTCCCACTTCGGAAGTGGGAGAACCGGTATATTATTGGAGTACTTTGCGAGTAGGAAAATGTTGGCACACTTCTCGCCAAGGCATCTAGAACCAAAACCGTCAACGGAGACTTGCGCCAAGAGCTCTTTGTTGACCAACTTATACGAAGATACCGAGGGGATGAAAGAAAGTCACGATGGATCAGCCTAATGCGTTTTGAAGAAGCAGATATTTTCAGAGAGGAAGAAGAAAGGAGTCCCTGGCCTGCTGTGAATGGATAAAGTAGATTGGTCCAATAAACGGCTGGGGAAGTAGACGTGCCGTGAAAGATGAGGTCTGTAACGCTGCCTGTCAATTCCTAGAGCTTCTTCACTGTTTTAAAATCCCTAGATAGTTATATTTAGATCGCCAAACTTCCATAGCACCTATTAGTATTGTTGTATGTGTCGGTTCAAACCTTGCGGACGTTATTGTAGACTATGTTTTCTATAACGACACTGGAAATTATGAGAAATTGCTACAGGGATGGAGAGTGAAGGGAGGAAGGAAGGAAGGAGCTTAAATTATTAGCCAAAGGCGAGAAGGCAATATATAAAGATGATCCGCGCGTGTACTAGTGCACGTGGGGAAAAAGAAAAAGAGATCTAGAGCGGAAAGGAGGAGGAGGAGGAGTTAAAAAATTAGACCATTCGAGTTCCTTTAAATCTTCTTATACACCCTACTAGACACACCTCTTTAAGCGCTAGCATTGATATCGTCCTGGTCGCGCTCCCATATATATCCAGTTATATTATATTCCCTACTCGTATATTCGTTTAGCAAGTAGATTCTGTTTACTCACTACAAATAATACCCATCTAGCTTCAGCATCAGTATCTATACTTGTAGCTCTGTGAGATATCCGGATTTGCAAGGATAAATTTGGGATATTTCGAACAACCTCTCGTTAGATCCTTCATCTTAGCTTTTCTCATTGCGACATTCTAGCCGCCATGTACTAGTGGAGAGGACCCTGACAGCACCCAAAGCGATCTGAATTTACTACCGACAACACTTCGGTAGGAAGGTTACCTCAATACAAACCCTATGGTCAACACGCACGTGTAGCGGATATGAGAAAGATATTGTTGTGTTGTCCTCACCCCATGCCAGTAGCTTGCTGCTACCATAGTGTATCGAAATTTATATATCTCAACATTAATGTGAATAGAGCATATGTATATAGATGTAGCTATAGAGAATGTAAGAAATAGAAAGTGTCGGGGGGACTCGATAAATAGAAACAAATAGAGAGATAAAATAAATAGATGAATGGGTCTCTTGGTGAGAGAGCCTTGCAGCAACTCTCCCATTAAAAAAAAATTTTCTCCAAAAGGTTTGAGACAGGAATCGAACTTGCTCTCCTTACCACTTGGTTATTCGGTTATACATCAAAAGTGAAATTTTGCGCTATGTACATCACGAGGGATATAAAGTACACATTTCCTGATGACTTTCCCCATGACTTTCCCAGGTACACCTTTTCTAGAACCCTTACCATGGCCAACAACTTTCCCAAATATACCTTCCCTGATGCTTTTATCTACAACCTTATCTACAATATTACCTAGTACATATTCCTTGACGCTTTTCCCGATTCCTTTCCTCGTAGGAAATGCATCTATTACCAAATAACAATATAAAGCCTATCCATAATGTATCAGTAAATAATACCCCTTGTTAATGCATCATTTTGTGTCATTCCCGCACCTAGTATAGCAAGTACTCATAGTACACTGAAACATCCACTAATCTTAATCGCATGCCGTGACTATCATGCCTACTCTGCTCCGATAGTAAATACTCAGAACTGGAGAATGGGACATCAATCCTAGTGCTGCAAACTATAGGGTTTTAGCTTAGGGTCTTGGACTACTGTGGCTACTCTCTAATTCATGCATATGGCTTCAACACCAATGGCCAAATTTAGGACCATGGACTGGTCTGGCACAAAACTCTGATGCCCTGATCAAGCTAAAGAAAACCACCCACATTCCACAAATAGCTAGTCAAATCTAGACCACTAGTTATAACGGAAAAAGGTTGGTTCAAAACCTAGCACCCAGGAGAGACTCCAACATATCTGAGTTGAAACAGGTAGGTACGTTCTATGATCCCAGGCGGAAGAGCGTTGGGACTGACGCGTACATTGTATACTCCAGCTTCAGAGCGTGTCGTTTTCGGAATGTGACTGCGCCCAGAAAATATAGGAGAAATTGAACCCGAATGAGCTCCAAAAATGTGCCGGAAGGGTTCTCATTCACTATTCTAGGCCGCCCTCTCGATTTTTGTCAGGAAGGTAACTGTATTCCCAGTTATCACGAGTGATATTTTATGAATAAAAGCGACACGGAACTGACGTTCTGCTGGAACGTACACTACCTGATTGCGACCATTTTCGAGAAACCGCTTCAAAGTTTTACTACCTCTCCAAAAGACATTAATTCCCCAAGTCTTGACAATAATTAAGTATGGGAAACTAGAGGCAAATACCTTTTGAAGCCTTTAGGCTGCAAGGCATAAGTTGCGATATTAAACCACGTTTGAGTATATAGCAACTACCCGAACTCTTAAACTTAAAACGGCTATGCTACGCGGGTTTCCGCTCATGAACGGTCTACATTAATATCTTTAATACTCATAATATTATGAAATTCTCCTATTTATATTGAAGTTATATTGCTTGCGCATATATATCTACTAATCTACTGACGGGTTCTGGGAAGCAAACCTAAGGGCGTGGTCAAAACGCCCAGGTTGCAACACGCAAAATCATCTGCACATGCACATTCAAATACAAACCTAGATTAAGCAGACCAATCTAGGTATATTACGGGTGTTCACCACAGATTACATTATGAACCAGTGAAAAGTAGATACCCTCAAAATCGTAAATATCATCCTAGAATACTCAAAAACTAAGCTCTTTAGGTGGCTAATAGAAAATTAGGCTGAGAACTTAGAGGCGAGGTCGAGGAGATTGGGTATCGGGAGAGGGGTTGATGCTCTATATATATTTATAACGGTGTCGTACGATAATGTACCTAGGTCATACATCAAAGATATCGAAATAACGAAAATTATCTCCGCTGATAGTCGGATTCGAACTTTCGACATTTTTATATCTGCTGATACTCCCACATCTAAAAGTTTGTTCCAAGAAACTACAACCCCTCCATTTAGCTCGCTATTTCATAGAAGTACGTAACGAGACACGCACAGAACTAATGGCAATAAAGATATCTACCATAGTGTACCAAGAGCCAGTAAATGATAACCAAGCTTTGCTTCTGAGCTATCATCAAACATCTGAAATTGAGTCCTGGTGTCAGCCTCACAGATGCCGTTCCCTGATGTAACGAAGGTGGTTTAGTTTTCAAAACGACCAAAGGGCATTCCTTGTCAGTGTCAGACAAAATATAGCATCTAGCGAATCATAGACATGGGGGGGGAATTCTCGAATCGGAATTGGAAATTTGCGAGATTATCGCTGCAAGATTATTTTCTGGGAAGAGTCGCGATCGGGGGGGTTTTTTCCCTTCAAATTCAGCATATATCTTCAACCAAGGAGTCACATACGGAGAAACCCTCATGTCTTGAACATTCACTAAACCCTGAGCTGCATGCAGGAATGGCTCATTCGCTCGAGAACCAGGCCCCCCAAAATGCAGTGAATACTATCTCTGCTCATGTCGTTTTTTACTATTCGTGAGTCATGACGTCTTGCATATGCGGGCTCCATTCCATTTAAAGGTTGAGTTAGAGTAAAAGTAAAGTAAAAAACGAAATAAAGTGGTGTTTAGCTTTACACTGTTAGGACTCTGCTACAAGCGACTGAAGGCTTATTAATTTGGTTCATACCTACCAAATTGGAATTATAATAATTGTTGCACAATCCTAGGGATCGATGATCTTGAATTCGAACTGTAATTGGAGCAAGCTCGCGGCTCGTGATTTCTATGCTCCCGTTGTCCTGCAAGAAGAGAGACAAGCTCAGGGAAGTGTACGAAACTGTGCTTTAACAGCATGACTCCTAGCAGACCAAATCGCGTTTATTGCCTACTTTATGTATATTTACGGCACGGTTATCATAACAGTTGAAAATCAGTGTTGAGCATTCGTTTAGTCATGTCATATTAGGCTGGAAGTGCTCTTGAGACATTACTAGGCAAAATTTGGGATAGAAATATGGTGGCAAACCTTCGCGATGCAGCTGGATATCTCTCTTAAGCTTGGCACTTGCTTGTGCAATGCAAAAAATATTAAGGATTATATAAAACGTACGCGGTAAAGGCACGATATCGTAGATTATGCGCGGGACTTGAGTCAGAGCCTAGGCTACATTTAACATTTTGCGGGGCATGTGTGCACATCAACATATTATTGTCTCCCCATACTTAGGGCGTAAAGTCTAAACTACATGTAGGTATAAACGCATATGTAAACACGCTCGATTATATGTCAAGATTAAAGAATCGATGTCGCCTCATTTTCAGCGCATTTTCAGAGATGGATCAGCGATGACTCTCCAAGCGAAAAGTGGACATCTCCCAACTTACATATGTACATAATCCGCGATGCTGTCCTCTTTTTCTTTTTACTGTAGAAAGCGTATCCATTTCAGACGGGGGTGCCTATTAAGGTCGAGTTGGAGGTTACGGTTAGCCCTTGCTTTCTTTCTAGATAGGGGGTTATACGTACAGCCGTGTAAGAAAAGTCTTGGCACCTCAGTGGCTGTCTCGCCAGTTAAGTGGGGTGTCAAGACTTTTCTTACACGACTGTACACTAAACGAAACCTTAGGATACACACATGTACTCTATTAACTATTACTACAGTTTGATGAAGACCAGCATTGTCTATAGGCGTGCTGGCTAGTGGGGATCAGAAGGCTGCATTAGTTCGTGTATTATTGTTTTTTACGATCTTCCAGGCCCAACGATGGACATCTTGATGGTGCATAATACATACTCTATCTTTCGCGCGCGTTGAGATGAAGCAGGTACGCGACACTAGTCGGCTATAGATAGAATTCATATTCGATGTTCCTGCGAATCCTGACTCTTAATAGATTTGTGGAAGTTCATTTGTTCATACTGTCACCACGTTAAGATGGATCCTTGTAACCACCATTGATGATTTTTGATCAGGCTTCCCGAGTTTACGAAAGAACTACTCTATTTCTGATCAGGAGGGTCAGCTGTATTTCTCATTGGGCAGAAATTGGACAGAAACTGGTTACCCTGCCGGACATAAACAAGTTTTCTTACCAAAATCTGTGTTCTGGTGTTTGGCTGATCGGTATTAGAAACTTGATAGCGCATCTAAGCGTTTCCTGGGGGCGTAGCTGTGGCTAGTGCTTTTGACTCTGGTTTTTGGCTTTGGTTGGAGGAAAGTATGACGTTTCGTGATCGAGGGTGTCCGGCGAAAGTCGGCGGCGAAGGCTTTCTGTTGTGGAACGGTCAAGCTGAACAACCAGGGTATGGCAGCAAATGAGCCAGAAGTAGGATACCGAATCAGACAAGGTAATACCAGTAAAGGGACTTATTTTTTTTTGCCTCAACCACAGGTTCGAGTAACCCGTGTGACGTTTAAATCTGAGATGCCCGTCGGCAGATTCATCTCATGGGGCTAGAAATTGAACCTGCCAACGCACCATACCACCAATCACCCGGAGTTAAGCCACATTTTTGCCTCCACCAGCCATGACAGAAAGCAAGGATCGCCATGTATGTTTTCAAGACGAGAAGGAACTAGAATTAAAGATCCCTCCTTCTGGAGAGACTGCCAAGGGCTTAATATCTAGTATTTAATTCGCCGAATGATCAACAATCACAATCCACTCCGTCGCCGGGATTAAATCCGATGGCAGTTCTCCTAGATCCAACCTTCGTGAAAATATCTTCTTAGCATGAATAGACCGTATAGAGTGTCGAGTAGAAGCACGAAATGACATAACGGTACCTAGTATCCGTACAAAAAGCTGCGCATCTTCGCGCTTGAATCAATACGCGTGCTTAATGCTGCAGATGGACTCGTGCGTGTCCTGCCTCATACATACCATACACCAGCATGCGTATCGCCGCATAATTTGAAGATGTAGTTGGGACTAGCAATAGGGAAAAGGAACTGGGAAAGGAGAAGAGCAAGAAGAAAGTTGGTACAAAACTCGATTGGACGACGGATTATCCTGACGCGAGTCAGCTAGGTACAGTCTTTACCTCTTGATGTTCATTCGCTGTCATCTCTTCACTCCCTGTCCATGCCCTGCGTACAAAATACAAGGGAAGACGCGATGGACTCGTGGGAAAGTACCGCGGAGCCTGACCGGCAGGGCTACTCAGCTACCTTTTTAAAAAAGCGAAACAGCAGTGTTCACACACATACCCCTTCTCCTTGCTCTTTCTGCTTGCCTCGCTCACAACCACCACTGTCGCGCTTCCTAAAGAAATAATACATCATGGATTTAGGAAGTACAAGATTTGGGGCAAGAGTAGGCTTGTACAGTAAGCGGATGTGTTGTGTGGTAGTGTGCAGTTTTAGCGGCATCTTCGACGGATAGATTAAATAAAGTATGTAATCCCTTCCTCATAGTACGTTATGTATGTAATGTTTGAAACCCCAGTTGTGGTGAGAAGTCTCGCAGTCTTTCCTTTCTTTCCTTCTCCATCTCTCCCACCCTCCCACCTCATCCTCCCCATACCCGGCAGGCCTTTCCAATCGATTGAACTTCGAGACGGAGTTGAAGGTGCTAGAGTATTTTCCAGACTGGCACCGATTCCTCCCTCGTGTGTCCTCGAGCCAACTTTGTCGAACCGGGTCGGCATCCTCTCCCTCATACTCCTCAACACCCCTATCTCTTTCGTCAACTCACAGACGGAGTGATCTGCATAAATAGTCAAAGGACTCTTTCCTCGTCGTCTGACTGCTGGTGAAGCTCGACCTGGAATCGAACGCTGTTGGTGAATGAATTTTGTGGAAAGCGATTATCTGTCACTTTTTGTTAGATTTCGGTGGTGAAATACTCATAATATCTCCAACTGTTAGTGGACCCATTCTCTTTTAGTTATCGAACTTCGTCGTTTCGAGATGATTTTTACGGATGGAATTATTTGATTCTCTTTACCCTTTTATTGCTCGTTATTCCGCTCCGCCCGAGGTCTCTCTGTGGTTGGAAGTTGCGCAAGCCCAGGGTCGCAGTTGTGAAGGCGGAGTGTCAATGTGCAGAGAAAGAGGTGACCAATCTGTCAACTCAACCACGTCCATGGGAATCTCTCAAGTCCATTTATCAGTGGTTGAGCTGCGTTGGCTTATTGGGATGTGTGCTTCGCTGGTTGAATGTCCGAGGCACATTCTCGTCGATTCAGGAGCCGTATGTACCACGGCCCGCCCCTGGGGGCTGCGCTGGACTGGGAAACCCACATTGAATGGTCTGCAAATAATACAGACCATCCCCATTCATGTTCCACCTTCAATAGTCTCTGCCAGTCTGTCTTTCGCATTCGGGCTTCCACTCTTTCATTCATTCATTCATTTTTCTCTAATTCCAAGTCTTGTTCTTGCTAACCAGCCCCTTTCCCTGGTTGCGTCGACAGGCTACCACGCTCCTTCCGATCACTCATTCCTTTCACCTCCTTTCCGAATACTACCATTCAGGTTTCCGCGAACCTCAACCTCTCTCGGACCATTCAGACACAGGTCGGCTCCGCATAGTCATTCCGGTGTTCTGTCAAGTCTTCCCGCTCGGCACCCCATCTTTCGCCCTTGCGCTTCCCCCTGATCCATCGTTCAGTTTCGCATCTGGCAGCCTTCGCTTCCTCAGAGACGTTAGCTCGTTATTTTTCTGAGTGAGGAAAGGCATCTTCTGCATCTACAAATTGCCCATTCTTGTCCAGAGCATCGTCGGTTGTTCTCGTCTGTTTTGACATAGGCTCACGGGGTTTTGAGTAAGGGGCTATCCATCACACGGGTCCTCCTGACGCATTGTATTCGAAAAGGCATTCCTTCTTGCTCCACTACTTTTGTTTCTTCCAGTGGTATGGGCCCAGACGATATGCGCTGTCTCTCCTCTCCGATCCCCTCACTCTAGCTCAATGGCATTGGCGAGCTTACACGGTGACTTATTTACTAGAAGCTTTTAATATCCGATTCTTACCCTCCGCGATTGGCCTTAGTCGGAGAACACCTTCTTTCCAGCGATCATTCTGTCATTCTCTAATCATCGATATTTTTTTTTCTTGTCCTTTTTTTGTCGTTCTTTCGAGACACTTCCGATCGCCTTTTTATTTTTTGCTTCGACACTTTCAGTCATCGCATAGCCCCTCATTACGGAAGATTCGAAATTTCGACGTCCACTCACTAATACACCCCTACCATAATCACCATGGCGTCATCTTGGCATTCAACCTGTGACTCCTTCTTTGTAGAGTCGGCGGAGTCGGAGCGGGACGGAATCTACGCTGCACGCAAACTGCGACAGGAGAAGGCCCGTATTGATGCTGAGACACAAATGGAGATTGCTGATGAGATGTCTCGAATGGTATCAGAGGAATATCAGGAGGATATCTTGGATCATATGGAAGTTATGGAGGTCAGTAATCCTGATTGATGGGGTTCTTTATGGTTTATGCTCTTGTATTGATCTCCAATTTCAGGCCGAAACCTTGCCAGATGTCGCCAGCATCGACATTCAGACAGAGATTCAGTGGTTCATGCGACCGTATCTGCTAGACTTTCTTATCGAGGCCCATACCGCCTTTCAGCTCTTGCCAGATACACTTTTCCTGACCGTCAACCTCCTCGACCGATATTGCTCGAAGAGAGTTGTCTACAAACGCCACTATCAATTGGTTGGATGTGCGGCGATGCTCATCGCAGCCAAGTATGGAGATAAAAAAGACAGGGTGCCAACTATCCGAGAATTAAAGGCAATGTGCTGCAATCTCTATGACGAGGATATGTTCATTCAGATGGAATGGCACGTTCTTCAGACTTTGGGCTGGGTTGTTGGGCATCCTACTGTCGACAGTTTTTTACAAATGGTTCTACAAGAGGTTAATTACGATCCTGAGGTGGAATTCATGGCCAGGTATCTATCTGAGATCGCACTTTTTCACAAGGAATTCGTCAGTACACGGCCATCGGTTATGGCAAGGTCTTCACTGGCTCTTGCTCGTCATATTCTTGGTAGGAGTATCCCTCGTCATTCAGACTGGGCTGGAAAATATGATACCACTGTCGTGGTACTCCTTTCTCAGCAACTTCTTCAACATCCTTCCCAGATACTGGTACGGAAATATTCTAGTCCCGAATATTCACGCGTATCAAGGATTCTGGGAGACTTCATAATTCGCCAGTCGGTGACGGCAAGACAACAGCGTGGGCCACCTACGCCACCATCTGAAGAGTTATACGAAGCTGGCAAGCCATCGGCTGAGGAAAGGAAGCACGACCAAAATTGCACGACCCCGCAGAAGAGCCAATCGCAACCTATGGGATACATCACACCTCCGGTGTCGCCTAGTGGTGGATACTACATGGACGACGAACTTGTGTCCTCACACCACATGGGAGTGACGCCTTCATTCCCACAATATCTTTCGTGAATCATATCGGGGAATTCTTTCTGCAGTTATTTCTGACGTCTTCTTTCTAAAGAGTTGAGCGCTCTTGTTTTTAAAATGTTACCTTTTATCTACCAATCATTCAGTCTTCGTCCATACTACCGCGTATACCCTTCAACATCGCTATCGTCTCTTCCAAATCTCCGAAATTGCAAAAGTTCTCATCCATCGGCATAAATTGAAAATATCAAAAGGATATGGAAAAATCGGGTGGAAAGCACAGGGCCGGTTTAGTCATTTGAGTTTTATTTTGTTGATTTTTTTTCTTCCAATCTTCGCTTTAGGCTTTTTATTTTATTTTTATAAGTCATTTCCTTTTGTCATTTGACTCATTCTGCTTTGTTTGATTATTTCTTCGCATCTGCAGTTATGGGCATTTGCATCTGTGTTCTACTATCATTTGAGCGTACTTTCTTTTTCATACTTTTTTTCTCCCTTATTCCCTCAATTTCCTTACATCTATATACTAAATAGTTCGGTGGATAGTCACATATCGTTAGATATGTTCTTCGGGATTAGCTGGCAAGGAGAGATAGGGTTTAGGGGTGGGGTTTTTTTGCGGAAGCGGTGGAATTTGAGAAGGCAGAGCAGGGCATCAGGCCAGGAAAGAAATTGAATCCAAGTCCTCGATTTTTTTTTAACTCTGCCCTTTTTTCGTTATTCTCGTCGCATACACTCTTCGTTTTTTTTATTGTAATTTCTCTGAGGCTAAATCCTCCGAAGCCTGCATGGGCCCATTTACTTCTAATACCCTACCCAACTAATACCACTTGTGGAAAGCCTCACCTGTATCTACATAGTGCGGCTGGTGAGGCTTGATATGTGGTGAGCTGTTTTCTTGCAATGATAATTTGCTCGTATCGTCAAGTGGTTTCGCTGGAGTCTTTTATCTCATCTTGCCTATCTAAAAAAAACCCCCCCTCTTCAACCGGTGGGGGGTTTTGATCAATCTATTTTCCTTCTCCCCAACCCTTAAATAATTCTCTTGTCCTATACATCTTACCTGGGTTGAATTTGAAATTTTTTTCTCTCTTACTTCTTTTCCCTTCTCACCTAGCTCATTGATATCTGCCTGTGTTTTCCTTTTTCTTCGTCCGAAGCGTCGGGACCCGGAGGAAGTTAAAAATGGAGAACTATAGTCGGATCCGGAAATGATCTGGTGATTGAAACCATGGGAAGGGAATGGAAAGGTGCGTTCGCATTGCTCCGGGGAAACTGTACATATGTCACTACCAGTTGTAGACAACTGGGGAGGAGTAAAAATGGAATATATACTCAAACTGCCCCACATACAGCGCAAGACCATAAGAAATCCATAAAGTAGTTAGTCGCAGAAAAATGCGGCATGTGGATTAGAACCGAAGCATTGAAAGGAATGTTGTCTTAGTGGGAATGTACATCTCTTTCCATGGACATCTGCACAGTCAACATCGCCGACGTTTAGAATGCCACAGCACTCGTTGTAGGGTGAAGCAAAAACATGTGGACTTTTTGTTTGCTATTGACGAAAACTGGTAGTGAACTGGCGGTTTTGCTTTTTGTACTCGTTTTCCCTTCCCAAGGAACTTGCAATTGGGTTTGCTCTAGATGCTGGCCGAGTAATTCCACAAGCAATTAGATTGTTCATCGCTCTCCCTTGTCATGCTAACATCTACTCGTTGGTTCAGTGCAATTACGTCACTATTATCCTTTTTCCACATATATAGGTCGGTCCAAGTAACATCAAAGATTGGTACCTTTATGGTTCTACGTACCTTCAAACGCATAGCCGCATATAACACCCGATCGTTAACTTGCTTGGTTGATCTTGCTAGAAATGTGTACACTCTCCAAAGGATCCAGTGTTGTTTCCTGGGGCTGGACCCGGTTTGCTCGATCAATGCTCGGTCAATTATACGTGCGATTTGCAATTCGCACACCTGCCGTGCCACTAACGGCCAAACGCAATCTCGTGGGCAATAACACCAGCCAACTCCCACAGGAAGGTCCCGTCGAACTTGCACGACCCAGAACTCACTAACGTCAGACCGACAACTCTGTCTTTTAAACCGGAGGTTCTCGAAGGTTTAGAGGAAGGTTGATTTGTCCCTCATCAACTACCTAACTACCTTATTCGCCATTGGTACATTTTCGCACTGGATCCGCCACCCGTCTTGCGAATCGAGGTGAAATGCTGGGTCTGCTTCGCTGCTAATTCCCGGAATCGACAATCGAGATTACGAGTTTCGTATCTTCGGACGCCCAAGATTTCCCGGCCACCAAAAGGTACTGTACACAATCGTTCTATTGGAACCCATACTTCAAGCTGCGTCTGTGCTCTGCCTCTCCCGGAAGAAATCGATCGTCATGCGTATATGTTGGCAAGTTATCGATACTTAAGAGCACATTCCATTATAGTTATTGCAACATGTCATTCCGAGTATGTGCTTCGTGCCAACACCATAGTAGATGTTTGCAGGCGGAGTTTTATTTCTTGAACTCAGTGTTGACCTCGTTGGCGAAAACACACCACTGATAAGTTCTATATCCGCCATTATGCTAGTCAGCCATGTGCAGCTCTGAGATGTTGATCATACCAACCTGTTTATCAATGACCGTTCCGCCCTAAGTATCGTTTGTGCTTCCACTTCTGATAACAAGGGGAAGCCCAGCGATCATAGCCAGCAGATTAACGAGACATGCCCCAGTTGTCATTCCTTGTAGGCGAATTCCTTTGAAAAGTTCAAACTTATATCGTTTTGAATAGATTATGCCATTGGAGTTGGTTTTTGGCGATATAATCGGCGACTGATATTCAAAAATTTATGGCTCAGCTACCACCTGCTGGTAACGTTAATAAGGGCCATGTTTGGTCACCTGCATCTGTTATTAATCACTGGAAGAAATTAATTTTTTCTTTTCCCCACCACCTTTTTTTCGTCTTTAGTGATTAGGAATAGTAGCAATTGGCTGAGAAAGAAATATGCGGTGCGGCAGGTGTAGATACTTGCTCGGTTGGCATCTTTTAGTTACCGAAAATCGCTCTCATTAAAATTATCAAGAAGGCAACCATCACTTGGCATGATCCTTCTGACAGGCCAAGAGCCTAAGGGTAGTCACGCATGGTATCAAGCTCAACGGTCTACACATGGCTCCACATTTGATCGTTTATTCGCACCAACGACTACTTAACCATCAGTCTCGCACTTTGTCCAGCTACAATTTGTTTTACGCATAAAGTAATTATCTCAAGCTTCCACTATTCGTCCATGAATTCCATAAAGAGCCACATAATCGCATCAAAACCAACACAGTGCCACCCAAAATTAGAAGCATACTTCGTGCCATATTCCGGAGATTGTGGTCTAGGATTGAGAAATTATGAGTGACGAATGCAGCTCCTCAGCTCATAAGCTTATGATTCGAACCCCTCATGTCACGGCAGCCCCTCAGCCTAGAGGGTTCAGACGTATGGGCCGACCCGTATTTTATGTTCCTGAAATGTACTCCCTGCAACTTGACATCTCCATTCAATGTGTACATAATACCGTCTCAAATATTTCCCATCAACCACACAGCAAGCTACACTGCATCATGCAAGGACCTGAATGTTGCATAAGCGTGGGAAATTCGTGCATGTGCATGGTGCACATATGCAGGCAAGGGGCTCTGTTTGCCCGTTCATCACAAAAAAGTGGCTGACAAGGTGATTAGTTAAATGGTTGTGGGTGAGTACGCGTCCCCTACTTCGGGACCTTCGGGTTTACCGGTAGAATGCAGCTTGTATGATGTAACACGGCAGCTTGCGTAGTCACAAATTGTCACTCGTATACCACTTTAGGGTCAAAATCTGTAGCGAGTGGGTGAGATCAATGATAATGGCACCTCGATAATTTTTGGTAAATCTAGCAGTATTTAGACCCTTCTATTCTTTGGGTGTTGGGAACCTAACGGTGGGCATATGTGTTACGCTGTTATAGTGTCAAACGATATTGACAATTAACGGTTTAAATAGCGATAGGCTTTTCGCAAGGCCACCCTAGATTTAAAGCTATAGCCTATGACCTAGTAAGTGATTAATTGTAGAGGTGATATTTTTAGCGAAAACTTCGCCCTATGGCTTTCCTAAGCTCCGATTTCCTGCGGTTTAGTACTTTAGAAAAACAATACACTCACGCCAAGTAGATCGAGAACCCCGTATAATACTTACTTCATACCCGATTGATAGGCTAGCACACTAACATTAGGTGGATTTTCGGAAAAACCCAAAGCCAAACTCTAAGCACCAGCTATTGATCCTTATTTATCTTTCCCGGTGAGAATCACTATCATCCGACCTCGACTCCATATCCCTACCTGAAAAGGTCCCGAACTCTAAGCTGGGAAAGCACTCTGCCCAGCAAACCATTTCCTATAAAACTTTAGCTGAATATAAAAGGCTAATAAAAAAAAACCCTCCTCGTTCGGGTCGCCTCACATGGCTTCCAGGTGCAATGGAAAAGACTCATCATATATATCAGCGCTGACGAATCGAAAACTCGCAGTGACCATGCCTAAGATGCACTAATCGAGCCTATAGTTTTTTTTCTTAGCGAGGTGTACACGCGTCCCCTTCCTTGGAAGATTTAGTGGAGCGTTGTGGGAAATTTATCCGTGCTTCTCGGCCTCATGGATCATCACTCGGCAACGTTTTTCTATCCATTTTCTACCTCGCTGCTATCAAATGCCCCCGCTTTTTCAAGCCTGCCTTCTCGTACGCCTTCTTGCTGGCTCGTATAGATGTCTTGACCGCTGTGGGTAAGGCTAGAACCGCATCAACGCATACCTCAGCCACAGTATATGACTACCACCCCAGCGACGCCCCCGCAGGACCACCCCAATTTCCAGTAGCATCGTGATCGTGATGTACAACTACGGCTGTCGTGTAGGTTCGCATAAAGATAATGGGGCAGCTGGCTTGTGGTTTGATGATGTGGCGCTACGTCTATCGGTAGGGGGGGTTGCTAGGACGTTTTTTTGATAGAGATTTGTCACCAGGCCTCCCCCTCCTTTCGTCATCAGGCAGCCCAGTTTTTCGTGCGCATTGCAAAAAAAAGAACGTTCATCGACTCCCAACTCTTTAATCGATTATCGACTAGAGGGAAAAAAAAAATATGTAGATACAATCCCATCACACCCTTAGCCCCCTCCCTCCACCGACCCCAACCCAGAAAATGCTGAATCTAAACAGGGTAAAAAAAAAAAGAGAAAAATCAGTCCCTAAGGAAGCGTTAGAAAGAAGAAGGAATAAACACAAGACAAGCGAACTCCCCTACACCAGACCGATAAAAAGCAGAAAATACATCATGGCAATACTCGTAGTAAGTAAGTAATCAAGAAAGTGATAAAGGGGAAAATAGGAAAATAGGAAAGTATTCAGAAAACTAGAGACAAAGAAAGTCTCGAAGAATCCAGGCAACTAGAAAATAAAGAATAAGAACTACCATGAGGTCCTCAAGTTTTTCCAGAACAGGCCAAGAGATGCCTACTCCAAGATCAATATCATTCAACCAAGTACCTGACCTGACCGACTCCAAGGCCCAAAGAAATAGAAAACTGTATACACACGTATATATTCACGATCAGAAAAGGTTCAGGGAAATCGACAAAGGAAAATGAAATAGATGTTAGGTGTAGTAGATAAAAAAGTATGAGAGTATGAAAGAGTGAGATGGTGAGAAGTAGTAGGTAAAATACTACAGGGGAAGAAGAAAATAAAATAAAAACACTGTACAAGTCAAAAGATTAGCCTGCCCCAACGGGCAGGCTAAAAAAGACAAAATAAAAAACCACCACGCAAGAGACCCCAAAACAAACCCCATGAGTACAACCCCGTTCCCCAAAATAAATAAAAAACGAACGCCTTTTGCTCCCCGCGCCCAAAAGTCACTAACTTCCACTATTCCCGCGCGCTAATCCTGATCGCCGAAGTAGACGGAAGTTGTGGTACCAACGAGCTCTAGTCCAGTACTGTCCATAACTGTCCACCGAGAAGCCACGCTAGCGAGAAAAAAAAATTCCAAAAAGTCCAACCCGGCATTACTCCAACTAGTTGGCGTCGGGAATCATGTCCATCAATTCGTCGACATATGGCGCAACACCCATATCCCATCCCGATGTCGTGTGTGGCTGTCTAAGCGTCCAATGTCGTGTCCAAACTCCCAAAATGCTACTTGTTGTTCCACCCGATATCCGTATCCTTTTCAATCACTCAAAGCGTTCCATCGAAGTATCAATGCCCATCCTGCATCCGAAACTCGTTCATATCCAACGGGCTCGCCTGCTCATCCGCATGCACACCATCCTCTCCTCGCCGATGTTTCCAATCCGTTGAGCCTTTATCAAAGTCAGCATCACCCATAAAATTATCCTCTCGAATAATTCCACTCACCACTCTGTCTTGGCACCGGTCTCTTCTCTATACCAACCCCTATGCTGCCCCCCCCTGGTCTAGAGCTACTAGCAGCAAGCATCTTCTCCTCTCCTGCCAATGTTTGCATCAAATATGTCTGTAACTCCCGCTCCTCGGCTCTGTCCTCTTTCTCGAGCCTTTTGACATCATCGGGGTTCAACCGATCCCGTCTCTTGCCACGGATCTCATTCAAGATATATAGCAAAACTTCTTCAGGACACTTTTGTCGTGGCAGTGCTTGGGTACGAGGATTACGGACGTAGCGGCGGGTAACATCAGTGACCCCGTCGTGTGAGAACGCAATGCAGTAGGCCATTTTCTTGGCCCAACCTTCAGCATATAGTCGGGGTTGGTTCCAGGCTTCTTCACACGCGTCGACATGGATCCACCTTTTGGCATGTTCAGAGTAGACCTCAGTCCATACCTTTTTCACAACCCATGTTAGACCCAGCCTTAGTTGCCTAAGAGACATGCATCAGGTAACTCACGTGATCTTCGCTATTCCACACCCACCTCACTCGGCTCCCGACCGCCCGACATAACATCGAAAAGCAGTTCGCCCATTCTCCACAGCGACCCCGTCGTGTGCCCAAGAGTGTCCATACGTCACTATATCTAGGAAATCGTTCGTATTCGCCACATCTCGTGCATTTGAAGATCTCAGCTCGGGATGCGCCACGGGCGGATTCTTCGTCCGTTACCGGGGCGAGGCCTTCGGGTGTGGTTTCGGCATAGCACCGGGGACAAGGAGGGTTATTGACCCATGTGAAGAAGTCCCTTCGGAACCACCTGTGAAGAAAAAGTATATTAGCAAACTGCGGGGAATAAAGAAATGGTATATAGTTCGCCTCATTCATTGACGGGATAAAAGCCTGCGGTTGGGACGATAAGAGATCCCGTAGAGGTAGAGAAAACCCCCCCACGTTTTGTGACACGCTAACGCAGCATCCCGAAACCTCTAATCCTCACGTATCTTACGACAAAGGCAGACTCCAAGCATAAAAAAAAGGCTGGAACCTACCTTAATAAGGCCATGATAACACAATCTTGATATCCCCACTTCGCTTTCTCTTTCCCCAAACTTCTTGCCTCTGCTAGCAGTGTCTGGCTCTCTTCCTCTGCCTCCTGGTATATCCGATTCAATGGAATCACTCCCAAGGCCTCATCCAGTAACCCAGGGTTCTCATATCGGGTTGGCGTGTTCGCCAGCGCAATCAACGTACTTCGAAATTTTATCGATGCTGAGTCGGTCGGTGCGACAGGGATTTTCGGTGCATTTTTTGTATATGCTGGTAGGCCATCCGGGCCGACCTCCTGTTGTCGAGGGGAACCGGCCGATGTGAGACGAAATTTCGATTTTGTTTTTCGCAAGCATTGTGACGATGAAGAAGAGGTTGATGATATTGTGCTGGACGGATGCGGTGGTGGTGGCGGTGGTGCCCGCGATGGAGGACAGGTAAACGATGGTCGTGGTGATGGGCATGGCGATGAATGTGGCTGTAGAGGGGAGGAGAGCGACAAGTTGCGTGTCTGTTTTGTTAGACCGTCTGCACGCTTGTTATGCATGACATCTTGGTAACGACTTGTAAGCTGCTTCGCCCAGGCGGTATGGTCCTCGGGCTGCCCGGGAAAATTCGACATCGTAGGGTCGAGAGTGTTGTGGCTACCGAAAGTGTTGATGTTAGTGTCGGTGGTTGGTGGTGGTGGTGGTAGTAGAGGCACTCGGTGGTAGTGACAACGAAGGGTACCCAGGTGTTGGTGTGTCGTCGCTGTCGGCGAAGTGGCTCGATATGACGATGGGATATAGGCGAAGGATGAACGAGCGAGGTGGGGAGGAAAGGATGAGGGAGGGAGGGAGGGAGGCAAGAGAGAAAGAAGCAAGAAACCAAAACGTCAATTATCGAAGCAGACTCTTTTGCGTATAGATGGTCCGTGTTCAGGTGTAGAGGGTAGGTTTCGCAGACTTCTCTGGGAAAGGATGATGGATGGAGATGCTGCTGCTGGTGCTGCTTCTTTTTTGGGGGCTTGGGCTCTAGCGCGGGAAGGGAGGCTTACGCAGCTCGACCTTCTGCAACCCTGGCCTACCAATCTAGCCGAACACGCACGAAGAGAAACAAACCCAAAGAACGACGACGAACAGCTCGACGGCTCCCAGAAAGAGTGAGAAAAGTCAGAAAGTGTCCCCCCAGATATGCGAGAGCGTGGGAGACGAGGGTACAAATAAGAGTAACAGAAAATTAAAATTAAACGACTCAGGAAAAAAACAAAATAACAAAATAACAAAAGGACGTAAAAGAAACCGAAAGCGCAGTGTGCGAGGAATAGCCTAGATCAAGAGTGGAGAACGAATACGGTACTATGAGTGATGGGCGGAGCTGCTATCGGTCGCTGTAACAGGCGGGGAGAGGGAAAATGTGTGCTGGATGGTAAGTAAGGCTTTTTCTCAAGTGAATTGCGGCGATGCTTGCTCACGCAAAGGGAAATTGCTGCTGGGATGATATCGCCAGCCTGGAGAGAGGTTGACCGTAAAAGAGGAGGGCAGGCAAGACTCTCTTCACTCCCAGAAACAGTGCCACCACAGAGGCAGTACACGCAGCTTCTCAACGCTTTCTCCTCTCAAGAGGAAAAAAAAAACCCTGTGGCCGAATTCGTACGGCTTTGCTGTTTTAGTCGCGCTGGTTTGAGCTGCATACGCAACCCTCCTTCGTACGCGCGGCAGGGGTAATCAAGAACCCTTTTCGCTCGTGCCCTTAGTAAGCCCTCATATCTGCTGCTGCCAAGTTCACCGCTTATTGGCCTTCTCCGAGGTACCCGTTTTCTTTGAATTTCCGAGGAGGGAAAATACATATTATCGATGATTTCCTGCGTGGACACTCCTCCGACAACAAATTTACATGTACTTGCACTTATCCACGCGGCCTCACCACGAAACCCCGGGAAATCTCTGGGAACGTTGTGGGGAAACTCATTCGGATGGTGACTACAAGCAGATGTAACCTTATTGGTTATCTCAGCAGTTATCTGCAGAGTCTGGTATTCGGGTACGGCTTACAAATTCGCCCTGGGAGACGTATTATACCCTGAAGCCTGAGGTGACGGTGATCATTTCGCGGCTCTTTGGTCACCTAGAAGCTACCTAGCCATCTGGACTGCTCCAGGTTATGTATGGCAACGACATCGGGTGGAGTAAAACGATCTGGAGCCTTAACTGAACCCCTCTTTTAACGGAACCCTCCCCGACCGTAAGTACAAGTGGAAATTCTTCAAATTCTCACGAGCCCCAGGCTGCAAGTGGGCACGTGTGGCGATTGTCGTGAGGCTTGATTTGCTTTGGCTCCACCATATGACGCCGTTTCCCGTCGACAGGTCCACACTGGTGCGTACCGCTATTACCAGATTGTGATATTTCCTTGGTGCCGACGAAATATGGCGAATGGGGAGAAGGGGAATTGGGATTAGGCATCGAGAGCATTTACTTTCCGATTCATCGATAAAAGTGCAAATTGGCAGCGATTTCAATTATCATGAGATAGTAAGCTACGAGATAGAATAATCTCTCTACATGTCCTGGGAAACATCGGGAGATATTAGACCGGAACCGTAACGTTAGATGAGTGACTGATGGTCTTTAGCAATAAGGATAATCTATAAAAACCGGTACCTTTTCCGGAAACCCTAAACCGACTGAATCGATTTAGCGACGACGTCAACCAATACGCGTGGAGCTGTGGCAAAGAATGTCGATATTTCAAATCCTTCCCAGTCACCATCGCCTCACCCGATTGATAAACTCCTAAAATCGTATTTTATAAGAAAAATTGATTGATAAACCGATTGATAAACCGGTTGATTTTCGATGGATTCGCAATGCACTGGCCGATTATCTCTGTCTTGGCGCGCAACGTGCGCTGTGTTGCATGAAGTAAACCAAGACGACAAATTGATATGACGCCTGGGCTTCCTCATACAGCAGCTGAGTAACCGAACTCCATTTCCAGGGAACGGATTGTTGCATGTTCCTATAGATAAAACGCGTAATGGAAGAGATTTCGATATCGTTGATCGTTTCTGGTATAAGATACGGCTTCCTAGCGAATACATACATACGTACTCGAGGTTGTCTCTCCTCGTGGCTAAGGAGCGCAAGGCCCGACGATGGGAAAATAGATAGACGAGAGCGCCCAAAAGCGAAAAGAGGCGAATGAACATTATGTCATAGGGAAACAAAATTTTGATTCTGGCGATTTACCTAGGTATCAGATGGTAGATTATGCTTCCGAGGCGTAGCTTGACGACACTTACGCACGTACCCCGTACCTAGAAAACTGAGTTGCCTTTCCATGTCTTGCCCTCGTGAGCCTCAAGGCAATCTCGCGTGTAGTCCACCCTCGCCTAACACTCCAGTTCGGGACTCTACAAACGAGCCAATGAGAAGCAACTTGCAAGGTGGTTGGTTACGCGTTGCTCTTGGTTGTCTCACGCCGGTTGCCGCTTCTACATCTCGGTGTCTTTGACGCTCGGTTTGGTTTTGCGCCACGGGCTTCAGCCACCAGGACCGGCACCGCGGTACGGACAAGGAAACCAACGCGTGAAAGGGAGTTTTCTATGTTACACTTTCACTTTCCTAACTGAACCTTATCAACGCGTCAACATCACAGGTGGTAGGTACTTTACACGATAAATTTTGCAACACTAGTTTATTTATTTTTATTTATTAACGGCGCTACACAGAACCATAATGGCATCGTCGCTCTTTGCCACATCTTACGCAAGTGCGTACTCGCCGGCCGCGTCAATGGGGAACAAACGCAAACGTGATTTTGGAGATGAGTCGGATTCCATGGGTGTTGGGAGTTCACCGCGGGGTATGATGCAGCCAGGGAGTGGAAGGACCATGAAAAGGTGGAGGAATGGACGACCGACAGAGGAAGAAGTTTACCGTATGCTTCCCCCCAGCTAATTGCCACTCTCCCACGCATTTCGCCGGATAGAGACGCGTGGATGGACGGCTGCTAACGATGAATACGGGAACCAGAATATACACTCCAGAAGCTCTTCTCTGCACAATCTCAGAGTGCGCAAGCCCCTCCACCTCCTCCACCACCTCCACCCCCTCCACCTCCTCAGACAGTGCGTCAGACAGCTCCATTCGTACAATTGCAGTCACGATCTCACACCGTGGCCGCGTCACCAGTGTTAAAAACCGCATGTCCAACACGCGGCCCTCCGCCGCCAAGGGCAATGAATACAAATCCATTTGCGGCAATGGGCCATACTAAACCCGCTGCTGGTGTGGGGCTGTTTAAGTTTATGTGCGCTGGTGCTGGCGCGGCCTCGGGACAGTCGTCAATTGGATCTATGAATGGGATTACTATGAGCGGGATGGGGGACATAGTGGTCTGCGAGGACTGTGATAGGATGATGGAACTTGCCGGGTTTGGAGGGGATGATGAAGGGCGCTGTGGGGGATGTACGAAGAGGGTGTGTGAGGTTGGCTGCAGCATCGAGAGAGGGGATGGGGGAAGAATTTGTCTAGATTGCGCTATGAAGGGATACTAGGGTGGAATTACCTGAGCGGGGGGGTTGTAATAATATGGGTTTTGGAGCGGGGTCTTTGGGGGGTTTTTTTTCGGGCCTGGGAGGGTTAGTGAGTGACTAGTGAAGTGGTTTTGGGATAGCAGTTGGGGCCCCAAAGGCGTTGGCTGGGTGGAATTCTTGTATTATTTTTTTATGGAGCGTTTTATTTTGGGGCAGTTGGAGATCGATACCAAACTAGGCTATTCTTTTTCCTCTGTGTGTGTCAATAAATTGGTCGAGAAAAATAAATGGTTTCGAGATAGTTGGAGCACATGTACATCTGAGTACATATCTGCATATATTCAGGACCGGAAAAGTGGACTGTATCATACAACTGTTTCTGTAATAGAAGCTTAACATTATTAATAACCTTATTTTGGATCTTCTGTTAGGATCGACAATTACACCCATCCTATCATTGACATTAAGCTTGGGTTTCGGTGATTCTGATAGAGGCCCTTTTGCGCAACCTGAAAAGGAAGATCCCGTCAAATCATGCTTGTTTCTTCTATAATGGTTTCGGGGCGGTGCAAACTTCAAGCAACCTAATAATAACGGGGCTTGAGGCTTCTGTCCAAAGATCAAACTCGAGACAAATTACCCTCTGTTACCGAGGTCCTAATATACATAAGCAATACCTTCCACATGAAATCTAGAAGTTTAGTTTGTGCTCTAGATTTGTGGAAGTTGCGGGTCGTAATTGTTGGTCACGTGGCAGCTAGCCACTATTAAGCGAGAACGCGTCCCACCACGAACACCACAACGAGTGATCGAGAACGAGTCTTAATAGCAGCTCTCAGCACTATTACTTTCGCCCAACACCGATGGAGCCACCGCGATTGCCTCCCATGAATTTTAATCGCCCCATGGCTCGGCGGCTCACTCCTGGGCAGGACCCCAACGCCGACGATCCGATTCTTGCGGGCTTGAATTCAGCACAGTCTATTGCCGTAACGACACCTGCGAATGTTGTACAGATACTTGCACCTCGTGAGTTTTTTTCGTCCGATGTTTGGCTTCTGTTCAGGGATGCTGATGGATCTTTTATAGCTGGTTCGGGGAAAACTCGAACCCTCACTTCCCGTGTTGCTCACCTTCTCAGCGAACCGCAATGTCTATCTCCGCAGAATGTAATTGTGGCAACTTTCACTGTTAAGGCTGCTAGAGAAATGAAAGACCGTATCGCAAAGTTGGTGGGTAATGGCACAGAGGCGAAACTAGTGCTAGGGACGTTTCACAGTATTGCGAGGAGGTATTTACTGCGATATGGACACCTTATGGGGATTAGGTCAGGGTGGGGGATTGCGGACGGAGGGGATAGCTTGGGTATTGTGAAGGTATGCCCCGAAGCGAGCAAAGGGAGGAGGGAGGGATAAGGAGGGAAAGAGATTAGGGGATCTGATGAGTTGCGACTGGTAGCGAATGCTAATAAACCTATAGAGAATCTTAAGGCGTATGAAGCTACCAATTACGGATGCGAACCAGGCTCGTTCTCGAATATCTTATCTCAAAGCTCGTAATAGTTCTCCTGTAGTAAATGCGTTTCCTCAACAGCGTTCAGCAATTACTGCAACCCAAGCCACGCAGTCTACACAGCAGAAAGAAAAGAGCATAGCCAACGAGGATTTCGTCCAAATCTATGAAGCCTATGAAGCCGGTTTAAACGCCTCAAATTTGTTGGATTACGACGACTTACTTCTTCGTTGCCTGGATTTACTGAAGCAGCACCCCGAATGCGTTCGTAACGTTGAAGCCGTTCTAATCGACGAATTCCAAGATACGAACCTCGTTCAATTCGAACTCATGTGCCTTCTTGCCTCTCAAGCCAACAGAATCACAATCGTTGGTGATCCCGATCAAAGTATCTACGGCTTCCGCGCGGCTGAGATAAGGAACTTGAACCGCATGCTACGGCACTACCCTGACACGCTGGTTGTGCACTTGGAGCAAAACTATAGGAGCTCTGCAAGTATTCTACTTGCAGCATTGGAGGTGATTCAGCAAGATGAGTCCCGCCCGCAGAAGCCGCTGACGCCGACACATGCTGTTGGTACAAGACCGGTGTTACGCCAGCTCCCAACAGTGGAGAAAGAGGCGAAGTGGATTGTGAGTGAGATTACGAGGCTTAAGGCAGTAACAGGCGGGGCGATTGGGTTGGAAGATGTTGCTATTTTAGTGAGGAGTGCTAGTTTGACTAGACTTATTGAGGTAGCATTTGTGAGGGCGGGCCTTGCGTATAAAATGGTTGGAGGGTCAAAGTTCTACGAGCGAGCTGAGATCAAGACGTTATTGGACTATCTTCGTGTTGTGCATAACCCATCCAATAACGACGCACTTGCTCGGGTCATTAATGTTCCGTCGAGAAAGATTGGGGATGTGACGATTAAAGCTCTAATCGATGAAGCCGAGAAGCGTGGGAAGACGCTTTGGGAAGTGATTCGTAATGGCGTCAGCGGGCACGGATGGAAAGACATGAAAATAGGAAAAGTGACAGATAAGGGTCTGGGGGACTTCGTTAGCCTCATACTCTCCACGCAACGCTTGCTTCGGGAAGAATCTGAAGCGGAAACAGAGGAAGGGAAGACTCTCATTGACGTGCTCGAGTTCCTTCTTCGAAAACTGGCGTTCGAGGATCACCTTCGTCGGCATTATCCTGAAGACTGGGAAGGGCGCTGGTCTAATGTTACCGAGTTGCTCACGCAAGCGCGAGACATGGGAGGAGTGGATGAAGACGAAGACGCGCTGCCTGTCATTGATGGAGTGGAGCAGAGCGATACTATTCCCACCGGGTTACAGGGCGTGCTAGAGCGATTTCTGTCGAATACAGCATTGTCGAGTGAAGTTATAGATGACGAAGAAAAGAGAAAGCAAGGACAGGTGATTGTTAGTACAATCCATGCCGCAAAGGGACTCGAATGGCCAGTGGTTTTCATCCCGGCAGTTTATGAGGGATGTATCCCACACTCGAGAAGTGATGATACGAATGAGGAAAGACGGTTATTATATGTGGCAATGACGAGAGCGCAGGCATTACTATATATGAGTGTTCCCAGAAGGAACTCGCAAAAAGGTATGCATCATATGTTATCACTCGAGGTCATAAGGCTCCCATTAACAGTTAGGTGTCAGAGAAAACAACTCCATCCCCTTTCTTAACGCCTTCAAGTATTGCAAAACTGTTAGACAAACGTGCTCCTCCATTACAATTCTCCTCCGCGCAGAACGTTCTCCGGATCCTCGGCCGCGAGTGTCCATCTGAAACCGATATCGAAACGGCAATTGGGAATAGTCGTATCCCATCACTACTAGACGATCAATTCCCTGAGAAAGAGGAATGGGAAGAGAAAGAAGAAGCTGATCTTGAGGGCGGTGATGAAGATGACTGGCGTCACAGGAAGCGAAAGTGGACCGAAGATGCAGCTGCAGGGAGATATCGAGACTATGGTAACTCAGACGCTATCGCCCCTATGGGAAAGGCTACTGGGTGGGGGCGGGGGGTAATATCAGGTGGTACAGTACCTGGTTTTATAACAGCTGAACAGCGATTGGCAGCGAAAATGACAACAGCAGAAAAATTAGCAGCAGCAACAGCAGCAGGAACAGTTGGGTTTAGAAGCGCAGGAAGTCACATGGAGCAGCTGAAACAAAATCAGCTCACATGTGAAGCAGATACGGAACGCGCTGAGAAACGAGCTCGTCACGACGCAATGGTTGCAAAAGCTGCAGCGAGAGAACAAGTAATCGCGGAAAAGAAAACTACCTTCGCAGGAAAAATCGCAGCCAAGCCTTCAGCGCCATCGAAGCCTGATGTTGCGGCGGGAGCAAAATCAAACAAGCGGGGGGTTGGCCAAGGAAGCTTGATGAGTTATTTCGCCCCAAAGCCACCAGTGCAAAGAGAGGGCCCTAAACAAAAAACTGCGACAGAGGTTATCAAGCAGACGAAAGGAAAAAGCCTACGGGAACAGATGGAGGCGCTGCCGCAGCCGAAACTGCCGGTGAGGCCGAATAATGGCGGGGTGTTGTTATTAAGCAGTTCTCCGGTTAGAGTGAGAGCGAAGCGGAAGAAGAGGACGCCGAATCCCCCAAGTAGCCCGGTGTTTAGTGAGTTTTGTAAAGCGATAGAGGAAGCGGAGGAGGGGACCGTAAAGGGGCTTGAGATAGGAGCGAGGACTGATAATTGTAGTATTGATCCTCCTATTTCAGCCCCGTTGATCCCAAAGGTAACGGCGAGACGACCTGACTCGTCCTCTGCAAACATTATCACTACCACTGCTGTAGCGAGTTTCTCATCTGTGTCTTCGCCGTCACGGAATATATCTGTAGCACGGTCACAGGATACGTGTGTGGGGATAGCAAAAAAGAGAACACTGGGGATTAGAAGGAGTATGAACGGATGGGAGAATAGAACATCAGCTAAGAAAGGCTAGGTTATAGTATTTAGTGGTATATATCATATGAAGTTTGGGCGCGGTTTATTGGTGTGAATGAATTGATATTTGGGGTTTCTGGGGTTTATTTAGACCTCTAGATAATTTTAGTTACGAAAAAGTACTGTTTAGAGGTGTAACTCAGCTCATGGGCTGGCGTTGTGCTCAGCCTCAGAGAGGATGAATGTTTTTTATCTCTGCATTTTTCACGGACTGTATGTAAGATTGAAATCGCTTGATGATATTACATGGTAGGCGTAAGCTTTCAGAGTTGTGATATTCTATCTCTAAACAAACGAGTGATATCGCGTGAATAATTCTAGATATGGTTATAGTTATGCGCTACCCTAGACATTCCTAAGGGTCGTCTCGCACGCTTTCCGTCTATCTAACTTAATTTTCTATCCCACGTAAAGGTGTCTAGGGAAAGGTTCTTTAGGTATAATACCTGGAAATCTCATACGTGGTGTGCTCACTAGTCAAGACTCTTAGAGGTTAACGCTTGGTATTCCAGAAGAAAAAAAGAAGTTGATTAATTGCATTCTTAGATTGGCTTAGTTATAAGTGCTGAGTAGTTGCCTTCAATAAGGAGAGAGGATTAATTAGTGAAAGGGGAGAAGATGCCTGGCTCTCGGCCCGGGTGCATTTTATCGAGTGATGTTTTATGAAGTTCATATCTTAGAACATGATTCTGGGAGAACACTCTCGGAGACAGTCTCACTTTGGACTCTATTTACTGCCAATAAGGCCATTAGATATGTAAGAGTAGTTAGAACTTAGATGGTGATCCCGGTGGTTGGTATTGCTTAAAAAAAAGCCTATATTGATATTTCAGTATCGAAGAGACATGACCGTGTAGCGTAGTGGTTAGCGCGTCTGCTTTACACGCAGAAGGTCGCAGGTTCGAACCCTGCCACAGTCACTCATTGCTCGTTTACTTTTTAGTTTTTTTGCATGGGTGATTCTTTCCTGTTTTTTTTTCACGGATCATGTTAAAGAGTTGTGTTAACTTGCCTTATTATATTATGGACAACTTACCTTCTCGCAATACTCACCTTATCATGATTTAGTCTTTCACAACAAGTACGAATTCAAGTGGGGTGATCCTTTTAGTCTTAAGCTGCTAGGAAGTACCACTGCCGTGCCATGGGGTACTGGTAGTGACATTAATATCTTCGTAAATACAATTATTTCCATCACCATGAGATTGAGGGCTTACGTCATACATTATCCTGATCTACACGGCAACTAAAGATAGTTCTGTTCTATTGCAATTGTGTTAAACCCTTTTTGGTAAAAGCCATCGTCAGCAACCGCGCAGTAGTTCTTAGCTGTAAACTTCGCAAAAACCAGTAAAATCTTCCCGAGAAGAATTTTCAAATATACCATGTGATATCCTTCCGATATATCAGTGGGTTAATTCTACTCTGGTTATGAACTTAAAAATCAGCGATCATAGTTGGTGGTTTCAACTTGAAGTTCGCAGCTATTTTTAGCGGGGTAGAGTGGCCGTGGTTGCATGCGGTGCTCTCAAAACTACCCCACGTCTCCTTCCCAACCCCAACCGTCCTCAACATGGACCCCTTCTCCCGACTCAGCGAATTCGAGATTGCCCACCTCGTGGAGTTTCTCGAACCGATTGATATCATTAGCCTCCAGCGAGTTTCTAAATTATGGCGCTCTGTGTTGAATTCCGATTATGTTTCTCGTATCGCGCTGCTACATCACTTCCCGCATGTCTCACAGTCACAAGAACTCCGTGACTCCCATTCATCGCCGGATCCGGAGGGGCCAGTGTATATTGATGCTACTTTACTATGGAGGCGTGTAGTATATCAGTACCATACAAGGCGTATGGGACAGCCAACGAGAATGCATCAGGTTTTATTGGACTTTACCGATTCGTTCCTAGAATGGGATGTCGCAGAAGGATATGCAGTGTGGATATCAAACGAAAGAGACGATAAAATATTGAGAGTGAAGGATCTCGAGGGCCCCGATGGGGGCAATTTGAGAGAGATTCAATTGCTGGATACTTGGTTCGAGGATGATGAGAAGGATGTGGCGGGGGTGCTGATAGTAGTGACATTGACGATCGTAAAGGGGCTGGCGATATTATCTTTGGAATATTCTACGGGATGGAATGGTTGTATACACCCTCCTTATTCAGGGAATCGTGCGAAGTGAGTGAATTCTCAAATTTTGATCTGGCCACCTGCTTGGGGACAACACAGGGCCGGCTATTCTGACGGAGGAGAGGACCCCATAGGTTTATTGTGGTTGATTTGAGAAGTACGCAACCGTTATTATGGAAATATAGAATGGATCCTCAGAAGACAATCTTGGGCGAGGTTGAATGGAGCGAGGATAAGCTTTACTACCTTCGTCGGACACCTATTCCGGGATTCAACGGTATAGACACGGTATACGGAAGTAATGTTCATTTCGTCATCCATGATATGTTCACAGGTGCCATCACTCAGGAAATAGCGCTGGAAAACGGCAACGACCTTGTCGCATACCAGTACCTAGCCTATGATGTCATGGTTGTCGACCGGCCTCTGAAACACTTTATCCTCGTTCGTGACCACGGGGGCAGCGAGAGGAGAATGGACTTGATGGCAACAGTATACACACTGACCGGCAAGGTTGTCGGGAAATTCTTAATCAACCCTGAACAAATCATGTCACTAGAGGGACGCATTACGAGGAATATCTTTGTCGATTTCACCCATAGACACGATGTCTTTAATATCACAGAGACGTTTTTCTGCGATTTCAATATGCAGAATCTTCCAGATGTTGATCGGGAGGCTGAGAAGTTTCCACCAGAGAAGATCACGTTTAATTCGTGGTGCATACACCCACAAGGGAAGAAGGGTGGGTTTGTTATCGAGCAACGGCAGTATAATTCGCCAGTTACGGGGAGGGAGGCCCTGCCACTGAATGAGAGAATTGAGGGGGGACTGAATCCAACGTCCAGGTTCGATAACTTATTTTCAACGCTTGATGTCTCGGCCATATGCTATGATGTGACTCCGATGGAGATTGGGATTGATGTGGGAATCTATGAGGAGAGTAAGGGTTCGGACTTAGAAATTCCCGGAAAATTACGCTTCGAGCAGGTCGCTAGACGGAAACTCTCGGATAAGCGACTTATCAATAATATTGGTGCACATACACCTCTGCAATTAGAAAAACGCCTCGAGAAGGTGTTGGGGTTGGAAGAAGGCGAAGAGGTGAAAGATAAAAAATATGCAGGAGATTTTGAGGAGAGCAGGGCTAGGATTGCTAGATTCGTCCCTGGTGAAGGGCTACTCGTTAGGGGATTTGTGCACCACGATAACTGGTCTTATGTGGAGTGGTGCGATCGGTACCTGGCTTTCCACACATCTTGGACGCCTGATCGTGGTGGCAGTGATCGTGCTGATCTTGTTTCGGGAATCTTGATATTGGACTTCCATCCGCCGTGGTGATATTTGGCAAATATATAGACTGTGTGGATAGATGGATGGATTTGTTCCCATGTACTCTGCTAGCCCCACTAGTAGTCTGACGTTTCGCAGGAGAAAATGTGGTGATGTTCTTGCGAGAATAAACTATAGCACTACATGTATAGTGTGTAATAGCATGTATACATCATGTTTTTGTTCCGTGGATCATTTACATGATATTCGGTCAACGCTATCTCTCCGGTTTCCAACCAACAATTTTAACCCTTTCTATAGTCGTGTGATATCACGCATGAAGGAATGTAAGGGTAGCTGAGCGGCGCTATGACGTGAGGCTGTTGTGTTTGATTCAGCTTTTCCGCGACAAACCGAGATTAAGCCGCTGCATGGGTCGCCCTAGACGCGCTTCCGAGGACCCTCCTGTAACAAAAATCGCAAGAAGTCTTCGTTCCCTCCAGAGTTCCTAAAGTTCTACTTTCAACCTGTATTTAGCTCTGAGTGCTGATAAAGGTTGCAACCCTGGAAAAATATCCCTGAAATATCCCTGCGAGTCTTGATTGCAGGGTTTGATTTTACCACGGAACATTCCGAAGGAACATCAGCATCCCTCAGGTACAAGGGGAACAGTCATCCATGGATTCAAAAACAACAAAGAAGGTAGTCATTGTTGGCGCGGGGCCTGTGGGATCTCTGGCTGCATTGTACTTTTCGCATGCAGGTTGGGAGGTGGAGCTCTACGAGCTTCGTGGAGGTGCTTTTTTATCTACTCCTTTGTTTAATGCGACCTAGAAAGCTAACGATCGCTAAATAATACCTAGACTTGCGGCTCCCCGAAAATCTATCCCTTAATTTCTCAAAGTCGATTAATTTGGCACTATCTGAACGTGGTATGGACGGGCTCCGTAATGTTGGCGATGGTGGAAAGCTGCTGGGGAAGATTCTTGCGGAGACAATTCCGATGTATGGGAGAATGATTCACTCAGGGAAAAAAGATGACCCTGGGCAGAGTCAGAAGTATGACGTCCATGGAAGGGTAAATCTAACTAATTTTTTTTTTCTAAGCATGGGAAATATTGAAGAGAGTGCTGAACTTCTTGTTGGGTGATTAGTACATCCGGTCCGCCGATAGATGGAAACTTAACGTGCAGATTCTGGATGCATTGGCCGAGCGCAGTAACGTGAGGATGTTCTTTCATCATGGACTGAGAAAAATGTCCCTGGATCAAAACACAGTGGAGTTTGAGAACATGTAACCTCCCGGTGACCTGTATTGGTTGTTTACGCTAGTATTTGGCTGTGTTCGTTGACTGGATTTCCCGATTATAGGAGTACTAAGGAGAATGTTGTTGTGCGGACTGATCTAGTTGTTGGAGCAGATGGTGCGCATTCAGCTACCCGAAAATTGCTCCAGAGGAGCGTTAGGTAAGTTATTACTGCTACAGCTCTTGTAGATATTCTGGGGGTTGACATATCGATCGAATCGGCAGGATGTATTACGAACAAGTCTACATTGACACTCTCTGGCAGGAGTTTCAGATCCCACCGGATGAGAAAACGGGCGATTTTAAGATCAGTCCAAATTACTTGCACATCTGGCCGAAACAGACGTACATGTTCATTGCCATTCCGAGCGAGGTAGGGTTTCTTCCTTGTATCGAGTCTTTAAATATCTGGAGCTTACGTTAGGGTGACTTGAGTAGGATAAAACATTTACCTGCACGCTATTCATGGAGGAATCACGATTCAACAAGATTGGAAAAAGTAGAGATAAATTGCTTGAGTTCTTGAAAACTGACTTCGAAGATGTTGTGGGGCTTGTGGGTGAAGAAAAGCTGGTAGAACAGTATTTTAAGAACCCAAGACTGCCGTTGATTAGCGTAAAGGTATTTCCTAGTCTTCGTTTCCCACATTTTTAGCCCAAACATTTTCACGTTCCTCCCGAAATGACTGATAGCTGATTGGATAAGTGCGATCCGTATCATTACCGTGACCGCTGTGTGATAATCGGTGACGCAGCACATGCTATGGTTCCGTTCTATGGCCAGGGCATGAATGCTGGTCTTGAAGACGTTCGTGTCCTCTTCGACCACATCCGTTTGCATCCCGACTCCCTATCGGATGCTCTTGCCTCCTATACTGCGCACCGTTGTCCTGATGGACATTGTATCAACGACCTCGCGATGCGGAACTATGTTGAAATGAGATCTTCAGTCACTTCAAAGACATATCTGCTTAGAAAATTCGTCGAAGAGAGTTTAGATGCGTATGTGCCCTGGTTGGGTGTAAGGACTATGTATAGCATGGTTAGTTTCTCGAATATCAGATACTCGGAGGTTGTGAAAAAGACGAAGAGGCAGAAGGTATGGCTGGATGTAGCCGCTGTAGTGCTGGGGTTGGGAGTAGTAGCAATGACCTTGGCCTTGGGGATGGGAAAGAGAGCAGGGTTAATGGAATATGTGGGGAAGGCATTGGGAAAAGCATAAGTTTCTTTTGTGTTATGGCGCATGCACAGATAAATGTAGACCAATCAAATCGTGTTATGGGACGCCTTTGTCTCACCAAAGATGCCGAGATTTCGCAAAGAAAAATTCCCATCTCGATATCTTTATTTCCGTTGCCTCTACAGCAAATTGAATATAAGACCTCTCCCCTCAGAAGCCCCTAAACCCAGCCCCAAACCATAAAAGATGGTAGTGGGTACTTGGTATATTCAGTCACACTCTTGGTATTTCCTAGAACGCTCTACTTTGCATTTTTAGAAGCTAAAATTTGGGTTTTATAATTTTATAATTTATTTTGCTAAGTTTTGTAAAAAGATACAGAGATCTATTAGTAGTCAGAGATCTTGTACCTTTTCTTGAGTAGTTTCGTTAGCTATGGGTGCTGTCATAACGAGCCAAAGGTGGTGGTCTATACCAAACCGTGCACGGGCGAATATGGGTCAGCTATTCTTTTAAAACGCTCTAGAGTTTTGAAATCGAACTTACCTTCAATACTGGCTAAAGAAGGGTGTCCACCTGATTTTAAAGGGATTCAAATGAAGTGGATCGGGGGATTCTCTGCTACTCACTTCCCGATAGGTATTTACAAAAGTTTAACTCTAGAAGCTTTACGAGTGATATTTAATGATTTTAAAACACTGACACCTAATCGTTATTCTTGAGACATTTTATTTCCTCTCTCTGGCTCATGTGCAAGCTGGTAGACGCCCAGAGCCGTGTGAAAGGCTCTTATTCTTTCGTTAAGAGCAATGGAAACCCTAAATTGCTAAGACTTTGCGTATTATATATAACGCCCCTATCCTATCACGAGACTCACAACCTCCTCAGGACGTCACCTACAACCTCCTTGGTTCCTGCCTTTCCGCCCAAATCAGGCGACAGGTATTTACCATCAATCAAGCTTCCATCAACAGCCTCATAAATCCTTCCAGCTGCCTCCGTCTCTCCCATGAATTCGAGCATCAACCCAACACTTCTGATGGTCGCGATAGGGTTCGCAATGCCCTTGCCCATGATATCCGGGGCAGATCCGTGGCAAGGCTCACCGATAGCGAACTTATCACCGACGTTTGCCGAGGGAACCAACCCAAGGGATCCGACAAGTGCCGCGGCACCATCAGAAAGAATATCTCCATAGAGGTTTGGTGCAACAACCACATCAAAGTATGATGGCTCACGGAAGAGCTTGTATACCATGCTGTCGACGATTTGTTCCTCGCAACGGATAGACTTATATGCCTGGTTTGCTTCGTAGACGGCACGGACAGTCTCACGGAAAAGGCCATCGGTTTGCGAAAGGACGTTGGACTTGTGGGTGATTGTCACAAGTGGTGAGGCACCGGAGGGTCCACGGAGAGCGGCACGCTTCAAAGCAAGCTCGAATGCGATCTTACCAATGCGGCTAGATGCGCGAGCGCTTATCCGCTTAATGGCCTCAGCAACCTTTGTGCCATCGGGGGCGGTGAAGGTCCTCTCTTCCTTGACATACTATTGGCGCGTAACAAGTGATGTTAATCACGGAGATATTGCTCTTGGGCATTTGGAGGTTGAGCTTACGAGATCCTCGGTGTTCTCCCTGACGATAACCAAATCGACAGGAATTGCGGCACCCTTGACGGACTTGACGGGGCGGACATTGGCATACAGATCCAGCTTCTTGCGCAGCGCGACGATTGGTGAAGAGTAGCCCTCAACCTTTGTGGTTGGCGAGCTATGTCGCCAAGGAAACACATTAATTGGCTACCTCTCTATTGGGAGGGGCAGATTAACTACCTCACGGCTCCGAAAAGCGCACCATCGCACTCATTCTTGAGCACATCAACCGTATTGTCCGGAAGCGCAGAGCCTGTTTTCTGGAAAGTTTCAAAACCAGCTTCGAGATCTACAAACGAAAATTTGAGGTTTGTCGAGCTCGAGAGCGCTTCAAGAATTTGACGACCAGCCTATTTTTCGGCGTCAATGACAATCTAACCTCAGATTGAACTAAAAGAACTTACGGGAATGACTTCCCTCCCAATCCCGTCACCGGGAATAAGTCCTAATAGAGCGATTTATCTGAGCATTTATCGACCTGAAAAGGAATAATGTTGGAGAGAAATACCGATTCTGAGAGTCCTTGCTACTGCGGAGGCCATTGTGGTATGTGGGGTCTGGTTAGGAAACTTGAAGTTTTTTTTTCCGGTTTACTTTGGCGGGAAGGTTTAAGCCTCAGGGCTAGGGATAGCTGAGTCAGCATATTTGCTTGAATTGTCAATTGGGTTATGAGCCATCAAATACAATCCTATAATACAGGAGTGGCCGACTTCGTCGACAATACCTCATAATGATAAAGGGAAACTAAAGGGGTATACTTTTAGCATTACATATAATCTCTTGGATATATGGAGAGATTGAATCTGCATGCTATCTAACTGATTAGCAAAACACCCAGGTTGATTCATTCTCCAAAACTTAACCAACCATATATCTTGAAAAAAACAATGCTGCAATAAAAGAAGCAGATATCTAGAAAGTGATTATGGTTGTATTTATGGTGGTAGTTTAATAGCTGGTGCATGTGGTAATAGGTAATTTTAGTCAGGGAGTCTGCGATTAAACCCAACAGCGTAATTTTTACTATTTCTTGATTTAACTATAGCGAAAGCTTTTCTTAGTTGCTTTTTGTGTCTACTAGTAGATTTCAGAAAATTGGCCTATTTTTTTTTTCCGGCTAGTTTATGTATACTCTATATGTACATGTAGCCACCCCTTGACGGCAGCGTCGGTAAAAAAACCGCAATGGTTAATAACTAGACGTCTAGATATATATAGGGAGCGATTATGTAGGAAGGCGAGTAAGACTATATGCGGCCTTTTGTGGAGTTTTCATTAAAATTTTGTGCGGAAATAATAGCGAAAATCGTAAAAAAAACAAAAACATATTCTATAATGTAATATTCGAACTTTGCCCCGTGTTAGCCTTAAATTCTGGTTTGTGCTTCATTCTTGGAAGAATCATTTTAATGAACATTAATCCTAGTGTCTTTCTTTTGGCTCATATTTATTTCGCTGGGAGCTCTACGCCATGGTCAGAGCTTTTACGCGCTAGTTGGAGAAATACTAAGACTACGCATGTGATCTATTTAGAGTGTGTTAGTGCCTAATATCGTATGTATTTGAGAGGATCGGGGGCTCTAATCGCTGTTTTCGTTAAATGGGTTTTGCTACGCTTTTCCTTTGTAACAAAATATCGCGTGATAATTCATGACTACGAAACGTATCATTCGTGAACTCTATGATTGGTATATTTCCCGTCGTTGCCATATCTATACCGTCCAGTATTAACCTAAGGTTACTTGCAACCATAATATGAAGCAGACGAGATCGATACGTATCCATCCATGTTTTGACTTTGGAAACAGCGTTATAGCTAGGTCAATAATACCCCCTGGGTTGAAATTGTCTTGCTTTCCCTTGAGCGAGAGGGGTTCTTCTGGGGGGAGGGAAGGGGCGATTGCTGATGATTACACGGAACTTTTCGTTGAGGCCCCGAACAATACATACTGGAACATCCTGTAAGTATGTATAGCGGGAACAGTGGGGATAATTTAACATACTCTTCAATACTCTCTCGGATACACTAGCTCCTAGAAGATACATATGTCAAATTCTGCTCGAACATTCTAGGTAAACTATACTCCACATCCTATAAAACCCGATTAATGATTCCTATGTACCACTTTTGAGGTAGGAAGATTGATACGTATACTCCCACTGCTATAACTAAAACAATGGATTTTCCGTTGAATATAGAGCGCGCTGGGTAATGAAGCCCAAACTAATCCCTACGTGCAACGTCGCACTTAACTGGCCTGTCTGCCTGGTCCCTCGTTAGCATCCTTCACTGTAGCGTCAGGATAGAAAGAGTAGATATCCAACTCATCCGCTCTAAATGCTTCTGCAATTCCAATCTTTGCGAAGGCTTGAATAGTTACCATCGAAGGGCTGCAGTTTGATTCGCGGAGCCTATCGCTAGCTAGCTGTACAATGCAAAAAGGTAAACAAAGCGCCGAGAGATTTAGGGGTGGGTGGTTGAGGTGCTGCACTGAACATCATGCAACTTCTTCGACATGCCTGCCGTAGCCTAGCCTCTGGTTAATATTTCGTCTTTCAGATTGGAGCCGGGTAGATAGATATTCAACTCATCTGCTCCAATGCCTTCACGTATTCTAGTCTTTACAGACGCTTGAATATATTCACACCCGGAGGCCTGTGTTATCGGTGTGGCTAAGATGTGTGAAGTCTATCGTAATATCTGTCCTACGAAAGAAAAAAAGGCTGGATGAAGGGTTGTGAGGTAAAAGTGGGCGCGACAGAGTACCCTATTGATGACGAGTATCAGGAAGGAAGGAGCTTTGCCTGTAATACTGTTGAATGAAACCATCTCGGTCGGTGAGCTGGAGTGTGAATTGATCTGTGATAATAGCCGCCGTTAAGCAAACAATCGTTAGCAGCGAACCTAAGAGGTAAACGAGGCAAACGGGGAGAATGAAGAGATGGAAAGTGGGGTCAATAGCTGCTCAATGACACGATAATCCCAAACTGAAATGGAGAAATTAAAAGCGGGAGTTGTGGCTCTGATGCAAAAAAGTTGGAGTGAAGTAACGTTAGAGAAGAAACTCTAGCACTCCAGCACTAAAGAAGGTGGTCCGACAAAACCCTAACCCAACCGCCATATCTTTTGGGCGCTAGATCAACGTCATTTCATCTAATCCCTGCATCCTGCAAGCCAAGGCCGGAAAATCACCCCTGCAGCCCTACAAAGGCCCGGAATCATATTGCGTCACTCGCTGCTACTAGTAATTGCACGGTGAGAGGCAATCAATCTCTAGGAGACGCTATTCATGGATAATATAGGTATCAATTGCATCATTACATATAATACAACCCCCCAAACCGCCATAACTAAAATACTAATCAAAATGTCCCTAATCCCCCCAAAATTCAAAATGCCAAACCTACAAATCATTTCCTACAGAAGTATCGAATATCATGTAATATCAAAAACGAAAAAAAGACCCAATCGCTTACTCCTTATGCGCATACTTTTCCAACTTCCCGTCCTCCTCATCTGTAGTATGACCCCCCAACTGCGTGTCGAGATCGACCGTCTGACTACCCTTCTGGTTGAGCTTCCATGCCTTCGTAGTATCATAAAACAGCGTATCAAGCTCTTCTAGCGTCTTCCCTGCAGTCTCAGGGTAGAAGAAATAAATAATTGGTACAAACGCTGCATTAAAGCACATCCAGATTAAGAAGAATTTCCAGCCAAGATTCTCAGCACCCAGCGGGGTGATCTCGACGACGACAAAATTCCACAACCAGTTCGCAGATGTTGCTAGTGCGGTGCCCTGGTTTCTGAATCGGAGCTCGGAGATCTCGGTGGGGTAGAGCCATGGGGTTGCAACCCATGCAAAACCGGAGTAGGTTCCGATGTAGACCATTACGAATACTACGCCTGCTACTCCGGCGGCTTTGTTGTCGTCTTCAGTGGAAAGCTTGACGAGGATGGCGATGAACATCATAGCGATGGATTGTCCGGCGGCGCCGAACATGAGGGGTTTGCGACGGCCCCAGGAGTCGATGAATAAGATGGGGATGAAGGTGAAGACGAAGAAGGAGAGGCCGGTGCAGCCACCGACAATAAGGGAGAGTTCGCGGTCGAGGTGGAGGACGTTTTGGAGAAGGTAGGCGGAGTAGAAAATGACGGCGTTGATACTGTTGGAAGGTTAGTGAATACTCATAGAGTAAGTTAGTGGGGGGGGAGGACAAACCCAGTCAATTGCTGCATCATTTGAATACCGTATGCAAGGCACAATCTACGGAAAGTTTGGGTCTTTCCACCCTTGAAGTAATCTCCAAACTTGATCTTGCCTCCGCTCACACCAGCCTCAATCTGCAGGGCCGCGGAAATGTTGTTGAATTGCTGCTGGACGGCGACAGAGTCCGCTGGTTCGCCCTCGAGTAGGGCAAGGACCTCGAGAGCTTCCTCGCGACGGTCTTTAGCCATAAGAAAACGGGGTGATTCAGGAAGCCCGAGCAGAAGGACCATGGTCACGATACCGAAAGCAGCTTGAATGACAATGGGTGTGCGGAATTGGATACTAGGGTCGGGGTGTGTGGATGTGGCATAAGTAATCCAGTAGGAAATAACAATCCCGATAGTGATGAACCATCCTTCGATGGAAATCATACGTCCTCGGGAGCGTGCCTTGGTGGTTTCCGCTTGGTACCTGTTTTGTTGGGTCAGTATATTGTAAATCTGAGTTGATCATCGCGTATCACTCACATAGGCACGGTACTCGTGTTGATGCCATTTCCAAATCCAGTAACAATCCGTCCGACAATCATGTGAGGAATCGAAAAAGCCGAAGCTTGCAGAACAGTTCCAATAAGCATGATTGTCAATCCGAGCCAGATAGCTTTCTTTCGTCCAAGTTTGTCGCCACCCCAGAAGGTGAAAACCGCTCCGAAGAAACATCCAATTTCGTAGATGGCAGTAACGGTACCAATAGTCTTGGTAGAGGGGTTGTCGAAAGTGTCTTTGAAGCCATTACCACCGATCAACCCGGCGAATACACCTTGATCGTAACCAAATAAAAGGAAGGCAGAAGAACTGGCAATAGAAATCAGGACTCGGAGAGCCTGGCCTTGAGCACCGCCCCAAACGAACATCTTGGATTGCGGTGTATTGTTGTATTTGGGTATAGCAGTTGAGTAGGTACTGTGGGGAAATCTGGGGTGCTGGAGTATCTACCGAAGGAATCACGACAGCATTTATATATTGTGAGGGACATTTTTCAGCGGTAACACAAAAGTGACATGGAACTGAACTCCTTGCCCTTGGATTGGGCGAGGTGGTGAAGAGCGATTGCCCAATACCGCTAGGATGCCCCAGGAACGGGGCAGGGGAAAGGGATGAGGGGAGCGGAGAAACGGTATCCTGGTTCTGGGGACAGCAGGAATCTGGAAGCAAGACATCGGAGCGGTGCTCCACGCATTTGTGGGGACTCCAAATCCGGGGGAATACGCTCTATTGCGTGTGGAGGAGGCGTTGCCCAGCACGAGACAAAACCAACTAGCGCCAGTCCCGCAAGATAATCCGCCCGGGGAGAAGCTCGGATATCCCGGTAGGTGGATTCCGCCTGTAAGTGGATCCGGTCTGGATCCGCCAGGCAACATTAGGACTTTTGCCATGTGGACCCTGTCCGGGGACGTCTTCGGCTTTTCCGGGAATTTTTCCGAGATTTAAAAGATTTTCTTAGTTGGCACTGATTGTGTTACCGCATAAACTCTGCTTCTATGGCTCCTGCTTCATGCAAACTGATGATCAGAGGGCTGGTGACCGGTTCGAGACTTCAATTCTGTCAGAAGTTCCTCTAACCACCGTCAGATGCCAAGTCGGGTCCCAATCAGGAAAACACGCCCGGGGAGATGCTCGGAGGAGGGAATGTCCCCCTCTGAAAAGCTCTTACTCGAACTCTGGGGAGAGGCGGGGTCGGGGAGAAGCTCGCTCCCCCAATGTGGAGATGTTGTCCAGAAGATTCGCCCCCCCCCCTCCTCCTCGTAAAAGACATATTAAAAGGCCTTGCTACAGCTCTCGTTCTCTTCACTTCCTCAAGCATTTTGACCTTAGTTTGAGCGTTCAATTGAGTGTTCAGCGATCATTCTAGTTATAACTTTCACAATTCATTTCGTGCTCTGATATCCAATACCCTATCTACTATATTCACAATGGCTACCAACGGCACCCCCGCCAATAAGCCCCTCTCCCTTCGGGTTCTTGGGCTGAACTCGGGCACCTCTATGGATGGCGTTGACTGCGTCCTCTGCCACTTCACACAGGAAACACCCTACTCTCCGCTCCATCTAAAGGTCCTCAAATACGACGACATCGAGCTCCCACAGTCCATCAAGAAACCCGTATTCCGCATCATCCGAGAGAACACCACTACCCCCGAAGAGCTCTGCCAAATCAATGTACAGCTCGGCGAGGTTTTCGCTGATGCCGTTGAGGAATTTTGCCGCCGTCATGGATTCGACCTTCAGAAGGATATCGATGTTGTTGCGTCTCACGGCCAGACCATCTGGTTGTTGAGCATGCCAAACGAAGGGCAGACTAGGTCTGCATTGACCATGGCCGAGGGAACTATCCTCGCTGCCAGGCTTGGAAAGACTGCAGTCACCGATTTCAGGATCTCCGAGCAAGCTGTTGGGCGCCAGGGTGCTCCCATGATTGCATTTTTCGACGGATTGGTTCTTCAGCACCCTACTATCCCCCGTGCTTGTCAGAACATCGGCGGTATTGCAAACGTCTGCTTTATCCCACCTACATCTGAGGAAAATGGTGGAATGAGCGGAATCTACGACTTTGACACTGGCCCAGGCAACGTAAGAATCCGGTTTCCACTCACAAGTGATAATCTATGACCCTATTAACGCTTTACCGCAGATGTACATCGATTTTGCTATGCGCCACTACACCAAAGGTGCCCAGGAATACGATAAAGACGGTGTTTTCGGTGCCGCCGGAACGGTCTCTGATGAGATCGTCTCCGAGTACCTTAACTCACTCCCATACTTCTCCCGCCCACCTCCCAAGACTACTGGTCGTGAGCTCTTCGGTGATCAGCAAGCATACGATCTCATCCAGCTCTGCGAGTCCCGCGGGCTTTCCCCACAAGACACCGTTGCGACCATCACCCGCATTACCGCGCGCGCGGCTGTCGAAGCGTACCGTAAGTACGGACCAAAGAACGCGGATGGTACTATTAAGTGCAAGGAAGTATACATGTGCGGTGGAGGAGCCTACAACCCCAACATCTGGAAATACATGGAGAGCGAGTTCGCCGCCGAAGGTGTCCGCTTCACCATGCTCGATGAGGCCGGCGTCCACGGTGGTGCCAAGGAGGCCATCACTTTCGCGTTCCAGGGCATGGAGGCTATCTTGGGACGTCCTTTGGTTGTTCCCCGCCAGGTCGAAACCGAGACCGAGACCGTTGTTGGAAAGGTTTCTCCCGGGAAGAACTACAGGGAGTTGATGAAGATGAGTGTTGCATTTGGTGGGAACGTTGAGGGAGAGTATCTCCCGGCCGTTAGGCAGATGGTTTTGGACAGTACTGCTTAAGTACAGGTTGAAAGGAAAGGCGTGGTTTGTGCATAGGTGGGCGTTTTTTGTATCAGGGATTTTTATTTTTATATTGTATATAGCTGTGAGGGATGTAAAAAGGATATCGTGTTTTGTTTTTTGGTTAGATGTTTGCGTACGATCAATGATTCAATCGTTTGCTATGTTACTATTCTGCATGTCGGCATCTTTTCAGTCGCTGCCTCCTTCGATCTGGGCCATGGAGTTGGTGGTTTCTCGATGGGATACTTCTTTAATGGGCCGGGGATCCTTTAATTTCGAAGTTGCAATTGCATAAACGGAGTAGCCATGCCGAGGTTACATGTCGCCTCGGCTCACCAGATATCACTTGCTTCAAAGTTAGGACTAGTCCCGTAACCAAGCAGCATACCCCAGTAATTGCGGGGTTTAACTCCGGGACTAGAGTCTGGTACGAAAAGTTTCTCTGTTTGATGTGGTCGCCATACCGTATATTCTCGAAATTAACGAAATGGCCCGGGCTGAGACAACAGGAGGATGTCACGTCCTCACTGGCCAGGTAGGCCCTAAGCTGCAAGTTTAATCAGCAGAAAGAGACTTATTCTATTCCCTCAGCCAGTAGTTATACAGTACTTTCATGCTGTCTCAGCCCGGGCCATTTCGTTAATTTCGAGAATATACGGTATTATGTAGCAAAAGTAGGATACCTGGTAAATATGTATTTCTTCGCATGAATTAGAGGAGTTCGAATATAAAGCTTAACTACACGATATCCCAGTGTTCGTGTTCTACCACGGGTAACTAGGGACGCTTGTTAACTCGCCCTTCGCGGTCTGGTTGTCTTTTTTTTTCCAGGTGCATGTACTTATGGTAGAGCGTAGGTGCTCTCTTTCACCATATGTATGTGGGACTCGTCTAGACGTGTAACGGACTTTACCGTGATAATCCACCTAACCCATATTCTACTCTTGCCATACCAGATACAGATATTTGCCTCCAGACTCCACAGAGATTTCCAGACACTGCGTCCCCACGGTTATAGAATAGAAACCCCCCTCCCGGAAAAATCGCTGCCTTGGCCTGCCAACGTTAGCTCGCACCTCTCCTATCCACCATACTCATCGGAACCCGTCACAGCCCCCCCCCGGCCATTTGTCCGAGGAGGGAAGTTTATAAGCAACAACCCTAACCCATCGGATTTCTCTGGTTAAACCACCAAGAAGGGCTGCGTATTGACTACTTAGTCTAGTTTCCCATCCTACATCCCCCCCCCCAACCTTATCAAATTCCCTCCCTTTCCCCCCTTTCCCCCCTTTCCCCCACCCCTTTGAGGGAGGTTTGTGTATGGTGAGTGGGGTTTTGTTACAGAGATGACGCCTTTCGATTTACCTATTCCTTCGTCGATCCTGCCATCAAAGACTAGTATCCGTCCTCAGAAGCGACAGCGTATCGAGGGTAAGTATATCACCATATTTCCTTCCTTCCTTCCTTCCTTCCCGCCCCTAGACTATCTGCGGGGGGGAGGGGGAGAAAAAAAAAAAGAGCTGATTGGTGATTTTGTAGTGGTACTGGATGGCGGCGGGAATCAATTACAGGTTACTGGTGGAGCAAGTATTGGTGGAGATGGAGATGGTCGCACGAGTGCAGGAACATCCCCGCAAGGCTCTGGAGTTGGGGTGGCGCCAATGCCGACAACGACGACAACGACGACGACGACACCGACACCGACTGCGAGGAAGCGCGCGCCGACGGCTTGCGATAGTTGTCGGAGCAGGAAGACGAAATGTGATAATGGGAAACCGGCGTGTGGGAGCTGTGTTCGGACTGGGATGGAGTGCTATTATTCAGGCAGCGAGGAGAAGGAACTGAGCTTGTATGGTTTTTTTTCTTCTTTTTTTTCTTCTTCTTCTTCTAGGGGAGGAAGGGGATTGTTGCTGATATAGGAGTGGTAGGTATGAGTCGACGAGTTTGAGGATTCTGGATGGGATTGATAGGTTGGAGAAGCTGTTGAAACATAATGTAGTCCAGCAGCCAAGGTCTGTCGTTCCATCACCGTTATTGAGCACAGCTACGAATATCACGCATACTGCTACGTCGACCCCTGCTGCGGCGGTTGTTGAGCGCGAGGATATTATAATTGATGGGTTCGACGCCGAGCGTTCGGCCGGGACTGGGGTTTTGCCTGCCACTGAACTTCGTGTTCCGTCACGACTTGATAGTGTTCTGGCATGGAATGTGTTTCCTCGAGATCACCCCCCACTGTGTCTCAATCCACCAGGTAGAAGGCCTGCTGCTATTGACCCAGGCCCTTCGTCCCCACACCCGGGTGTTCTGGCGACTGGGACGATGCTAGAAATGCACGGCTTATATTTGACGCGGGTATATCCAAGTCACCCCATAATCGACCTTGTGGTTCTTGAGAGAGCACTGGTACACGTCGATAAGAATGGCGTAGGATGGAATCTCAACAGCTGTCTAATTATGCTCACGTGTGCTCTCGGGACTATTTCCGAGAACTACAAAGACTACATCCACTCAGCGTCCCCCGAAGCGCTCCAACAATCCCGGAATCCACAGCGGGAAATGGCATTTCAATACTGGCATATGGCACAAAAGCGACTAGGAATGGCAATGAGCGAAGATAGTGAGCTCGCTGTACAGTGCCTGTGTCTGTCCGGGTAGTAACCAGTTGGGCCGCTTCCAAAGAAAAAAAAAAGCTGCTTATAGCACTCTTCGTCTAATACGTGCAATTGATCCGCAGGTTCTGGCACTTGTATAACCTCGAGCCTGTCACGGCCTACAAAATCTTCCATACCGCCTGCGTCACCTGGCAGACGCTGCACATCGTCACACCGTCCGAAAATCCAGAATTTAGAGACGGCACGTCAATGACCTACGAGCAGTATCTCAAACAACGTCTGTACTGGACCTGTCTAAAAGCAGAATGCGAGCTACGCGCGGAGCTCTCGCTACCGGTACCTACGGGGTCGCAGATGGAGTATCCGCTCCACTTCCCAGCACCCCCGACGTCGTTCGAGCCCCAGCATTACACGGATGTCGAAAGCCAGTCATGGTACTTCTATACCGCCGAGATCTTCCTACGGCGACTACATAATCGGATCGTTAACGAAGTCTCCTCCTTCGAGACCGACCTAGACAATCCCGCAACCACCTCAAAAGCACTGAACCAACAGCGATTATCAAGCCTTATCACGATCACTCGTGAATTCGAAGCCTACGTGTCTCGCTGGCAGTCGTCCCTACCTCCATCAATCCACTTCCCGAACCCATTCCCACCGGTGAATATTGGCCCTCTCGAAGATGAGTTTCAGCAGCACCTCCGGAAACGGTTCATCGAGTGCCATGAACTGCTGTATAGACCATATATCAACCTAGCACTGAATCATCTCCCGTGGGTGCACTCACTGTCAGATCCGCACCTGCAGTGGGAGGTATCGCGGTTCTCGTCGTTAGCGCTGACCTATTGCGTGTATAATCTGAGCACGGATCGGAGTGTGATGTATCAGCGTAGCCCGGGGGTATGGTTCGACTGCAGGGCGCGGCTGTGTGATACGTTAATTCTCAGGGCGGCGGCAAAACATGGGTTTCAGTTACAGATGGGGTGGGAAGAAGCTCTAGAGGAGGCAGACAGGGCGTTGAGGTTCTGGATGCAGAGAGGGGAAAGGTCGGGATTGGAACAGTATTGGGAAGTAGCGAGATGGGCGAGAGAAAGGCTTGGGAATAGGAGTATGGAAGGATAAATCTGGGGGTTTTGTTTTAGGTTGTTTTTAGGTCGTAGGGTTTTTTGGAAATATTACCGTTGTTCGCCGTCAGCTTGCGTGTTGTTGAATCCCGGAGACAAGTGCGTGCCAAGCCTGTCTGAACGCACAGGCCACACCTTATTTCCCTTGTATGGCAGGGATCTCATGCCCCAGTTGCTCGCAGCGGCCCCTTGATGAGTTGTCCAGCGCCACGCGCTTTTGTTGGGAGCTGCATCCTGGTCTTGTGTCTGCGTTTGTTCAGCGGGTAGTTATCCGGCTAAACATTCTTCCCGAAGCCAAAGTATGAACCTGGGGATTATTGGAGGCCGAATCCCGAAGCGAGGTGGACGAGTGAGAATTGGTGAGAATTCAGAGGTCTTGCAAGTGAATGCAGGGATGGGATTTAGTCGCAGCCTGGTGAGTGATAGACGTTTTGAAGACATGAGATATCACTCGCTAAACTTGTATATCTGTATGCAATGCTGGAAAAAATGGCTTTCTGGTATGCGACGGATGCGTTGGCTCTTTCTGGCTCGCGTCTTTTTTTTGTTTAAAAAAAAGCACGTAAAGCCAGCGTGAGCGCGTGGACGGGCTCGGAAGGGATTGCACATATACATGTAGCTAAGGAAAGCGTCGCTAACCGTCACCATAACACAATAACTCCTCGCACGCAAGGGCGCCGGTGACTCAGTGCAACAGTAGTACAAAAAACAAACATCGCCCACCCATCCACCCAGCTTCAATCAACCATGACCTCTCCAAACCCAGGCCCGCAGCAGTTTATCAAGAACGACGTCCCAGGGGAGGGTAGTGCTCCACTCCCCCCCCCACACATCGACAGCGCAAAGATCTCAGAGCAGCAAGCTGCCATCGATGCCCTTAAGAAAGGTGATCTTGTCCTCCTAACCACCGAGCGATCCAATACGAAAAAAGTTCTCCTCGTCATCGACGTTGACCCTTCCGATGGCACTGTCAGCGTATGGGAGCCAGGATTCTCTCTCAATGGCGAACCTGCAACCTGGGCCGTTAGCGGCATGGATTTCTACTATACCCCCCTCTCGAAAACTGAATTTTACCCCGTTTCAGCCGAGGCGAGGCAGGCAGCCAGAAGAGCTGCGGACAGCTGGGATTACATCGAAAAAACAGCCAGCCAGGATATCCGCGAGACGCTGCAGCCACTTCGCGAGGGCGAAGCTATACGTGTCAACCCTACTGGCCTCGAAGTGATGAAGCTGTACTGGGGCGGCTGTCCGTATTGCGCTAATAGTCACATGTTCTGTCCGGGGTGTGGTGGCGTTAGTGAGACTTTCCCAGATCTGTTTATGAGTTGTGGGATACCGCTGAGTTGTCCTATGTGCATGGGCTTTGAGTTCGCGTATCAGGATATGGTGACGTTGAAAAGTTTGGAGTACGATAATATGGATAAGGATGCAGAGGAAAAGCTGATGGATGAAAGATGTGACAGGGTTGATGCTCGCATGGTGGAGCTGGGATATCCGAAGGTCAAATGGGTGAATTGAGTTACATATCTAGAAAAGGATTAGAACTCGTGGCGCTTAGGACAAGGTGTCTAATGGATTCGCATCTCATCAAGGTTAATAAATAGCTATCTGCACACTCTGCAAGGTGGCGTGGCTATACCACAAGAATGCGGTACCTTCGGGTGGAAAAATGGTGGGGAAAGACAAAGTCCTCTCTTTAATTTTCCTCCACGTGTTATAAGTGATTTTAATGAATGAAGTAGACGATAGATAAACATAAAGAATATCTTAGAAAGTTCTTACCCGCCGAATATAACTAGGTGTGCCGATTGTTTGCTGCTGGTGAACTTCGTTGAGTGCAGGACACGCTTTGGTTTTGGCTTGCCATGCCAAGATTTAGCCCGAATTGAAATATTTCTTGACCTGTACTTTCGCATTCGACATGCCGTACTGCCAAAGAAAAAAAGGAAAATCGCCATATTGCAACTTAAAAGATCACATCATGAAGTCAGAAAATGATCCCCTACATGTAACTGCGTCTATATGGTTGTGCGTAGCTACTAGTATCTCGTTGGTTTGGTTGCTTGAAATTGCCACATTTACATTTTCCAGTGTTCGGAGAATGCTCAAGTGCTGCCTGTAGATATTTGAAAAAGCTATGTACTTTACCGGGGACTATTTATAGCATCTTCTTTGATGGATGTAGTCTAGCTAGGAGTTAGATAATAGCTGGGAGCGCCCCTGAAAAACCGCCAACGACGGGTATACTAAAGTACAAACGAAGGTTGCAGCTAAGTCCGTGGATGAATTCAGGTCGAGTGATAGGATAGCAGACAAACAATTAGCATAAATTTAAGTAACACAGGTGTAAATGTTTACTAGAATTTGCTATGAGAGCTCAAGGCATTCTTTCATCTATGCCGTATTGGTCCACTTCTAGAAGGGTTTAGATAGTCGTACGCTGCTTCTCTTCGTTCTCACGAATCAAAGTACATAATATGGAAAATGGAAAAGGTTCTCTTAATTTTTGGTACTATTTAAAGATACAAGCAATCTATCAAACAACGTGATATACAGCTGCAGTAATGTGGTGAGGGCGATGCTTCTAGCTGAATATATATGAGAATATTCGCAGCGGTCTGGAAGATCGTGGTCCCCACTACCACCTTCCCGAACCCATACCCTGAATGCTGCAGGATCTTGTTTTCCCAACTCTATTGAACCCTATGCTTCGATTTCTGCTTCTTAGATATAAAGCTTAAATCGAGGAGTGTCGTATATTAAATTTTCCGTCGATATTATTTTGCGTTTATATTTGTATCCGTTGTGAGCACCTAATAATCTATGGGAAAAAGACTCATTGAACTCTTACCTGACCACGACGTCTAACGAATTGAACCTCTTCAAATACTTATGAATATGACTTGTCGGGGCTTTGAATCATGCATCCCTCGGGGCTACTTGCACTAGTTTGAATATTGCTTTTGGAATTTTGGAGAAGGTTCGATGTTGGACAACAGTGCGTTCATCGGTGTTATTTTGTGTTTGTACCCGTACCCGTAATAGATATGGGTGATCACACTACTGCAGTTAAATTTTTTCAATTTGCCATTTACTCTAATATAGACAGTAAGCACATGTTCATCTATGGGAAAAGAAGCATCAAACCCAGCGATTTAATCCAAGTGCTTGTAAAAATGATTTGCTTAGGGGCTCTGAATGTATCTCGATGACTATTCGTACTGATTTTAATGGTTCTTCGATTTTCCCGGCGGTGTGGTATCAGACAATAAATCCTTCGTCAGTATCGTTTTTCGTTTATGTCCATATTCATGGCAAAGGTGAATGTTCTTATCACCGGTAAATCTTTGCAAAAATGCCGTTTCTTCTATAAAAAGAACATAAGCATCTAGCTATCCATAGAGAAAGACTTACTACACTCTATCTGATAATGGTTAAGAAATTAAAGTTAGTCAACTTGAACGAAGCTCAGTCATTACTCATGAATTTAACACTGTCCATGGTTTTCTGAACGAGGTGTGATATTGGACAATAGTTCTTCACGCATATCGTTTTCTGAGCTGGTGTTCAGTCTTTGCAAAACGCCATTCCCTCTGCAATAAAACCCGTAGGTACTCAAAAATCCATGGGTTCGGGATCAGCATACACTTATAATTACCTCACAATGGTTAGGAAGTAGAAACCCGTGAATCTATTGAAATACCTATAGAATTGATTAGTTAATGGTTTAAATGGATTATTACCCTTTTCCACGCAGGTCTTAATGATGCTCTTAGCCTCCCATAGGAAGTACGATATCGGATAATGAACTCCCCAGAAACGTTGCTCCACGTCTATACCCGTCGTGAATAGCCGTACTACCGTTAAATCTGTGACGTTTCAATTTCCTCGATAACGTGGGTCAGCCTAAACCTCAATATAATAAACTGAATAATTGATATACTTACCTGACAATAGCCACAAAGGCGAACCCCCGGAACCCACTAAAGTACCTGTGAAGATGATTGGTTAGCGGTTTGAATATCCAGCTCCTGAGCTTTCTAACCCTAGTTTTAATGTTAGTTTCGGCACCAGTCAGGATAAGGTGGATAGCTAAATGGGTGCTCAAGTTTTGAGGATAAGCTGTGAACGGTCTAGGAGTTGAATGTATTCTAGGGACGATAGCTGGTAGGTTTGAACACGACTGGCGGCCTACAGATTATTATTGCATGAACGCTCCATTTGTTTCCTCTGTTATTATATGTGGATTAGAGATAATAGATTCAAAGCTGGGAGAGGAGTGGATAATGAATAACGATACTGGTAATCGAATATACTGTGTGATGCTCACTTATGTTGAATTCCGGGATGCAAAAGTTAATTGGTGGATACCAGAGATCTAATCTGTTGTGCAATGCTCCAGAATAGGAATTGCTCCTAGCGAGTAGGTCGCGATTGATGAATGTGGAATGTTGGCCTGCTACACCGCGCAATGCTGGATAACGGTAATTCTAAGGTAAATAAGGATTATCTCAAACCAGAGATCTAGTCTATTGTCCAATGCCCCCTTCTTCGACAACAAACAGCAGCCTGCTACGTAATTCTTGCCAGCATTCGGAGAATGAATAAATTTGAATAACGACCGGTTTAATTTGATGCTCAATGCCCGCAGGGTATAGTAGTGGCTGCAGAGAGTAGATAGCGATTGATATAAAGATCGTTTTAACCTACTGTGTAATGCCCGTCAGATATAGTAGTTCTTCGGGAGAGTGAATACCAGTCTAAGTTAAGAACAGTTCAATCTGCTGCGCAATGCTCGTGGTATAAGTAGCGATAGCAGAGAGTAGATGCTAAGCGATGGATAAAGGGATAATTAATCTACTGTGTGGTGCACGTCAATGTTCCTGGCGACAAACGAAGGTTACATACCTGAGACTTAGCTGTTGTGTATGCTCGCTAGTTAAAGTGACGATGGTTCCGGAGAGTATGTAATGACGGATTAAAACCTAAATTTAATCTGCTGTGTAATGCGAAGGGAATGTATATCGGTTGATGGGTGCTGGATTTTAGATCCACCGCAAAATTTCAAATGAGAGAAATATTGACCGATAGATACCGGATCTTTAACCTGTTTTATAGCACCTGTTAATAATTCCGAGTGAATAACGATTGGCAAGTGCTTGGGGACTCTGATCGACTGCTTAATAGTCTTCTCTAATGAATCCGTGTGCCAGTGAATCACATTGGTAGGTACTGAAGGTTCAATCCATTGTGTGATGTTTCTCGGTGATGAAGTAGGACCGCCTTAGTATCCCTAAAATCACCACCTCAATCGTGCACTGAAGCAGCCTTACTGCGGGGTTGGAAGACCTGTTTTGGATCCGGTTCTCAAGCTACAGGTATTGTAAATTGATTATTTGAGCTTTGAATCTATTCGGGAATTGCTGCAGATGGTGTGGGTAGGGAAAGTGATCACTTTGAACTTCCTAGAAAGATAAATATTAGCTATCATTTATAAAAAGGTTTGTATCTACTGTTGAATCGTGAATAAGGATGGCTTCCCTGCTGCACTACCTAATGGCGAGTGCAGCAAAATTTATTCGAGTACTGAATGGTTGAATGTTGAATGTTGAATATTAGTTTTGAAGAAGCGAATATATTTGGAACAGCCACCAATCGGTGGCTGCTCCTCCTTCCGTGGTATAGTAAGGTGTTCCTCGTTTCCTGACGCGCTGGCGTTGAAAATTGTTGGTGAGTGATGGATAGCGATCGATCGATGCATTTGAATAAAGATGGTGATGGTGGTAACAGTGAAGGTGGGGGGAGAGAAGAAGGGCAAGATGGGAGGAGGAGTTATGTGTGGACTTGTTTTTTTTTTGGGCTGATGCATACCATAGAATGCAGCTCACGAGTAAACCTGGCTTTCGTCATCCGCAGCATCATCCGCATGTACCTTGCAGCGTGAAGTGACCTACGGGGATGGCGCTGGGTGCGAAAGACACATATCTAGTTCCTGAATCTAGAGGTTTCTACAATAAGTCTCGTCACTCAAAATAAAAACAATATCACGATCCCATCCTCAACCATCCACCCACCCAGCGCCCTTCAACGCTCCCAACACTCCGCTGCCAATAGTCCACCGCAGTCCATCACAAAAACTCACTCGATCCACTACAAACCCAGTCAGCGAGCCAGCCACCTAAGCCACCCCCATCCAACGCATCAATACAATCCTCAACCCCGACCATGCACTATATCCATCCATCCATCCATCATCCCCATCGCCATCTCAACATCACGTCACGCATCAAACCAGCATCGTATACCACAGTACACGTCACACGTCACACGTCACTCAAAATAAAACAACAGATAAAAAGCACGATGCAGCACATACAGCACATGCAGCATTCATTAAACTTCATTATCATCCACCAGCCCCACAACCCAATCCGACCCTGCACAACAAATAGAATAGAAAATACCCATCATACCAATCCTTCCATACACTCATTCCCTATTTTCCTCTTTCCCTATTCGATTCATGTCCAATACATCGTCGTCGAAAACACCAACAAAATAAGAGAAAACACATCTTTACTACAACCCTAAGCTCCCTCAAAACATAGCGAGAAAAGAAAAAAGAAATAGCAGTAATGGTAGTAGAAAGTGTCTGTACAGAAGGTAATACGTATCTCCCCTCACTCCATCCCCCCACCCCCGTCCTCTCTCCCCCACGCTCCATATTCCATCAGTATATCCCCCCAAGTTTTTTGTGATATATATCTCATTATCAACCCCTTATCGATCACTTTAACCAAACTCCCGCATGTCCCAAATAAAATAAAACCCAAGTTTATCTCAAATTAATTTCTTAACGGGTTTCGTCGCGGATGAGGGCAACGATCATGCTGTACAGGTAGAAAAAGAACATGACGAGGTGGAAGCCGAGCTTGATGAATGATTCCTGTAGTGTGGTGATGTCAGCGATGGTTCTAGTGTTGGATGCTTGGCATAACCATATGCCGCGGAAGAAAGACAGAGTGAAGATAAAGAGAGGAAGGGGAAGAGGAAGAGAAGAGGATGTGATCATGGACTTGCCTTCTTATGTTTATTAAGTGTTCTAAAGATCTCCGTAGCGTCAAGTAAATGCGCGTTATCAAGAATTCTAGTAGATATCGGTTAGAGTAGTCCAAACGTGGCATCAGGAACGAGAAAACACACTTCTTAATATTGAACGCGACAAGCAGTAGATTCAGGACCAGCGCCACCCAATACCCGTTTATGAGGAAGAGGAAAGTTAGGAAGCCATGAACCGCGGCTTCAGGTATGATGTAAGTGTTGAGACGGTTACAGAGGTCGATAGGATTGATGTAATCGCATTCGAGGTCCGAGTACCTGGGGGGCTCACGTCAATAAGCGAAGGGCGGAGGATGGAGACTAGACGTACATTATGGTGAAAAACACCTGGAGGAATAGGTTGACGGCATTCAGTAATACCGACAAAAGGTACAGCCACGCTTCGCCAGACATCATTGGAGTGGTGGATGAGAGGTTGAGGGAGAGGTCGAGAGTGATCGTTTATCGTGAGGTTCGTTGATCGCGTGCAAGACGTTATAGGCGAGGGATGAAGGGAGGACGGCCGCCGAGGGAGAGAAAAGAACAGATCTGCAGACGGTGAGAAAACGCACGGGTTAGGAAAGGTCCGAGCGGGAGGGGAAGGCTCTGGGTTGAAGTGGCCGGCAGATGTAGGTATGGACAGGAGAACTTACAAGAACGGGGGGAGACGAGGAGATAGGAAGATGAATGGCCCGTGAAGAAGAGGTCTCGGAGAAGAAGAGTGAGGAGAGACGAGGAAAGATGTTGAGATGTAGTTCTTGGTTCTGGGAAGAGCAGGGAACGAAAAGACGGCACCAGCCAGCAGCGTCAAGAAAGCGAGGCAGGGAAGAGCAAAGCCCAAATCTGGCTTGTCCGCCACATTTCTCGCCACAGTCAACGACTCAGCCACACACGTGCACACACCAGCCCCCAGCGGAACTTCCCTGTGTTGCCCAAAGGCATCACACACGAGAAGAGACGTCATCCCAATCCTCGCTCTCCTGCACCACGTCTGTCCCATCCCCCTCGATGTCCCTCTCAACCCTTCGGGAGTCCAACATCTCCCGCTACCTCATCCCCGTCGGCCTCCTCGCCGCCACCCTCCTCACCTACCACTACTACAATTCAACTCACATCCCCGCCTCAAAACGCCTAAAGCGCTCCAATGCCCGTCGAGTCCCTCGCCGCTCTGGCCGCCGGACAAGCAGCCATCCCAATTCTGCAGCTTCGTCAAGCACAGCGGACCCTGAAATTAGTGGCGCCTTGGCGGACGAACAGTCGCTGGATCCATCGAGTGCTGAGGGTATAGTGGACCCCTCGGGATTGTTGGTGGACGCTGGTATCGCTGCGCAAGAAGCTAGAGGTGCTGGTGGAGCGGATAGAGCTGCGAGGAATGGAGCTGGTGACGATGAGAGTGAAGCTTCATATGAGCCAGATGCGAAGGAGAATCAAAATCTACTAAATCTGCTATACCTGATCGCCGAGGTGGGCCTTAAAGCTGTTTTTTTCATATTTTCGATTGACCCAAGTTAACGTGATTAGGATCAATCCAAACGAGACTGCTATGTCCACCGCGGCGTGACCTGCAATTCCTGCAATATAATGCCCATTCGCGGAATCCGCTACCGATGCGCCAACTGCGTCGATTTCGACCTCTGTGAACACTGCGAAGCCCTTGACTCGCACCCCAAAACTCACCTATTCTACAAGGTTCGCATTCCCGCACCCTTTCTCGGTAATCCGCGACAAGCGCAAACTCCTTGGTATCCAGGCAAGCCCGGCCTCATGCCCCCAGCGCTCCCACAGGACGTGATCCGCAAATTCACCGGAGAACAACCCTGCGGCTGTACGTCATCCCCCACCCTTCCAAACGAGGACGTAAAAAACCTAATCCCCAGCGATGAGACAGTCGAACCACCCGAAATCGAAGCTCTCTATGAACAATTCAAGTGCCTCGCAGCGACCGAATACCTCAACGATCCACTGAAGCTGAACGGCGCCATCAGTCGACAAACATTCGACAAATGCTTCGTCCCCAACACCCACGTTCGCCCACCCCCACCAAACCTAATCTACGACCGCATGTTTGCCTTCTACGATACCGACTCTAATGGTCTCATCGGCTTCGAAGAGTTCGTCCGCGGCCTCAGCGCCCTAAACAACAAACATCGCAACACTGAAAAGCTCCGCCGCATCTTCAAAGGCTACGACCTCGACGGCGACGGCTACGTCGACCGCCGCGACTTCCTACGCATGTTCCGCGCTTTCTACGCCCTCAGCAAAGATCTAGTAAAAGACATGGTCGCCAGCATGGATGATGACATGCTTGAAGCCAATCAAGCCTCCAATGTCCTAGTCGGTTCACAACCTATCTCCGCCGCCTTCGCTGGTTCCATACCTATGGGATCCCGTCGCGAGGGTAAAGGCGGAGCCGACTGGGATGTCGAAGAAGACAGCGACGGCGACGTAGCAGCCGTAATCCTCCCCTCCGGCGATGACCGCATCTCACGCGCCGAAATCGCAGCCGACCTCCGCCGCCGCTCCTCTTCAGCATCCACGCCCCCTTCCGCCTCTCGCCGCGACACCGCAGCAAGCAGAAGCGGAGACGACCAAACCTTTGAAGATTGGCTCGCCGCCGGCGAAGACTTCAACAGCGCCTCTTCCGCCGCTGTAGCTACTACCATGCCAGCCATGCCTGGCTCCGGCGCTTCCAATGCTTCTTCGGCTTCTTCGTCGTCATCGGCTTCCCTCCCTACTACTTCTACCCCTGCGCAAGCCCGCCGCCGTCGTGAGTTTTTCACGGACTCGTCGGCGTTGTCAGATAATGGCGATGAAGGTGTTGGTGGTATGGGTGACCAGGATGTTGGTAGCGAGATATTGTATCAGATCACACAGCACGGTCTCAACGATCTCCTCGACTTGTTATTCGCAGCGAAGGAGGAGATGGCGATTGAGGCGAGACGGAGTAAGGAAGAGGAGGAGACTAAGAAGAAAGAGGAAGGAGCGGAGGAAGAGAAGGTGAAGAATGACGAGAACAAGGAGGAGGTGAAAGATGAGGAGAAGGTTGAGCAGGTTGAGCAAGCAGAAAAGGGAGTAAGGGAGAGTATTAGAGAGGAGATTGCGACTAGAGGTGGTGAAGGTAGACTCAGTTTCGACGAGTTTGAGAAAATTATGAGGGGGAAACATGGGCGTGATTTGGGGTTTGTGGGAACTTGGATCGATATGGCAAGTTTTTAGGTCGGTCGGTCGATCGGTTGGTTGGTTGCTTGAGTAGTCGGGGCGTGGGTCAAAAGGGAAAAAGGAGGGATTAATGTATATATTAGTAGCATGTTTTCTTTGTGTTCTAAAAAAGGTACAACTTTTTTTTTGTTGCTCTAGTTGGTTTGGCCCGGCTTGGCTTGGAGTTTAGGATGTATTTGGTGGTAGGCTAAGCATGAGATGAGGAAGTCTGTTTTATGTTGGGTTGGGGTTGTACCGTGAAGGTAAGGTGTTTAGCGGTGAACGGCAGCGCGCGTGGAGGGGCAGAGTAGTACATCGCATTATTGTACTGTAGCAGTGAATGCGAAGCGTGGCATCTTCCCCCCGCTTTTCAATATTTCTGATAGTCTTGTGCTGAGTGAGTTTCAGGCGGGTTGGGCTTGGTAGTGGAAACTATAGATAAGAATTGAGTTTTTCAACTATGTTATTTCCCTGAGGTTTTCGTGGTCATGAAATATCACTCGGTGATATTTAGGGTGCGTTTTAATACGCAGGCTTCACTGTGGAATCCTATCTTGTGCCCAGCTTTTTTGATCCCTGGCGCAAAGGTCAGTGCCTCGTGCCTTTATTTTGTCGGAGTTATACGTCTTCAAATAATGCTCTGGAGAAATAGGCTTGGTCTGAGATAGTCGAGGAAACGTTTACAGAGAGGGTGAGCAAATACCCCCCGCCTCCGGGGTATTTAAAAATCTGGAAAGTCTTGCCGGACACTGGAGAGGTATTTTTCGAAACTCCTGTTAATTCTTATTTCTCTTCGCACACTGTGGGTTGTGTTTTCGACATGGTCAAATTTGCTCCTTCCGGTGTAAAACATCCATTTGCGAAAACTTTAGTCCTAGTGCAGAATGTATAGATAAAAATTTCAACCATAGAAAATCCCAAGATCCGCAAACGCACACCAGAATAGCCTAGAATAGCCCAGAATATAACTCATAGCACAGCAACCTATGAAAACATGAAAAATGGGCATTAAAAATGGGCATAAAAACACCATATCTCCTGCAGCGTTAAAAATAAAACAAAGATTCCCTTCAGCAGGCAGACATCAGACTGGGAGCTGGATTTGAGCAACGAGTGCAATATCGGGAGGTAGTGCTCGTTATCTCATCGTTAGTTCGAGGGTTCGTTCATTTCCTGCTTTAACTCGGTTTCCCTCCGTCGTTGAGCTGTTTTGTGTCCCATCTCAAGAGCAAATTCTTAATCGAGTATTTCCCATGCTCGGTTGCTATATCTAAGGCGTTACCACCCCTTGCACTCCGAGCGTTGACATCAGCTCCATTCTCCAAGAGCAACTGCACGATCGGTTCATGGCCTCCATGGATTGCTGCTTGCAAGGCGTTATCGTACGCCCCGCTTCTAGCATTGACATTGACACCCCTCTTTAAGAGCAGCTGCACAATCGATTTGTGGCCTCTATAGGCTGCTGCTGACAAGGCGCTATCGAAAACTCCACTCTGAATTGCGATACCGGCCCCTTTCTCTAGAAGTAGCTGCAACATCTCTTCGTGGCCTTCACGGGCCGCTATCTGCAAGGCACTACCGTACAACAAACCCTAAGTATTGACATCGATATCTTTTTGTAGGAGCAACTCCACGATCTGTCTCACCGATGCCTCGCCGCCGTCCTCGCCCTCTTCCTGGGATGTCTCAATAGCCTTGGGGTTATGAGATTTTGAGGCTGGGCTAGGAAGATCTTGTGTCTCCTCTCTTTCTTCCATAATGCCTTCTAAACCGACTCGTCCTTCATCAACAGGAGATGTTGGTCTCGAAGAAAAGACTGAGGATGCGCTGGAGAGGTATCTTTGCAGAATAATATTCGATGAAACTTCTGCTACAACGCTGTTTCGATCACCGTCTAGAAGGTGCCTTTGCAAAACATCTTCTAGTGTTTCACCGATTTTGTCTATAGCATCTTTGGCCGACATTGTTTCCGTACTTTAGAAAACTAGGAGAGCTATTAGATGAAAAAAACCACAGTAGCAAAAGGGGAATGTTGAGATATAGTGCTTAGTGCGTTGACACTAATAAAGCGATATTCAAGGTTGATTTATGTGCCTCCAATTGACCTCTTAGATACGTGATCTCCTTCTCCTGGAAGGACCACCTTATTCGTTTCCGTTGTCGCAAAAAGAATCCATCGCTCGCCCTAATTGCATGGATATTGACAAACGCCTGTAGTTGCTAAAACCGTTCCATACAACTATTAAGGACATCCTGTAACCTCAACCATAGCTCTTTATGCCGTGTGTTACTGCCGAAACTCTTTTCCAGGTCTTCAAGCACAGAACAGAATTCCCGGAGCTCGCGTGTTAGATCATGCACACCGCTGGATGCAGAGTAAGCACTGTCGATGAACTGGCAAACCTTTTTACCCGCAGATAAAAGAGCAAGTATCGAAGCAGTTATCGACAAAGGGTCAATCGTGATGGCGAAGACTAAACTCCTGTGATCGATTGAAGGTCGTCTGGGGAGGAGACTCCATCCATTTTTTGCCAATCCCTACGAGCGCTGCCAGCAAAGCAAAGCCTCAGTTCAAACATAGTTGGTTCATTTGGTATCGCTAGAACAGTGGATTCCAGCTCCGTATACCACGGGTGTTGGGGTAAATATGTGACCAGGCAGCGGTGCAGCCCTTCTCTCGAGGGACCTAAGCTTGCCTAGATCTCAAGATTTTACCAACCAACGTAGACTGATACCTAGTGCATAGCATCCTTCACTCATTAGAAGGTCTCATCAGGGCTCTCACACCGCCTCGCGGCAACGGCTAGATGAGCGCCTAGCAGTGAATAGCTCATGGTATTGGGTTGAGGCTTCTCGACGTTCTGCAGGGACGTTATCAAAAATCATTCGTCAGATCGATCAACCAATCAGATCCAAGATTAACCTTTTCCCAAGGGATACCTAGAGCATCGAGTCTGACTACTAGTATGAGCTAAAAACCTGTCACTTGGTACTTGAGTAAGTTTTACAGGACCAAAACTCACTATTCTCAGTGCTCTAGGCACGTGGGACATGGTCCCTTCGCTCAGGATATGTAGCTCGTCAGACCAGAGGCAGATCATAGAAGTCATCTCGAGTAGGAGGGCAGTGAACTAGATATGAAGTACCCAAGCGTCAAGAATTGAGGATCACAATACACGAAGCAAACGCACAGAGACGAGCTTTAGAAAAAACTGGTTTTTAAGTATGAGAGAGAGGCGATATGTATGTAAGTGATTTGGGGGCTTTATATGCTGTCTCATGACGCTACTCTGGAGAGGCTTGGCGGTCTTGACAACCACTGCGGATCCCACGGATGAGTGAGTACGTCTAGGCGGCATTGATCTATTGTAGGAATGATATCCCCAAACCCACCCCACCCGGATAGACTCCATGTCGTTTCCGGCTGCGTGAAATATAACTGCAATTCCCCTTCGAGTCGCAATGGAACCGAGTCATATTTGGTGATTCAGACTATACTAGTATCAGATCAGATAGAGTTCTTAGAAGAGCTCAGTTATAAGGTATTTTCTCTAAATGCACACACGGATCGTGATCTCAAAAATAGTATTGTACAGAATATATATACAACCTCTAAAGCAAAAAAATATATAAGCCCTCAAAGCTACATGTAGCAAAAAAAAAACGCCTACTTGCTGATGCAACACAAAATACCCTCTTTCCATCAATGACACGATGCTGTAATGATAGAACCTACGTATTGTTCTCCCCCCGGCTAACGAGACCTCACTCTCTTCACCCCTCCTCTCCCTCTCGGTCTCCTCGGCGGCTCGTCGTCTTCGTCCTCGTCCTCATCCTCGTCCTCATCTTCGTTTCCATCGCTGCTAACCTCAATCACATCTATCACCGGATTCTCCTCCGTATCCGGTTCATACTCCTCATCTACCTCTTCTTCTTCCCCGCCAATCTCCTCCTCCTCCTCCGCCTCCGCCTCAGTACCTTCATCCTCCTGTCCCAGATCCTCCTCCGAGTCCTCTTCGCTATCCTGCACATACTCCGCGCTCTTCACCACGCGGATCGGTTTCTCCACAACCGTACTGGCCGTCGCCACCGTAGTCATAGTCACCGTCTTACCCACCGCCGCCGCCGCCGGCACCGTGCCACCAGCCGGCACCGACGCCATAGCAGGCACAGTGCTCGTGATGGTCGTAGTAACCGTCGTAGTCCCGCCTCCTCTAAGCGCAGCCACAGCGGCGCTCGAGCTCCCTGTGGCCCGAGCCCTGCTGCGCTCGGTGGTGCCTTTCCCGCCCTTGAGGTAGTCCAGATCCTTCTTCTTCGCGACACGGCGGCGCTTCTTCTCCGGGTTCGCGCCCGGCGGGACAAACTCCGGGGGCTCAAACTCCTTCTGCACGAACTTGACCTGCTTGTTGTTGTACCCGTAATCAAAGAACAGTTCTTCCCCCGCCTTGAGGTCGCGGCGCGCGAACATGCCGATGCGGTGCGTGCAGCCCGCCATGAGCACTTTGGCGCCGCAGTTCGGGCGCTTGCCCGAGTGGTTGACGTAGCGGAACTTGTTGCCCGCGCGCGTGGCATCGATGACCTGGTTGAGGTTGAGGTTGAAGAGGAAGCTGACGCCGCGCTTGTCGTAGAGCTTGCCGCGCCGGTCGGCTTCGTCGCTGGTAATCACCTCGCCTTTGTATTCGCCGAGGAACGCGCCCGCCTTGACGTCCTCGCCCATGAACAGGCCGAACCCGGCGACCGCGGAGCGGCCGAGCAGCGTGCGCTTCGGCATGTCGCGCTGCAGCCACACGTTCTGGCACCCGTCGCGGTGGTGGTGGTGGTGGCGGTCGTTGTACCGGTTCATGGGGTCGAGCGCGTCCGTGGCGCCGCAGGAGTGGCAGAGGTCGACGTCGCATTCGCGGTTGGCCTTCACGCAGATGCAGCTCTCCTTGGTGCAGGCGCGGCCCTCGCGCTTGCAGGCGCAGCCGCGCCACCGACGGGGACAGGAGGGGGAGCAGATGCATGATTTCTCGCAGGTGACGTGGGAGATTACGCATGGGCAGGTCTCGGAGCAGTGGCCGAGGTGGCGGCAGGCCTGGAAGGCGGTGCGTTTTTCGTGGGTGTGGGTTAGGTGGCAGTCGGGGGGGTAGCCGGGGATGGGGGGGATCATTGGCTTCTTGCGTTTGAGGTTTCTGGAGGGCTCTTCGGGGAGGGTGGTGAGGGCTGGTTTGGTGGGATTTGCAGGGGTGAGGAGGTTCTCGAGTAGGAGTTGGCGGTTAATCTAGACTTGTTAGCTGCTGCAGCCCTGGATGAAAGCTGTGGGGAGGGGGAGTACTTCTGCACAGGGCTTGTTGATAATACTAGCAATTAAACATGCACAGCGGGCATTATTCTTCAACACCCCCGCGCTGCTCCTCAGCAGCGCAATCTGGGCCGCAGACCACTCCCCCGTAACCGCAGTCTCGGCATTATCCCCCTTCAAAAAGCATCCGTCTGAGCAGCCCCCATTCTCCCCACCCCACGGATCCCTCGTTCCGCCTTTGCTCATCGCCGCCCACCCCGGCACGTTCGTCGCCAGCTTCAGTATGATGGTATTATCCTTCTTACTCACGCGGCCATCGTTCGCATCCTCCGCCTGCGCCATCGCCAGGCGGTCATGGTCCTTATTAACATGAAACGGACACTCGTGCCTGTCCCATTAGCTCTGCCCCCCCAACCCCCCCTACCATCAGAGCACTTACATAAAACACAATAAACAATTCAGCGCCGCATAGCTCTCCAGACTAAACGGCGCCGGATTCCCTCCACCCCCCACCTCTCCTTTCCCTCCCCCACCTCCCCCACCTCCGCCGCCGCCGCCGCCTCCCTCCACCTTGACCCTGGCAGGCGCAATACTATCCCGCACGGTAGCGTCCACGCGCTTCACCACCTCCCACAGACTGATGCCGGTTTCCTGCTTCCACACCCTGCACACGGGCTCTGCGCGGTCGAGCTCGTCGCTCGCCGTGGCGGCGCCGAGGGCGTCGCGGCAGGAACGCACCTTCGGGTCGTCGAAGTCGAAGTCGTCGGGCAGGGCTTCGCGGCGGACGAGCTCGTTGCGGACGCGCGGGCCGATGAGGTAGGCTGTTACTGCGGCGAGGGAGACGGCGTGGTCGGCAAGGAAGGGGAGGAGGAAGGTGGTGTACATTGCGGCGTCTATCTAGTCAGCACAGCAGCAGTGGTATGGGGGGGGGGAGGTATGGTAGAGTGTAGTGATGTACATTCGTTCTTCCGGCCGTCCTCAGCAGACGCTTTAGTTCTGTCGACGAACGTTTCCTCGAGATTCAGCTGGCTGATCTCGTCCTCCTCGGCGTCCTCGCCAAAGTACGGGAAATAGCGCATGACCTCGTCGTCCTCCGCGAGGATGTTGTTGCGCAGCGTGGTGTAGCTGTGGTATTTCGGCATCTGCGCGAGGTCGCGCGGGGTAACGCTCGTGGTGGCCGGCACGAGTATCTTCTGCTCGACCACCTTCCCGTGGAAGCGGAGGGCGAAGCGGCCCGTCTCGCACTTGCGCTCCTTGGCTTCGGCGGCGGGGATCTCGATGCCCTTCATGTGGGCGAACGGGGAGACGGCGTCGTAGGCCGTGGGGGCGCGCGCGTTCAGGTCGAGGCGCGCGGCGGCGAGCGTGGACTTGACGATGTAGGCGTGGGTCTTCTGCATCTCGGCCAGGTAGCGGTGGAGCAGGGAGCGGGTGGCGTCGGCTTTGGCGTCGAGGTCGGGGTCGGCGCGTTTGCGGCGCGCGTTGTAGATCTCGATGTTGGTGCGGGGGGGCGGGGGGGCGGGGGAGGTCGGGGCGGGGGAGAGGGAGGAGGAGGTTTTGCCGGGGGAGGAGGGCGGGCGGAGGGACGGCGTGAGGGAGTTTGTGGTTCGCGTGCGCCGGTTCGCCATCGCGTCTGTGGCGGGCGGCGGGGGCGGGGGGTTAGCTGGGGACGGCTCGGAGAAGGCGGGGGGATCGGGGGCGGAGGAACGCGAGGAGGAGGGTTTGCGCGAGGACCAGCGAGTGCCGGCGGCGCTCCAGCTCCATTGCTGGGTGGGCTTCCTGGGATTGCTCATTGGGGGTGGGGTGGGCGTAGAATGGGGAACCGGGGAGGGAGGGCGACGGGGGGTGGAGATGCATACCTGGGACGTCAATCGGCCGATGCAGCACGAGAAGGATTGGCTGGAGACTGCAAAGCAGAGACAGAGAGGGACAGAGAGAGACAGACAGAGAGACAGACAGACAGAGACAGACGAGAATAGAGACAGAGGAACGAGATGGCTATTTACTGTTCAATTGGCGGACAGGAGAAGGGCGAGGGAGGAGGGCGAGGGAGAGAACGCGAGATCCATTGGCTGGCTTGGGGGACGCGATGCTGCCGGTCTGTTCGTTGGCCAGCGTCTGCTACTATTGCTGCCTATTAGCCGTGTGCCTCGCTACTGTTGCTCGCTACTGCTGCCCTACTGTTACTGTCCCTACTGTTGCCCCCTACTGTTGCTGCCCTACTGCTGCCCTGCTGCTGCCCTACTATTGCTACTGCCATCTACTATTCTGCTGCCACGCTCCCGCCCGCTATTCCCGATCCACTCGCCCCGCAGCCCCACAGCAACGAAAAAGAAAACACCAAATCCCACCGCCGGATGAGGATCCCCTCCCACACATCCTCCCCGACAAATCACAATGGGGCCACATCTGCAGGTACATTCCCCGTCTGCCCCAACTGTCCGCCCCAGACTAACCAGCCTAGCACATCGCCAACTCCTCCCCCATAACCTCCCTCGCATTCCACGCCCTCCCTGACAATTCCCTCCTCTTGCTCGCCGGCGAAGGCCCCTTCGTCCGCATCCTCGCCCCCTCCCCGTCCGCCCCCGCGCCAGCAAAAACACGGCGCATCTTCGCGCGCGAACGCATCCATGGCATCGCCCTCTCCCACCTCGCGCCCCACGTCCTCTTCTGGGGCGGCCGCAGCATCTCAATCGCGTCCGTGTCGTCGCTGCTGGCACTGCAGCGCCCCCCCCTCCGCGAGATCCCCGCGCCAGACTGGGTGTTCCACGCCTGCTTCCTCCCATCCGTGCACGGCGGGATCCCGCGTGTGGCGGTGATCACAGCACACAATGCGCTGCTGCTCTTCAGCCCCTACACCGGCTGGACCAGCGTGGCGAGCGGCGAGCGATGCATGCTGTATTCTGCACACATCCACCCGCTGCCAGACCGCATCCTCGTCGCCGCCGGCACCGTGTTCGGCGAGATCCTGGTCTGGTCCGTCCCCGTCCCCGCCACTACCGAGGACACAGCCGCAGACCCGGCTCTCCACTACCGTCTCACAGGCCACGAGGGCTCCATCTTCTCCGTCGCCATCTCCCCCCCGTCCTCCGGCGCCCGCTACCTCGCATCCTGCAGCGACGACCGCACAGTCCGCCTCTGGGACATCACCGCCCTCCCCTCCACCTCTACTTCCACCTCCACCTCCACCTCCACCCCCTCCTCCACCGGCTTCACCCACTCCCCCGGCTCCTGTATCGCCATCGGCTGGGCCCACACCGCGCGCATCTGGGGCGTCCAGTTCGTCCCCGGCAAGACCGCACACCTCGTGTCCATATCCGAAGACCTCACGTCCCGCTTCTGGCGCTTCGACGGCCACACGCTCGTCAACACGGCTACGCATCTGCTGCACAGCGGCAAACACATCTGGTCGTACGCCCTCGCCCCACCACCACCACAACAACAACAACAACAGCAACAGCACTCGCTCCTCGCCACCGGGGGCGCCGACGGAAGAGTAGGACTGATCGAGTACGACGACGACGACAACGACGAACAAGAAGTATACGACGCAGCAACCATAAGCAGCAGCGCGGTCAAAGCGTACGCAGTGCTCGACAGCAATAGGTTCGTAGCGACGACGGTGCAAGGCGACCTGCTGCTATACGCCCTCTCCACGCGAACCTGGTCGCTGCTCGTGTCCATTGCCGCGCTGCGGAGCTGGAGCGTTATTGCCGCGTGGCGCGACGCGGGGGTCATAGCGCTCGGCGATGGGGGCGGGAAGGTGTGTGTGTACCGGGTCGACGACGGAGCGCAAGTATGGTTCGATGCGCAGAGCGGCGGCGGGAAGGTAGGCGGTGTGTGGACCGCAACGGACACGGCGCGCGGACTGTATATGCTCCTCACGACGTCGCTCTCGGGGGACGCGGGGTTCGTGCTGCATTTCCTGGACCGGGAGCTGGCGGTGCGGGAGACGGTGGCGCTGGCCCCACCCCCGCGGGAGGAGGGCGCGAAGAAGAGGTTTGTGGTTACGAGCATGGGCGTTGATTGTGCTGCTGGATTCGCAATCCTAGGATCTAGACACGGCGCTGTTGCCGTGTATGCGTTTTCTGGCGCGCTGCTGGGGTGCTGGAGCGGGGTGGTGCACGGCGGGGACGCGGTCACGGGGATCGAGTGTAAAGCCGTGGGCGTGGTAACCACGGGGCGCAACGGAGGATACTCCATCCTCTCCTTCGCGGCCCGGGAGGGCGGCGGCGGCGGTAAGATGAAGATGGTGGTTCTGCACTCCGCGAAGCCGGGGATGGGCAGCGTTGTCGAGGGCGTTGTGGCAGGGACCGAGAAACTGGTGCTCTACGGGTTCCGCGGGAAAAGCTTCTTCGTGTGGGACCAAGACGCGGGGTGCGAAGTTGCGCTCGTGGAGTGCGGGGGCGCGCACAGAGCCTGGGGCTTCTACTGGCCGCCCGGCGGCGAAGGCGAGGGCTGGGTCGTGTGGACCAAGGCGTCGAAGGTATGTTGCTGCACCAGCTCTCACTCGGACGTCACGGAGTATCACTCGCTTACTAGAGCAGGTCCATATTGCCCGCACCCCGCTCACGAAGCAGCGAGTGCTCCAGCAAGGCCTGCATGGGCGCGAGATGAAGGCGATCGCGGTATCGCCCGATCAGCGCGTTCTGGCGACAGGCGCCGAAGACACCGTTATCCGGCTCTCGCAGCTCGACGCAAGTACCGGGAAAGTGCAGAGCGTGGCGGTGTTCAAGAGACATACCACGGGCGTGCAGCACCTCGTGTGGTCTGCGTGTGGGCGGTGGCTATTCTCCAGTGGTGGAGCAGAGGAGTTTTTCGTATGGCGGGTGCGGCCGCTAGCAGGGAGCCTGGGCGTGGTGGAAGAGGCAAAGTGTCCGGTCAGCGAAGAAGGCGGTGATCTGAGAATATGTGGGTTCGATCTAGCATCACTGTACAGCGATGGAGAAGCCCGAGAAGCGATCGGGTTTATAATCGCTATGGTTTACAGCGACAGTACTATCAAGGTCCCCCCTCCCCCCGGGGATTCTCTCTCTCTCCACTCTTCTTCCTACTCCTACTAACCATACACAACAGATCTACAACTACAACATCTCCACTAAAACATTCACCCTGCTCATACGCGGCGCCTACAAGTCCTGCTGTCTCCTGCACTGCACCCTCACCCTGCTCCGCTCGCAAATACACCTCCTGGTAGCATCCACAGACGGCCACATCACCGCATGGAACATATCCGCCCTGCTCTCCCACTTCAACATCACCACCACCATCATCACCACCACTACACACTTAACGCTCGTCCCACTCACACCCTCGCAGAAGAAAAAACGCAAAAAGAAGAACAAGAGCCCCGAAAACAAAAAAACCACCCTCTCCCTGCCCGCCCCCGCGTTCTCGAAGGCCGTGCACCAGTCCGGGATCAAAGCGATGTCGGCCTCGGTCGCGGCAGACGGAAGCTGTATCGAGATACTGAGCGGCGGCGACGACTGTGCATTCGCTGTTACGCGGGTTGTTGTACCAGCAGCGCAGACGACGGACACGGACACGGACACGAAGACGGGGGAGATGGAGGTCAAGACGTGGGTGCTGCCGAGGGCACATGCGTCTGCTGTTACGGCGGTTTTGAGGCTTGGTGGCAGGGTGGTTACGGCTGGCGTGGACCAGATGGCTAGAGTGTGGGATGTGCGCTACGTACACGGGGAGGTGGAGATCGTGCGTGTTGAGGAAGGGTATACAAGTGTTGCGGATGTGGCGGGGGCTGTGGGCGTGCAGCGAGTTGTGGAAGATGGGGAGGTGGGCATGGAGGACGGAGGGGAAGGAAAAGGAAAAGGATGGGTGGTTGTGGCGGGGGTGGGCTTGGATGTGTGGAGTGTTTCGTGATAGATTTGGGTTGTAAATAGCCTTTTTTTTCTTCTTTTTTTTGGGGGGGAGGCTCTTTTGGGTTTTTGGAGGTGGCGGGGTAGAATAGAATAGATGGGTTGTAGATATTGCGACTGCAATAAAAAGTTTTGTCGTAGCAGTAGCTTTGGACTGTGAGTTCTGCGGTACGGTTCTTACCCCTTGGTGCCCCCAATGCTTTGGTGGTGGGTATGTTTGTAGCAGTGGCTTGGTATCATACCTGCAGCTACCTATCCTTTGACGGATACTTGAAGTATGGGAGAAAAGTGTACAAAAGCTGCTATCTACTCCCCATTGCGCACTGCGAGTCCTCAGAGACTACACCAACCTAAATAATTCCACAGTATATGTGGTTCTACAGCACCCACTTACCAAGAACACGATCACCATACTACGACCGTAGCTCTCGAGCTCTAGAGTCGATAATTTACCCATTTACTATTTCATTCGGCACACCTAGAGTCGACAAGAAATACGGTGGTAACAACAGAGCCAGCAAGTAAGTAAAATTCATTTACGCATCTAACCCTTGGGTTATGGCAATCGCACTAACTAAAAACATAAAAACAAAAACAAACAAACACACACTCGCAGTCTATCTAAACCTACTCAAACAACCAAACTATAAAACAAGCACATCGCTAACAGTCTGCTCTCCTTCTTTCCCCTATCTGATCTAGCTTTACAATTTCTTTTCTATCTCTCCAGGTCCCCATATCCCCACTCCAGTTCTCTCGCATCTTCCTTTTTCTCCTCTCTCTCGCATCTCCGGTTTTCTTTGAACTCTCTCCATATTTTGACTCCATGCTCGATGCCGTCCTGGGTATACAGTAGCTCTCTTATCCCTACTGCTTTCTCCACTTTTTTCTCTGCTTCACTTCTGGAGTCGATCGTAAACCCGCGCTCTTCAAGAATGTGCTGGACATTTTGACTTCCCCCTGCCGCATTCACATTGATCGTCTTCGGTTCTAATAACAGAGCCAGCACAAAATATCAAATTAATAAAAACACTGATCGAGGCAGGATTTGAACCTGCGTTGACTAATTAGCTATTTCACCGAATATTTCGACATCCTTACTCTACATACACCACGACCTTGCCGCGTCATCTAAGTATTCTCTAATTCATCTCTAAGATGAGCAAACATAACACCATTCATCTATGAAGTTGGAAGAAGGTACTTGCCGTCTGCGCGGCCGAATACACAAAACTTGGCTTCCCCTAAATAAAGGTAATCTCCGGCTCGGGGGGGGAGGGGGGAATCGAGTCCAGAAACCAACACCACGGCCCGCTGTGGGCCGTAAATTTTGTTCTTAGGCCGTTCTGTGGCTATGGCAACTTCCGAGACATGAATTTCGTTTCAGCATTCTTGCGTGTTTGTTGCTTGTGGGTGCGATAATGCGGGATGTGGTTTTCATGAAAGTGGGTGCTGGGACGAGATAATAGACTGTAGCTTCTATGGGCTCATGATAGGAGCCTGTGGGGAGTTTGTAACGATAATAATCGTGATTCTGTCGAGTATCTTAATAGAGCACACTAAAGAGAAATGGAGTGGGGATGCTAAACTGAAGAGAAGCGTACAGGTCTAGCTATGGCAATCCTATCTTCGAATTCCCCACAAGGTCTTCCAAGAAACTCTCACCCCCAAATGGACCCAGTGAGGCGAACTGGAAGCTCGCTGTTTTACTGATGCCCATACTTAAGGCAGCGAGAAAGTCACTGCTATTAGCGGATACTCTTGAGCCGTCTGCTGGACCCGCAGTCCTGACAAAACCACTGCTAGACGGACCATAGTCAGGCATTATCACCACTACACACAATTCCGTGCAGGTAAAATCACGTGTACACTTTCTCGCGATACAGCTATGCCCTCGCAAACGGAGAATATACGTCAATGCCACGTGCGACACACGCAAACCTGGTAACGTAAGTTGCTACATATGAGGAGAAAGGATGCCACATTCCGCCGATTTAAAGTGGTAGAGTGTCTATATCGGAGATATTCGCATAGAGAGAACCCACCGTATACAATAGCTGTTGTGGCAAAGCTGTAGCAAGCCAGTACTATGATATCTTTGATACTTCCGGGGGATTATGTCCAGCAATCACGTGGAACAAAAAACGCCCTATTTTTTTTGGTCGAGACAGGGTTTGGACTTGCGTTGGCTGGTGGGGTGGTAGGCTGCGAGAGAGGAGGTCGGGGGCGGATCCAAGGCTGCGGTCCGCTATACGTTTAGGTGAGGTTGAAGACCAACTATATTTTTATTCCAAAGATAGTCACAAACTACATGTAATCTCATGATCCTTTGCTGGCCAGATTTTTCGTATAGACCATTTCCTGACTGATCAAAAAAAAAATAGATATGACGTAGAGGGCTACTGGATATCCAGATCTGATCGGAACTATTGTCTCCACCACCCCTCCATTACCAATATGCAGGGCTCTCGGTTATCGAAGAAACAGGGCCCTTGCAAACAATCTTAGCCTCGATCAGTTCTCAGCTTAGGCATAACACTGTTCTCGTGAACCACCTCACTCCACTCCACAACTTGCCCACTGATCATACACCACACTGAAACAAACTATAACCCAGAACCAATCCTTCGAGACGTGATTAGAATCTCTAACCTAACCGCCGCAGAAGTTTAGAAGCGGTTCCGCCACTAACTCTGCTCATGTGCTACATATGCGTATCACTTGCCATCACTCGTGCCCTTAAACGCCCTTAACATATCACAAAATCTACGATTAAAAATGATGAACAACAGAAGGCCCTCCAGACCCGACCAAGACTGACCTTGGAGACTCTCTCAATCAGGATAACACTGCTTCAACGATAGTACCCAGGTAAGGCCCCTAGACCCGACTGACACCGACCTTGGTAACTCTTTCCATTCGGATAACATGCAGTACTACTCCCGCAGTTATGACGTTCAGGTTTTTCGTAGTTCTAGTGCGTTGGCGAGACACCATTCACAGAGGCAAATTTTCTTGAAAGAATAAGGATTAGTATGACCGATCCACAAAACAAACCTCGACTTAAGACTTTGCCTCGAGATAGAATGAGGCGTACTGAGGCACGTGTGGCTTCCTGTTTCGAGGTGCCCTGATTTCTACGCTATTACAGTTGTAGGGCTACATAATAGGAGTTTGTAGTAAAATATTTCTAATAATTGTTCCAAATTTCTGTAAATTGATCCAGTAGCAACAGATTTGAACGCCTGCGTTAGCCGCCTGTGTGTATGCGTATATCCCTTTAGTTCCAGTATAGTAGGTCCAATTTGATACTAGAAGTACTAAAACACCTCTAGGTCTCTCGAGCGACTTAAACCGCGCCCTCTATACTCTCGGAAAGCTTAAAACAGACACCAACAAGCACGAGGCGCCTTGAGGCATATCTTCCTGCTCGCCTTGAGCTGTCTCATACATCATACTAGCAAGTTTCGTTGGTGGCAAAATTGAGCGTGCTCACATGGTCCCTAGAAATCCCTAGGTGGACAATTTGTATGACAGATATTTGTCGTCTTATGCACAGGCTAACTACATAAGTAGAAACTAGATGCTTTCCCCGCAAGTATTAGAAGACTGTAGCGTTTCGCTTATCATGAAGGAACTGGGCGGTGTCTGTAGTACATTTCTATATTTTGATTGGTTGAGGTGGGGTAATCTTCATTTCCTAAGTCAGACATGATGGCTGTGATTTTTGGCTCTACATTCATTGATGCACTAGTTGGAATTCCTCTACGAGTTCGCGCTGTCTCAATACAGGCTACTCGCTGTAGCAGTGAGCGGGGTACTGAAATATATGACGAGGTTAAATCACCTCTCTAGATCTAGATAATCCAACCATCCAATCTAAGCTATGCTTACCTGGTAACTAGTTTTTAACCGGAATAATAGTAGAGGTTGTAATTTCTTAGTACCTCCTAGGAAAACCGTAGCTATTTCCGTCAGCTAACCAAACCCAAAATTTTCCAAGGGCCCTAGTAATGAGTCAAACCCTGGAATCTAGGCCGTCCAATCTCACTGGATGTGGAGCTAAGACGGGATTCCCCAGCACGCTCCGCGTTCGAGGGTCACTTGGAACCTTGGTAGCTATAGAATCATGGTAAAGGACAACTAAATTTACTGTGCCTAGCAGTCTATCTAGAGTTCATTGAATAAGCCACACGAAGCTATCAATGCGGATACGACCACTCCATGACTCAGAATTAGGCGAGGAGGGTTCCCCGCTCCCGTTCAGCGTAGCCAAGCTTAAGAGCGTTCACGATATACCCGCCGCCCTCAAGACATCAGACAAGACACAGTTCGCCCACGGTACCGGGACACACCTTTCTCCAGAGCGGAAGCTTTAACCAGGTTTTCGTGACCAGTTCCGCTGAGCGCTTTAGGTTCTGCACTCTCACAAAACAAACATGGAAGGGCAATAAAAGTGGAGCCGCAGCTTCCTATGCACGAGAGCCTCTTTGGCGGATAGATCCACTCCGTGGATCTATCTGATCACCTGCACTTCAAAAGTGTATCCTCATCTAAATCAGGCTCACTGAATGGCGACTTTGAAAATCAAAGACCCATGGCGGATTTGCCCTTATCTCGCAACGTCTCCACCTCAGACTTGTTCAATAATCCCGGGGTGGCGCGAGCGATTAACACCACACCTAGATTATCTCTGAATGTAGGGCTATGTTTAGGTTATCATCATGTTGAGGTAGATATTAACCCGGCAAACTGATGCCCCTAAAACTCGTATTTAGTTCAACGCCGCAAGAACGCCCCCACACAATACGATGGATGTATCTACGGTTTGACACGGCATTCCGTCAACCGAGTGTACCACGAGGCCTTCAGATGATAATCTTCACCAGTGTAGACCATGTGAGAGATGTAAATGCTTAGGGTATCCAACGCTGTGAGCACTTTGACTCGCTCATGAATAAAGTTTGGCCCGAAATTAAACACAGAAATGTTTGAGGTGGCACAGATCTCGACGCGCAGTCACCTCCTAAGTATCCCCATTCCGGTTCACTCATCGAAAACTAGTTTGCAATTAAATCATGCAGGAATATCGGGACGAGCTTCGTAGTTATTGTAGGAGGTATTGTGTATTGAATCTCGGATACAACTGCTCCCGAGATATACACCAGCTCACTCTTGACGCGTAGGAAGCTCTAGAATCCTTTGAATACCAAAATAAGCCAGATATCGTGCGTTATTTTCCTCCAGTATTTTACTCTTGCCGACGTCCGAAGATTGGCACTAGACCGGACTTTGAAACTTTCCATAGCTATAGCCGAACCAGCTTTTCAAGCATCGTTGTTCATCGCAGGCCCATAACAATTCAGCAAAGTTTTTCAACGCCCCCATATTTTTCAAATTCAAAGGGAAAATCAACCTCATGCACCTAATCTCCACAAATGACATTATGATTTATCAAATACGCACTACTTAGATACATGTAGTCACTCCAAGTTCAGCGGTGCAAGAAAAGTCTTAACGCCCCAATGGCTGTCTTACTAGTGAGGTAGGGTGCCAAGACTTTACTTACATGACTCTGCGCGTTACTCTAGGGCTCCAAGAATTGCCTCTATCCCACCTCCAAGCGAGTTTTCGGGTCTCTCGGCTGTACAAACTACAGTTTCGCTTCGAAAGACAAGGGTGTATTGAAATAAATCCCTACATAAATGTGATGAAAGGGCTCGAGCTGTCGTTGATTGCCGATCAACAGGGATTCTCAGCGTTCCCAGTCCCACATCCACTATCAGCGAATCACAGAACATCACTCGTATATATGCTTCAGCGACTAGCGCCACCAGCAACCTTAGCGCAAGAAGGCGCAAGAAGAAAAACTTTAGCATCTGAGATAATTAATGTCGCACGCTCTATTACAATTAGCCCAAGTAATCACTCAGAACAGAACCGTTGCTATGTCGTGGCTTGATAGACACCGTTAGCTTTGTGTTCAAGAAATCATGAGGCGGATGCTGACGAAGCGCCACCATACAACGACAAATCACACCAAAATACGCGCTGATGTGCGGCAACAAGGGTTGTCGTTAATCGTTGCACGGCCGGCTAGCCGAAGCCGACGCGGCTCATAATCTAAATGCAGTCCCGATACCCTGGGTGAATACTAATTTGAATACAGAACAGGAAAGTGTGCCGTAGGCGTGCGCCTGCGACAACGTTCTCCCAACGATCCTTGACCATGTTCAAAGGTATCATTGCCGTGATAATTATCTTTAGAGCATCTGCCTAAATAACTATGTCGATCTTGCTTCCTAGCTACTGTGAGGGAATTCAATACATATTCATACAGGGAGAATTTTCAAAACAATGGCCAGCGTATGACACTAAATTGTTATGATATGGATGTGTTTCTACAAGTGCTTACTTTGGAGTTGAGTAACTTGCTAGCCTCCATACACATCAACATTTTACAAGGCGGTGCCATATGCTTTAGCTGTGCCAAATACTACTCACATTACACAGAACACCATTGAAAGACAAAAGTAGCTTCAAATAATTTGTGTGCGAAGGCTTGCCTTAGGGCGTGATGGGTAAATTCCAGAGGATACTAGCGGGGGCGGCTGTTCTTCCCCGGAATCGGGTTTTCCTGATACAGATCTCGCTTATGTAGGTTCAGTCTTCGGCACACTTGTATCACTATTAATCCATGGTCAACACCTATAATATCATCCCTACTATTATGCGAGAATCCTGACGGCCCTGGACCAGGTGAGAGTGGGTGTGGTAGATCAATTTGGATGCTTTCTTTGGCTAACTTATCTTTTAACCTGTCTTGGGCAGCTGAGTATGGTTTGCGGGGAGGTATGTGGGATGTTACTTACACCGGTACCTGCCTTTCCGAAAACAAAAAGAGATATTCCTTCTTTGTTAGTGGCTGCAATAGGTAGAGAGATATCGACTCTAGAATGGTCTTCTAGTCCGGAAGTGACCGACTCCGGAGTTCAAGAAATCATTTATATATCAGATGAACTCTCTCTCATAAAAATTTCATCATCGATCTAAGCTCGGACAGTCTCGAACATTTGCGTAAAGCAACCGTTGAACCTAGCAAATATGAAGGTGATCGGTCTCACTCAAGCTCTCTCTCTGGTTTTGGCCTTTGCGTCGATAGGATCCAGCATCCCTCTCACGGAAAGACAGTCCGACGACACTTCTACGTCTACGGATCCCGGCTTCTGCAGAAACCCCATCATAAGAAAAGAATGGCAAGCAGCGATCTTTTTTTTTTTTTAAATCTCATTTTTTAAATCTATTTTCATTAACAGCGATTAGGCGTTCTCTCAACCTCCTAGAAAAGAGTGACTATATTAGAGCAGTCAAATGTCTCCAGAGAAAACCGGCCAAAACAACCAGTCTAATCCCTGGAGCTGTGACGAGATTCGATGACTTCCAAGGTGAACACATTTACGCAACGGATTTCATTCATTACGTTGTAAGTATATCCCACTTTGTTGATCTGATTTTCCAAAGATTTCTCATTGGGTTTTTAGGGCCAATTTCTTCCTTGGCATAGGTACTTTGTAGCATTATACGAGAAAACTCTAAGGGAGGAGTGTGGGTACACTGGTGGTCAACCGTAGGATACCTTCAACGATAGATGACGAGTAAAGGCTAAAATAGCCATCATTAGTTACTGGGATTGGACTCTTGACTATCAGAACTGGGCAGGGTCTCCCGTGTTCAACCCAATAACGGGGTTCGGTGGAAATGGTTCGTTTCACTTATTTATCCGACTGTAGCAGCTAGAGCGCTGACTCAAGATTTCTGACAGGCGTGTTTGTCAATTGTACGGCGCCTAGCGCAACTTGCATCCCTGGTGGCACCGGAGGCGGATGTATTACCTCTGGGCCTTTCAAAGACTATACTCTCCATCTTGGGCCATTAGATAATATTCAGCGAAATGATCACTGCTTGACGAGGGATTTCTATCCTAGTTTTCCTGCCACTTACTACAACCCAACGGCCATGGCTTATACTCTGAATCAACCAGTATTCGAGAGCTTCCGTCAAGAACTAGAAGGTCTTCATCTCAGTTTAGCGCATGTTGGTCAGCATGGCGCTGGTCACGCAGGAACGGGAGGCACAGTGCGTCTAGGTATTCTTTTTCCCCTTTGAATGCATTACACTAAATGGGAGTTTTGTTCTTTAGATGATAGATTTATTCTCAAGCCCCGGAGGTCAGTACTACTACTCTTGAAATTTCTACTTTAACTAAAACGCCATAGATCCAATATTTTTCCTTCATCACGGGAATCTTGACAAGCTTTGGTGGGATTGGCAGAAACAGGATCTTGTGCACAGGTTATTTCAGATTTCGGGTCCAACTCTATTGCCCCCTGTTTCCGGTCCGAATCCGAATGTGACTTTGGAATACGTGCTTGATATGGGGATATTGGCACCCTCTCTCGAGATCAAGGATGTGATGGATATTCGGGGTCAATTGTGTTATAAGTATGAGTGATCGTGATCATACATACGAGGTGGATTAGTATTGTGCGCATTGATGAATTGATGGCTGGGGGGTTGTATACGAGTAACGAATATGTGGAATGTGTAACATGTGTGCTATTATACTTTAGGTCAAAGCACTAAGAGGCTCACGACACAATGCTGATTAAGATATGCAAAGTAGCAGTCCGTAACTCTCATTAAGCTTAGCCTAAAGAGCCAAAAGAAAACCTTCTCTCGGAAGCCTGGACTCGTATCTTTCCGGATCAAGCATCCGGAAGGCTTGAGACCAAGTGCTATGGCTGAAACCTTCATGTTTCTACTTCTCGACGTGGTGAAGAAAAATGGTAAAGAGGGTGTAAGATATATCAGAGAGCCTATTCAAGTTTTACAGTAGCTCTCGCTTCCTTTCTTGTACTATCTTCGCCTAGTGGGTCTACTTGGAAGCCCATTGGTACGGAACTCCCATGCCATCTTTAATGAATTGTGCATGGATTCAGGAACTTGGTAAGGAAATAAAGTTGACACGATCCTTCCCCAGTGCTTAATTTGTCGAATTGCGCTTGGTATGTGCTCGAGCCTCCAATAGACAAGCCCTTTATGCAACCAACCAATATTTGGGTAAGCGTCCCCCGACCACTATCCCAGTACCGTTCCATCGTAACGATTCCCAACTTTTAATTGGCTATTTTCTTAGAACATCAGTCCCAGGAGACGATATTCGGGTACCGATAACCCCGACTTGAGCACGCCAGTTGCGGTCCGTTCTCCTGCTGTATCACCCTGATCGGAGGAAAGTCCCACAAGTAGTGTTCCAGCTGAAAGGCCAAGTTCTGAGGAGAAAGTATTTCTTGCTACGTATCATCCCTAGTTGCCGCTGTGGGTTTTCTGGCTTTCTCCCCAAACTTTAAGCCTTTCCCTCTGGTGGGTCGCTGCATATAGTTTGGATCCTTGTCTAGTGGGATGAATCGATATCTGCCAACTCTACTATCGCCATCCTCACCATAATCGACTAAGGTTAACGAGCTAAGCTTCTATCTTTTTTTTGTGGAGTGCGGAGCCGGAAAACATCTTTCGAAAGGGTTAACCATGGGAACCTACTCCAACACCCGAGAAGGCAATCAACTTATGGCAATGTCCATACTGCTATTACTTCTTGTCTCGATAATCGTTCCAGCACGCTTTTACGTTCGTATAAAGATTATCAACGGTTTCGGATCTGATGATTGGGCAACTCTACTCGCTTCGGTGAGATTTACTTACCCTTCCGAATCAGCTTCTTAGTTGTTGCTGGATCTTGGTCCTGATGAATATAAATTTAACGTGATTAGATTCTCTCGAATGCATTTTGTGCCTTTGTAATAGTTGGATTGTTCTATGGGTTTGGCAAACATATCGAAGATGTCCCACCAAATGATTATACGATTGGTCTGGAGGTAGATGCACTGCATCCGTTTCCCTTGTGTTTAGCTAACAAATACCCTGACCACCAGATTTCTTGGATTACCCAACTTCTCTATATTCCCTCTATTTGCATGACAAAGATTAGCGTTTCCCTATTCATCAAAAGGCTCACGCCATACAAATTGTATACGAAAATCGCTTCCGCTATGATTATTTTCATGATCACCTACTCGAATGTGTGCTGGTTCTTCATTCTAATTCAATGCCACCCCTTCAAATACGTTTATGACAAATCGGTAGATGGTCGTTGCCTAGACCCTCATATCAGTATCTTTATGGCTTACTTTCACAGTGGTAAAATATACTAGTCCCAAGCCCACACTAATGAGAAGAGGCTAGCGCTAATAGATTGTCTCGATTTAGCGTCAAATATCGTTACTGATTTTTCCCTCCTGGGCATAGTAATAGCAATGATGTGGAGAGTAAAAATGGCCCCCCAAAAAAAGTTCGCAGTCTATGGTGTTTTTGCGTTGGGCACACTGTAATTATTCCCCATGCTCAAAGGCTCGGGTGAAATCTTCATTAACACCTTTCTAGCGCAAGCGTGGCAAGCATCGTCAAGATTCCACTTTCTGTCGACTATGGAAAGAGGGGTGATTTTCTGTGTAATTATATGTTCTATTTTACTTAAAATATGTTCTCCGCTAATAGCTTATTAATAGTCGACGTTAATGGTTTGGCGATGTGGTCAATGTAAGTCTTAATCGCAAAAAGCTGGGTTCTTGGGTAGGGCTAATAAGTTTTCTAGGATCGAAGTACAAACAGGGATTATTGCGACTTCCCTACCAATACTGAAGCCACTTTTCAGGACGTTTTTTCTGTCCATAAAGCCTTCCGACCCAAGTTCAAGCAACGAAAGCGAGGGCCCACACCCGCTTCAATTCCTCTCGCCTGCTCGAAACTTCTCTAGCCTCTCAGCTACGAAGGACAACGAAAGCGAACAGTGTATGGTAACCAACAACCCAGTACAAACGCCGAAGACCCCGGAATCGAGAATTAAGGATGCCGAAGAAGGCCGGTATGGAAGGACGGAATCGGCAGGGTCAGAATCAATAACTCAATAGAACTCGATGGACCTGATTACTTCATCGTTATCATATGCATCTTTTCCTGTTATGAGTTAAACTTTTTGTTGGCGTTATGAGACTTTTATATGGCGGGATTGGATCTGGGTTAAATAAATATTTGGGTCGTGTTTTTTATGCTTTGGCCTATATAAAGGGGGCTGATTTTACATGAGCGAAATAAATATATATATTCGAGATAGTATTGATATGCGTAGTGGGTTATTCCATAGGCCACAACTATACGGACAGGAAGATTAGAGACCTAAACTACTGGCTGCAATGTCCCACAGCCCATGATAGGACCGTCTCGATAGTCAGTCATCGATAATTGAAGCCCTAAAGCTCTACTGTGATGCTGTGGGGACTGGAAGTGTGGTGGAAGCACTGCATACAATCATGGCCATAAATTATCACTCGAGTAGTTGCAGAAATAGCATGCCAAGACTCTGCGCTCGAATATGTTTCTGCCCAGGGTTTTTGCTGGTCTCCCCAGAGAACATTCCAGAAGCCAGAAGTACTATTTAGTATTTCCACGCATGTCTTAGTTACAATCCCATGAGATATCGAGACCAATTTATCCATCTGAACCGCTCACACAAAGATGCACAATAACCCGCGACCGTGAGGGCGCCCAAACAGGAACACTTCATCAAAACCATCAAAAATAATAATTAATTGAACGTGTAGTAAATAACGGTACATCTATAAGCTTGTCTCACACTAATTCGTCCGCGCACTCTTCCTCTTTCGCCTCTTCACAGAAGTCGATAGCGTAGAGTCTTCGCCCTCATCCCGATATCCATCATTCTCATCTTCCACCGGGGACGCTCTCGCCTTCCTCTTCGCTCCTGGTTTTGCTTTTGGCTTCGTCTTCTTCACCCTCTTTGGTTTCGGTTCCTGTAATTCCTCCTCCACATCTCCGTCTTCATCTGTCTCCTGTACCCCTTTCCGTTTCCTTAAAGCCTGCTCATGTAGACTCAACATTGCTTTCTCCATCCTCTTGCTTTTATTTTCAGCTCTTTTCCTCGGTGCAAACGCACCTGCTCCCGTGCCACCTTCGAAGTAATGCGTGATATTGCTCTGGGTACCCTCTACAAGTTTTTGGTTCATGTCCCGTATAACCGGAACCAAAACCTCGTCGGTGCGGTCTTGCGACCAGCCGACAGTTGCCATAAGGAAATCACGGAGACCAGCGAGGTCGGGGACGCCCCACTCGAAAGGAGAGGTATCTTTGTCAACCTCTGGATCGAGGTAGGCTTCGTCGACACGGGTGTCAGGAAACGAGGGGGAGAGGAAGAGCTTAGTTGCGTTTTTGCGCTAGAAGAGAGGTCAATACAGGAATGATATCAAGATGAACGAGAGACTTACGAATTTCTTCCGGAACTTATTTTTGCCGTCATCTGCAGGCTTTGAAACACCTTGCTGTACAGCCGTCCACCATTCTTTAAACTTCTCCAATCCATCCTCGCCAGCAAACTCCGCAAGCAGCTCAAGAGCGGTGACCGGCCCCACGCTCGGTAGTCCCTCTGTGTAATCGCTTCCCAAAAGATGGGCAATCCTGATCAAACTTCTTCGGTCTAAACTAAACTCTTTTTCGAGATCGCTCGCCAAATAGCATTCAACAAACTTCGCCTGATTGAACATATTCTTATACACCCTCGTGCCACCAAACAAAAATGTATCGCTATCGTCCGTGACGATCCCATCTACGAGCCCAAGATGTACCAGTTCAGCACATTGAGCTTCCGCTTCCATAGGTGCAGTGATATATGGGATCCCAAAAAGTTTTAGCAGTTGTTGGCACTCTTGAATCATGACGGTGGTGACTTCATCAGCATCACGACGGTCTTTTGCTTGTTGCGCGCGGAGGGATTTGAGTTCGCGTTCAAAGTCTTCTTTAGATTGGGGTTCGACACGGTTATTAAGTTCGGCAGCGAAGCGGGCATGTTCGGAATCTTCAGCGGCGAGTTGTTGGATCAATTCAGCGTCTTCAGGGTCAGAGTAAAGATTTTCTTCGTCGTCGTCGAAGGGGAATGTTGCATTACGGAGGAAATCAGGTTCGTCAAAGTCTGGCGGTGGAGGCGAGCCCGCAGGTATCATGGAATCAGTATCGGGATGTGTGGTGTCAGTCTTTTCAACGGAAGTTGAAACTGTCTGTGGCGATTTCGATGGTTTAGATGCTGCGGCACCTTCGCGGTCACTTTCTTCCCATTCTAATTCCTCGTCGCTATCTTGGAAGTCAATCCCCTTCCCTACTGTTGACTTCAACGACTCTAATCTTGATCCCACTACCTCCTCAATACCTCCTTTTGACAAGGCTTCCTCAGAAATGGTCTTTGGTGGCATAGCCCTCACCCTATCCGCCAAATCTCCCATTGTGTTCGTCTTGTTGTTCAAAGAAAAGTCCACCATGACCACATCATCTTCATCATCTGACTCAACCATAATAGCATTCTCCCTCTCTCTCTTCTTCATCTCCTCTCTCTCAATCTTCATCCTCTCTTGCTCTATCTCTTTCTCTCGAATGAAATCCTCCTTCTCCCGATTAGCCTTCTCCATTTTTTCCTTAAGATCACTTGTGTCACCTCCGCCAATGAACCACGGCGGCAGTGGCATCGATTCTTCGTCTGGGTGCTCTCTCGCACATTCTTTTTCTTTCTGTTTCGGTCTGGGCTCACTTGGTTTCACCTTCTCACCTTCCCCCTCAAATGCTTTCTTCTTCGTGAGAATGCTCTTACTCCCACTCAAATCCAACGACTCGAACGGCAACAAGCCCCCAAACGGATTTGAGGGCGCTGAAGCTGTAGCTTTCGAAGGGCCGGCACTACTGCTCTGCCCAGGTTTATTGTAGCCAGAGTCACTAGATTCTATATGCGTGCGCTTCGATTCAGCGATTGCTTTTTGGAAATGTTGGTCATTGATTGTATTGTCTGCCGGCTTGGGTGCAATCGCGACGAATTTTCTTGTATTTATTGGCCGTCTTTCGATCGCTTTGCCTTTGCCTTTACCGATTATCTCTTCATCGTCCTCGTCCTCGTCCTCCTCTTCCTCCTCTTCGTCTTCCTCCTCTTCCTCAGCGATATCGCTAAGGTCTTGTCCAATGAAGACATCGTTTGCTCGGTACTTATCCTCGTATTGGCTGCTACTTGCAGCTCCAGGTACCTCGAGAGATATAGGAGTAGATAGCCCAGGATTTCTGTCATAGTACTCATCTTCCTCTTCCTCGTCTGCACCAAGAAACAGCGGGTTGTGAGTATTTATCGGGCGTTTTTGTTTCCCATTAGCCCCCGACGGTGATCCCCGTGTATTACTACTACTGCCGTATGCTTCCCGACGGCTCTCGTAGAGCGCACGTCGCATCATCTGCGCTTCTGCATCATCGAGACTATAGTCCTCGCGATCTTCATACTCGTCTTGCGCGTCCCAACCAACTTGGATGGTAGGCAATCTATTCAAACCTTCGATAGGGACATCCTCAAATTCATCCTCATCTTCCCATGCTTCATCTTCATCAGGTGACTTCTCAGTGGTATCTAAAACGATTGGTTTCGCTTTCTCGCCTTCCCGCTCTCCTTTTTGTCCGACGACTCCGAGCGCCCATCCTCCTTCTACGCCATCATTCCGGACTAGAACGTATTCGCGTCCCCTTTCGCCAGCAACGCGGCTAATGTCTAGCGTGTTTACGTCGGTCATTCCATTAAAGTTCATTAATCGTTGAGTCAATTCGTTCCGCTCCCTAACTCGTTCAATCTGGAACTTTGAAAAGTCGAGCGGGTTCGGAAACATTTCGTCGAGTTGCACTGTGCTCAACCCCATCCGTAGCCTACTTCGTAACCTTGCCGCGTTAAGGATATTGTATTGATCTGCGAGAGGTAGCGAGCAGAAGAACGGGGAGTCGAAATCAATCTTGGAGAAATCGTAGACACTCATTTCTTCACCACCCCGGAATTGCCGTGCATATTCTTCGAGCTCTTCAGTAGACATGATGCGTGGGTCGTTCGGCTGACCCATGTTTTGGAGGGAATCATCAAGGTCGGGAAGATGGTATGGATCAGTCTTCTTGAAGCCTCCACGACGGTTCTGTTTGATTTGTTCTGGTGTCTGCATTAACTCGTCGACATACACGACATCGTCAGGGATCACTTCCGCCTCTTCATCGTGATCCCGTTGCCCTGTCTCAGTCCGTCTCTTTCTCTTCTCCACTTCCTTATCAGCCTCCCGCTGCACTTGTAGCGCTAGAATCCTTGCTGCGGTCCTCCGAGCATCTTCCCGTCGCCCCTCTCGACGTGATTTCCTTCCTGCGATAGTCTGACGTTTGAGTACAGGAGCTCCACCATCAAATACAAACACCGGTTTGATCCCGTGGAATAGGAGTTTACAGATCCTACGGAAGAAACCGACGACATGAGAGTTTCGAAGTGCGTGGCCTTCTTTGTCGCGGACGGCTTTAAGGAATTGGTAGATCCAGATTGAGGCGTCGACGGCGAGACGTTTCCGAGCTAGGGTTTCGAGTTTGACGGAGCGGGCGCAGGGCTGGACGATGGTCCAGAGGCCTGTTACACCCATGGTGTGGTTGGAGAATCACTGAGTGGGCGTTCAGCTGATGTTAGGAAATTGTCATTGTGGTGGTAGTGGGTGAGTGGATGGTAAGTAGGGGAAGAGAGTGAGGAAGGAGAGTTTACAGCTCACAGTCACGGGTGGACCTGGGAAGTCGCGTCGAGGCGTGGAGGTGTAACGTTGCACGGAAGTGTTGTCTCAAGCAGTAGAGACAATTAGCGAACACAAGGGATAGGTAAGAGCTATTAGTTAACCAGAGCAGTGCTGACGAGAGGACGAGGAAGTGGAAGAGGATGGATATATCGATGGGAGCAAAAGACTTGTTCCGAGATAGATAGATAGATAAACAAGCAAACAGGAGAAAAACACAACAGCTGTACAAGTACAGTAGTTATGGCTTTACAGACAGGTCAGTTCGTGCCAACGTGAATTGATCGCTAAACGACGACTGGAGGATCGTATTCGCAACCTTAGGTAACGTCATCGCTTCTTGGCGGTCCTTGTGTATTTCTTATCTTCATCAAGTGTCACTCGTAACTTCTATCCCTTTGATTCGACTTACGTTAGCCCGTAGCCCGAAACCTATGCACACTGGAATTTAAGGAATCTACTCCGTAAACATCAATGTACTGCTAAAGGTTATTTTAAGGTAGGTTGGGAACTGCGCCGCCAGAAAATGAGTCCGAAACTCCAACATAAGATCGCCTAGACAGAATTCAACCGGAATGTTTGGAAAGACATAAATTCAATCCCTCAGAATGACCAATTGTATGAATAGCAGGGGGCTCATAAACCTTTGATCGACCATGCTCTATAGCCCTCAGGAAACTACTTGATAGGGGGCTAGTAAATTTACATCAAACGACAAGGCAAGGCCCACCAATGGCAGCAACTTCTAGACTCGTGACAATATTATTGTCTAACTTACCTCATATTCTCCCCCACGTAAGCGTAGCCAATGCCTACCCTCTAAGAACACGTCTACTTCACGCCGCTTTAAATTAGTTTCTGTTTACTTCGAAATGTACGTAAGATTCAGATAGCAATATCCTCCCTTTGTTACCGGCTTAAGAACGGTTCTGCCTTCAAAGGCTTGTGTTAATGACTTGTCAGGCTAACTGCTAGACCCATACCCATCTCCTACTGCCGTAGGCTGCTGCATACAGCACGCAGAAAGTTGCGCGAGAGGGGCGAGGCACGGGGCTACCGGGCTGCTTCTTAGGTTCTATCCGAGTGAATACCGGATAGGCACCGTGATATTGGTTGCGCCAACAGGTATTCGAGCAGTATCTCTTGGGCTGTGTCAGGGAGATCTAGGTCGCCTATCCTGGCAGTCAGCCTCCCTTATTCTCGCAACAAGGTCATGAAATGAACGATTGTTACGCCAACAAGCCCTGAGAGTAAGGCTCATACTGCTCTTCGATCCGCTTTAATAGACCAAGAGAGCATAGCTTTGTGTCTTATCTCTTCCGAGTGTCGAGAACAAGGTCGCTGATAAGCCTGGGGCTGTAGAGGCAAATTACTCTCGCGAGTTTCAGCTCTTTGAATGTGTCGGGATGGTATGGAGTTTCCGCATAAAGTATTTATCGGAGAAGGCCATGGATATTTCATGGGCGTGCCCAAACTAGATTGTGCCCATTATCACGTTATTCCTTTGGTTGATGGATGACCCCCCCCGCTTTCTAGGAGCGCAATTACAAAGAGTTCTATCAAATTCTATTAGCGTATCCAACAAAGATCGTTTAGACCGATAGCTCGAGAGTAGTCCCCTACCATCTTTAATCTCTATAGGCCCCAGGACTAATAGATGGTAGGCGAACGTTTCAAGAACCTCTTTATATTCCGTGATTCTTCCTAATAAGCTTCTTTCTCACCTAGGCCACCCTATTAATGTGTTGGAAGTGATAGTGTGTGAACGGTGCAGCCAATGCAAATACCGATAATACATGTCTTTGAGATTACAAGCTTCCTGTTAATATGGATCTGTATGCAAAAGTTAGCAAAGTTGACAGGTAGTTTCATTGATGTTTGATTCTGACTGCCTGGCGTTAAAGAACCTAAGATATATGCTTTCCAAAGAGAACAACTTGAATTCTTTTCGCTGTATGTCAACTTCATAAAACCCTCTAGATAATAACCTCCTTAAAAGCCTCTAATAATAAGAAAGCATTCAAAAATTTGGCAAATGCATTTATTCAAAATAAGCTCATGAAATCATTAGTTCATTTAGGAGTATATTCACCAATGTGGCTTCCGTTTCCTGCTTGTGTGTAACAAATAGTCCCACATTTCTTTTCCAGCATATAACTTCCACTTTCTCTGACAGCGTCTAAGCAGAGGACTACCAGAAGATCAATCGGGTAAAAAAATATCTTGCAAATGATGGTTGTGGAATAGGAGCAAGAGTTAGGGTGGATAAAAAGCCTTTTCTGCATGACACCAATGATTAGCCTGCGCTCCTAAGACGGATACTCACTGATAATAATTCTTCAATAGATAAATATATAGACACCATACAACGTATCCGTTCTCGTGACTGTGATGCGGAGATTGAAAATGTTAAAGCACCCCAACGCCTGAGATCTATCCATAACCTCATCCAAAGCAAATACTAGCAACATCCGTTCATAAATTTGTATTCTATCGACCGTAATGTCATCATCGCTTTTATCGTCAGTGTTCGGCCGCGGGAGAATATATATCGCCAGTCGAGTTAGTAATCCATGTTCTGATAATATTAATTTAAGGATTGTGGAGTAGAATGCCGAGATTTTTTGGCAGCTTGATTTCCGGGACTGGTTGACCATGGACGGGACGCACCGCCAGTTGCTGCTCGAGGTAATCTGTTAAATAGCTAGTAGTCAATGCGTGCTTTCTATGATGCAAGTTCAAGAAACAGGTGGGGAAAACAAAGAGCTAGTTAAATCCATCAGTTGTTCTCCCAGTAAAAATGGCCGAAGACGAGCTGATCTTTGACAGCTGGTCGTTTGAATGGTGATGTTTTGTTTTTCTGTTTTCCCACCATGTAGGTTGTTGAGACCCGTTGAGATATACTCAGATAAGTGTGGCGGATCTCTAAATCGAAGTCCACTAAATGTAGACATTACTGAAGGTTCTGCTGTGTCGAAAACCCTAGAAGGTCTGAGTATGACGGCTGTTTGGAAACTTGGGTGGGAAAGAGTATACAGAACTGAAGGTGATGGAAGGATTAGAGAATTCAAGGAGGGGGGGAACAACCATCTCTGCTAGCGAAAAAAAACCCAAGAAAATGTTTCACCCACTAGCGTCGGTTGAAGACTGTGAATCAATTGCTTTTGCCCACATCCGCGCACCACGGTGAGCGAGTGACGACATATGATCACTAATTATTATTTATCAACCTTCCTTCGGGATAAGGTATAAATTTGTCGATCACTAGCTTCTAGCAAAGATACATGCCACACTCCTTTCCAAAGCCAATCCTCCAACCAATTTCGACACACAGAAAATATCACTTCAACTCAGATCGTTAGTCCGGCTCTTGAGCTCACCTCACTCTCAAAGCTTAAACCCGCCTGCCCATGGATTGCTTTAGCATAGCTTTCTGTAGCCTTCCAATGCTAATGAAACCGCCGCTCATGTCAATCCTACTCACCGATTCTCCGCTCAAGATAACTTCTACATAATCGACGAAACCTACATGTATCTATGACCCACCTCCATAATCACCAAGCCGAGAAATCGCACGTCCCCCCAGCTAACACACATGTAAACATGATCATCCAAATGGTCTGCAAACCACATCTAGATAACTCTTCGTACCAATTAAGCTTTCCTTGAGCTTATAAAGGGAGAAATATAAAACCTTAAAATAATATATTCTTCAATGCGTGGTTCAACTGACAACATTAAATCCCTGAAACAGTACGAAAATACCATACATAAAAGTATACAAAGCTTTCTATCTTCAACCCCATGGTGAGAGCAAAAGATCACCAAACCTCGTCAACGTTAGACTAACGACACGGTTTATCTAAAGTACATGCAACCGCTAAAAACAAAAAAAGGGAACAGCCAGGAAGAAACGCATCGTACCAAAAAGCAAGCACAACACCCACGTTAACCCTGGCATTCCTTTCTTTTTACAGGAACGATAAGGCAGCCGTTTCCCCCCAACCTTCCCAGGGATCACCGTGTTTTACTTCTGCCGTGCTGTCTCATCGCGTGCTGGTAGAGCGGAGTACTTTATTTTGGGGGCCGCAGCTCACCGTTATTAACGACCATACCTTAGCCGCACGATAAACGAATTTTCAGCCGCACCGCTGCAGAGTGCAGAATGCGCAGATAATTATGATTGTAATTTCACTTCTAGCAATTTTGTACTTCAGCCTAGGAAAAAAGCAATGGCCGAGCCAGGTGTGGTTGTGATATATTGTGAGGGTGAGGAAAACTGCGCAGAACATAGAACCTGGAGATCATCACCCCAAAACCGCTATAGATTCCTGATACCCACCCATGTAGAAGAAAAAAGTCATTCACAAAAAAAAGACAAAGGAAAAAAGTCATTTAAACACAAGAAATAAAAGCACCAAGCCTCCCGAGAAAATAATAAAAAACAGGAACCAGATTTTTCTCAGTCAAAACTCCGCTTGTTAGGTATATCACCCATAACATACATACAAGCCCGGAAAAAGATCCTATCCTAAGTTGCTGCTACATTGCAAAGCTCGTTCAGATCATTAACCCATCTCTGCTACCTGTTCCATCCCTCTTAAAGACCATCCATCCATTCTATACTTTATCCCAAAATATACCATCTCCTTAGCTGTGTCTATAAGGCTCAAAAGAGGCCTGCTGCTTCTTTCCAACCTCTGTCATTGGTACCGAGTGCCCGGCAGTGTGCCCAGCAGTGCTTCCACCCATATACGGTGTCGAAATCCTCTCATAGTTGTGTCCACCAGGACCAGTTTTGGCAGCCTTTCCTTTCGCACTGTGATCGGTACCCATGATACGGGCTTTCTTTCCGGAGCAGCAGCAAGTGGAGAACATCCAGAAGATCGATGCAGCCAGGGAGAAAGCAACTGCCAACCAGGTGTAGGTATACATCGTCTTGTTTGTGGAAGCGGCAACAGAGAAATCTTTGAACGCTTTATTGTAGGTGGCCTCCATGGAATAATAGAGAGCGGTGGAGATGATGGAACCGACAAGGAGGAAGAAGAATGAGACCTGTAGTTCACGTAATCAGTATCAACCTAGATAAGCCGAAGGAGGGGACAGATAAACGTACATCAGCGAGGATAGTAGTAACGCAACTTCCCCATCTCGACAATAGACCAAACCATCCAATAATAAAGGTAACAACCGTTGTCGCAAATCCCAAAACGTACATAGCAGTCATCACCTTGCTTACTGCACCAACCGCCTTATTGATCTTCTGAATGCTGTCTGGGAACTGAATCTCCTGCGCATTGGCATCTGCAGAGACGTTCAGGATATGGATCGGGTTGAAGTAGTAAGTCGCAGATGGCTTCCCGCACTCAGTGATCTTCCATTCTCCACCCTTGATAGTCCCAGAGCAGTAGTTCCACAACGAGGAGGTGTAGAAGTCAGCGAGCCCAAGCTCTGAGGCGGACATATTGAAGCCAGTCTTGAGGAGTTCATTATCGATGTTCACGCCGGGAACCAGGTCTATACTGCTAGGTGTTGTGATGTGGCGGGTATCAATCTGTTGGATGGATGTTAGTTTTGTCGATAAGATAACCATGTGATCACGATGTCTCATGATGGATCTGGAGGAACGAACCTTGAAGAAATACAGTCCACTTATCGGGCCAGAACTTTTGTTGGTGCCTCCGATGATAACCACCAGTGTGCAAAATAACGATGCAAGAGTACATAGCATAGGCGTGAGGATACACGCGAATCTACCAGCTTTCCCCATTGTGATGGCTGTTTTCTTTTTAGATGAAAAAAAGTGTAAAAGTTAAATGGAAACCCTTAAAGCACGGGAGAGAGAAAGGAAGATGCAATAAATCTCTAAACACTCGATGCGGGGGGAGAGGCGAGATAAATATAAGAGAGAAGGAGGAGGGGAAGGGAGGGGACGAGAAGAAGTGGTGCTGGTTGGCTGTAATAAGAGGGCACAGATGGCTGATAAAAAAAGTGCCTCCAAGTTCCAACACCACCGTTTTAAACTGGCGTGGCACACACACGAGGCTGAGTAAGTCCCTTGCCCAATCCCATGGTACTTTACTTCAAGAAAGGTGGGGATGCCTGCGGCCTCCCTCATGCGGGATCGTTTTGGGCTCTGGCGCCCATTCCATAACTAACAAGAGACCAAACCTGAAAGGCTGAGTGAGGTGCAAAGCTGCAGGCTGGTTGACCTTGGCGCCCCTAAGGCTGTGTTCTGGAAGGTATCCTCGTCCAGAGAGTGCAGAACTCTTTTTGGTGGGGCAGTGTTTTTGAGTTCAAACTTCTAGATCTGGAATAAGTGCTTGGAGGGTGAAGGGAAGCATCCCTGCTGGCTGTTGATCAGTTGCGACGGCTTGCGTATTTAATATTTCTAAAAATAGTAGCACAGGCCTGTGCTCACTATCGATGTTTCACAGCCGGTCCTACCGGGTTACAAAGTCAAATAGTGCCAGCCTAGGTACTCTACATGTACTTTTTGTCACGAATGCGCAGCCTTACGGAAATTGACGTTTATTTATGATAAGCGACGCTAAGGCTGTCCATTAGCACAACAGAGGAATACATGTAGATACCTGAGACTCTTCTCTGCATGCGTTCTAGAGAGCTTTATGAAATATTGGCGGGTAGCAAATACTCAATTGAATAGGCAGTACAGCACGTTCATACGCAGCCAGATTTTCGTAACAGTATTCTGTGTGTAGGTATCACTCGTAAACTCAATACTCTACAAGCGAAAACCATAAGCACGTAGTGGTTCCATGTATGGAAGAGACCTTTCGTAGACAGTCATGATTACTAAATGTATGTACCCAAATTGAAGATTTCTACCTCTCCGATAATACCCTCTTTATTTATTTATTCTTTAATCACATTTTCATCGAGTCTGCGTGCAAGAACCCCCACTCATACATATAGGTGATAGTCCGCATTCGATAAAATCGAGCTCGTGGGAGGTCTCTGCTTCTTCGATCCTGACGTGAGTTGTTCATTCACATTCAGCCCAGCCCTACATCACACTAGCGTTGAGCATGGACGACATAAATCTCGATCCCTCGCCGTACCAAGGGACTTCAAAGTGTAAACTCACCTATAGGCCAACGAATCAGCCGCATTTAATAAAGGCCAAATCGAACCGATTCGAGGGACTTACTACCGACCAATACGGGCTCGAGTTATCTTTGGGAATAAACCGTTACCCTCAAGCCACCAACAAGGCAGCAGCCGCTCAAAGCTTAAATCACCCGCGTTCTGACATCGAACTAGCACTTTATGTATTGATCTTGGTCCGAGGCGTACTCAGGGCATGCTCGCGGTTTTTGGAAATAATTTTCGACTCAGCTCTCGATAGGCGAACGCCCGAGATGTTTCAGTCCAGGACCCGTGATTTTGATTAGGATGGGTGAACGAATTAGGCACGATAACCGCGCTGTCTACGCAGTTTGTTTTCACATATCTAAATCTTCGATGATCACATGTATGATTACTTTCCCATCGACGCAGTAAGCAGCAGCGATAGCCCTTACCATCACCAACCGTAGCCACGTAGGCCCATTCAGCTTTACAGGAGCTGGAGAAATTAATCGTCATGCTTATGATTTCTTTAGGGTCTCGGCACGGAAAAGTGCTTTATATGTGTCCTGGTCCGTGCCAATGATTATGGAATCGAGTATCCTTGGCAGTGGCTGTTGTTGCTGAGGGCTCATACTGTACAATACGCAGCAAAGGAGGAGAAGCAGCAGCTTACGTATAGTTACTTATGAGGCGATTTCCGCAAACGGTCTCTTCAGGAGCAGTCATTTGGGCTTTGCCTGCCCGCGGAATATCGGGAGGCTCCTGTAAATAACTGAATTACGTAGTAGGATCGTTTACTGGAATGACATTTCGAGGTTTGAAACCGCGCCATCTGTGCCATAGGCAACTGCCGCTATTAACCCTTGAAACATCGACACAGGGGATATTATCCGTAGATAGAGTTTGAAGACCGATATCTGGATAGCCGAGTTGGAGTACATCAAGAGACTGCTAAAACAAGCCCATGAAGCCAAGTTTCTGGGCTATGCCGGTGCTGAACAGCCGTCGCCATTCTCGGGGTACGATGGTATCAATGCCGGAGTACCTACTGCCGTAATGAAGACCGATATTCGAGTTACCCGTTGATTACTATTGAAAAAGATTCGGCGGTCCTGCGAGTCGAACTTCTTGATGTTGGTGCCAAGACGCCCTAAATTGAGCCTCCACCGATCATCCGAGTCCGAGACAGTTTTCCATGACTCACCAGATCTTGGTCAACCACGATACCCTCCCCCCCAAAATTACAATATATCCACCCATCTCCGCCCTCGAATCCCTCGAATCCCTCATATAAACGATAAAATGTCGACCGCAACCCGTATGTGTATTGGTCAAGAATGCAGCGATCCCGCCAGCACGCTGCAATGCCCCACATGCTTGAAGCTAGGCAAAGAATCCTATTTCTGCTCACAGGACTGTTTTAAACGTAGTTGGGTATGTTATTTTCCCACCCACATATACCATGCTGCCCGTTTGCCCACTGAATTTCCTACATCATCTCAGGTCCCATTGTATTGCTGGGATATTGCAGTCAAGAAAGGGAGTAAGAAGGCTGACATACAGTCTCCCACGCTTCTCGCTCTTTTGGCTTCCGTTCTTAAACCCACAGCCAGAGCACAAAGCCCTCCACAAAAAACCACCCACCGGTAAGAACAGCCTCCTCCAGTCTCTAAAAGATCTCACCTTACCCGTGCCTCTTCCGACCGACCCAGTTACCGGTACCTACGACCCATTCCCGACTTTCTCGTACACGGGGACTCTTCGTCCAACTTACCCGTTATCACCTACACGGCCTGTGCCAAGTAGCATCAAGAGACCCGACTATGCAGTAGATGGAATCCCGAGGAGTGAGTATGCGTTAGGGAGCAATGGCCGGAAGATCTCCATTTTAAGCCCGTCCGAGTGCGAGGGGATGAGGAAAGTCTGTAGGCTGGCAAGAGAGGTGCTGGATATTGCAGCGGCAGCGGTGAGGCCTGGAATAACGACGGATGAGATTGACGAGATTGTGCACAAAGCGTGCATAGAACGAAAGGTTCGCTCCTCTTCCTTCCTTTGATTGCTTCGTGGTTAACCAACTTGGTATTTACTAGTCTTATCCCTCCCCGTTGAACTACAATCACTTCCCTAAATCCGTCTGCACATCCGTCAATGAGGTCATCTGCCACGGAATCCCAGACCAACGGCCCTTGGTCGACGGTGACATCATCAACATCGACGTAACGCTATACCACGGCGGTTTCCATGGAGATCTGAATGAGACATACTATGTTGGCGATAAAGCACGCTCAAACCCAGACACCGTGAGGGTTGTAGAAGCCAGTAGATATTGTCTGGACGAGGCCATTAAACTTGTGAAACCTGGGATGGCATTCAGAGAGCCCGGCAACGTCATTGAGAAAAGAGCCAAGGAGAGGGGATGCAGTGTTGTTACTGCTTACTGTGGACATGTAGGAACCCCAAACTGGAGGAAAAAAGGGGTAGAATACTAATCCGCGAATGAATAGGGTATAAACCAACTCTTCCACTGCGCGCCCAATGTCCCCCATTACGCGAAAAATAAGGCAACCGGCACTGCAAAACCCGGAATGTGTTTCACGATCGAACCTATGATCTCGCTCGGTTCCTACAGAGACAAAACTTGGCCTGATGATTGGACTGCTGTTACTTGGGATGGGAAAATGAGCGCACAGTTCGAACATACACTGCTGGTTACGGAGGATGGTGTAGAGAACCTAACAGCGAGGAAGCCGGATTCGCCTGGCGGACCGGTACCAATGCCAGTTGTGGCGGAGGCAGAGAAACTATAGAGTGTAATTTTTCTTCGTAGATACCTAGAGAAATTGAATATACTATGTGGCTAAGAAGATGGGATACGAAGGAAGATGAGCGTGGGTGTGGGTGTGTTGTTTTGTACTGTCATAGCTCTAGTGCTAGTTACAATTAATGAGTTAAACAAAAAACAAAACAAATTGAAGATTTGGGTTCTGAATTTGTGGCTGGGAGCGAGTGATTATTGATGAAAGAGATTTTGGTTCGGTGTGACCTAATGAGTTTGTGAATTATGATCGATTGTTTGTTTGGCTAAGGATGTGAGCAATATGTACGATACTATTTAAGAGTACCCATACCGGGGGATAGGAGGGGCTGGGTATATATTGATGTTAAGATCTGTGACAGGATCTAAAGGCGAAATATTATTTACATTTTGGAACATAATTTTTTAGCTAAGCTAACGCTAATAGACTTCGTGTGTACTAACACACACCATGTATATTATCTAGTGTGATTTTTCTAGTAAAACATATGAAAGTGCATAGAAGAGAGGGAAAGGTATCAAATTCTTAACTACCAAAGGAACGACATGACGATGTCTTACGTGTTGATTGGCTAGAGTATTGGTGGTGGTGGGGTCGTCTCGTTACTGGCCTCATACAGCAGTAGCCAAGGCAGTGCGGAGGGATGAGCTAGTACTGGAAAATGGGTGTTTTTGGTATCGTATTATTAGGAAGTGAAGGAATCACTCAGGATAGCTACCGTATTACCTTTGAGAACTCTGTAGCACTACCGATTTACTCCCGCATTCATGAGAATCATGTGCAGTTGCGTCCAACAAGTTCATGCGCGTTTTGAAGTACCACGGCTCACCGGCTCTAGGAAAATGGGCCAAACTCAACCGAAGTATTTGTTATTCGATAGAAGAGAAACCGTGAGATAATTGAACACATATACGATTTATTTACATGGTAATAAAACTAGAGTAAAATTCTAGCTTTTCTAATCGAGGTTTAGTATCACCTCGGTGTGTTGTGGTACTTCAGAAAGCGCACGGACTTGTTGGACGCAACTGTACGAATACAATACCGTACCAATTTCACCCCCCTTCCCAGTACTGTAGCGGTGTGGCAGGATAGGAGTGGTCTATCGTTAAATATCGAACAGGCCACAAGTTATCATATTTAAGCCTTGGTTTTTTTTTGGCTTGCTTGAAAACTGGTCGAAGGCACCACATATATTCCTTAAATTGAGCTGAAACGCCAAAAAAAGATAAAAATCCCTCAAACTTACTATTTGTTTCTACCATCCTCCCATAAAATCGAAACGCATAAGGCAGCTACTCGGACGAAAATTTAACCGTTACACTTCCATATGGCTTTCCATCTTGCCCGTGTTTCTTCTCTTGGAACTCTAGGTGGAAAACAAGCAAGGCTGATTGCAGTGTCATAACCAAACTATACCGGATCTCATAGTAGTCAATTCCGTTGACTCCCTTCTTCTTAGCGAACAAGTTCCTCGGCACCGTGCTTAGGTTTGACGTGAATGTGCACAGTCGTTTTATAGCTAGTTTATTTGTTTAGATAATCCACAATAGCTGTAATAGGTACGGGGAGACTCACCAGGATCAGTTGTGAACCGGGGGGCGGCTGGCGTCTCACACTCAAAAAGCTGCTCTGTGAATGACAAGCTGTGATTTAGGCCTACACTCCGAATGAAAGGAAGAACGATAGGGTTGTTCTCCGATACTTGTTCGCCCTTGGTAAACAGTTAGCTTATATGCATATTCGCATTGTTCTGCGAATTTACCAATTTGACGTAATACTGCATAGTGTTTGTGCACAGTGGCTGCCCCGTGTACTGGCAGTATATAAGCTTGTCGAATGGATCCTCTCCAAAATTGAAATGACTGCAGCACTCAGTTCCATAGTGTCGTCGTGACTTTCGGCTTGAAATGTTAATGCCCCCAGATCCCTCCAGACCTCGAAGTACAGCCCCGCGTGCAACAGCACTCCAGCTGTTGAATATTAGTATTGCGAAATAAAATATTTGTGAAGAGACCTTACGCATTAGCTGGCTGAAGGATTTGGATTGGTAGACTTCTCTTTCTCCAGACGGCCATGTCAGCGTCAAGTCGCTGGAGAAGATACTTTGATGATCCAAAGCCCCCGACGAGTAGAATAGACTATCGATAGGTTAGTAAAAGCGAAGTTACTGATATAAAAGACACACAGCTGGAAATCATACCGAAATTCGCGCTTTCCTTTGGCTTGGTCCTTCCGCAGATGTTATCTGTTCCCGAACAAGTTGTAAGATTTTACTTATGACAGGTTCAAATATTTCTTTCATTTCGTCCCTGGTCAAAACAAAGCATCCGTCTTCTACACCGGCTGCGGGATCATCTGGTACTCCGGGAATTGGGCAACTGAAGATGTCATCGTCTTCTGAATTTGTAAAACTTCGCTTCAGGAATTCTTCAAAGTGCTTCATCATAATATTTCGCGACCCTTCCTTCATCTTATCGAATCTAATAAAGTTAGTATAAATTTCTCTTATACGATAGGGTTTCTTCTGTATTCACTTCTGCTTAATGCGAGATTTCACCAAATTCTCAAACCGTTGGTTGAGGAAAGTAGAACCGCATAGATCCCCTGAGCCTACGACACTCTCCTTTACCTCAAGGCTTGGTTCTATCGCGACAACATTGTATGATATAAGATCCTAATTTGTTAGAAACGTAATACTGTTTAGTGGTTGTGGTGATGGGGTAACTTACGACAGTACCACCACCGCAATCGACGACAACAAAGGTATCATTGACCTAGAAACTTATATCAATATCAACCGTAAGTCTGGGAACCAATAGTGTTTCTGACCTTGATGTTTGTGGGTTGAATATCTCTCATCAAACTCCATGCCGCTGCAGCTTCTGGCTCAGACACAAGCTTGATGGCGCTCCTAGCTCCAAAGCCCGCAGACTCGGCTGCCTGGAGGGTTAATGCTTTTGCAGCATCATTCCAGATCTTTAAATGAAGGTCAGAAATGCATAGAACGTTAACGGGAAATGGTGGCGACTTACTGCAGGAACTGTCATGCAATAGTCGATGGGCGTCACATCTAGGAATGCTTTGCTATAAGTCCGCTCTAGAGTTTTCATAGTGTGTTTCTTTAGACAGGTTAAATAGTCTGCCACCACATCTACTGGCTTTTTGGAATCCGGGATCAAGCGGTTTGTTCGGACCATCGTCGAGGATTGGGCTTGATTTGATGTGTATTTACTTGGGTCGAGGAGTAATTTGAACCATGCAATCCTTGGTGCGCTAGGCTTTATCTCGAAACCCCACTTGTCCACCTGCCCTGCAGTTGTGTAGGATATTTCACTAGGTACTTTGTCTGACGTTCGAGTTCCCTAAAGATACTGTTAGTAGTGTAAAAATACACCTCGAGCTGATGAGTTTGGTGAAACAGATTTATGGAGTCCATTCGCTGGGTGGGTTCTTACACCTGGCCACTCTCTTAGAACGACAACATCTCTCGGATCACTTGAGAGTGCCTAGATAGTAGGTGTTAGTAAATATTCACGGTAGTCTCGAATATCACAGTTTTCCAAACAATAGATAGCTCACCCAAGCAACTCCCGAGTATGTAGTTCCGAAGTCTATCCCCACTTTCAACCTATTGTTGCTAGCCATGCTTAGGCTTTGAAGATTTGTATTCTGTAGATTGCTTCGAAGATTTGATTAATCCACTTCAGCTTATTCCGTCCTGGGATTGAAGTTTGAAAGTGTGGAGGTAGGTTTTGTATCAATATAAAATGCCCTGGGATTCGGTGCGGGGGTCCAGACGCTTATTTATAACTATATCTTATGTACGTATCTTAACACCGGTCTAAGATTATTAAGAATACAACAAGTCTAACCTGAAGACCTAGAGACGAAGCGCTTATTTTCCTGATGCTCTGGTAATATGATCGCCTGTTCCGCAATTGCCATACTAAACCAAGCAGCACGGCTGCCTGATCGTTTACTCCGCATTATGTGGGGAGCCTCGTATGCCTAGAAAAGCCTTTCAAGGCTGTGATCATGATATAACAAGAGTTTGTAAGTTTAAGGCATCCAATTACATGTATCTAACCAATCACTACGTCTATGTATGCGTTTTTCATGCAGAAGCACAGACCTACATACCCGGGGATGGAATAAATAACTTGAGAGTTCATATCATAAATGATTTCTCTCAGCTACCCCCGCTTAGAGAGGGCCTGCGGTCATAATTTTGATAATATAACCCAATCCAAACTGAGTGTCTACCGCGTTGTCGCACAAGGCAGCGAGTTTCCAGTACGATAGCCGCTTAAATCAACCATTTTCTATGCGCACAACAGTGGGATGCCTGAAACATCAAGCCTAGCTTGACCACGTACTTGTTTGATATTAGTATTTTATACGAATGTGCCCAACCAAAAGCGTTCAGGCTATCGACAGATCTTTGTCCGAATGCCGGGCGTGTATCCAGGCCTCCCTAGGTAGGAAAAGCACACTGCATGCGTAGAGGTCGCAGAATGGGGGCTAAAATAGCATTTGATATTTGGCGGGGAAATTTGGTAGAGACCTCTACAAGGCATGAGTTCGCCGCCATTAACTCAAGTTCCTTCCTTATACTATTAACTCCCGCTGCGAGAACTAAACGATCCCTAGATCTAAATTATCCCAGCCTTTCGAAGTTAGTGACGGACGGTATAAATCGCTATGGGGTTCGGTTCATTATTCCACTCTTATACTAAGCCTGAACCAAAAAACCAGAGCACAGGTCGTCGTCCAAGCGAACAGTCGAATTCTCATTCATCGAAATATAGGACTACACAGCAAAAAAGCTTGAGAACCGGGTCTCTCGGTGATATTCGAGCTCCTGCTTTAGTAGCACTCTCAACAGGGACCGCGAGTAGGGTTTCTAGTTTTTCTAGTACTCAAGCAAGACATTCGGGGGATGCAGAAGGGATACGGACGCGGTCGAAGCGGAAGGAAGATGATTGGAGTGAAATCTCGTCTCCTGTAGAGCAAGATGAATTTCATGCGGCAGAAGCTGGGGTCGACATTTCCGATAAAGATAAACAAGCTGAAGACCCCAAGGTACGATACCCCGACGAAACCATCTTATCATAAAGTAGCTGACCTTGAAACAGGAGGACAAGCTCGAAACAAGCATGGATGTACGGGATACCATGATTCAAGAGCTGTCAAATAAATTGCCAGACTTAGAGGAATATCGCGACCTTTATAAAGAGAAGATGGAGGATTTTCGAATGCTGCAAGAGCAATATGGGAACTTGAAACGGGATTACGACGATACTCAAAAAGCCATTGACGATTTACGGATACGGTATGAGAAGTCAGGAGAGCATGAAGCGAAGTTGAAGGATCAGAATGAAAAACTGAAGGACCAGAATGAAAAACTGAAGGGCCAGAATGCGAAGTTGGCAGATCACAATCTTAAGTTGAGGGATAGTAATGCGAAGCTGGAGGCTCAAGACGGAAAACTGAAGGATCAAAACGATAGGTTGAGGGAAAAAAATGTGAAGCTGGAGGGGCAGAACGAGAATCTGAAGGAGCAGAACGAGAAACTGAAAAAAGAGAGCGAGAGAATGCTTCAAGATTTTCGGGCACAGTATAAGAAGTTGAAGGAAACCCACGAAGACTCTAAAAAGACTTTGGAACACCATATCACCGAACTTACGAATACGATCTTTCAATCCGGTAGCCGAAAAAATACGACCACGAGAGATGATGACTATTTCGAGGCTGAATTCACCAAACTGGTGGGGGCTATTCAGCAGTGGGTTTTTCGAAATTTCCGTGGCGCATCAGACGTGAAGTTCCACGATCTCAACAAAGAAGTACAGGATTCCTTGAATTGTACCATCTGGACAAATTGGGGGCATCTAGAGCTTGATGTCAAGCTCAAAGAAATCCAGGCAGTGGTTGCCGATCAACTACTTCGACATGTTTTTTACTGGTTCCCGTTTGGAATGCCGGACGTGGTGCAGATGAACCATGGGTTTCAGGCGATTTATAATCATATCGGAGGCACCGGTGAGTTATTTCGTATTTGCACTGGTTTAGGAGAAATGCGAGTAACTGAACAAAATAACTAGATCTTGAAAGGCGAAGTTGGCATGCACAAACGATTGATATGGTCAACAACGATAGCCGGTGCGAAGAATACTACCGCGGAGGCCTTGAGCGTATGACACATTATCTTAAAAGCTGCCTCGATATCAGAGTGACCGGGGGTAAATCAGAGCATCGCGACCAAGCTTTATTCGCTCTTGTTGAACAAGCAGCCAGGCTTGCAGGGGAAATAAATAGAGAGATCGCTGTCTTTGAACTGCACGGTTTACGGCTAGGGGGCTCCTACGATCCTGAGTTAATGGAAGACATATCAGGAATACTCGATGACGATGATGCAAAGGAGCAGGGTGGGAGGGCTGTTGTTCATAAGCTGATTTTTCCGATGTTGTTGCGGTATAAGTTTGATGATTCGGGACAATTGGTGAGGAAAGATCCAGTTGTTGTACGTAAAGCAACAGTCGTGGTTATGCGCCTGGGGAATGTTTTGGACGAGGATCTATTAGATTGATTTTGGAGAGTAGAAAGCGGGATGTCTTGTTTATTTATTTATTTATTAGACACGTAAACGGGGGGAGTGTCTGGTCAGGATACCATGTTTGGTCTTTCGTTTAGAGATTTACCAAGATGATAAAAAACTTCAGAGAGTGTAGCACCTCCAGAGTGTGTTGGAAAGCGATGGTCACATGCAGGAGTCAATAATGAATGTCATAGTTGATTTGAACTTTAGGTGGTTGGAGCCGATCAAGTAACTATATATCGTGACCACGTGGACGGCTGTGTTTTCGAGTTAACAGGAAGTACCATTTCAAAGTGAAATAGTTTTGCCGAGGAAATTACTGAAGACGCCTTCAAAAATTTGCGTTAAACAGGTGTCCTTCTATTGATTAGAGACGACCCTTCTTAGACAAACATGAAGAGACAATCGAAAAAGCTGTCTAAGGCCAGAACAGAAAGCTACCTGTAAGTTTGTTGGTATTGCAAACTTTTAACCATAGATAATATCTAGAAATCCCTGACCTAATGCATTTGAAAATATCTATATTATTCTCCAGCCATATTTGCACATCTAATTAATCAACATCGTTCGCTCCCACTCCTTCTTGTCCCGTCTCTTCCTCACTTCCAATTTCCACAAACTCCAACAAGATCACTGCGTAAACCTCCCCACTCGCTCTGTTCTTCAACACATACCTGACTGGCTGTCCATCCCAATACTTCAGCAAACTTATCGTAAATCCTGGCAGTTTAATCGTAAACGTATTAAAATCTAGCCACGGGCCGAAAAAGTCGAATCCATACGTATATCCCTTCTGGAAGCTAACCTCCCTCTTTTTAACATCATCTAGGAAGAACTTTTGCCTCCCTGCTGCTGTAGGCGGGATAGGTAGCGTAGGTGTTGAAAGTGCAATTGTGTCTTCACGCATTGGTTCGTTTCCGTCTTCCACCAGCTCTGGCTCTATCTCTGTCTCTTCCACCTTTTCTTCCTCTGCTGTTCCGATCTCACTGGGTGCTGGTGTTCCGGGGCCTTTGGCTTTGATTACATTCATGCTTGATAAGACGCGCCCGTAGATCCATGGCTCGTCGGCATATACGTCCCCCTCCAATCCTGGATCAACCCATTTTGCGAGGTTCCAGAAGATGCGGAATCCAGTTGGAAGATTATTTCTAATTGGACGCGAGAAGTCGTTACCGAAGACAAGTGCGTCCCCAGGAATGGGGGTTTCTGAGGTAGGCTTGAATTGGAGTTGGAAGGAGTAGAGATCAGAAGAATGGTTTGAGTGGGTGAAGTAGGGGTGTGTTGAAGGAAGAGGATTCTTGCTAGTGGAACGAAAAGATTGGAGACGAGTATGGAGGATTGTGGTTGCATTTGCTGTAGAGGGTAAGTTAGTGAGCTGCTATGGAGGAAGGAAGGGGACAAACGGGTTTTTATAACTAAAGGTGTAGAAGTATTAACTGCGACTGGTGAGTGTGTAGATGTATCATAGCTTGGTCCGGCGGTAACCTTGAGTCTGTAATTTTCGTGGGACATGTCTGTCGAATTTTTTTGGATATTTCTCAAAGGCTAAAGGGGAGAGAACAATGGGGTGAGTTATAGATTTTGGGAATCTGATTGAAGTTATGGGGCTGTGTCTGAAGTGTCTCGGTTCCCGTATCTGGTACGCGTACGCAACGTGACATCATCGAACCCTTGTCAAGGGGGTTTCAAAAAGCTTATCGTGGTGTAACCGCCTTAGCGGAACGCGACGGCATACTTTCACCTCTCCTTCCTTCCCTTCCCTTTTATCCACTAACCAGCCTTCAACAACCCCTCCATCGATAAAACGCCTGGGATTTAATTTTGGAGACTCCCCGGTTTTGTTTGCGCCCTTAAACCGGATTCATACGTCCCCCCCTGCGCTATTAACATTAACACACTTTATATGCTTTACTCCTTTCTTCAACCGCTTAGTCTATCAATGTTGCGTTTCACAGGCACACTTATGATTCACCTTAAGAATTCTCATCCTCTATTTCAGATGATAACTCCTGCTAACTATGACTAAGATAAGAACCAGGGCCCCGCTAGTAGTAATATTCAATCCTTTGATCACAAATCGTCCAAGAGCCCTCAGGGAATAGTCTCAAGACATTTCACCTCATAGGGGGTCAGATTCAGGCTGAGCTATGAAAAGATCATCCTCGATTTCACAACAACTAAGGCTGATAAGAGTGATTGATACCTAGGGTACTGACGTTTCTGCACTAGGACTGGCATGAGAGAGCCCCTAGAGAAATATTAAGATGTGTCTGCTGGTAGCAGTGGATTTACTTAAGGGATCAACTATCCAAGCTTACTATTTTTACTCCTTGTTAACTTTAAACAGAGATCCCACAATGCTCCTATCAACAGCCATCATGGAGGATACACTCAAGCTACTATTAGCTAGAGCGGTTAATATAGATAGCAGAGCTAAGGATCAAGAGATAGCGCTCCATATCGCATTATATAGTGGGCTTGAAATGGCGGTTAGGGCTCTACCTGAAAGCAGATCTGACCCTAATATCAAAGACCAGCATTGCCAATCAGCTCTGGAATTCGTGCTCCAAGACCATGATTCGAGTGGTCACCTGTTAGAACTAACACTTTGAAGAGAGTAGGACCAAAACGACGATTAAGATAACAACCGAGACGACATGTGCGTCAAACGAGCAACCTTAAACGAAAAAAACCATAGCCAAGAAAATTAAGCTTTAGGTTTTACAGAACCTAGTCTAGCAACTCTAGTCCTAAGACAAACCAAATGAAGTCTAGCTGGTTATGAATATCTCTCATCTAAACGACTAGATTCTCCTACGCAACAACTAATCCTTGTCAACTATCAACTGCTCTGGTGGCCAAGTTGGTAAGGCGCAGCACTAGTATGGAATGCTGAGATCCTCGGTTCAACTCCGAGTCAGAGCACATCAAGATGTCCTTTTGTTCTCCGAGAGTTGCGGCCAAAGAAGGCTAGAGACTTCGTGGGGATATCTTTTGCCACCCCTTTAAAGGGGTGGAAGAGGAGCGGATCTAGACTTGGTGTTATATGGATTATTGTTACTATATAACTGGTATATATCAAAACTATTGGTCCCAATGCTCAGATTTTATTTCTACTATGTGAACAGTAGAGGTGATTTTGGATCTCTGAAGTTTTTAGAACGAAGTCTAGAGATTTTATATCTAGATCATGAAATATCACTATTCCAGCGGGAGATTTGGTAAAGAGATTAAGAAAAACTACAGCCAGAAGAGTTAAATAACAACAACTCATACACCCGCCTTATCGTAACAATTCATTAACCCAAACCTAACAACACAAGAACAAAAATGATATCAAAGAGAAGGAAAAGAACAGAACAAGCCATGAGCACCAATCATAATCCAAAGGAAAGGAAGAAAAAACACCCACCCGCCCATATCACCGCTCTATTCAAACAACACGCCCTCGTACAAAAACAAAACAAAACAATAATAGTAATAATAATAACTAAGCTTTCGTAGGAACGCCCACACCACCTCTCCTCTTCCCTTCCAAACACCTCTCGACTACGTTCTCAACTACACTTCTCCATACCCCTGCTTTACCCTCGCCTTTTAATTCGTTCCCGACGAATTCGTCTACGACGGCTTCGTTCACGCCTCCATAGAGCACTTTTGCGCCCCCTTTGACAGCCATATCTTTATCGACTACCACCTCGATTACCACCTTTGAGCGGATCTCGGGCACAAGAACCTTAATCGCGACTTTGAGGTCGTCCTGATTGTGGAGTATGAGTGCAACAGGGTACATGCGGCGGACTTTCCGGATCTCGTCAGCCGTAGATAGGCAGCGGCGCCAAAAGACATCGATTTCGGAAAGAGTCTGCTTGAGTGTGCGCTTGATCGCGGTGTCGCTCAGACGGGCGTTAAGACGGGCGATGAAGAAGTCGTGTTCGTCGTTCGGGAGTGGGATAGGGTCGGAGGGCTTGGCAGTGACTGGAGCCATGTACTCCACTCTGGTATGCTCAGCACTTGTAGCATCCCATATGACACGGAGCTGCTTTAGGAAGACGAGTTCGACAGAGGTGCCGTGAACGGCGCTGATCGACCATCCGAACTTTTGCTCGAGTGAGACAACTTTACTCCTCCAGGAAGCAACCTCGTCTTCGCTCCAGCCGCGGTTCATCTCCTTGACGCGTTCGGCCTCTTCGATACACTCCTTCAGCATCGCCTTCTTCTTCTCCTGGCTCTCGATATTTGCATCCACCTCCTTCACTTCCTTCCGCCGTTTCTCAAGCTTCTTCTTCGCCTCTTCAATCCGCTGCTGAACGGTTTTGAGGCGCTCCCGTGCCTCGCCGAGCTGCTTTTTATCATCTCTCTCAATCCGTTTTTTGACTTCCTCCATCCTCGCCGCCGTCTTCTTCGCATTTTCAAATCTTTCCTTCATCGCCGGTAACACGCTCTCCGCCGCTTTCTTCCCTTCCTCAATCGCCGCTTCGTCTGCTTTCATACTCTGCAGATTATCTTCCAGTGCAGTGCGAACCCCCTCCAGCAGCTTCATGCGCCACTCGTACCAGATCCCCTTCGCGAGGAAGCGTGAGTGGGTCTTGACGTTCTTGAACTGGGTATCCATGATCACCTTAACGTCCGGAGGGGCGTCAATGTATTCTCTAAATAGTAGCGGATTTTCTTCGAGGGTGTCGGCTTCGATCTCTTTAACGACCTCGCGGCCCTCCTTGATGTATTTTTTCAGTTCGCGGCACGAGTGCTGGAATAAATCAAGCATTGGAACAGTGCATGCACCGGCGATAACACAGTCGGCCAATGAAGCCTCTTGCTCATCTTCAGAGTCTGTGTAGCGGCGACCACGACGGAGCTCGAGTCCAGGAAACCCTGTGTGTCTGCGCTTCGTAGTCGTGAGACCATCAAGGAAGGAAATACTCGTCATAGATAAGAACTGCTGCAGCGTGAGTTTCGGCTCTTCCTCCTCTTGTTCAAACGACTCCTCACTCTGCTCCTGGACCTCTGGCTCCGGCTTCGGTGGTGGCGCCATTGGGCTGCTAGCCTCGACCGGTGCAATAACGACTTTCTTCTTCGGCGTCTGTTTCTTCGGCGAAGGCAGAGTAGGCGCTCGTTCCAAATCCATGCTCCGCAGGACTCTCGCGGGGGATTGGGCTGTAAGACCATACTCCAGACTCTTCCGTCGCTTTCCTCCACCAAGAAACGTACCCATATCGTCCTCTCTCTCGCGTTTGCCTTGGCCCTGCAAAAGTGCGCCGTAGGCAAGACTCTTCCGGCTGGCTTTGCGTGGAGTTAGGAGCTCGATGCGGCTTCGCAGGTCGAGATTCTTGCGGCGCTCCATCTCCTTTTCTTTCTCACGACGCTCGTCTTCGCGGTCGGCAGCGTCGTCTTCTTGGGAAGCACGTAGAAGGTCCCGCGGGACTGCGACGGGGGAGAATGGAAGCGTTGTCTCGCCAATTGATTTCCTGCTCGAGAGCTTCGCGGCTACTCGGGGAGAGCCAAGTCCAGGCTTATCGATACCAATGCCACGCGTGCTTGGGGTGCCGGGAGTCCCGGCTTGTCGGAATGGCGATGGGGAGGTCGGGAAGCCGATGGCTTTCTTGGCGCTGAGTGAGAACCCGTGATTCACGGGAGTTACAAGGCGCAGTGGAGTCTCGATAGCGGGTGTATGCTTGCTGGGTGTTTTCGGCTTGACGACTGGCGTAACCTGCTCTGGCGGTGTCTTTGGATACAATGGGGTTGTGGTCTTCTTCTGGGGAGTTGCAAAGACAAACATTGGTTTCGGGATCTCAGCTTTCGGCGCACTTTTCGGAGTTTCTGATTTCTGCTTCTTTGTCTGCTTCTTTGTCTGACTCTCTGGCGTAGTTTTCTGTTTCGGCGTCTGTACCTTCTGCACTGGTGTTGCACTTTTAGGAGTCGCGGGCTTAGGGGTTACAGTCTCTGAAACCGGAGCAGCATCCAACACCGGCGGAGGGCTCTGCTGTTGCTGTTGCTGCATCTCCAAACTCCTCCTTGTCGCGGCGCTGCTCCTCCTCGTAACCCTCAGCTCACTGTTTGTCGCAGTGCTACTCCGCCGGCTGCTAGAACGCCTCTTAACCGGCGTGGGGGTACCCACCTTCTGCTCCGGCGTTGGCTCCGACTCCCATTCAGCGACTTGCGGCAACTTACTCGCCGAGCCAGCTGCAGAACCGGCAGCAGAAGCAGAGTGAGAAGACGGAAGAATGCTTCCAATGGCAGTAGTAATATCCATAGTAACACCATCCATATCCACATCTTCTTCATCTGTAGAATCACCATGTACCTCTTCCCTCGGGATCGCCTGTTGAACTGGTGCAGACAATATCCCTCCGACAGCAACAGTCATATCCATCTCCCCTTCTTCCTCATCCTCATCCTCGTCCTCGTCCTCCTTCTCGCCCCGCTGCGCATCTTGTTCCCGCTGCCATGCCTCAGCGCTCATTAAGCGTCCGCCACCTCCATTCCCTGCAAGACTGCTCCTCCGCTTCGGTTTCTCAGTCACCTCGTCCTGCGCACGCCCAATAATCCCACCAAGCACGCTCGTAAACTCCATCGTCATCTCCTCATTCTCCGCCTCGCTCTGCGCAGGGCTAGACGCAAACCTCGCAGACGGCGCCGACAGTATCCCGCCGACAGGCCGAGTAAAGTCCATATCCATCGTCATGTCCTGCATCGTCATGTCTTGCATCGGCGAAGACGCAACATCTGACTCTGATGGTGGGGGTGGGGGTTTCGCCAGTATACCACCGACAGCAACCGTCATATCCATTTGATCTGTATCATCCTCATCGTTTTGGGGCGCAAGGAAGCCCAAAGATTTACGTTTTGCACGTTCGAGCAGGGATGCGGCAGTAGATAGGATTCCGCCAACAGGACGTGTCATGTCCATATCCATCGTCATATCTGCGCTGTCCTCGACGGGAGCAGTAAACATAGGGGTGGCAGAAGAAGGGAGGAGACCGCCGATGGCTCGTGTCATCTCCATTGTCATTTCGCCCCCTTCATCCGCGTTGTCCGAAGCAGGGTCTGGGAGAGTAGGATACGAGATAGGTGCAGGAGGGAGTAGCCCGCCAACGGCTTTCGTCATCTCCATTGTCATCTCACCGCCCTCTTCATTGTCTGTCTTTGCCTCCTCTTCTTCATCGACTACCTCTGTTGCACCCTCGAGCTTCCACGCAGTCCTTTTACCGAACGCTCCGAACCCGCCTGTAACGTCTTCTGAAGTCACATCCATATCCATCGTCACATCCCCCATCGTCGTATCCCCCGCATTCGTCATAAACGTGCGATCCCCCGGCGCACCCTCGTCGTCCGAGTCAGACTCCATACTGTCGCTATCACTCCCCCCCATAGCAAACGGGCTCCCCGCCGCGTCTGTTGCAGGACTCGATGAGAACGGAGACGAGAACCCCGCATCCGTGGTGGCAGGGCTCCCAAAACCGACTTCCCGGCCGGGAGTAACGGGTGCAAACGTATCTGTCGGATCCGGATTCGGCAACCGTGGGCTCTGCGGTGCAGCGGTGGAAGTTGTTGGTGTGGCTTCGATGGTTGAGAGACGGCCGGTTGAGTTGCTGCCTGGAGTGCTGGAGGCGTCGCCGCGGTAGTATTCGACTACGTCCCAGGTGTGCAGGGTTGCTTCTGGGGCGAAGGAGACGCGACGGTTGCCGAGTGATTGCCGGCGGGCTGCGCGGGCTGCGAGGATCTCGGAGCGGCGCTGCTGCTCTTCTTCGGTGCGGACAGGGATGGTGGTTGGTGGGGGGGGGTTGAAGTTGAGTGTGTTTGAGGAGGAGGATGCGGCCGAGGAGCGCGGGGGTGGATTGGACGTCATGGGGGCGACGGTGAAGGTGGGGGCGTTGCTGCGGGTGCGGTGGGCGGGGATGGGCTGGATCGGTGAGACGGGGAGGGTGGGTTTCAGAATCGATTTGACAGTAAGAGCGGGGGCGAGCTGTGAGAGGTGTTAGCATGTGTGCATGGTAATAGTAATAGTAATTACAAGCCGTTAAGCACAAATATTATGCATTTCGACAAAACTGGCGATATATGTCGTGGGCAGGTAGTGAGGGAGGGGTAGGACGAAGCAGAGGTGGAAGGGAAGAGGAACAACATACCGAAGCTCTGCGACCGTTACCACTTCCGTCTTTCAGCCCTCGTCCACTCGCCGCATTCAGCGCGTCCAATCCGCCTGGGCCAAGTGATTTAGACCTCGATTTCTTGCTCGCCTTTGGGACAGTGGCAGCTGTGGTGTTGTTTTCCCTTTCGGTGGTGAGGGCAGAGCTCGACGGCATCACAGCAATACTCTTCCTGGAGCGTCGAGGCCGCGGCTGGGGCTCGCTGGACGACATTGTGCTGTGCGGGGTTAGTGGGAGAGGGGCAGAGGAAATAGGCCCTCCTCCTTTGGGGGTATTCTATGTATTTTCTTTGTGGTGGAGTTGCACTGTGATGTGGTGGAGAAGCAGAGCGACATGTAAATACGAAGCGATGGGGAAGTCGCGATCGTGTTTGTTGTTGTTTTGCTTTCTGGACGGGGCAATCTGGTTACCGCTGAGATTAGATGCAAGATTAGATGGATGCGATACATGATTAGATTATACGTATCGGATTAGATAAGATCAGGGCTCAACCCCCAACAGTCCCCCCCACAACCCGCCCTGCTCACACCAGCGACAAATCCCACCGCTCCCCCCATATTCACGCCCACCGCCGAAATTATCACCACCAACGACAAAGCCGCCCGTCCCCCCCGCTGCCCGCCAATTCAACGACAAACATCTTCACAGCAGCATCATGGCCACCGAACTGACCGTGCAGTCCGAGAGGGCGTTCCAGAAGCAGCCCCACATCTTCCTCGCCAACAAGACCCGTCCTGCGAAGCGCAGAGTCGGAAAGGGTGGGAGGAGATGGTATAAGGATGTTGGGTTGGGATTCAAGACTCCCAAGAACGCGATTGAGGGGACCTATATCGGTTAGTCGTCCTGCTGCTGCTATGTTGTTGGGGAGGGGACAGAGAGAATACCCAGCAAGAAAAGCACCCAATATATCGAAAATAGCAATATAAAAAAAACAGCCACAGCCCAAACATCACAAATCACTGTATAGCAACACCACAACTGACCAATCCAACCAACCCCGTAGACAAGAAATGCCCCTTCACCGGCCTCATCTCCATCCGCGGCCGTATCCTCACCGGCACCGTCGTCTCCACCAAGATGCACCGCACCCTCATCATCCGCCGTGAATACCTGCACTACATCCCCAAATACAACCGTTACGAGAAGCGCCACAAGAACCTCGCTGCCCACGTCTCTCCCGCTTTCCGTGTTGAGGAAGGCGACCAGGTGACTGTTGGCCAATGCAGGCCTCTATCCAAGACCGTACCTCCCCCCCTGCTCCTGTTGTTCGTGTGTGTGTAAGTTAACAACAATAGGTCCGCTTCAACGTCCTCCGCGTACTCCCCCGCACCGGAAAAGCTACAAAGTCGTTCAACAAATTCTAAAACGCCTCTTTTTGTGTTTTTTCCGCGTGTTTTTTACCGTTTTTTTTTTCGTCATAAAAGGGAATGGCAGGGTGGGGGGCTATGTGGGATTCTTTTTTTTTCTCTTTTTCCTCGAGAAGGGTTTTTTTTGAAGGGAAAAATCTTGAGGGGCTCGTGGGGAAGAGAGGGGAGGGAATGCTGTATTCGAATGGGAATATATAAACAAAAAAAATTCACTCCTCTGGGTTGTGTAGTTGCGTTTGGGAGGGAATGGTTAGACAAGAGTGTGGGCGTAGAGATTGGACATGTGGGTGTGCAGGAAAGGGGTATAGCGGAGACTGGATGTCTTGTGGCCCATTACTCGTGCTTCTATTCGTAATTCACACCACATCACTCGTAGCCCTTTAATCCCATAATCCGTATATGCGAAACCTAGTCCATAGTAATACAACCTCCATATCTATCCATCCATCTCCCGTATCATAAAACCCCCACACAACCTTCAACCCTACCACCACACTCAGAACCTCGGCCTCCCCACAGGCCCGTCCTCAACTTCAACTTTAACAATATACTCCCCCGGCACAACCACCAGCCCAATATACCGACTCTTCAAATCCACCATAAGACTATCCGCCCCCTCGCCCTCCCCTTTCTCCTCCTCCGCCACATTCACATCCACATCTCCAGCCGCGGCAACAGCCAATTCATGCACCGACGGATACCGATACTCGTGCGTCTGCGATAGTATCAAATTTTTCGCCTACAGCCCCCCCACCGTCAGCAGGGAAATGGAGCAAGGATAGATAGAGCAGCACTAGGGAGAGATACTTTATCGGTGCATTTTAGTTCGCCGACAAAGACGCGTGTGTCGGTGGTGGTTATGCGGAGGGTTCTGGAGATGAAGGATTGGAGGTAGGGGGATGGAGAAGGGGTGGGAGTGGGGGTGGTGTCGAAGGACATTGTTGTTGCTATGGTGGGGTCGAGATTCATGTTGGGCTGGGTTTGTGGTGTAGCGGAGTGGGTTAGGGTTGGGTGGGTGCCGAGTTTGGGGATGCGGAAGCTGGAAGTGGCAACGGGGAGGCTTTGCGGTTATCTCAAGGCTACATGTATGGTTATCGGGGGGACGGATTGGGCAGGTCCAGCATTCCCTCGTGCACTGCAGGAGTTGCTGCTGCACAGCTGCTGCACCCACCCACCCACCCCCGGTTTGGTCCGATATCTTCAGCACAGCTATTTTTGATTTCATCCCGTTTTTTGAGTACTGACTGGATTGCTTTTCTCTCCCTATCTACTCGGATGTACATGGATAACGTGCGACTTTATCGCGGCTTGGTTGTCGATCGCCGGTCATCAGCGATCACTCGGTTCCCTGTCCACGATGTTCCGATAAGGGGTGCAGTCAATTGCAATTGATCGTGAATTGAGGTCGACGGATAGGTGATATCGAGGGCGGTATATCGAAATGACCATTCGCTCCACAATAAACCCCAACAATAGCAATAAAACAACCATAATTCGCCTTCCAGAAAAAACAGTAGGTATCATACGCCCCAACGCCTCAACCCCAAAACTCCAAATATCACCAGGACCCAGACTGTCTCCTCCTCAATTCCCCCCCCTCAATCCCAATCCCACTCGGCCTCCTTGCCACCGTCCCAACCTTCAACCCCGAACACTCTGCCGCTCCCACCTCTTCGTACTTCTCCCTCAGCAAAACCCTCACAACCTCCCACTCGTCCCCGCCCGTCTTCTCAAACACCAGCCAGCTCCCAGCCTCCCTCAGCACCCTATCCGGCCCATCTCCCATTCCACCTTCTCCATTGACTCCCCAGCTCTTCGTATATGCAACCACATGGTCCAGTTCCCCATTACTCATCCGCATCCTGCCCAACACAACACCGGCTCTATACTCCCTCTCATACTCCTCCAGCGTCCCCAACTCATCCCTCAGCCACACCTCCATCTCGCGCAGCCGTCTCTTTATCCTTCTTGCCGCCGCAAGCGTGACCCCCGGCGCCGCCCTGGCGGACGTGAAATCGCATTGAAACCGCTCAGGCGGCACCGCAGACGGATTGGCTTCCAGCGAGTCCACGATCACGCCGTATCCGGAATTATACGCCGAGATGGAAGCGTGCAGGGAGTGCAGACGCGTGAACGCTGCGTCCCAGTCTCGCTGCGTCAGTTCTGGTGCGAGACGGCGGTGCAGGTAGCGGAATGAGTTTGTGAAGCCGGTTTTTGTGGGCGTGTAGTGCAGCATCTCGTTGTTATTTGTAGGGGAGGAGGGGGGGGCGAACAATTAAACAAGAACTAGCTAGTCCTTTTTTTCTTTCCTTTTCGAGTGGTAGATAGAATAGGGATGAATGGATGAATGTAGGATGGGGGGGTTGGTCTTTTTGGTAGGAGGGCTATTGCTCTTTTTCGTGTTTTATGGGTTGGGTAGAGTGTTATTCCTCCCCTCCCCCTCCCCGAGGACCACACTACTCTGCTACTAGACTACCATTATTACCTACCTACTCCCGGAAGCTGGTTGCGCGGGCTGCTATCTGTCTTGTCTATCTATCTACCTATCTTCCCGTAGCTATCTACCTACAGTCCCGTTCGGAATAGATAATAGAAAAAAATCAATCCAGCAACCAGCGTATCCTACATGCCCCCTACCTATCAATACACACACATGTATCTTTATGTTGGGGCAAAGGATCGATCAAAAACCGCAGGCCGGCCAGCCGTAAGAAGTAACATAACTTCCATCCATCTACCTAGATCTCCTCCTCCCCAACAAAAAAAATAAGTACTCGTATTCTCATAACGTTTTTAAAACGGGCTACCTCTGCATCCCATGTAAAATATGGTTAAGTTCAGGGCAGCTTGTATGATATGCGGACCTAGCCCGTTTTAAAAACGCCGTGAGAATACGAGTATGTACATACATACCTATCACAAAGAACAAAGAGGGTCTTCGCTTACGACAAGAAAATAAAATAAAATTGGAATCAGAACTTGGGGGATGCAAGCCGTTTTATTATGTGTGCGGCGCGGCGCGGCGCCTTCTAGGATGCTGCATGCTATGGGACGGCATAGGATTGGTGGTCGCGATTCTAATAGTATTAATATTTTCGGGGAGAGGGGATGGTGGGAGTGGGTTAGGGTTGGGTTGGGTTGGGTTGGGTTGGGCCGTACCGAAACCGTTAAGATAGATATCGGATGGAGGGTTGGGGTGGGCTGCATTGGAACTGCAGATATGGGATGGGTTAGGGTTTGTGGTGATGTGAGATTCTGTGATGGGGTGGTGATGGGCGATGGCATTGGTATTGGTATTGGTATTGTAGGGTATTGTATTGTAGGGTAGAGCAGAGCAGAGCAGAGCAGAGCAGAGCGTTTTGGAGTGAAGTTGAGCAGAGTAGAGAGCAGAGCAGAACAGAGCAGAGCAGGGTACTGTAGAATGGAGTGATTGGAGTAGGCTATGTAGTATGGTAGAATAGAGTACTACAGAGTAGGGTCGTGGAACAAAGTGGAGCACACGTAGTCCTAGCTACTTTGCGGAATCGAAGCAAGCGGCTCCCCCCAGCCAAGCCATTCTCCAAGCCCAGCTCGACTCCTCACGCCGCAATCGGCCCCACAACATCCGATACTCGACTGCCTAGACTTCGAGGCTTAAGAGTGACGTGAACATCAAAACACATGTTTCGTACCTTGGACTCATTCTCCTCGATCCCCACGCTGTAGACTACGCCAACGCCAACCAGTCCGGTATGCAATTCCGTTCCTGGTGAGAGCTCACCCCATGACTAGAAAGTTCTACATACCACCCTGCAATCTCGATTCCTGGTAAAGACTCCAGCAATTGCTGTTTTTCTTCACCGGAAACCAGAAAGAGTACGAACCTCAACTCAGCAACCAGGTAACGCAGGAGAAACAAAGTAACACAAGTCAAGTGGAGAACATCTCCACTGCTCCCATAGGCCAGGCCCAGTCCCAAGATCGGGAGTAACGACTTCCACTAGAAGCGATGACGGGTTCCACCCACAGAGATGGTGATGACTATGGTGATGGTGATGACGCAGTGAGACCGATGATGTCACATGTAAGGTACCTGCATTTCCAGATCCGCTCGTCTCCATCTCCATCCGTCCATCCATCCACCTCTTTTTATCACCACCCCTCTTCCTCTTCTGCTCTTTCTGCTCGCATCCTATCTACATCCATTTCCTGTCTCTAATCTTCGTACAGGAATTATTATAATTCGACAACGTCGCTTGCGGAATCTAGAATTATCCCTGTTCATAGAATTGCCATCCCTACCTTAAACCTCTTCTCTGCATCCCCACCACATATTCATCTTCCTTCACTACACTTCCCATCCTTCTTACTCATCGCTAGTACCACTATCCACAGTAATTGTAATAGTCTCCAATAATGCATCGCACCTACTCGATGCGCCAGTCTCGGGCGCCGACCCAGTCGCAAATAGAGAAACCACCCCCACCACCGAGCACTACAAAGGTTGGAAGACTCTTTGGAACAAACATAGGTTGATCCCTCTAATATGCTACTCTATAATCCCCATTCCCTTCAAGTCCTCTCGAGCAGTTGCTATCGTGGTGTATATATCTCTATAGCGCAAACGAGAACTATTAAACGTTTAAAAGGGAACATGCTGACGTATTCATGTATTCTGGAGCCTCTACAGGACATAGTCTCCGTAAATCCATGGCTGGAGCTTAGTAGGATTCCCCAAGACTTTCTGAGACGAATAATTCAGCTAATGCGCTTTTTTATTGCAGTGGCCCCGAACTATCAAGGAAGCTCTCACAGCTGGTGAAGATGGAGAAGAATCTAATGCGATCCATGGAGCTTGTTGGTCGCGAGCGTCGCGAGGTCGCTCGTCAGCTCTCGATCTGGGGCGAGGAGTGCGACGAGGATGTTTCTGACATTACCGATAAACTGGGTGTGCTCATTTTCGAGATTGGCGAGCTCGAAGACCAGTTTATCGATCGGTATGATCAGTATCGTGTAACTGTCAAGAGTGTCCGGAACATCGAGTCTAGCGTGCAGCCTAGCCGAGATCGTAAGTTTCTTCTTCCCTGTCCCACCATGCATTGCGTCATTGACTCGCGCGCAAACCGACAGGCAAGCAAAAGATTACCGACCAGATCGCGCAGCTGAAATACAAGGACCCAAATTCACCCAAGGTCGTCGTGCTCGAGCAGGAGCTTGTCCGCGCTGAAGCGGAATCGCTTGTCGCCGAAGCGCAGCTCTCGAACATCACTCGCGAGAAGCTCAAGGCGGCGTTCACGTATCAGTTCGATGCACTCAGAGAGCACTCGGAGAAGCTGGCGCTGATCGCTGGGTACGGGAAACATTTGTTGGCACTTGTCGATGATACACCGGTTACGCCAGGAGAGACGAGGCCAGCTTATGACGGTTATGAAGCTAGTAAAGCGTATGTTTAAAATCACTCCACCTACTTTGCATTCCATTAGCTAACCGACTTCAAATATAGAATTATCCAGGATTGTGAAGACGCACTCACAAACTGGATCGAAGCCAAGGCTGCCGTTCGCTCCCGGCTCTCTGTCCGCGGCTCTCGCCAACATCGTACTCACGGCCGCGGAACCCGCGGAGCACGCGTCGGCGAAGGAATCTCCCTCACAGATCAGGACCGCCCCATGCAGCGCGCTTCCGGCGAGTGGGTCTTGGCAGACGAGCATCATCGTCATCGTGCCCAACGCGACGAGGACGACCAATACGAAGACATCACGGACGGAGAGGACGAGCGTGCCCGACTTTTAGACAGTGGTAAGGCTCGCCAGTCCCGCCGTGAACGGGAACCTACCATATTGGCTTCTGGGGACGGGGCACGCGGTCGCGAGGATGAGCAACATCGGGCTCATTCTGATTGACAGACGTCGAACGCCGGCGGAAGGAGCGGGCCGACTCGGGAGGTGGTTCTGGAAGCCACCGGGGGAGAAATGAGGACTGCTGGTGGCAGAACCACGGGTATAGACGGCGATAGACATGACCCTTCGGTTAATACTACTACCACTCGAGGGGGAGGATACGATAGAGGCTATAATAATCCATCTTCTAATAACCCTACTTCTACTGTTTCCCCTGAACATGTATCTTCTCCTGGCTTCAAGGAATCTAATACAAACGTCGAACCTTACATATCCGGTCCTAGTGCAGGTGCTAACTCTGGATCTCGCTCGTATACCATCGGCGGGAATCCTTCTACCAGGATCCGTGATTATGCTACTACGGGCGGTGACCATAATTCTAGGATAGGTGGAGACAGAGCGAGTGCTGGATACATTCCTGCTGGTTCCGGCATTGGAGTGAGAGCGAGGGCGGATTCGGCAGGATCAGGATTGTCGTTTATTAGGGATACGGCAGCCGATCTTGGTCTGATCCGTTCTGGCGATAGAACTGATACCGCAGGTAGAAGTATTGTGGGGGATAAGGATACCGCTGCTGGTACCGGCGCTGATACGGATACGGATACTGGTATGAATTCTCGAACTTATAAAGGCGAAGACACTTCTAGGACTGGTGATACTGCTTCCCGTGCCGGACCTGCCTCTAGCGCAGGTACCCAACGCTACATTATTGGTGGAGCTCCCTATGATGCCAGTTCTGGGACTGGCTTTGGTTCCGGAAACATCTATGGCCAGAGTTCCCGAGGGTATACTACTGCTAGTGACTCCACTAGGACACCAGCCGAACCCCGCGACACCCCTATGAGAGCTGGATCCGGAGGCCCAAGCTCCGTGTCGTATCGAGGCGGTGCATATATTTCGGGCCTCGGCCAGGAGGCCGCAGGGTATCAGCGACAAGATAGGTATACTATTATGCATCCAGGTCAAGCTACTAATAAGGACAGAGAAGAGCGGGCACGGGCCGAAGAATGCGTAGAGAAAGAGCGCAGGGAGAAGGAGCGGCTAGAGAGAGAGAAGATGGGCCGCGAACGGGGAGAACGGGAGAGGGTTGAGCAGGCCCGTTTAGATAGGGAGAGGACGGACCGTGAGCGTATGGACCGCGAGCGGCTAGAAGGACGGTACGTCATCCGCGGCAGTGGAGGGATGGAAACAGGAGCAGCGAGAATGGAACAAAGGATGGAGCGAGATCGTGAGCAGTCCGGTCGAGAAGTCGCCGGTGAACGATATACCATCGGACATGGCAAAAGCCTAGGCGATAACGAAGCAGATCGTATACGCAGAGAAGAGCAACGCGCTCAACCATCGAGACCCAACCGTGATCGCTCAGACCTTGAACAAGACCTCCGCGATACCGAACAAGAAGCTCTCAGGATCGCGAAAGGAAAGAGTGCTGAAACTTCCAACATCACCAGTCCAGGCCAGAAATACAGTTCTCTCGTGGCAGAGAGTATAGAACCTAAACGTGACCGCGAAGACATGGCACGTATATCTTCTCGCGACGACATCCCATCGGGTGCTCGACAAACTCACATCCCGGGTGAATTCGAACGCGAACATGAGCCGGTGTTCTTGAATACCGAGCAGCAGCAGCTGAAAGAAGCGCGTGAGAGGGAGGTTGAGAAGGCGGCTCGCGAGTCCTCGATGGAACGACATCGTACTGCGGATCTGGACCGTGTGGGCGCTGGACCGGGAGGGATGAGGACTACGATGAGGGATTCACCGGAGTATTTGGAGCAGAGGGGGGATACTGGTGGGCAGGTGGTGACAGGGGAGGGAGGGAGGGAGGAGAGTCGGTTTGACGAGGACGATGATGAGGATGAGGATGAGGATAGTCATAGGAAGAGTATTTTAGGGAGGGCGGCGGATAAGATGGGGAATTTATTGAAAACTTAATTACAGTGTGCTTTTACTTGTATTTTAGTGGTTGGGGGTTGAGGGCTGGGAGGTGCTGTTAATAGTCCTAGACGGATAGAGGGGGGCTGTATTTTTAGATGAGGCATTGCTTCAGTACATATGTAATTTTAATCTTTGGTTGATGGGTACATGTAGTAATGAAGGTTTGATTTAGACTTATCATATGCTATGTGATTGAGGTTAACGGGAACCTGTAGAGTTCAAGGCCAGAGGTTGGATATCGTGCGAGTGATGTCTTGTGATGTTTATACGGAACCCTTGTGTTTGGTCTCCCATATGGTGATGTCGATTAGTACTCAACGAATCACTTAACTTACTAAACATACAACTACAGCCACAGATCCATATAGACTGGCTTGTATAACGCGGATATACCACAAGCCGACCGCCTTCTCAGCCTGGACATTGTATAACTCCGGCCCTCCCTTCTCGGCCGATTACTACCTACCAGTCTCATTCCACCAACTTATCCCCGAGATCCGAAAACCCCAAGACCCCAAAATCCAACCTCAAAGCCCGTCACCCGTCCCGGCTGCCTAAACCAACCGCATCAGCCCCCTACCTATTATTGCTAGAAGGCGGGCGCGCTATTCGGTAGTTGACACGAGTGATGGATCATGACAAATCTTATCAGATCCGCCATTCAGTCAGCTACAAATCGGAATCGACCAGGACCCCAATCGGGTGCGCCAAGGATGGGACTACAGCCAGGGATGTCGCATCGCCAACTTACACGCGGCTGTTTTAGGGAATAGGACTAGCTTTGCCCCGGTTGGGGGTGTTTCGAGGGTTATAATAGATGGTAAATTAAGCCTTACTGTAGCTACAAGCTTATACAGGGTGGATTTATTGCGGTGAGGTTTGAGTAATGCGGGTACTTGCCTATCAGTAGTGTGCTAGATAAAAGATAGGTCTGAGATGTGGATTATAACTTAGGCGTTCTACCTACTCGACGCGATATATTTCCATCGTCTTCAACAAAAAGCTCACCTTTTACAGGCCGTGGAAAAATATGGATGTTCCCGGGGGGGGTTTTTTCTAGGGTTTCTGGGTATAAGCCTTCCCACAAGTACACAGTACGTATCTGAGACTAACCATCGTAACTACCTAGTTCGTACTTATCGTATAACACGTATCCAGACCAGACCCCAATGACAATACTCCCCGAGACTATGCCAGATTCTTAACGTTCTATAAGGCGAATACAGCTGGACCTCTCTAATGTTGTATTTCTAAGAACCGATGATAGCCGCGCGTATCGCCTAAGTTGATAAGACAATGACTACTGGAGGGAGGACGGAAATACTATTATTCGAGGTGGTGAGAGTTCTATGGGTTTATCGAATGGTTAGTATGGATCCCGTTTTAGCTTAAGCCCGCCTTTATTTCCATCGTATAGCCACGGTTCATTTACATGGCCCCAAACTTTTGCTTAGCATCCTAGTAATCCCCCCAAGCTAACTTCAACATTCAACAGCTACACAAACAGTATCGAAGCCGCCGAAAACATCCTAAAATTCAACACCGCAAACGAAAATGTCCCATCCCGTGGAGCAAAAACCCTCTATCTAGCCAGAAAATTTAAAGACTGCAAGTCCCGGCTAATGGCCGATGTAAAATCATACATTGGAAATAAAAAAAACCAAGGGTATGCTCCACAGAATATATCAAGGCCTCCAGGAGGAGCAAATCGAAAGTATAAATTCGAGGAGATGAGAGTGCTCACTCCAAGGAAACAAAAGGACTTGTTAAGCTTGGCCGGATGGAATTAAGCAACACATCTCAGCTAATTACTGAGGTTGTTCGAAAGCTATATCAGAACCCGTTTACATCGGAAGAGTCCTTGCAACCCTTTTCTAGAAGCTATAAAACAACGCAGGAAATGAAGTTGGTGTAAACCAACCACCGATACGTATATCCCCCCCCACGCAAGTTACACGCAATAAATACTAACTCACACCAGACCTAGGCTCGTTCCCATCTCCTACTGTCATTGGCTGTTGCGTGAGAGGGGCTAGGTACGTACGAGACTACTCCCAGACCCCTCACCCACGAATCCAAAGCCCCAATTCCTTCGGTTACTCCACGCCTAGCCCAGCCACTAAAAACACTCTAGAAGTGAAGAAACCGCATAGCAGCACCAGTGTGTGCATGCCGGCACTAATCAACGGTGCATACCGCGGTGCAGGACCGGCTCGTTGCTCCTTCTCCGAGGATGACGATTATACGAGCCAACAATATTATCAAAAAAAGGCGAGGGTATCACATTGGCGTATGCCGCGCCGCTGACGTCAGTATTCGACAAGAGACCCTCTGGGGGGGGATTTATGCAATTGTTCGCTCTGCGTTGTTGAGTCTAGAGAAATTCTAGCCATCCAGAAGGACCAGTAGAGGCGGTTCGAGGCTATACTGAAATTGGAAAGCCGAGGAAATTTTTTTGTGCCCTTTTGCGGGGGTCTATTCGAGCGACCAAATCCCTTGAGGGTGCCTATAAGAAATCGCCTACCAATCAGTCTCGTCACGTGGTGTTTGAGGCCCTTCAATATCTTACCGGGATGCAATTGGGTGATCCAGACGAGATGCCTGAGACTTTAAAGTGCTCTTTTGAAGCCCTAGGCTATGGAATTAGGAGTCAGGACAATTATTTATTGCGAAACACGGCAGTATCTCTATTTCCTCACTGGGAATCTTTCATCGATTTTCAATAGTATATTGTGTTAGATAAATTTGCGGCTAGTTTCTGAGAAACTCTTCGGCGAGAGGACAGCTTTGTATAACAAGTATCCAAATAATTTTCGGATGTGAAGTTGGTTCTGTAGACTGCGGGTTTAGGGCTAAGAGTTAATCCAGCGTATTCAACACAAAGTTGTTCGTGAAGATGCTTCTCACGAGGAATTTAAGATACCAAAAGCCCACCCCTCATCAAAGCATAGAGTTTGGGTAACGATATCTATCGAGTGATCTCATGTGACTAAAATCGTCCAAAACTCACCCAGCATTACTTCTTCTCCGTATTTTTTCCAGCCATTTCTCACCAGCTCAAAGGCCAGACAAGGCCCGCAGTTAAACAGAGCTATATCATCCCTGCGAAATGAATTTTCACGTTCGTTCATCCTCATAAACGTTCATTCCTTTGATTACAACGGAATGCCATCCGAAACTTGGTTCTCAATTATCGCCACAAATCCCTGTTCAGCCTCGGGTATGGAGGTAAAAATCGGGAAATTTAAACCCTGCGACATGAATAGGCCGTGCGCATTGCCCGATACTGTCGTGTCTGAGCAAATCCCTGTTTCCAAGATTTGAGCCAAGACAGCAAGCGAGAATAGGCTTGGACCGTTAGAAATCCCGTTCCTGTGCATGCTGCGATAAACACCCCCGTCGCTTATCGGGGAATTTTATTTTTCTTCATGTTGCCACCAGCAGGGCTAGGGAGCGGCTGTTAGTGTTTTCATGAAACATAGCTCTTAAAAAGCCGTTGGTCTCGCCTTTGTCTGCAGCACGAATCTTGCTCAGCAATAAATACCACGAGTGATAGGCAGTGAAGTTGCGTATTACGCCCTCCCCGAGCTAGCCGATCAGACTATCGTGATCCACACCCCAGCTGAGTCGTCTGCGGCTAGCGTTTTCGAAATCTTGACGAATTTAGTTTTGTCAAAAACGTGGGAGGTTTATAAGATGATGCCACACTTCAGCTCAGCTTGTCACCCCCTGACGCCCAGTCAGTACCCAGAGCCACGGAAATTCCAATAGAGCAAGGTCAATAACTCACAGCCAACTAAAGCGGTAAGTTCAACTCGAGTTTGATTAAATCAACTCCGGTATCTCATGTCGCCGGCCTACTCACATCTAGAGGGTTATGCGCCAATATCACAACCCACAACCAGGGCATCGTGATAAGTATCGATTCCCTTCAATTGAGCCACGGGCAGAGTAAATAACTATACATATGCGGCTCTTCGTACATGAGTCACCACCCCCTTGCGGAGAGAGAAAAAACCGCACACCTCGACCGTGTTCCATGTCATTCTTTTAGCCTTCTTCTGCGGGCCTCGGAAAGAAAGAAGGTGGTATTTACCAATAGTGCGCGTTGGCCTACTTATACTCTATCGCAAACGTGTTATCATCTCGTTGCAGGAAATAATAATAATAATCTTGGATGACATCGTGTACTGTTCCATCCACATAAACCATATGACCATCAATTACAGCTACCCCGCCTCGGTAACAGGTAGGTATTTATTCTTCTGGACATTGTTGCGAACAGCGCATGTCACTAGGATAGCTTCAAGAGTGTCGAGGCGGCCACTTGCAGGGGTACATCTGCATTTGCTTGCTTTCTTTGGTTGCGGAGTACAAACTCACAGACATCGTGCGCTGGACTCGTGACCAAGGAATCGTGAGAATGGGATCTCTCTCTTTGTCCCTCTGCGAAAAGAGGAGGAATCAAAAACCAAAGAACCGACGTTGAGAGGGTATTACCAACGGGCCAATTTATGCAGTGCTCTGGGCCTTTTTTTTTTTCTCTTGGTATGCATCAATATATGATATATGGGGTTAGATATATAACCCGTCACGACCATGTGCTTGGTTTTTTTTCTGACCCATGGGTTTTTAACGGATAACAGCTTTAATCATGCAGATGCGTCGGTTATACAGAAAGTAAATCGCTAGTTAATGGGGACAGTTGATTAACTTTTGGGGCACCCAGGCTGTGATGTTTCATTCCGAGTTTCTATTCGCTTTGTTCTTGTCCTCTCTTCCATTCATATTCCGTGGGCAGTCTTCGCTGAGGTCGTGTAACAGAGCCTCAGGCCGTGATGGGGCGTTCCCTCCAATGCCTCCTCCCGTTTCTGTAGCGGCTCAATTCAGCGGGTGTGACAGCATTGAACGAAGTGCATTTGTGCGATGATGGGAGTTGAACATCTGCCCGGAGGAACAGAAGAAGAATTTTATTCAGCCGGCGGCACCCTACCCGTGCTCGATTATCAGCGATGTCGATTCTTCGCCAGAGATACATGTAGATCTAATTGATTCTCTTTCGAGCAGCAGATGTTTTGCTGTGAGTCGAATTGTTTTCATAGAATGGTGATGAATGTGCCTGTGTTTGAAGCTGTGTCATTCGATACCGGAGATTCGGACACTTCGCTGACCGAGCGAACGGGTTTACTGCTAACCAGCGGTTTCTCCGAGGCGTGGTGGATGGTGCGTGACTACATGTATTTATCAGACTTATCGCACTGGCGTTCAAGGCAGCCATATCAGGCTGGCTTTGAACCTTTGCGCTTGAAAGCTCTCGCTCTCGGGTTCCCGATAACGGGCTTTGTTTCGGTCTCGTTGAATCTGGATAACTGCCGTTGCTTTTTCACCGAGATCAGCTCGCAATTGGACGCAGGCATCACCTGGGCGTACGTAACATAGATACTTAACATGCCCACATAGTATGCACAGTAACTGAACTGATCCAACTGAAACTTCCCCCTCCCATATTATTTTTCTCTCTCCGTGGCGCACATCCATCCCTCCATCACCATCACCAACCTCCCACCACCATCTTCTACCGTTCCCTTCCCCTCCCCCCTCGCCGAGAAATTACATGCGTGAGCTCTATTCTGAAACCCTCACCAAATCAAATTGCAGCGGTAGACAGCGACAGCTTGGTCAACGGAGCTCGATACACATCAACTAAGGTGAGTTTTAGCTATCGGCCATTCTTCTATAACGGGTTTCCCGGATTGGCGAGCGAGTCTCGCTTGTTGTAGCGAAAACGTGCGACAAGCAGAGAGAAAGAAGCAGGATGAGAAGAACTAGGAGGGGGAGCTTATCTCCCGGACCCCGAACCTGTTCTCCGTCTTCCTCCGTCTCTTCCCCATCAACTGCCACAATCGCGGCTTTCTCCCCAATACCAACCCCCCCTCCTTTCTTTATCACACTTGCTGTCTGTACCTGCCAGGCAGACTCTCGGATACTAACAAGCTCAGTGCTCTACATACTATAGCGACGACCGTCTCGCCATCGAATTGCTGCTGGAGGAACAAGACACGTTCTCCCATCTCCTCTGACTGCGAGCCAACTAACAACACGGACTCCTTCACGGACCACCACCGCCCATCCTCACCCTTTCTTCCTCCTCTTCCTCCTCTTCCTATCTGTAACATATCACTTGGGCATCACGGAGCGACTTTCAAGACGAAGCCCATCATTGAGAGCCAGTTTCTCCTTTTCTTAAATTCGCTCTTTGAACCTCCTTAACAAAGCCTCCCCCCAAATCTTCCTTGTTGCCTTGCCTACAGCCCAGCCCAGCCCGTTGAGTCGAGGATCCTTGGCTCTATCACTACACACCTCTCACTTTATTTGCCACCGATCAGCCACACTCTTAACTAGACCCCCCATCCACACACCCCCATCATCCGTCATCTCGTCGTCTACACCTCTTCGCTCCGAGGCTATCACCTTCGATAAACATAACCTTCACACCCCGCTGCCCAAGTTCACGTGAGTTGATTGCCACAACATAGAATGGGCCAGCAGCCTTCAAAAGGATCCGGTGGAAAGGGGAATCCGACGAGCTCTTCTGCAGCCTCGCTCAGCCCGGATGGAAGCACCCTGCCGATCTCAAAATCGGATACTCAAGGATCGACGAGGTCCCTCCGGGGATCGATCCGTAATAAGATCTCATCTAACAAAGACAAAGATAACAGTCCTACAAATTCAGCACCTGTCCTTAATCCTCCAATCGATAAGTCGGATGCAGCGTCTGTGAAGTCTTCCACCAGTGGACGCTCACGACGGGAATCACGAGGCTCCAATCCCAACCTCCCCCCTGCTCTCCTAACCAACGGTGCTAGATCCGCCCCCAGCTCTGAGCCATCTACTACAGCTACTACCCCTAATGGTTCGACCAACGACCTGCCACCTCCATCACCTATTCACGAATCTCTTGGGAGGGGTCATCATGCACTTGACGGTGGGAATAGGGAAGTAGATCACGTTTCGGATGCGCCTCCTGGGGCTGGCTCCATGCAGCCACCCCATTCTCAGAGACCTACAGAATCTATCTTGATTAAACGGGAGAATGCTATAAACCCTGTTACCCGAGGAAATGGATCTACTGAGGACGCATCAAACGGCTCAGCGGATCATATGCAGATGTCTGCACTGAAGTCCATAGATCTAGACGATATGATCACACGTCTTCTCGATGCAGGCTACGCAGGAAAAGTCACCAAAGCTGTATGCCTCAAGAATGCTGAAATTACAGCTATTTGCCACGCGGCTAGGGAAATATTTCTGTCACAACCAGCTTTGGTGGAATTGAGTCCCCCTGTCAAGATCGTTGGAGATGTTCATGGCCAATATACGGATCTGATTCGCATGTTCGAGATGTGCGGATTCCCACCAAACTCTAACTATCTGTTTTTGGGGGATTACGTGGACCGGGGCAAGCAGAGTCTCGAGACGATTCTCCTGCTTCTGTGCTACAAATTGAAATTTCCAGAGAACTTTTTCTTGCTGAGAGGGAACCATGAGTGCGCTAACGTTACACGAGGTCAGTTCTTCATGTCCCGATTTTTTTGAGTAGAGCGCCTTACTAACCTTTTTTTTTGTTATTTATAGTGTATGGCTTTTACGACGAATGCAAGCGCCGCTGCAACATCAAGATCTGGAAAACGTTTGTTGACACCTTCAATTGCCTTCCAATCGCTTCCATAGTGGCGGGCAAAATCTTTTGTGTTCACGGTGGACTTTCGCCTTCTCTTCAGCACATGGATGATATTCGACAAATTGCGCGACCAACGGATGTTCCAGACTTTGGATTACTGAACGACCTCCTGTGGAGTGATCCGGCGGATATGCAGAATGATTGGGAAGAAAATGAACGGGGCGTGAGCTACTGCTTTGGAAAGAAGGTTATTTTGGATTTTCTTGCGCGGCATGATTTCGACTTGGTGTGTAGAGCACACATGGTTGTTGAGGATGGATATGAGTTTTTCAACGATAGGACGTTGGTCACGGTGTTCTCAGCGCCAAACGTAAGCTATCCCCAATATCTTTATGATTTTATTGGAGCTAGGGGCTAATAGACGTTTCAACAGTATTGCGGGGAATTTGATAACTGGGGCGCTGTCATGTCGGTATCCGGTGAATTACTGTGTAGCTTTGAGCTGCTAAAACCATTGGATTCTGCGGCATTGAAGCAACAAATGAAGAAGGGGAGAAGTCAGAGGAACTCAATGATACATCAAAGCCCGGTAGGAGCTATCTTTTGAGGCTGCACAGTTGCTCAATACTGACTCTCTTGCTTTTCCAACAGCCGGCAAGCATGGCAGCCCAGAGTTATTAAGCGTTGTTATTTGTTTTGGTCGCAGCTACTAGATAGGCCATCTTTAGGGTTTGCGGCATGACGAATGTAGCGGATTTATGCAGCTTTGGTCAGGTGCACGTTTGAGGGGAAATTGGGGCCATTCCATAACGACACGGAACGACAAATGAGGTTATGGATAGGACAATTTTCATTTTTAGTGGGATTCTTGTGGGTTGCGTAGCGCATCATATACATGGAGATGAATGAACGATTCAGGCAGAACTTTTTTTTTTTTTGGCGGCTGACGCGTGTACTGATACGGAACTACGTAACAACGTACTTACAGAGGGTTTATTACTGTTTCTATGAAGGTGGGTTGAGGAAGGAGTTTCTTTTGCACGTGGTATCTCGTTTGTTTCCTACTGGCTTATGTTTCCTTCGGGTGTTTTGTGATTTCTGATAAGTTTCTTTTTTACCTTCTTCTTTTGCTTCTGCGTAAGGTGTTGGTCTTCTGTCTTTTCGATCTTTTGATTTTCGGGCTCGGGCTTTTCCTTTTTTTTGGTTTGGGGATTTGTTCTGCCTGCATTTTTATGATTGTGTGTTTTCTCCTGTTATGTTTTTTTGCATGAGAGGACTGCTTTTTACATACTGTAAGAGGAAAGAAGAAAAGGAAGTTGAAAGTTTCTTGCTTGGAGAGGCGGCGGTATTTTTTTTTGTTTTTTGTTTTTTGTTTGCTTCTGCGTTAAATTTGACAATTTTGATTGGACATCGCGTTGCTTTTCCTCTCGCTTGATCTGTTCCTGCTGCTGCGATGTGTCAGGAAACATACTCGGAAATACCTATGGAGGAGCTCCAAGTATCAACTGCCTTCCTTTATTGACCACGGGACCTTGTTGAGGTGGCTTTGAGTGGCCAACAAGGTCCAGAGCGATCGAGTGTTGTGTGCGTCCAAGCGAGGGTCATCGCTCATCACTCGTCGCAGGTGAAACCATGCAGATCAGATAAGGTTCCAAGTCTCCAAGCAGGCCACGTGAATTTTGAAACCGGGTACCAAAACCTTAACGCCACTTCTGTAGTCTGCATGTCTCTCCACAAACACTCCCTCGCTTTTATTTCCATCACGAACATTCGCGCGTATTCAACAGCTTGCAACATTCTCTAGAAACACTGGTTTAACCTCCATCAAGAGTAGGTGGTTGTTTGCCTCCCCATTTAGTTTTGCTCAGCTGGGTTCCCAACACCTTATTCGCGATTGGGCTGGTTTTTTTCCAGTAGTGCTATTCTAGCAACAACGAGATTTACACCCGTATTCGTGTCTCTCATGTCATCGGATTATTTCACTAAAGAGCATTCCAACTGGTAGCAATATTGAGGTTGCACCCTGTCGTCACACCACTCAGATTCATACCTAGTTTCACGGAGTATGGAGGGACATGTATGCCACGGTTTTATTTAGACTCGTGTTTTTTTTAGGAAGGGTTTCTTGGTTGGTATCTACTCTGCTGTTCTCCCTCCTCTCCCTCCTCCTCTCGTGGCTACATGTAACGTTAGTTTGGATGTTGGATGGTGCTGATTTATCCCATAGCTGAGATTGAAATCATTCAAACTTAACACACCAGATATCTTCACCAGCTTTATAGGGAGGAGAAAAACCACCAGCGAAGATGAACAACATGTTCTCTAAGCGGAATGGCACTTAAGGCTTTGTGTTAGGGTGATCGGATTGACGTCCTTAAGTTCGTGGTGGGGGGGGAAGAAATTCAAAAAATTGTTTTTGAACATTTTGCTAAGGGGATGTATTTTTTGGGAGCTAGGTCTCTGTTATTCGAGAGATCCTGATTCTGACTGGGTGGGGTGGTGGTACTCTGCAGCTGGGCGGTTTGAACAATACGCATTATAACAGTAGGACTAGTGTTTTCCATTCGAGATTTCCGGTTATCCCGATAGGCTTTGGGTAAATGAGGATCTGTTTGGATCTATTCAAAACTCACGCATGTGCTGTTTTTCTATCTCGAATACTTTTCGATTTATCGCCATTTTACTAAACTGCTACTTAGGGAAAGAAATTTAAAGCATGGAAAAACATGCGTTCTATGGAATTATAGACGCTTGATCGATTTAGCCAGATATCATTCACTCACAGAGGCAAAACATCCTAATCCAGAGCGGCTCTATGGCGAAGAAGTTCAGCATGCGCTAGTTGACCAAATCAGTTTGGAAGGAGACTATATTTTACCTATTTCTCCTCTAACGGCTATTCGTTATCTACTGGCTCTATGCCCCTACTACGCTAGCTGTGGTGTCATCTAGAGGATTCCGGGGATGCATGCGTGTTTTGTTTCTTACTTGATATATTTTATTTTCAATTTTCGTTCATTGTTCGTTGACGCCTGTATTCTCTGGCCATGGCTTTGGACCTGGAAAGTATTACTTACAGTTATGTGGATGTTGATTGAAGGAAGACTTTGTAAGATTGGACAGAATATCGAAATTTAATGTATTTTATAACCATATGTTGTTGGTGGGTAACGGAGTGTGAGGTGTTCAAAGATAAAAACCTGTACCCAACTCCATGAAAACCTAAGTAAGTCATGGTGTCTCACTCGACGAACGACCTCGATAACCGTTTGGTAGAGGATACTGCTGCTTGAATAAAGCAAATGTCTGGAGGCGTAAATACATATTATAGCATATTTTTATTGGGTAGAAGTCATGCAGGGATATTTTAATTTTTGCTCTACCTATGAGATAGATACTAAAAGCTCCGTTTTGAAACATTACCACTGAGACATTCACGGCTTCCCATCCATCTCTTTCGCCTTATTCATCAACCTCTCTTCCTCTTCCGGCGTTAGGGTTCTCAATTGCAGCGCATGAATCCCACCTTCCCGCTCAAGTTCATCCTTCAACAACGCGTTGACGATCCTATGTCTAGCAAGCTGAGGCTTCGATTGGAATGCAGCAGAAGTGATAACGAGCCTTATTCACCAATCTTAGTCCGCGCTGATAAGCGTATGGGTCTCGGTGGCAGATGGATGTTTACCTGAAATGTGTCTCTTTACTCGCCACCCCCTCCATTGCCTTGTGGTGCGCATGCTTAGACGAATCATTCCATATTTCCAACGTCGTCGGAGCCAGCGCCGTCGTTATCTGTTAAAAAAAAAAACTACAGTCATTACATGCCATCACACTAATCAGCAGCTGAGGAAAAAGAAGAACAGTACCTTCTGTCTGATGGTATCCTCTACGGGGGTGTTGCTTGCCATATTCGCAAATCTTCGCACCATTCGCAACATCTTTTTTGTTTTTTGTCAGACGTGGGGTTGGGGAAGTTGGAAAAACTTCATCATGTGATGAGGTTGAAAAGAGCCGCAACAATTTTGCTGACTGCGCGGAGAAGCTACGACAGGGTTTTGCCGAACGAACCGAATCCCGACGTCAAACTCCCGAGAGCTCGATTCCCTCACGGTCAGTCGGGCTGCAATTGGATTCCAACAACTACTCCCCCAGTGCGAAAATGATGCTGCGCCGTCTTCCTCGGTTCTTCCCACGGTTGGGAAGCTTCATGGCCCGTCGTGCAATCGCAACTAGCTCACAGAGGAAATTAACACTTCCACGGCTGCCGATATTTGAAGCACTAAATTCACACCCCAAGTCGAAAACGGCGATTGTGCATTCGGAGTCTGGGAAATCTTTTACGTATGGGAATCTCCTTGCTGATACTGCGGTGTATAAAGATCGGATTTTAAAGCCTAGGGGGTCTGGTCGAGTGCGGGATCTGGACGAGAAGCGAGTTGCGTTTTTGGTTGAGAATGGGTATGATTATGTAGGTACGATTTTTACATATTTATTTATTTACTGGATGACTTTACGAGGGACTTTAAGAAAGCTAATGTGAATGATTGATAGTGTCTATGCTAGGTATATTTGCTTCTGGCGCTATTGCTGTACCTTTGTGTACAAGTCATCCAGCACTAGAAATGCGCTACGTCGTCTCCGACTCTACCCCAAGCCTATTCATCACCTCGGAAAAGTACATAGAAACTACCAGTGAGATATTTGACTCTCCCGGGTTTAAGCGTGATTGTGAGCTTGATGTTGCTACTCAGCATCTCCAACGAGGGTCAAAGTCCGCGGATCCTGAAGTCCAATTGGTCGACCCGACATGGACAAAGAAACTTACAGACAGAGGTGCACTAATCATCTATACTTCTGGCACCACAAATCTGCCGAAGGGTGTGGTTTCCACTCATACTTCTCTCACGGCACAGAGCACATCCCTCGTGAACGCATGGGAAATGAACGAGAAGGACTACCTACTCCACGTACTCCCGCTCCACCACGTCCACGGGATTGTGAACGCGACCCTTGCCCCACTTTTTGCAGGGGGAACAGTAGAATACCTCTTCCCCTTTAACGCCGAAGCCGTCTGGAACCGACTTGCGTCTCAAGAAAAGGGGAAAGTAGGGGTAACGCTATTTATGGCGGTCCCAACGGTGTATAATCGTCTCTTATCTACCTTCTCCACCTTACCGGAGCCGGCACGGACAGCAGGGAAAGAGGGTGTACGATCGCTCCGCCTCGCAATCTCTGGTTCTGCGGCTTTACCAGGGAGCATCAAAGATCGGTGGCAGACACTTGCTGGAACCGGCCAAGGTGGTGGAACCATGCTAGAGAGGTACGGTATGACCGAAATCGGTATGGCGCTATCACAACGCCTTCCGTTATCCGATCGCATGGCCAACTCTGTCGGTTGGCCACTTCCAGGGGTGGAGGCGAGGTTAGTGGATATAGAGACCGGAACCCCCATCCCAGCGGAGGAGACCGAGAAGGAGGGCGAGATCCAGATTAGGGGCCCAACGGTTTTTAAGGAGTATTGGCAGAAGCCGGAAGCGACGCAGAAGGAGTTTGTAGATGGGGGTTGGTTTAAAACGGGTGATGTGGCTGTTAGAGATGAGAGGGGAGCTTATTATATCCACGGCAGGACGAGCGTCGATAGTAGGTCTATGTCTCCTCTACTAACGGCCTAAAATGCGGTTATTAGTTATTGATGTTACTAGTTATCAAATCTGGTGGTGAAAAGGTCTCTGCTCTGGAAGTAGAGCGAGAGCTACTGGAATTGTATAATCTCCTTTCCTCCTTTCTATCTAATGCCACTAACCGACCTCCTATTCCACAGACCCCAAATATCTGAAGCCACAGTAGTAGCTCTTCCCGATCCTGACTGGGGTCAACGGGTCGCAGCGATCGTAGTCTTGTCTGAACAAGGAAAGAAAGAATCCTTCGGATACGATGAGATGCGGAAGGTCATGAAGGAGAAGCTTGCGAACTATAAAGTCCCCACTGTAATGAAAGTTGTTGAGGAACTGAAAAGGAATCAAATGGGGAAAAGTAAGTATCTCAACCTTCCAAAGATAGTCAATAGTCAACGAGAGCTATTTAGTAGGGTGGATGGCTAATTCCTATGTGTGCGGTGGTAGTTAATAAGAAAACTCTGGTGCGCGAGGAGTTTGAGTAAATTAGGGAGCGTTTGGGCTTTTGTAAAAATATATCTGCTCTACTCTATACCTCTGTCTAAGGCCTTCAGTAACCCAAGTTTGAAGGGTCTTACGACACGGGTTCAGTCTATTAACGTCTTCACTAATAATCACTCGGTTATTAGGGGTACGAATATGTTGAAACTATTGATATTGCGCCCTAATAAGTCTCAGGGTCTCGGTCCCTGTAGATCTTTGATAGTCAGACAGGCTCTGGAAGCCCCGGGGTTTGGGAGCTTTCTATTGGTCAATCTCTTGCATATATACTGCCTGCTTTCCTTGTATCTCGTTCGGCATCCAAAGCTCAAATAATACTCGATCGTGGTCCAAAACTCCAACAAGATACCCCTACCTTTTAAAACTGTTCGCATCAGTGAAACACTCTCATGTGACAGACTTGGGGCGAATTGGATTGTTAAACAAAAAACAAATAGTAAGGTTTCGCTAAGCATGGTGGATACTAGGTCTGACACAATGCCCCAATAAAACGCCCACGTTTGAACCCCCTCAAAGGCGTAATTACCAGTATATAGCCGTCTATACGTGCACGACCGCGCACCTGCGAACTTTTTATTTAACTCGTGAGCTGTTTCATCGAAAATGGGAGCTCGAAAGCACAGATATTTGTATAACTTAGTTCACAAGACTTGGTTTTAAATTATGGAAAGACGAGCGATCAAACAAATATCGTCTACCAACATGGTAATCTTAGAATTCTAAATTCTAAACTCTAGAGTATGTATTGCCACGTCCACATTATTTCGACGGAAGTTTAGATTATAATAAGTTTTGAGCGTTTCCCCCGTGCTCATTCAGCTCTCAGCAACCCTTGTATTCCTCCCTATAATCCCTAAGGGATATGTGGTCAGGTGAAACAGAGGATAGAACTCACCCGTTTTATCCCGAATGAAATAATAATAAATAATAACCCGTTTTGTCCCCCAAAATTGAGTGTCATAACCTTCGGGCTGGATGTGCCTAATGAATAAAGAAACAGTAAACAATATCCCCCAAAATTTCCGCGAGTGATTTCTTATGACCATATATTCCCCCCCACCAAGAAGATGCAGTCGCTTCTACCACAGCTAGCTACACATACCCAAATTGACCCGCACTACAGCGTGACATCCGCAAACAACCACCCAAAGTACCGAATACACCACGACCTCGCATCATCCTAAAAACGACAATATCCGTACCATCAGCAAGAGGGAGGGGGTTTTCTCACTGATACTAATAGCAGTCATACACATTAATCAGCGACTACGCCAAGAATTTGGATTAAACTTGAGGCTGAGAGACTTTGGCCCGTTTTCCGGCAGATCTCACCTTGAGCGGATCAGCCCTTTAGCCACAAACAGCCTTCAGCAACTCAAAAACTTGCACTTGTAAGACTCGAACTCGCCACTTCTTATTTCAACGTCCTGGCGCATATTCATGCAGTGGAATTGCCCTAGAGTAAAGAATGGGTTTTGGAAGATCTATTAAGCTACCTTAGGTAAGCCACTGCGCGAACCAAGTGGTGGTTTAACCCACGATAAAAATTATCTGGTGTGGAGAAACCGAGAACTGCAGGAAACAGCAGGAATCCCCCCCGGTTGTGAGCAGATAAAAGTTTAAAATGCGTCGTCATCACAGTAAAATAGAAATAGGAGATATGCGATGTCTCTTACTGTGTTAGGATCCTCGAGTGTTTGCTTTTGCTTGCCCCCGTAGCGAGCAGCCGGGTTGGGGAATCAGCTGTCAACACTCGTCTCGTCTGAAGTTAAAAAAATTCATCGGCAGAAGGTGCAGTTTTCTCTCTCTCTTTCCTTTTGATATCCACCATTTTAGCACTTACGTTGGGGGGTGGGTAACGAAAGATACGAATTCCATCTCGATGTAATAATCGAGATGGCGGCGAATTGAAATTGAAATTCTTAAAAACTAACTAGCTAACATATAGTAGCAAGAATCATATGAAAGCGAGTTACCCTTAACAATAGTCCATAGCAAATTCATATGTATGACTTTATAGGGTCGGCGATGAACCACCAGTCTCATGCACCGAACAAATGGACTCTGGATCGATATGTAGGGCGTTGCTGTGCTCTAGATCGAATCGTAGGAGGCGAAATAACTCAGATGCAAAGACAGCAAAGCGTAAATTTGTAGATCACGCTACCTACCCCCCTTTCTGCCACTCGGGGTGGAGATCCCTGACAGGTAATTGATATCCATCAAAGACAAGCTGTAGAAGCTGTTAAGTGTCATAGTAATGAATGCCAACAAGCAGGTTTCAAAATTATGGTTGCCGAAAACAGGATCAAACGAGGAAACTCACCGCTATCAAGACCTGTTTCCAAGAAGGCTGCAGCCGGCTTGGAGTTGTGCCACATGTTGCAACGAATCATACAACTCATCCTTATATATATCTCATTAAAAGCAGATGTCATATAGATTTGTATGACGCCCTATCGTACCGTAGAACGATAGATATCCACTCGGTCGAATTCTATATCGACTTTATGCATACGGGTCTTAGGGGGTGATAGAGATATCATATCTCTCTTTCGCGGACACATTTTTTGTTGTTTCATGCAATCGATGTTTTACTACTACATGTACGTTTCACGATGGTCCGTCTGTCACTCGATCTACCTGAATATGGCAGCCCGCAATCGACAGCCGTCACGCTTCTACACCTTTTTCTCTCTCTCTCTCGCTAATAATAACTGTACCCTCCTTGTCGGGATTTTCCTCAGTTGCATCAAGAGCCATGGCACTCCAACGCACGGGCGTGGTTTCTTAGGTGTCGTTAAGTCTGGACCTAGTGGAATTGCTAATTCGCGGATGCGTGGGGGAGACATGTGATTGGACACGGAGATTTGTAGATGTGGCGCAGGTTCGCAACTTGGTTCAGGGTCGTGATCACAAGTTTCGGCAAGGGCACAGGGCTCGGTATTTGCCGTGGGGTTTATCGACCACGGAGCTTTTTGGTTGTGTGAGATCCACAGCTCTCCTTCAGAACTGAACAGATAAACTCCAGCTTTGAGCAGTTTTCTCATAGGGGATACGGGGGGGAGTGGGGAGTGATTGATTACGACCGCATTACGTCGAAGATTCAATACGGCGCTGCTATTCGACAAATTTCAGTAATTGCAGTTCGTCCAATTTACGGCAAGGGAACACACGATGTCTAGGGCTGCTCATGGAATCTTGAAATCATAGCGTCCACGTGTTGCGGTTATCGTATTCGGTAATCCGGACGCTATCGTGGATTTTCCCCCTTCAAACAACACCACTATTGGGGGGAATTTCTCCACCCAAAAAAAGATGTTTCTTCTGCATCAGTTCTATATGCAGCATGACACATTTGATGGGCTTGCGGGTGGTAACGAGCACTGCAAGAACCTGGGTTTATCGGTATCTCCTCCAGAGCACGCTTGGCCAAACTGGTGCTAGGAATTGTGATACCGGCAGGTAGCGCGATGTGTGTGCGAGAGACACGGCAGCTATGATCTGGACCAAACTCTTCATGGCCAAATTCTCCTAACAAGCATTCGAGGGAAAAAACAACGGAAAAAAGGAAAGAAAAGAAACAAACCACCATCCTCAAAAATACGCTACCTTGGATACTGTTGAGCCGTTGGAGAGATTCCGCCCAGGACCTCCGCCACACCCTTTATCAACCAACCAGTCAAAAAGTGATTTCTACATGTAGCCTAAAAGATGGCTGATAAGGGACACAGCATGTAAAGGCCCGATAAATCTCGCTTTAGATGGGATGGATGAGATGATCGGGACAGGGGCAACGGCAGCTTGCAGGGAGTTGTGCATGTGGAAAGCTTAGCAAAAACACAAAATGGGCATCACCTCGACCGGCGAGAAGGTCAGAATCTACGGTTGGGTGTTGCTCAAAACGCTGGCTGGATCGAGATGGTGCTCCCGTCTGCTCCGCTCCCCACAAATCCCCTCCAATGGCTCGCTGTATCCACCCTCCTGCCTCCTGTGCTGCTCCATATGCTGCGTAGAATGTTCCCCACGTTGCTCGTGCTTGGCCACGCCTACGTTTGGGTTTCACGGGGTGTCAATTTATTAGCGTTGGGCCGATTCCTTTCCGGGACTAGATGGGTAGCATTGATCTCGCTGCACAACGTGTCTGTGGCTGGCTGTGCCCCTCGGTGACGTTCCCACATAACTAGCCACCATCCTCCCACGGAGGGCTTCTACAAAAATGCTTGAGAGGTCTCGACATGGTATCGATGGCTCCAACTCGCCACCCTCGCTCGAGAACAGGTGAGTTTATTCTGGGAGATGAAGGAGATGGAGGAGATGGAAAAGGACAACTGCTGACTGGAAACTTTTAGGGTGCTGGATCTGTCGTCTCAGGAAGAAAAAGTGCGACGAGGCAAGGCCAACATGTCAACAATGCCGGCATTTGAAAATCCAGTGTGATGGATATGGAGTTGCTCAGCCGTCGTGGATGAGGGATCCTGCTGCTGCGAAGCGCAAAAAGGAGGAAATTAAGCTTCAGATCGGCAAGCGAGGCAGAAAACGGAGGAAAGCTCGAGCTCGAATGCCCGAGGAACTGGAACCAGGGACGAAAGGGAGCAATGAGGAAGGCGAGGAGTCGCGTGAATATAAGAACGACTTGGAAGATAGTTCTGCGGCAGAGGCTGTGGATGATGTTGATGAATCTATACTGGGAAAGCGTGATGGGCAACACTTCGTTTTCGAAACAACTGAAGCGGGAGTAGAGCTATTGAAGCCTTTCCAAGAAGTTCTTAAGAAAGGTGCTACAGGAGCTATGACGATCCTCGACTCGCCTCATCCGCCCATCGGATGCTATCGATGCCCTGTCAAGAATTCTTTTTCAAGAGGAAGTAGCTCACAGTCTAGCTACGGAATCTTGGATGCACGCACAGGCGAGCCATTGCTACAGGATGTCAGATCTGGAGTCATCTTGATGCCTAAGCTTCCACCACTCTGGAAGCCAAACAACCCTACTGTTCCAAACACACGGACAAAAGAGGAGGAGATTACCTACGACGGATATGATGCAATAATTGCATCATTGATGTCGTTGGCCACACCCAAGGACCAAGCTTTGCTCAGCCCTGCTGAGCTCTCGGATCCTTCTTTGATTCCGCCGATACGCTTTGCGGATTCTCATGAGATTATACTTGTGAAACACTACATCCGTAACGTGTTTCGGCTGACCTACAGTGGGATGTCAGAGGTCCGGATTCAGGAACTTCTGAGGGAGGTCATCGTTCCTTTTATCGCCATCAATCCTGGTCTGTTGAAAGGATGCCTAAGCAGTAGCGCTATTCACCTTGCCGCGGTGAAAGGAAAATCACAGAGTTGTATCAAAGAGCTTATGAAGGACGCCTGGGAGCACCGTATCAGTTGTATTGAGAATTTAAAGGCACGATTGAAGAATGAAGGTGCATCTGAGCAAACCCTAGCCACGATACTAGCGCTCACATCTTTTGAGGTTCAACCCCATCCGAATAATTCTATAACTCTCTCAATCTCTTCATGATCTTTCGTAGCCTTTTTTTCCCTACCTCTATGATGCCTGTACATGTTGTGCCGTAACCTTATTACGGCTTCAGGATAAACCAAAACATTGAACTTCACACTTCACACTATTGAAAGGGCCAAATACAAGGCACATAACTAACAGACCTGCTAGGTATTCTCGGCGCTACCTAATTGGAAATATCACCTTCAGGCGGCGATTGAATGTCTCGTGCAGCTTGATCTCTTGAACAAGCCCACTCACACCGCCAGCTCAAGGTTTCTAATGTCTCGCGTAATCTGGATGGATATTCTATCAGCACTCACACTTGGTCGCGCTCCGCAGCTATGGGCGAATTACCGTGAGATATTGGCTCGACCTGTCCATGAACGGGCTTACTGTGGGCTTCTGGAGATTATGGGCTGCGATGACACGGTCATGTTCTTAGTCTCAGAGGTTATGTGTGTCGAAGATTACAAGTACCGGACGTTGAAGGATGGGATGATCAGCTGGGCGAGGGGAAGCAAGAGAGCAATAGAGTTGGATATCCGATTGAGAGATAGAGATCTGCCAATTGCTGTGAATTTACCTCCTTCTCCGGAACCACCATTTCCCTCTTTGTCACTGCCAAATGAAGATGAGGATGAAGATGAGGATGAGGATGATCCTACTGGTCTATTATCGTCGCCGTCGCCATCGTCCCCAACGATAGTATTGTCGAGCCCAGAGTCTGTCTCCAACGATGATAACGTTCCTAGTCCAAATCTCACCCTCTCGCAGCCCTCAAGCCCTATCTATACTGCCACCTCACCTTTACCCACAGCGGCAACAGAAAGTATCTTCTTCTCTAACGATCACCCCATCCCGCCCGATCTTCCAGTAGACCAAGGCATTGTTATCAAAGCCACAACTGCCGCTTTCCGCACTGCAACACGTATTCACCTTTGGTCCATCGGCCTCGGATTCTACCCACGCCTTAACTTCTTCCAACAGCTACTCGAGGAGTTAATTGTCATGGTTGCGCTTATCCCTCCGAAATTGAGTAGGATCGTTGCATGGCCGCTGCTCGTGGGCGGATGTATGGCCACCGAGCAGAAAGATAGGGAATTTTTCGCAGACCGTTGTGCAAATGGGCGTGGAGGCAGTCTTGGAGGTGTTGAAAAGATCATGAGGGAGGTTTGGAAGAGAAGGGATGAAAGTGATCGCATGCTAGGAGTTGGTTGTGGGCAAGAGGTGCACTGGAGGAGTGTTATGAAAGATGAAGGGCTGGAGATTTTGTTGTTGTAAGGAGCTAGGGGCTTTTCGGAAGGAAGGACATGTAGGGGTGAGTAAGCAAATTTTTGGATGAGACTTTCTTTTTTATTTTTCCGGACGATTATGGGAGAGTGGTAATCTTCCAAGTGGTGTTAGGAGGTGGAGCTTTTTGTCCGTCTGTCTTTACGGAGTCTGGTGAATTGTGACAGTGTGCTACAACATACGTATGTGAATCTCTTATCGTCGGTCTTTTTTTTAGTTTAGTATCCTTAATCTATCAATCGAATATTATTATAACCACGAAATCTACTACTAGGAATATGTTTATTGGACCCAACCGTCCTTTATTCCCTTCTTCGCCCAGTCGACTCAATTACTGGTTTCCTACGAACCTCCATTGCCACAACTACAACTAAGCGAACCAGATCGATGGATATCCCATTTCTTCATTCCCTTAACGCCTAGGAATTTTCACATCATGACCAACTACTCTCCAATTTTTAAATTTTTTCTAGATCCGGTTTGCAATAGCTACCTAAGACGTGACATTCAAGTTCCTTTACCATTATAGAATCAACACTAACTTGATAGAAATTTCTCAGGTCTAGTAAGCTTCTCATCTATGCCATCATCCTTCTCCGGGAACGCCTTAGAGGCTTTCCTGCTTGAGGTTAATAATAGAGATACCAATGCTGGCAGAACCCTTCACCAAATCCTATAATGGAAACGAGAATTCGAACACGGATCTAAAAGTTACCAGTTCAAACAGCTAGAAACCCCAAATCTCAAAAAATCTCAAGGATATATTTTACTATCTATCTACCCTGAGCCATATCTGGGTCGACTTATACGACACTGTTATCTATCCACTAGACATGAGACCATGGTTTACAATACCTCCGGGCTGAGTATATTACTGATGATGCAGGATAATTTGGAGGACAGTTACTATATTCTATTGCTTGTAGCGTCTACTAACGTACTCTTACTCTCGTTTAGCATAAAAGCTGTAAATTTGCATGCGTATATATATACTGTACTAGGACAAAAGTTTTTGTAGTTGTGCTGTTTTACACCAAAAGCAGCCACTTTAGCAGTGCTAAGAGTACAGTCTACCCATAGCGAAAAAAATTCGGAATTTGGCGGGGATTTAGAAAATATTTGCGCAATATCCTCCATTTTTTCTAGCCTGTTTAGTGTTTTCCCTGAGTGGTTATGGCTGTTTGGTTCTTGAGGAGCTTAGAATTTGTTAGTTTTGTGTGGAAATCCATACAAATCTTCTATAGCAACGGAATTCAGCAACAAAATGCTTTCTAGCACTCAAAGGATTTATTCTCTCCTTCTAAAATTTCTCAAGAGTAATCTTTATGCAATTAGTTTATCCTAAAAGCATGTCCTGATTTAATTCACTGAGTCCTGAATGTTGTGGGGGGTAGTGGAATAAGGCTACTTTCGGTGCGAATCGCCTAATTACGAAAACTTCTGTCTAGTCACTGTACGTACCGCTAAGCAGGTAATGGGTAATGGGTAATAGCGTGGTGTAATGGCATGGTTGTGGTGTGCGTTTCTTTAACGTTGTTGATGGGCAGGACTAGAACGTGAGGTTGAGTGGGCTGTGCAACCTATATCAGAAGCCTGAATAATACTCGACCGTGGTTTGAAACCTCAATACTCTTTGGCATATGACTGCGAGTGATATGGCATGAGTCAATAGGCTAATATATCATACTAGCTAAATTCTCTTGAGTATGATAGTGCTATACTTTCATTTATAAATAATAAGAGCCGTTTCACGTGAGTGTGTCGAAACTCTAGAGTAGGCTTATATTAACAAACCATGGATTATCACTCGCTAGAAAAAGTAATCACGACCACAACGATGAACAGCACACTTAACGAAACTCCACTAGATAAAGCTATGTAGCTACCAACGCGAAAGCTCAAGGCAGACGAAAACACAATGCCCCTAAACAACCCCTAAACAACCCTCCCCTCCTCCCAACTCTCCGCAACATCTAAATGCACCACAAGCGCATAATCCACACATCCTCAAACTCTCAAGCGCCGCTCACTTACCAAATTACCACCCTGAAAACCTCTAACCAACATCGTAAACCGTCTTCTCACCTCATAGCTCTTTCGTATTCATCGTGCCAAAATTTCACAAAAAAAAAAAACACCCGCGTATCATCTCGTCTTGACGGTTCATCCTATGAAAATAGCGATATAGCACATAACCAGATCAGATTCCGTAGGGCAACGACCCTATCCCCGGCTTTACGTGCTAGGTTTCTGGATAGGAGGAGTCTTACATTGACATCGCCGATATCAGTGTAGGCTAGGGTATTATTAAGCTTTCTAGGGTATGGGACAGATCGATGGCATGGGATGGTGTGGATGATGTTAGTTGTAAGGATGCTTGGTCCGGGGTAACGGGTCTCAAATGGTATTTCCGCGATTACTTAGTTCGCTAGCCAGATGAAGCAGGTGTAGGGAGAGAGTGTGGTGAAGACATATATTATTATTATTATTCTAAGGCCGTGCTCATGGTATAACCCAAAGCGAGCAAAACCCATGAACCACGGAACCCGAGACGATGAACGATACCCGTACCATCCAAGTCCCAGTCCCAGTAGCGGAAGTCTATACATATCTATAGCCTACCCTCAACCCAACACCCCCATAAAACAGCCCCAAAACCTCGCTGCCCTAATCCCAATCCCAATCCCGCATAAACCGGAACCTTACCCCACCCTCAGCGGATTACCAATACCGGTGCACGGCACCTACCCCGGATGATAACTCCACGTCTCCACACGCAATAACGGAAGCAAGAAGCCTATTAATCCGTCGGTCCCAACGCGGCAAACTTAAAACCGGTATCTCCGGGAGCGTCGAGTGCTTTGATTGGCGTTGGCCTCGAGTGGATGGTTGCAGACCACTCAATCTCCGGATCACCTATGTAGACAAGTCTGTGCTGAGCTAAAAACCTCAACTGAAACCGACGTATTGATTCGCACGGTTGAGCGGGAAAAAAAAACGTCTCCTATCAATTCCATCTGTTGTTTTGTGGAGTAGAATAGTAATCTTAATGCTAGCTTAGGGGGGAATATTAGCTATATCGCGTTGGTTAGAAGGTATTGGTTAGCTATGTACACCTAGTACAGGATACCCTAGTGTTTGTCTCGGGTGGTGCCGTGGGAAATGCCATGAGAATAGGCTGGTGATACCCAGCCCTAAAAACGCCAAAGCGTCGTTTATTAGTTCCGCGCTGCGCGCTGCGCACTGGAGATAAACTGGGTTTTTTCTCCTTTCTCGGAGGGGTCGAACTCCAGCACCGAGTTGAATCAGAAACAGATGTAGCGGAGTAAACACCAAGCCCGAGACAGCCCAACGGGATCTGCCGTAGCAACAACCGTATCTGGATCCGAAAGTGTTGGGATGAGAAAGAAAGAAAGGGACATCCAAGTCGACGTTCTGTATGAGCTAAAATAACACGTGAAGAGAGACGCGCCAGCCAATCACATTGTCCGTATCACACAAGAAATCACTCGAATGTCTTGGGGCATTGCGATCAACTCGTACCCCGGGCGCGACAGGGGTCGACAGTGCGGAGAAAGGCTCACGAATATGTCAGCGGGAAAATAACTGACAGGGCATCCCTATGGGTCTCGCGATAACACAGTAATAAAATAATGCGGCTCACATATAACGAGGCTTGTGCGTCAACGAAAATGTTTCATGACTAAGTCAGGACCTGTGGTGTTTAGATCGACATATCGATCATCATTACATGCAGGCCACCGTTAGATCTTCCTTCATTTTTTTTTTCTTACCAGTGTCTTAGACACGGATATCCTGCTTCTGCTTCTTCTCCGAGCATTTGTTATTAGACAGGTGCAGACTTTGCTACTCCCGTCTCCGCGATTGAGTGTGCTTGTCCGAGGTAACGCTGCAGTCCCGAATGACTGGAGCCCCGTGAAGCAGGAGATGCAAGTTGCAGTGCCAATGTCACCAGATATATTAAAATCTGGTCTGGGGATCTCGGGTCCGTCGCCACGTAGGGGGTTTATCTCTCCCACGTGGACGTGAGTTTACCACTTTTACCCTACGCATATTGCGATGGGGGTGGTGAGGGGAGGGGGGAGTGAGGGGATGGAGTTCAGGAACCAGCAGTTCATCCGCTTCGCGCCCGGATTAACACAGCACACGAGGCGTACCCGTGTCGCGTATCAGCATGGACGAGAAGCCTTGTCCGGAATATCGCCCGGCGGGTAATGGCGAGTGAGGCAGCGTGATGTGCCTGAACTCTGGACTGCTCCTGCTGCTCAAAGACGGGATGAACTTCCGATCGTCGCGGTGTCACGCAGCAGGGATGCTCGGGAGCTAGCCCTCAAAGCCTAAATCGCCAAGAAACCCAGGATTGGTGACACCGATGCACCCACGGATATGCTCCCAGCTAAACGCTGGGCAGAGCAGAGCAGAGTGCGTGTGTTTCCTTTTTCCAAGATCGTACCTGAAAACACATGCAATCTCTCCAGCACATAGGGGTCCTACGGAACAACTCCAACAAAACTTCCAACCGAGATGCGTATGTGTCCATTAATAACTCTGGACCGTAGGTTATTAGCCAACGTCGTGAATAGTAATCCTGGATGGTTTAGCCCTCAATTCCATCGCGGTAATCAAGCACTGAGTCAATTGCAATATCACTCCTGACACCTGTTACTCAATTCCATCGCGTAACATCAAACGGAAGATCACAAAGAGTTTTTCCGGATCACCACCGATCACCCAAACGGACATATCCGCAATCTACTGCACCTCATTTTAATTTATTTAATTTACATCGCCAAGGAGCACGCACTACGCACGACGCACATACTTTATTGCAACTTACCCCGGCTTTTCGCCCTCCAAAGCTAGTTCAAAGGGGGGAGAGGAAGGGGGAGAGGAAGCAGATCATAGAGGTCGACGTCCGTGGCTCGATTCGGGTTGGCATTGCGCCGTGTTAATATTATGCACGAAATAATTCGAAACACCCCCCCCTCCTTTCCCCCCTTCTCCCCCATGTTCGAGTTCATTGATTCTCTCACACTTCTGTAGTCGAGCTAAAATAATATAATATTAAATAAAATAATAATGACCTGTAAATAGTCCTCTATAATACCGCAGGAAGAAAAAAAAAAAAACCCCCCACATAGACTAAGATCAGCAATCAACGTGTACACGCGTATGATACATCGTTTACTTTCCTCCAGTGTCGGCTTACCTACAGAACCTGTGTGTAAGAACTATAATTATCCCGCTACACAGCATAGCGAGCGGCTAAAAAAAGGTTAGCCGAACTATAACAATGAACACTGCGCGGGTAGCGAGATGTACCAACTAACAACAACAAGCGACATACACTACATCGCGCGCGCGAGTGAGAAACTATGACCATTTCACACAGCGGATGTGGCGTTCTAGCGGTTATGGTCGCATGATAATGTGCTCATCGACATGTCACTTTTCTCCACGATATTAATTTAGATCTTTTCAATGATTTTGGTAGCGCGAGGGGGGGGTGTTACACGACCTGTGAGCGTTCGTTCTCAAGCATGGGCGCAGGGACAGGAACACAAACATGGTCATCACGGTAACCTCATGAAGAACCGCAGCAAAACCCAAACCCCATGGATCAGTCATCAACAACTCTAGAACCCTCAATACCTCCCCCCGGGGGAAGAGGAGAGGGGGTGTAGGTAGTGCAGCCTTCGCGGGAATAAAATACATCTGCTCTGGCCACTAGCAGTCACACCTGAACCCATAGCCCCATGCATGTACCACTTCCCCGCAAATTCGCCAAAGACCAGAGAAATATAAATAAATAAATTACCTCTTGTACTCACCGTGCACTCACTCACCGGCTATGCCCCAAGTAGCGTAGGGTATTAGGGGATGTGGGAAGAGCACGTCAAACGATCTTCGACACCCCAGCCCCCTCCCCCCCCTCGTGTGTATGTACCTTTTACCCTCTCCCCTCCCCCCCTCTCGCTCTCGCACCATATAGTAGAAGTGTTATAGGTATATCAAGTCATGCTATACTTCACCGGTGAGACCGCTCTAGGGGACTCGGGGGAGGAGGACGGAGATGGTACATACGGAGATGGTACTGCACTGTACTGCGGTGTACTCCGTAGCAATAAAGGAGGAGATATAGGGATGGAGGATAGAGGATGGAGTAGCTATAGTATCTGGTATCTGGTATCTACATGTAGCATCCAGTCCACGCGTGGTACGGCATACAAAACGTGGTCACGCGTGTCTACCTGTTCACCTACATACCCTCCCCATACCATACCATACCATTCCATTCCATACCATACATACATTGTACATACTTACCTACATGTACTATACACACACACACTCTCTCTCCACAACCTCCAAACAGGTATTTCCCAAAATTATCAATCAAACACACACAAATCCACCTTGCACCACCTAATATCCCCTTATCCCCTTATCCCCTTCCCTAGTAAGCAGCCCAGTATCAGTTCCTCCTTACAACTCGGTCCCATTCCTCCCACTCCTCCCTCCCTCCCTCCCGCCCGGATCCCCCCTGCCCCAGAGAAAAAAAAAACTAAACTCGGGCCGACGGTAAACCCTCATCCGTGTAAGGGTCCGAGACATCGTTTGGAGAGTGGTTTTTTTTTTTTTTGATCCTTATTTTTTTTTCTTTCTTAAAATACTTGAAATACCTGTTTATTTAATTTTTTCCCCCCTTCCCTCCGCCTCGGTTACTGGGGGGGGGGTAGGGTAGTAGGGGGGGATACAAATAGGAGAGCTACATACATAAGATTCCAAGTTTCGTACTGTAGGGCGCTGTTCGCGGCAATGCTAAAATGCGTGAACATTGGCCCCCCCCCTTTTTAGTCCCTGGACCCAGGAGTTCAGTTGGGGCGGATGGGGCCGGGTGGCTCAGCGCCGGGGGCTGACATTACCGCCATGAACAAGAACATGAACAAGAACCGCGTGAACTACGAACAGCGAACATCACATTTGGAAAAATTAGAAGGAAATGTTCGTAATGATGATTAAGTTATTATGATTAATTTGTGCTGCTAATATAGATAGATAATAATACTACCATGCACCCTATGTAAACCCCACCCCCCCAGAAAGAAAAAACCAGACCGTAAAATGCAGTCAAATACAAAATGAAACCAGTTAAAGCAAAACAAAAGAAAAAAAAAAAGCGAATTGCGCATAACACTTATTAGATAGCCGTAATATAAAATCAAAAGCCAAACATACGCCCCAGACACAGACAGAGAGACCTAAGAAATAGGAAATGTTGAAAACCAAAAACCGCTAGCTCCGTTCCTTTATGAATAAAACACCTTAAGGAAAATGGTGAAATGAGGGTATCGACTGTAAGGAAATAAAAATGATGAACAGGAAATGCTCCCAGATGCGTTCCCAATACCGTGTGCGTGATTCTGCTTCGCATGCATCCCGTACGTTTACTCGTTTGTTTTTCTTTCGTGCATTCCGTGTCGTCGTTGTATAGAGTAGAGATATGATGAGACAGAAGGAGAGCCGGCTCTCGATCTAGGATCGATGGTTGAGGCGGCAGTTCCGCGCGCCAGGAGAGAGAAGGTTCGAGTAGTGCTCGCGAAGCAAAGATGCAAGTGGTACTCCGAGTGGAGAACGACTATTTGCTAGGAGTGGGAGGAAGAGGCCTGTTTGGAGGAGGGCCAGGGCATGGTGGGATGGTTGAAGGAGCAGGACCATTGAAGTTGTATCCCAACGAGCTGAGAGAGGTAGGGTCATTGGGGTTGACGAGAGTTTGCGATGGAGCAGGCATTGTGAATGTGGATTGGAGTGGGTTGGAGTGGGTTGGAGTGGATTGTTTAATTGGGGGGTTGCTATGAGGAAGTTTAGACTCTCGGGTGGTTGGTTGCAGCGGTGATGAGATGTGCAGGCAATTGAGATGCTTCGAAGTGATGAACGATGGATGGAAAAGTCTGATGAGGATCTGAAGAGGTCGGAGTCAGGAAGATTATATACCGATGGGGCACTCGATAGGAACCCGGCTGGGGAGCGGTTGTTTGGAGGCTCTGCGCGAATTGCAGGCAAAAATAGGCGGTGCAGAGAGGCAGGCAGCAGCGCGGCAGCGCACGAGTTTCGAATTCAGTCTTGGACGATTTCGGTTCCCGCAGGTGTGAGATGGAGGATGAGGTGATGCGAGCAAAGTGTGGGTCTAGGCAGGCAGGCAAGTTTGCGTGTGTTTCAGCCCCAGGTCTTCAGAGTGTCTGTCTGTCTGTCTGTCTGTGTCTGATGCAGGACAATGGCTATGATGTATGTCTCTCTACCTACGCAATGCTCCGCGGAGTGCAGCGTTTGAAGATAGTTCGGTCGAGAAGCGGGACAGCGGCCAGAACACAAAAGCAATACAGAAGTTTAACGCCTTCCTCGTACAAGATGTTTCTGGGAGGTGTGAAGAGATGGGGATGTTGATGTGTGTATATATATCTTGGGAGACGTGGCTTAATTCGTTGGTGAACTGGAACAGATGAGAGACGAGAATAGGGAAGGAGGGGGGGGTCAAGGGCTATTTATTTCTGCACCGCACTTGAAGACGATTTATTTTATTTTCCTGGTGATGAGCAATAGGGAACCCTCCCTCTTCATCCCTGCTGGGCTCCTCGTGGGAGTCGAGCACTGACGACATACCCACAGGGGGGAGGAATCATCTCTACGGCGAGGGGAGGGAAGGATGAGGGGATGGGAATAGTTCGCTCTGGCTAGGCATTGACATGGGAGAAGGGCTATTAGAGGACACGGTTACACCCCTCCGCACGGACGGACAGGACAGGACAGGACAGGACAAGGCTGTCCGGTATCGAGTCACGAAGCGTGATGTGAAGCCTGTATGCCTTCAGGTCTTCGATATCTGTGATCGCGAAACCATGGAAATAAGCTCACAGGCAACTTCAGACGACGTGAGTGAGGGCGGGGCACAGCTCAACTTTGTCTAACGTCGCTTGCTGGCCTTGTGGTAGCTCTCTCGCTCACTCCACATACATACAGACGTACATGTAGCTATTCATGCTATACGCGGTGGTGCTCCATACGTTTTGTCGGGTTCAACTCGAGGCGTGCGGAGTACGGTAGGTGAGACGGATATTCCCCCATCATCCATCTGATCAGCTGGACATCACTTCCCAACAAGGGGGTATAATTCAGGATTCGACTGCTCGTGTGCGTGTGCGTGTGTGTATCCTACGCTACTGTAGGAGGGACAGGCAGAGATGTGCCTGCTGCCTGCCTGCTTGAGCAAGGGTCGAGAGAGTTCCTGATCCGTTTTGTCGGGAATCTGCATCGTCGGGCAAGGGGACACTAATAGGACTACATTCTACCCTACAATTTACAGTTTCGAGCACCACCATCACATCACCTTCACCACTCCACCACTAACCCCCTCTCTCCACCTCCACCACCGGATCGTATGACAACACTATCCATCTCCTCATAAAACGGAATAAAACGGAATATTTCAATGACAACCGCGGCAGGAAAGGAGGGACTTCCTCACCGCCGAAAAATAAAAAGTAAAAGAGGGGCAGAGTGTGGAAAGCGATAATAATAATAATTAAAATGGTTAACAAACAATCAAGATATGGAATCTAAAAAAAACGACTGCCTAGCCAAACTGATTGCTATAAAACAAAGGAAGAGGAAAAGAAAAGGAACCTTCACCTAAAGAGGGAAAGAAAAAAGAAACTTCCATCTCCGCACATCTCCACCCCTTTTCCATGAGCGAGGCCTCGTGTGGTATGTACATCCAGGACGAATGAACAACGGCTAGCCGCATGGGATGAAACCAATTTATCTCACGCCTGGACGAAGCAGCTACGCGGACTGAAGGTGTTTATTGCGGAGAGAGAAGATGAACTTAGCCCATTTGGCCAAAAGCGGTCATTGAAACGAAACAAAATGAGAGATTCCATCCTAGCAAAAGAGAACGGTCCAGCCCAGGGCATTGACCAAACGGAAAGAAAAAAAAATTAGCCCTTCAACGTCATTCCATATCTACCGCTGCGGGCGGAAACCACTAGGCTTCGCCGAAGCGATGGCGGCCATTCGGATAGCTGTTTTTTTTTTTTTTTTTTGTTAGTGGCTTTTTACGTTCTTCCGAGAGAACCCTTGAAAATCGCCAAAATCTTTCCCAGAGTAGACAGTTGACCGCATCCTATCCTCCGAGGTCTCCCCTGGTGGTTCAGCTGTATTCTTCCGTCGGCTGCCCCGAGTGGGGAGGAAAGGAAGCAGTAGACTGTAGGAGGTGAGTAGGTTTTTCCCAAGCGGTGCGTGGGGGGTTAAACCTTTGGATGTATCGGAATTGATTAGCAATCCAATATCCAGCGCTGAAGACAGAAACATCAGGCGAAAAAAAAAAGGCAAAAATTGAAATCTGGATGCCGTGATGCATTGACAGGGCAATCAATCGGGGCTGCCACGTTTTTCCCCCTCGCCTCCTTGCTTCTCCCCCCTCCTATGTCGTACATACCACTTCCTCCGGGGTGGATAAGCCTCCGGAGAGGCTTTGCATAAACCTTTTTCTCCACTTTTATTTTTTACTTCTTCCGCTTCCGCTTCTTTTCTACTGGTGCGTATGGTGTGGTGTGCGTGTATTCTGCAGTAAACGCCACACGATTACAACCTTACAAAACATTACCTAGGTAACGTAACCAGCTGCGGTGTGCGGTTGCAACTGCATTCAGCTGGCGACTTATTTTTTATTTTTTTATTCCGGTGACCGTACAGTCGGAGATGTTACCGCATCTTTGTACGGAAACCAAAGCGAAAGGATGGTAGAGTGGCAGAGTGGCGTCCCTTTTTCGCGTCTTACAAACAGTATAATGGATTGACTCTACCCAATCATCATTAAGTGTGGAGAAATGTTGGCCTCGGTTTTTGCTTTGTGATGTGCTGAATAACCATGGGGCGGTGGGGGGGAAAGCAGATTCACGATTTTGCTTCGTTGGTTCGGTATGGACACAGCTGTCCTGACAGGTGGGGGAGGGAACATCCGCCTAATTGCTGATCGTGACGCTTTCACACTTAAGAAACCTGAAGGGTTGCTCACAGTAACAAGGGTATGTAAGTACTAGCACATGTGAGAAAAACAAAAGTGCCGAAGCAAACAGCATCACTGCTGAACTTGAAACTAATGATAAACGAGAGACACATATATGACGTTGTCTACTCACGGCAAAAAAAAGCGAAAAAATACTATTGGGGAGAGAAAGATAGTCTAGCAAGCCTCAGCGCAGTGCGCGCGATGTGGTTCGCAAGACATCTAGAAGGGGATGGGTAGTGCTGTGCAGGGTCGTAAGGCGACCAGTAGCCGCTCGACCTCATCCCACGCGAACCAACTAAGCCAGACTGGAATGGAACAAAAGAACATTCCACTTTCCCTTGTTCCCCCGGTGGGTGGCAAATTGCTTTCTTACGGGTTACTGCTTGCTGGAAATTGACGATTTGCACCGATCCATCCGGGGTTGCAGCTGCCAAACGGGTGAAATAAAAATGAAATAAATAAAAAACCAACATTGAAATTACAAAGTAAGGAGTTCGAAGCAAACGAGGGCCTCGATGCACAACCATGAAACAAGAGGGTTTGCGTAGCAGGAGATTGAATCGATTTCGGAAGGAAATGATAGGAGGGACAGACGCGGACAGTGTGTTCGATCAACAGGGATTACCTGTCCGTTCTTCAGATTTTTTTTGACGATCGGGTGTCAATTAAACGTTTTTTTTTTTCCCTTCTTAAGATGCTGTTTTATTGATACATGGAACTCATTCTTACGAACCGGAGTGTATACGACGCACTGCACGGTGCCTTTCCCAACAAAAAAAAGAATACCCCATCTTAAAAATACTTTAAACAAGAAACTCTGCAGGAGAAAGGGGGTATATAGGAGGTTCGGTCACTGACATAAAATTAAACTTCACAAAAGAGAATCTCTCTCTTTTCGAAAAAAAAGAAACATCCGTTTCGATGGCGGAAAAAAGAAACGAAAGGGAAAAAAAAAGGAGGAAAGCAACCGCACCAACGGACAAGAATTGATAGACCGAGTTACAGCCGTTTTCAGAATTCCCGAAACCTCGGTGACTTGCGTCTGTAGAGGCGTTTGTGGCTTACGATTTCCCATAGCGGGGGGTTCGAGCTCGTAGGTTCCCTCTTCTGTGTGTGGTGGATGAAGGGATGCGATCTACAGGGGAACCCAAAACTATTTTTTCAAGCCTTAGGGAAACCCGCAAGGGCCAGGATTAACCACGTGTTTATTGGATCTTTCTTCAACGAGAGAATTCAATTTTTGTTTTTTTTTTTTGAAGGAAACCTGGCGAAGATGTTCACTGTTGACATCTAATAGGTTCCCGGAAAACGTGCTCCGGGAGGGCTGTTTTGGAAGGTTCGCGATTGTTTCAGCGAGTCATTGACATCGACACTGACCTTCAAGACAAGTACCTATGTAGATCGCGCATAGCCGCTCTTATGCCCTGCTTGCCGGGACTTGATAAGAATAGTTCTATTTGGAATTGAAGCAAGAGACCAATAAATAGAACCACGGTCCCATTCATTTTGTACGAACCGGTACCCCCACGGACGGAACTGAATGAGGCGTGTTCTACTCTCCAACTACCGCTATCGACGCCATACATACATCATCTAGGGGTTCTTTGGAGTACTAGAGCTAAGTTTAAGTTGTAGTACGACTCGACACGTACTCGCTACGCAAAATGTCTTTCATGATGAGTGAACAATCCGACCCTTTAGATATCAAAGCAACAAAACTTTACAGAGAATACGGTACTCTCGGACTCACGGAGACTATGAAACCTCTCTTGTATCCGGACGCAGTATCCGTATACATGGAAATCAGATACAACTCTCTTGGAGGGGAAAAATCAGCAGTTTATGGAGTTACTTTTTACTACGAAGGGTATTTCTAAGCACGGATGTGGTATCCGAATGCGATGGGTCATGCACTATGATGATGCTGAGATCGTTTCCCGACCGCATAATGATATGATTGTGATATCTCTGGTAGCATCGATAGGGATATAAAGTGTTGTGCCTGAACCGGGGGGACTAGTTCCCCCCATTCAGATCGCGATTCATTTTTCGCGATGCGATATCCCGGCTTATCGGTTACTTAACCGGACGAATGGGCAACGGCGGTTGTCGAGTAAAGTAGCGTGAGATTTTCCCATGCCAGTACCTGCATGATGCAAATGCGATGTAGTTCGAGCACGAGATGTCACTCATCGCCCAGAGCTAAGAGCTTATCTCTGGGTGTTTACGCGTGAAACTTGAAGGTTGAGGGAGGGGCGTGATTAAAAATCCGAGAGATACATTGCGGGGTGGGCCCTGGTATTGATCCTGGCGTAGCATAGAGTTGCTATTTCAGGGCTGATGGACGAGATGATTATTTGGGCGGCTGAGGCGGTTGAGAGATGACTGGGTTTCATGCCCAACAGGTTCTTTTCTATTGGCCCCCATCGGTGCCTGCATGGCAATAACAGAGGGAGATAGCAATAAGCCAGGGGTATTCCCTACCCAGCACTACTTGGAGTAATACAATATCGACGGAGCCTTTTTGAGCCTCACAGTTGATTCTCGTACCTCGTGACCTCATCGCCGTCACCGCATCCAGAGATTTGCACTTCATTCAAAACAAACTCGCGAATTGCAGAGAACGGGAGTTGGGGTTTGAGAAAACCCCCACCTTTATTCGACTGAAGAGATGCCTACCCTACGCCGCTATTGTCGCGTCTCCAAATACACGTATGTCTTGAGGCACCTTTCCAATTGCCGATATTCTACCCGAGCTCTTCTAATTGTCCTTACCCCGCAAAAATACAGTGTCCTCGAATGTCGCATCTACCTGGATAACCCCGCAGATCTCAACACCTGGCTACTATCACCGCGATACAACATTCTCCCGCGTATATTCACGTCAATAAAACCTTTGGTGCTTCCAAAGCTGCAGGAGGAGCAAGAGCGCGCACGAACGAAGGGGAAGAAAGCGGCAGCTGTGAAAGATGTCGTCGTTGAAGGTACCCCTGACGTCATGCTGTGTTCTGCGAGTGGCTGGTTGGCTAAACGATAGCTACAGATGGTTTCGAGGTCTCTCTCTTCCTTACCAATTCCGGTACTCGTCACACCGTTATGACAAAGCGGAAAACCCTCCGTACTGCTCCAACGAGGATCTTTTCGAATTCCAGTAAGCTCACTGGTGATCGCGAACCTGTACAGGTTGAGATCCGCCGAGAGTCTACAGACGAGAGCCCGAGTCTGGCTTCCATACCCGCAGTTAGCATTGTTGTTGGCGAACCAGAGGTCCAAGTGACGCGGAGAAGCGCCCGCGGCAAAAGCAAAAAACGCAAGTCCCCCGCCCCCGACGCCGAGGACGGGGGCGGCGGTGACAGAAGCGACTCCGACTCCGACCCATATGCCCCGCCCCCAAAACGACAGAAGACGCCCACGGTTACAATCGTCGACGACGAAGACGCCGACATCGACTTCGCCGAGCAATTCACGGCTGAAGACGATGACAAAAAGAAACTGGGACTGCTAACTGAATACGAAGGCTTCAACATCTACAGCCGAATCCTTTGTATAGTCGTTAAACGAAGAGGCAGCATTGGCAAGAGGGCTGGCGCTGCAGCACCCGAAGCGAAGGGGAAAGTCATGGAAGAATGGATTAGCATGAGTCAGGCCATTAAGGATGGGGAAAGCGGTGATGTTGAGTAATTATTTTTCTTCTTTCTCTGTGGCACTTTCGTTTGCGGACACAGAATTGGGGATGGGGTGGGCTTGCAATTGGAGAATATGCATACGTAATACCATGCTGTCGGGGCTCGGGAACTTTTCATGGTACCTTTTTTTTGTGCGCCTGGTTTTTGGGGGCAGAACTCATTTTTTGTGCGATGGAACCAATTTGTGGCTTACGGGCTTCAGCTTTCAGCTGGGTCTGGGGGCGGGTTTATCCACTCTATTTTGATACCGGCTGGATGGATCTGGGGGAACTGCAGCCTTGCCTCATCTTAACTCTTTCTGGAAATATTTTGACGTGTATATCAGCTCACAACAAAAAGTTTGTTGAGGAATTGTGGGGCGGGTAAGGGTTTTTTTTGACAGCAAAGCAAGCAAGCGATAAGCTTTTGTCTAAAGTCAAGCTGACTGATATCGTTACCCAACTTTTTGATGAGCCCCCTTGAATTCCCCTTCCCCTTCCCCCTCCTCCCCTGTCAAAAAAATTATTCACGCATGTATGTCCACAATTTTTGGTGATTACGAAATTTGAACAGAATCTAGGCTTGGAACGGGGATCCCGAGTGGGGTTTGCAATTTGAAACAAGGCATAATTGATAATATGGGATGTCCGATATAGGTTGAATGGTGTCTCCATAGCAACCAATTGGCACGAGCCTAGGCCTCCTAGTGATCTTTAATTTATAATATTAAATGCTGTCTTCTTCATTACTGACTCTAATAATAAATATTCTGGTTTCACCTAAAGATACTGGGGTTCTCGGACTTCAAACTTGAAACATCTAGTCTGATCAACTGCTGATATTTTCTCACGTGACTAGTATTCAGTCACTCATGGGGGATGATGCGAATCCTCTCTGATGACGAGCTGAAGTCTTTACGGAATATTTGAGTACGGAACTGCTAAGTCGACGAGCTGGTCATTTATTGACTCAAAACCCCTTGTTCGCTCTTACAACTGGCTCGGACTTGGTCATATCTGAAATACTTGGTAGCTTTTTGTCGGGCCGGGAGGGATGTTGGGCTATGCTTAGGAGGAAGCCTAGGTTACTAATGTTGACAATTAGATTCCTAAGGCTACTACGACATTCGATAAAGCTGAAATTAATCAATTTGATCTTCTGCAATTGTATTCGTTCACCTGGATGTAGTCGTTGCGAGTATGGGATTCAAATCTAGTTGGAAACTAGATACTCAGGTCGGCTACCTAATACACTGGTTTTACGTGTCTCAGGTACAACCATCTCACGGTTTTTGCTTTTGGCCGACGGATATTTTTCAGCCGAGTGTAACAGGTTATTTTGCTGCCTTGCAAGGCCTTGCCATTTGACGGGGGTTTGTGTAGAATACCTGACAAGGCTCTAGGAATGATACGAAAACGAACCCGCCAGCTATGTGAGCCATAGGAAACGTGTCACTTCCTCCAGTAAGCGAATACACAGCCTGTCATTTACCATCGATCCCCAATATCACATCACTATGGATTGAACCTGGCTAGTTGGTCTGGCATGGGACGGAGTGAAATGGAGGGGGTTGAAACTGCACTGATCAATGGGTGTGTTCTCAATTACTACCCGTGATATATATATATATATATATCAAGAATAGGTACTTACACATGATAATTGTGTATTTCTACTGATCAGCCGGACGAATGGCTTTGTTTCATGTAGAGAAATGATTACCCTGGTGTCCTTTATTCCGGGTTGACACACCTGTTGCTGCTGGCATTTGAATTGCAACGGTGGGGGAAGAGGGTGATCAGGATTACATAACTACTTGGGGAGTCAAACTATCATGGCGATTACCTACTGGTCCCGAGCCTACGACGTGGCCTTTGGGGTTCGTCCAAAACCTAGGCAATAGGGTATTATACTAAGGGGTGTTTTTTTTTTGATAGGTCACGCCTGACGATCAGCTTCCATCGACAATCTTCCTTATCACTATTTCAGGTCATTATGATTTGGAATTATCGCTTCAGGGCGGGGTAAGCACGGCCCTGACTAACCTAGCACTAGCCAGCCTTACGAGATTTAACCTCATGGATTGGGTCTACTGGTTACTGGGGTATTACTGAACTATTATTAGAGGGTAGTTATCCGAACCCTAAGTTCAATTTATGGCACTTTGTACTCGTAAATGACTGACGTTTGTGCACCGGGCTGGACCCGTGCCCTATACGCTTTTTGCAATTTTGCGTGGTATACAGAGCCAGCCCGGTGCAAAAACGTCAGTCAGTTACGAGTAGTTTAATACCGAGATTTTAGCCACTCGGCGGCCGTTTGTGAGCCAATTGATTTGCCTGCGTTTAGGTTCGGTGAGTAATATTTGGTTCGCTGGAGAGGACTATTGTATTTTATATGTGAGTCGGCGACCTCGGGATTCACGGCAAGAATATAAGCTGAATAAAGATATTAGAGATGAGCAGAAAAATGAGCCACAAGTAGTATTTATGGGTCTTTCCAGGCGTCGAAACTGGAATTAGTTGTATTTCTACAGGTGGTAACTATTGTCACTATGATTCATGGAATATCAAACTTAGGGTTTTCTCTCAACCAACCCTTGGCCTATTGGTGCCATCTCCTAGCTTCAATGATCAAGTGCGGCGACCTTGCGAGTGGAAAATATTTTCCGCGGGTGTAGCAATTCCTCACGATCGGTAACCGACGTGATAATTCATGGGAGAGCCGGGCTGGTCGCCCACAGAAACCTAAAACTTCAACCTACATCACTCGGCTCGCAGAGAGTGACTTTCGTTTGTGTGTACGCGAATGGACTTAAATTCAAATCCTGCGAGTCGCCTGGGCCTATCTATCCTGCCGCCTGGAAAGTTCACCTGTATATTGTTTGGTGGGCTATGGGGCTAGCATCTTTTAGCACTGTTAAATATTTATCAGTAGTTGAATAACATTACATCTCTGTTAACACACGTGGATTCGTGAAGACAAAAGAAGGAAGAGGTAAAGCTATAATTAAAAATTCATTATAGGTGTCCTGTAATCACTGGAGGAGAGTTGACCCTTTCCGTAGGATTTGAGTTATATATATTGTACCCGAGAGCTCTTAATTGCTAACTGCACATCTATAGTAAATTCCAAGTATTTAAAGGTTTTTAGGGAATAAGTCAGCTTGCTGTGTATTCTCGTGGGATTTCTTTGAAAGCTGCCCATCTCGGAGTTTATAGTACTGAAAATAGAACTTGTGCAGTTATACAAGCTCGGCAAAGGAGTATATATGTACTATCGGCTATTTGGTCTTAAAAAATGAGGCGTAATAAATGAACTAACTATGATCCCTTTACTTAGGAGGGGGATTTGAAATTCAACACAAGTTATCTTAGAAGTGCGTATTCCATTAACACGGTACCCGTGCACACCTTAAACTTGCGTATTGATCAGGACTTGCCCATAATTACATATCCCACTATTCCACAACCCCATTTGAATTGTCCGAGAGCAAATTTATACCGTTACCCTGATGCCGCGGACCGATAACGAATCGGATACATGGACACCTGGCTTGAGGTAGCTAAGACCTCGGCATTTTTAATTCGTTGATTCATGGTTCCAAGTTCGGATCGGGTCCGTTCTTTCACAACGACATCACCATGAAAGCTTGATGTTCAATGAAAATCACTGAGACGATGGCAAAATCGGGAATATTCTGGGACCATGGAGACTTAGTATAATTATTAATATTTTATTTTGGTTGCGTCGTCATGTCACTTAGGTGGGGGTAGTTATACTCAAGTATGTCTCCCGTGTGGAAGTGGACTTTATTTCAATTCCCACAAACTCTGCTTGTAATACTCCTTCATGTCACCGACTGGCGGAGAAGAACACGGAAATACATCGCCCACGTCCTCATCACCCCCGCGGCCGGGATTCCAGCACGGGGGTAGGCGAATCCGTAATTCAGACCGTTCAGTGTACGAAACAACAAACTTCTCTCGTCAACCTCATCCAACAATCCTAAAAAGGATCACTTGGCAAGACGTATTAGGGGGTCCTTACTTGGGCCTTCCAGAGGCTGAGCGTCGAAGGGTCGCAAACCAGATCCGTGCAGTTGCGAGAAATCTTGCCCAATTATTGATCATCAACAATAGCACTCCACCAACGTATACCGATATGGAGACTTGCACGGTGGCGGAACCTCCATGGGTTCCTGATTTTTTTGAGTCCGAGAGGGACTGGAGACCATCAATTCCAAAAGTCCAGGTTTGACTCCCCTTAATATTCCCTCCCCTTTACCCATCCATATCTATTTGAGTACCAGTCAATTGGTGCATCAGATAGCATTTGATGTCGATGGAACAGGTACTGTTTCCCGTTTGTGACCATATAACGTCGTGATCTAAAGTATTGTGGGTTAGCGCGAAGGCTTCAAACTACATCTATGGAGTCCTCCGCGCCGATTAGTCGAAGAACACATATATCTGTTTCAGTAAAATCAATGGCAAGTCCGTCCAACGGTATCAGATCATGAAGGTAACTCATTAGATGTCGAAATATCTTGCCTCGCGTTTCCCAGACATCCTTACCAGCGTCAAGGACGGCAAATCAGGCACGACGCAAACCCTCCTTCCCTGGGTTCCTCAGTTGATTCTTCAAAACGCATACCAGCGTTACGCCCGTGGCGTTCGCCTTTTTTATAGCCGCGAAGTAGCCAGTCAGGAAACATACTCCTTTGGGGATATTATCATCGGTGCACTCAAATCCTTCTCAGCGAATAATACAGCAACCTACAACCCTGCCAACACCGCCAGTGTCACAGCTACCACCAGTACGGCTGTTGTTGAGGATCCACCAGGTTTCACGCAAACGAAGCTACACGAGATGCTGAGCATGCATCCACCGAAGCAGGAATTGAGACTCAAGAGAACGCTTGCACTGAAGCGTGAAGAGAGTGAAGGGATGGGCCAGGATCTAGGTCCAAACTCATCCCTGAGGCGTCATGAATGGTTGGCTACCCCTTTGTCCTTGATTTAATCAAAGACGGTTTATGTTTGTGGGGGCCCCTTTGCCGACTTTGCGGCCAATTTCATTCGATTTAGGGCACTGAGAATTAACTGGAGATCACGGCAAGGGAATCTGATGGTGAAACACATATAATTGTGGACGGGCATTGCTCCCCTAGGTCTTCCTTCAGCTCTTCTTTTACATCTGTGAAGGAAGAGTCGGAGCAAAGCACGGGGCCCGAGATGGAGTCAAAGCATGATTGTTCCTATGGCGCACTATGGCCAGAGGATCCTGAGGCTTAGTATATGATTCCGACTCTATGAAAGGTAAGAGGGGAGGGTGCTATAGAGGGAGCGGTAGTGGACGGAAATTATTAACAATGAACTTGGGAGGAGTTTTTGTTATTGAGGGAAAGGGATTTGTGGACTCTTGGTTTTATTATTATTCCCTAGATTGATTGGGGAATGTTGCGTTCTTTACTGGTATGGGCGCCTGGGTTGGGGTATGTACACTATGGCTTTCAACTTTTATCCTGCATAGGTGGCGAATGGTCAACGCTTTCTTTGTTTGGTAAACGGTTTATACAGAATTATCTTTCTCGATATCAACCCTAGGCCCTCTTCCATCTCCCTAAGGGATTCTTGTGAACTACTAATTTTTGGGCGTGTAGATTTTCCCATGCTCTGTGATCGAATTACGGTAACACCTAGCCGATGGTCATCTGTACGAACAGGTTTGATATGTTGAGCGTATAGTCTGTCTGAGGCATAGAGAAACTCGAGCCACCGCTCCAAAAACCCTCCGAGAGAAGCCGAGAAATCCCAAGGGCTAAAACCCCGATCGGCCTGGTTACCAGATTTTCGGACGATACGATGAGTGATTTTTCATGATGAGAAAACGCAAGTTTATTTGTTTACTCGGGAGGAATACAAAGGCATATGGCTGTGAGACTCTTTCTGGTATATCAAACACTCAAAGGTCAAAATTAAAGCTAACAAGTGACCACGCTTTACCATTCACCATATTTTCATCTCCTCCCTCCTCCCTGCTGCTGCTATCTACAAACCGCGTTTCCACGATCCTAGGTGTGATGGGGCAACGCAAGTTTGAGCATATATCTATGCAGAGGGGTTGGACGAATTGGGTAGGGAATTATTTCAGGAGACGTCGCTCGATTTTAGAAATTAGGTATGTTTCTGGGGGTTTCAAGCTTTGAACTAGTTGGATAAAGTTTTATTTCATGCTCTGACTAGTTACTTGGCAGGTCTATTACTGGGGTCTTTAGGATATAAGGAACCCAACGAAAATGGGGGCAATCAAGAGTGACGAGAGGAGTAGAAGATCCTACGCCTGAGCCGGTATCCCTTTTGGCACAGGAGTCAATCTTTCCAAGAGGAACAATTGAGGAACCCTAAGACATTTCCAAAAGCTTCTTGGGGTGATCGGGAGATCCTCCGAGGCTTTGGTCATGAATGGTCTCTGGGAACTCCCTCAGGTTCGTATTCACATGTATGGATCACGAGGACGATGTCAGTGCTAACTGCCTTGGCCATATTGGCAGGAGCTGTTAATTAAACTGCGCACCTTCCTATCAATAGCTTCCCATTGTCGCGCTTTACATAATACGAGGCTGGTTTAGTGCATGCGCTAGCTATCACGCGAAATTGACTCCTGGGGTACTGATTACGGGTATCCGCGCTGTTAGCAGATCTCTTCGCGTTTGGGCCGAGGTATGATTAATACTGTGATCGGAGAATCCTGAGACTTAACTATTTTAGGAATCTGTAAGCAGTTATCTGTATGTTAAGACTGTTCGTCTGCCTGGACACTTGTGTGTGTAACAGTGAATGACTCCGTATATCACCTATAAAAGCAAAATGCATTTGTTGAATTTAAATAAGAATTTACTATATGTACATGTGACTCACTTGCGGCATTTTGCGGGTTACCACGTGCTTCCGTAAACTATCTCGTATACCGTAAACCTTGACGATGACGAGTGAAGCTGAACTAGGCGTAGTTTCGAATTGGTCTTCCGAGAAGCCGCGAAATCTCAAGGTATGAAGAAACGCTGCTCGAGTTGCTTATTTGTGCGGTGGTGTTTGTCTGGGTGGTCTTGGTTATGTTTGGTGCGGTTTACTTGGATAGCGTAGCTTTGGCAGGTTTAATATTCGACTAGATGGAAGATAACCTCTCAACGGTTTATAATTGACTCGCTCGTTGAGCTAAACCGCCTAGCATTACCCACCACTTCTCAAGTTGGTTTTCCATTAAATGGCGGATGATTTTCGAGCTCTTCACGGCATCCTAAATTTGTATGCGTTTTGCATATAGAATGATAAGCTCTTGCGCCAAGAGGAATTCCAGCCTCCAGGTAGGAAGATAAGTTCCTCCGCTTAATGTAGGAATTTTGACTCTTCTCATCATCGGTGTAGTATCTTTTCTGACTAATGTTGGTGCTTCTTGTTTAGTTGTATGGTACTTGGCTTCTTCTGGAGCGAAGACAACACTACTATTCTCTCGTTTTACCGGTACTTATATTGTGATATCGTACCTGTTTGGACGTTTAGGAGTTGAAATAAGACTCCCTCGGCGGCGCGGCCTGATATGTCCGCTGCGAGATGGTATTGAATTTCTGGATCTCCTCCCAACAATATGCTGTCTTCAATGATCTTCTTCATATGCATGAATGACTCCTTAGTTGAGAATCATTGGAGCAAACGAAACAACTAACGGAGGAGAGGAACAATCTAGATCTAGACATAAAATCAAATCCAGATACTCTAAAATTAATCTCAATTAGTGCACTAGACTCTCTTAATGGGATTGGGAAGGTAAGTATATCTATCATTTTGTTTGATTGTTGTAGCATTGGTTTTCCACCAGCATAGTTTCTGGATCTTAATCCATAACCAAAAAGCGTACGTGATGGCAGAAAGTGTTTCCGCGAACTATCCCTCGAAATGGGACGAAAGCGACGGAGTGAGTGAGTGAGTGAGCCTCAAGTCCTAAGAAATGATTATTTTTTTTGAATTCTGGTCTCCTCGCTGTCAAGTTTGTTTTTCATTGCTTGCGTAGAGCGAGAAATTTCAAGTGTTAACACTGTTGTTTGTTTTCGTTGCTCATCTACCTCATGCCATAGCTATCTTATCTCTTACGCTGGTGCTTAGAGGCTGCCAAATATGTCAACCTCGATCAGGTAGATAAATGGACGATCTTGCTGTATTGAGGAGTTTCCTATCCGGATACGGGGCTGAAATGAAACCTTGCGCTCAGCCACCAAATTAATTGGCAGCTTCACCAGCGTAAGGGATAGCTTTCCAATATTTTCAAGTTCGCCTATTGCCTGTGTGTGGGACAATCGCTCGGACCGAACCCTAATCGGTCCATGGAATGTTAAATTACGAAGTGGAGCGATCCACGAGGCGCGATGACCCTCACCCTGGTTGATGGAAACTGAATAGTAATTCTTGGTACTTTGATATTTCAATGTGTGAATGTGTATCGAGGTGTCTGTAGTTGATTGTTTGGAGTAGGAGTGTGGGATGATGGGGTGGTTGGTGTGGAATTGCCAAGGCTCATCACGTGTTTATATACTTATCTGTCTGGTTTTATACTGATGTGGAGTTTTTGGCTGGGATATCGAACAAAAAGAATATAGTGTAGAGTGGTCATATCCCTTTGTAAACCCTCTATTCCCAAAGATTTTAACCTAGTGATATAGTAACATGATTCCTGGCGCTATTTATTTTGTATTACCACCCCATCTAAACCTCTCATCTCCATCCTCCCAGGTCTTCTCCGTATATCCGAGCTCCTGCTTGACTTTATCGACCGTGGCTTTATCGCCAGTGTTCTTGCCGATATTGTCACTGATCTTGACGGCGGGATTGCCATTTGCGGAGGAGAGTTTGATGACGATGTTCAAGGGGATTGACTTCTTACTGGGTTGAGAAAGATGATTAAAGTCGTCTATTTCCGCTGTTAACAACCGCCCACCAAAGGAGGACGCTACGTCAAAGCAAGAAGGGGAGCCAAAAGGAAGGAAACTCACTGGTCAAAAATGTCCCAACTCCAAAACTCACGGCGAACCCAGCCTCCTGTGCAGCTTTATGATACTTCAAACAGAGCTCAACATCCAAACTATCTGAGAAAACAATGGTTTTCTTCTCCTTGATGCCTTGGCTATCGTAAAATCTTCTCATAATCTTAACGAACGTTTCTGGGTCCCCAGAGTCTTGGCGGACACCAGCATATACCTCGGCGTAGGATTTTTCGGAGTTGTAGGGACGAGAAAAGCAGCGGAGAAATTGTTCAGTACCGAATGTGTCCGTCAGGGCGATTCCGAGAACCTTAGGGCGCGTCAGTTATAGAAGAGGCTAGGATTGCGAGAATAAAGCTTACCCCTTCGCCGAAACAACTGATCCATTCACGGAGACCAATTTCGTTGGCGGAAACATAATCACCAGTGATGGCAGCAATACCCATGAACCATTCATGGGCGACAGTTCCGATGGGGGTTAGGCCGAACCTGTGGGCAAAGTGGACATTACTTGTACCACTGAGACGTCCAGGGCCGTCTCCATGTTCTTGATTGGCGCGGATCAGGCCCTGAAGCACCAATTCTTGGGTATCTACATCGTACCAATCTGTGAGCTAGATAATTAATCTTATTCGAACAGAAACACGTACGATAGCTTCTCCGTCTCCTGCTACCAAACTCTGAAAATACACATCCATTATTTAGCAGCTGCTTGCCTTTATTATACCTATAAACCGTGCAACTAATTAGCATTCAGATTAACAGGGAACAGAAAATGGCTGTGCATACGCTTGCTCCTCTTGTCCCTCATAATTCCAGTCGGTATTCGAAAACTTGAAAAACGCCTCGCTAATCAACACTAATAGTGGAATCTCATAGAGAATTGTTTCCACCCACTTCCCTCTGATATCGATTTTGACGTCGCCCTACACCATCTTTAGCCTTGGTCGCTGATTTCTGACGGATGATAAGACACGAACGAATTCTTGTTTATCGTTCAAGATATCTCCCTCCTCAGATTCCATCCGTTCGCTGACATCTTTTCTCGGGGTGAACGTTAAGACAAGTTGTTCCGCTGGCTTAAAGTAGAACTGCTCGAAGTAGGAAATGTAAGCTGCGGGAAGATAAGGGCAAGAGGATTTTAAGAAATTGAGTTCGTCGGGAGTTGACCGAAGGTCTCCGAGTTCTGTAGCATAGTTAGAGATAGCTATACCAGCAAGAAATTCTCGGGGGGGGGACAAACTGGTACATTGTAGCTGTAGCCACTCGAAGCCAGCTCGGGTGAGCTTGAGGTCGGGTGTACGGTTCGTGAACGCGCAGGTTACATCTGGCGAACAGACACCTCAGATTAGTCCAGATATCTAGAATAACTCCCCCTTTGAAAAGTGATTTTCTGCTGTAGCAGTAAGCTCGGTAAACAAACCGACATCGTGATAGCTCCTCAGGATGGCGCACTGCATGGTAAGCTTGTAAAGGTCGGTATCGAGCAGAGAATATATTCCCTCAGCGGTAGGGCCGCCTCGGCGGCTTGAAGTTGGTTCTGTCATGGTTCCTTGTTGATTTTGCAAGTCAATTGTGGGGTAGGGTGAGAGTTATAAGGGTCTTGGGCAAGCGAACATAACGAGGTTGTTGTTTGGGCTGATGTAAGATTCCAAGATGCCCCTCGCACGTGACCGTCTTATCTATGCTTATCTGTGTGCCCCGCCTTTATACATCAGGACCAGGAGCAAAGGAATCGCTTGATGGGAATCGCTTAATTTAAAGTGACCTCTCATGCCCCCCGGACCATGGGACCATTGAGCGGGTTCCTGCAGCGGTGAGCACGGCATCAGATGCGCAGAACAAACGAATGGATAAGGCGGGGAGGAGATGTGGGCGTCTTTGAAATTGTGGAACAACCGATCTTGACGGGCATAACATGCAGCGTTTGTGTTGAGAAAGTGCCTGCCTGTATGACTACACGTAGCAAGGATAACACTATGAGGCGATAAGTACCAATCGTTGGTAAGGTCGTTTCGCTTTTATCTTATCTATACACTATAAGCACGAGAATCCTTAGATGCACTTAGTGTATGCTTGACAGTGATTTTATTAGGATCTACTATATATGTAAATATAGATACAAATCATTGTGATTTGCCCAATAGAATTGCCTAGCCATAAATCGAACAAAAAAAAGTTACCAGCTGCACGGTAAGATACATTTATTTGTGGGTGCCTTGCCTTACTTAGCGCCGAACAGAATGAATGTCACCACTTGCACTTTAGTTACCGTTACCTACGTGTATAATATAAGAGTATCGATTTGGACGGTGGGCTGAGAGTTTAGTAATATATAAGTGATATGAGGTCACATCGAATTTTGTTAGAATTCTTATCGATTCTGAGAATCTTGACATCGTCATTCTTTGGATCGCTAGGTTTGACTCTACCGTGGCCATCATTTGAGGAGGAATGGAGACTCCGTGACCAATCAGTGTCTTTACCGTATATCCAACAACCTCTAAAAGGCTATTAGGGTTCCTAGCCGTTTATTAACCTTGAAAGTTGATCCTTCATCTTGATATTCAAAAATTTGACTAAACCCCAACAACACCGAAGTGATACTAGTCCTAACTCCGGGAAGAAGCAAGAACGTAAACCTCCTAGGGCTCTCTATCAATGAAAGAGTCAGAACGTGAAATAAACAAATAGGCCCAAACGTATATAAGTAGTCAGATGCCCTAGAAGGGAGATCGAACACTATTACAAACACCCAATCATACCATCCAACTGATGAAGCCGCACCAGCAAACCCCGTGTATTCACTCTCAGCCCTGTTCTCTTAGCCTGTCCCATAATACGTTTCACTTATACCCGCAGACATCGATCGCGTTTTCTGCCCACCGATTTGGACCGGGAGGTGTATCTGTCGAAGCTGTATGTAGAGTAAGTTGCTAGCTATCCGCCAAGACAGGGATGAATGCGCGGTTTAGGAACGAATGCCCACAAATAAATTGGAGACTAGAGTATACTGGCAGCACATGGTGCGGGGTGGCTGGGGGTTAGTCTCCTCGATAATTTTTTTTGTAAGATAAGGGTGATAGTGTCCGGGTGGGATAGTTGGGTCTACGGATGAAGTGTCGTGTTCTGGCCATCGAGGGAAGGTAAAAATTACATAGCTATCGATCGACGAGGTCGTAGAATTGATTTTGTTAGACACCTGCAGATTTGTATCTGGGCATCTGTTCGGAATAGTATGATTCTTCGACGGTCACTATCTTGGCTATGTAATGCGAGAGAATTTGGGGCACGAATAGCGGAGGAGGTGCTAAGACTTTCTCCTGACTGATAGGAAATGCTCAGCTAGGTGGCTGTCTTCTATTATCACACGCACAACAAGCTTATTGGCTTCGCCGGTAGATAGTAGCAAATCGAGCACCATAATATGATTTCGGTGGTATTTTGAGCCTAAGGAATATCAGCTATAGAAAGGGTGAGCCACAACAACAATTTGGGGGCAGTGATGTCCGTTTATTTAATACTACCGTGCTTGTATCTGGTTAAATTTAATTTACACACCTCGTAGCTTGGACTAGACACCCCTCAAAAAAAGCTAAGCATCAACTATTATTTAACTCGTTATCTTCGAAAGCTACTCTAGAGAGAAAACTATTTCTGCTATTGGTATTCTTTTTTGCGAACTTCTACTAGTTTTAGCTAACCGGAATAGTCGAAATGGATTTCCGTCACCTGGCTAACTTCTCCAGCATCAACTCCCAGGACCCCCTTCAAATCAGCACAGCTTCAAGCCCAGCCTACCACGATACGATTCCCAGTTTTAGAGCCTATAAACCAAGAGCTATGCCCAACTATAGCATCCCAAAATATAAACCAAATGATTTCCACAATGGCGGACCAATGCCTAATAGCAAAAATACCCCAGGAAACCCTGAAAAAGCGTCATATCTCGACACCTCCAATTCCGATATCCCACAGACAGAAATCACACCTCCGCTCAAGCCTCGACGAGTAGCAAGGAAACCCGTCCCGTGGAGCTCTAACACATCCTCGAACAAAACCGACTCCAGCTCGACCCCTAGTGCTACCTCTGATCTCCAAGAAAGGTTTAATGTTGATTCAGATATCCAAGACTCCTCATCGAGATTGAGGGGGATCAAGGTCCCTAAAATTCTCGGCATCGGTGAATACGCATATTACATACATACGTTTTCCCCGCTACTATTCGCGAAACTAACACCATCTACAGCACCCTCCCTCGAAGACTACCACGCCCTCTGGCGTTTCCGCTACACTCTCGAAATCCAGCTCCACCACCGCTGGAGCAGCTTTCAGCAACGATTCCACTGGTCCGGGATGAGAGATTCCTGCATCAGCACACCCTCGCTAGACGTCGAGACCAACGTGATCGAAGAACTTGTATCCGTTCTTGAACTAACCCACATCGTGCTATCTGAAACCCGGGACGCCAGGCCTCCAGACTGCAGAAATACTCAAGACTTTATCGAAGTTGAGCTTGCTAGCCTCGACGAAGACATCCTGATCTACAGCGATATCTTGGTTGCCTGCAGAAGGGAACTCAGAGAGCAAGGAAGATCGCATAGAAAATCGTTTGTGCCAGAGAGCTGGGAGAGGGACGCCTACGTACAAGCGACTCGGGAATTCGACATAATCAGATAAAATAGAAATTGCTAACGCCTAAAATAATAATAATTGCGATGCGTGATGGATTGGTTTGAAAGGGTTAGGTTTACTCCAGCGGTTCCGTGCAAGTTTGTCACGTGACTGAAATATTTTTAGTGTGTGTTTGAGATCTTTATTTAGAGCGGTTCCGGCTGGGGCCCTTTTTTTCCTGAATAATAGTAATGATAGTATAATTACTTGTCTTTCTCTCGTAGCAGATAAAATTCTGCAGGCGATATAATTCTATTTGCGTCCAATATATGCAAGATAGAAGTTTCAACGGTGGAAAAATAGGTATGGGGGGTTCTACCAGCAAGCCTTTTCGTTCTGCCAAGGAGTGCAGCACCTAACTCCCATGAACGCTAATGGGCTTGTTCCCGTTTGTCATCAATCACGTGCAATGCAATCCCTCGGCACATCGAGTGATACTCGATGACTTCAAAACTCAGCTCCAGTTTCGATGGTGTCCGGGTTTTTATAATATCGATGTTGAGCTCCAAATAAAGCTCTTTTATTTTATTTTTATATACATAAGTAAACCCGATCACAAGGAACTAGAGCCATGTATATATAAAAACTTATATTTTATTGTCCAAAAAGAGAAAAAAAGCATCTTTAAAATAATACCCCGCCCTAGCTATAGGAGATATGAAAAAGGCCCCCGAGGAGAAAAAGAAAAAACTCAAGAAAATTAAAGTATATATAAAGAATGCGTCCCCCTTTTCTCGCGCCAGCTCAACCGACGCTCCCCCTCACCCTGCCCCCTCACCCCAATTTCACACTCAAGTAACCAAGTAACCAACTAACCAACTAACCCACTAACTAACAAAAAAACCATCTCTTATATAAAAAACCTAAAGAGCGAATAAACAATCTACGAACACTGGCCGACAAACTGCGGAACTCCTCCACCAGAGCACTGACACATGCAGCCCGGCTGCCTGGGCACGACCTTGGGGAGGGACCTCGTGTACCTGACACTTCTCTTGCAGTCCGGGGCGGCCGCGGACTCGCTCGGCGAGGGCGCGACAGCGGTGGCGGTGGCGGGGGTGCCATAGGACGGCAGCGCGGTGCCGGTTGCGGCGACGACAGCGGAAGTTGTGTAGCTGGTGCCGGCGTAAGTGGGGTGGGACGGGATGATGGAGCTGGCTGGCGAGATTACGGGTTCGGAGGCGGCGGGGGCGATCAGGGGTGATGATGATGATGCCGGGGTGGGGATGGCGGCAGCTGGTTTGGTGGTGGTGAGGGTGGGGGTGGGTGGGGTGTATAGTCCGTTGTTGTATGTGGCGGAGGAGGCGTACAGGCCGTTGTTTGCGGCGTGGGAAGAAGCGATAGGGACGGCTGCGGCGACGGAGGTGGCGGCGATAGAGGTGGCAGCGGCGGAGGTGGCAGCGGAGGAGGTGGCGACAGGGGCGCCAGAGACAGCTGGGGTGTTGCTTCCACTTCCGCTTCCACTTCCGCTACCGCTACCGCCGGCGGCGGTGCCGCAGGTGCCGACTGGAGGGGTTCCTGGGGAGGTTATGAGGTTGTTGGCACCAGGGTTGGGGAACGCGACATTAGCGTTTGCGGGCACAGTGCAGCCGTTTCCAATATTTGCCACGAAGGTCTCTGGGAGAGAGCTGAGACCCGGGGACGAGCCACCGCCGGTGATGGTGACGACTGCGCAGTTCATGTACATTTCTCTGTTACCCTCGAAGTTGAACCATGTCCTATCTACATATCAGTAACTGCGGCCTACTTCATAATGAGGGATGGGGAAGGAACATACCAGCCAAAGATGACATCGCCATTCATGGTGTTCTTAGGGACAGTGAAAGAATCGGACACAATGGTAGACGCGGTAGATGGACATCCGCCGGTATAGGACTGAATGACTCTCCAAGTCTTTCCCTGGTCCTCGGAAATAGACGCCTGACAGCTTCCACCGCCGTGGGGCGCACCAGCTTCGAGAGAGAACGATTGGCTGGATCCAGCGGCCCAGGTTGCGACTGAGTGTCCTGACGGGGTTCCAAGGAGCTTCAAGTGGCCCTTGCAAGGGAAATCGGACATGGAGGATAAGGGCGAGGAGAGACTGTAGTCGACGTCGTTCTCGGCGGTGAAATTGTTGGATTTCAAGGCAAGAGCTGGGGGCTCAACCATGGTCATGTGCGCGCTAACCAGAGGCAGCAGGAAGGAGAGGAGGAACAGCATCTTATTCATGGTGAGGGGCTGTGTGGGTTGTATTTGGTTTATAGGGAGCGAGAGAGGTATTTGTGGGAGTTTAAAAAGGCAGACTAGCTGGCGATGATAGAATAACTTGGTTCAGTAAGGAATGGCACCAAATTCAAAGAAACGATCCAGTCGTTTTGAGGAGAAGAAGCGAAAAATAGAAGGGAGTGAAAAGAAACGGAAAGGAGAAAAGAAACTGAAAGACAGTTGAAATGAGCTGCTCTCGATAGTTGATGGAGGGCGACAAAGGAGGAGAGAACGAGCTCAACTTATACAGAAGCCCCTTCTGTGAGGTCTTCCGTTTGAGTTAGTGCAAGTATTGACAGCGTAAATTAGGTGGCCAATGGTACCCAGCAAGCCAGAACCAGGGATCCAGAGGGCGCAGATCCATTGGGGTACGTTGACTGTAGTGGTCGGGGTTGGTAGACAGCAAGTAAAACAACTACCACAGCTGCTAATAGCTACGCTGCGAAGCCAACTACTGCATTGGGCCCGTTTCCCTAGGCGCGCGGTGTCGCCCAGACGTCCAGACTGCAGAGCCAGGGTTAGGGTTGCTGCACGCAGCCAGATCTGCACGGCGGCTCGCCAAGGCATGAGCTGTGGGGCTCTCTGAAGCTCTCTCTGCTCGTCCTGCGGTGAGGGTCGGGCAAGATGCTCCAGAACGTGTAGTGGTACATCAACTCATGTACAGCCCTTCGCACCTTGGACTCCTGGTCTCTCGGCCCTGAGATTCTGGGTGAAGCTTCTACAGCTACTATTTCCTATACCCCCAAAAGGGCTGGGGATTGCTGGTTTTGGGTATTATTGGAAGCGTCTTTGCTATTTCAGCAGACTTCGACTATCTATTGCAGCGGTGAGCCTCTGCAGGGATAAAAATAGCATGTACATACCCTTTAGCTAGGGCTTATTCGCAATCCTTGGTACTTCTACGCCTATCCATCCATTCTCGGACGAAAGCCTCATCAGGCTGAGCCTCCTCAACAGGAGTGGACATGAAACGAGCAGCCAAATCCACAGTCTACTGGCTAGTATTCAGACTCGACCTTCCGCGCGGTCCGTGAAGTGTGAAAAGAATACCCGAGCCAGATCTCCAATGGCCGCCTGCCATCGCGAATTGCCTAGTTAAGCTGAAACGCCACAGCAAGGGGTAGACCCTGGGGGCTCGCTTCCCGTGCTGTATGCGATGGAAATCCGGCAGCCCTGGAAAGGAAGCGCCTGACGATGATTTGTGCTGAAACCATCCGTGGACGTTGCCAAGCTGCATGGGCTGCAAGCTGAGTGCTGCAGAGTACTGTGCCGTACTGTACCGTACTGTGCCTGCCAAGCTGGAGCCCATCGTCACCGCAGCGATGATAGCCATTCTCCTTCTCTGCAGAAGTGGTGACGACGACAGCTGCAGCTGGCGGGGTAACGATAGGCGGGCAGACAGTATGTGGAATTCGTGCCTGCTGCCACCAGGGCGGGGGTCCCTATCATTACCTCCCCCTCCCGTAATCTTATCAGACGACATCTTCAGTCCATCCGCCAGTAGCACACAGCAGCACACAGTTCCTGACACTCTTTTTCGTCTTCGCGTACGAAAGAAAAGGTCATTCATGCAGGTACGATACCGACAAAGTCTATCTGCACCCGTCCGTCTCTTCTCTCCACACGCCCCCTGCGCCGAGTGACGAAGTTCCGTGCCTGCCAAGCTGTGTGTCACGACCCTATTTGCGCCCTCGATAAGGGTGATAAAGAGGGGGTTTGCCCCCCCTCCTCGAGTGTTTGAGCAGGGTATCAACCGCAGCTCCATGGCAACCAAACAAATCAACGCGTGGCTGACCAGTCCACGACAACCTTACAACCTTACAACCTTCCAGTACCGGCCACCCCACTCGACAGTTAATTCCCCCCCGGTACCGGACAGATCGCGCTGGCTTTCGGATAAAGGGGGATGATGAGCCGTGGCACCGGGCGTGAAACGGCATATTGGTAATTTCCAGGAGCAATCGCTGCATGGTAGGAACGTGGCGGGAAGGAATTCACACGTGCTGAAGAAAAAAACAATTGCAAGCAAACGAATCAGTAGGGTAGTCACCGTGCACTCGAAGCCTGGGAATGGTGGATGGCTGACCCACGTTGTTTGCGTGGAGAAAGAAAGAAAGAAAAAAACCTCAAAAGGGGAGGGGGGTGGGTTGAAACGAGAGTGATACTTTATGCAATGATACTTCATTATTCTTTTGCTTTTGCCTTCCTCTTTGTGTGTGCAAGCGTTGCTTCCTGCTGTGTGGTGTGTAAACGAACGTATTGGAACACGTAGGAATTTTCATGCGTCTTGATAGAAGCTACAGAATGTGAGGAAGGTGACTACGTATGTAGGGCAAGTGAAGAGGAGGCTTCGTTCTAGTGACGTCCTGGAGAATCTCACCGTAAGGCGAAACTCCTAGGCGTTCGGTGAAACGGGTGGTTTATGCAGTAATAGGATGTTGTATGTGCAGAGTAGAGATTGATTTTTTTTCTCAGAGAGGTGGTGGAGATGATGAAGTTGATGAAGTACCTACGTGCGAAGGGAACACAAAAAAATATATATAGACGTACATCATTAGATATCACTCGCTTTCATGCGCAGTTTGGAACTCCAACAGTATTACCATTAAAAACCCATAGTAGCCGTGAGCAAAGAAACAGAAGTACAAGAATTACACGGCTGTTAAGACAACTCACCATGCTTCACGTACTCAAGTTATATCACCAACTATCACTCGTTCAGCAAGCTACCTCCCTTTTTACCAATTACCCAAAAAGAACCCAAAGCCATCTAAACGGACAGGATAAAAAGATCAGACGAAACGCCCTATCACACAATACCCAATTTTACCGGACCCAGTAAGCCCCTATAACCCCCCGGCCCCGACATCCCTTCCTCCACGATAACTAGTCAACCCCAGCCAAAAAAAAAAAACCAGGCAATCAGAACCAGCAATCGTAAGCGAGAAAACTAAGAACTAAGCAAGATTCATAGATGAGCCATGCCATCTCATCTCCGAACCGGTCACACGCGTAGGGATAGTAGATACCCGCCATTGACTCCGGTTCTTGCCAAGTCTTGAGTTTTTTGAATCCTTGCCGGCGAAGAACCGGGACTCTGGGAATCCAATCAGGCGTTAAGCCGAATATAGAGTAATCGAATAGGAAGTATTTTTTTATTAGGGCACTTCCGGTAGATGTGCTGGGCATTTAAATGTTAAGACAGCCCTAACCCTGGAAAAATCATGAGGGGTCACTCGGGTGATTGTCAAATGGTGGTGGGGGTTTTTGTTTTTTGTTTTTGTTTACGTGAGATATTTGGGGTTTGGTTTTCTATGTGTGGGGAGGCTATGCGTGTGTGGTTTTTGGGTTATTTAGTTAACTGGTGTTTTCAGGTATGTATCTCTATAGATCTGCGCGGCTGCGCGGCTGTGGGTGCGCGTGATATTGCCCAGGGACATCTGGTATTGTGCACCTTTTTTTTCTCGCAAGCTTCGCAGGCTACGCTGTATGCTTTTCTGTCCCGCTATTAGATAGTCCCACTGGCTGTAAGTGCCGAATGGCTTATCATGGTATGCACAACAAACGAGTTTGTAGCACACGGCAGCGATGCTTCTAAACCTCCTGTATACTATCCACGCCCCAGCATCTCCAAAGCACTGCGAAAAACATCCCTAGGCCTTTGCAGCCGTGTCTATCTGTTCGATCCAGTTATTCCCCCCCCTCCTCTGGCCGCTTGGGGACGAATTCCGGCAGCTAGAAAACCTTCCGCTATCTTCTGCCCTTCCAGGCTCCTACAGCTAATCTGCACGCATGCGCATATATTAAACAGCAACCTAGGTAGCTCCCCCCTCCCTCTCAGTGCTGGATCCAAGGCAATACCGTTATATCTGATCTGTACCACGCAGCCCTGTACGTACGTACGTACGTGCAGTTAAGCATAAACCAGCTCATCCAAACTACCGAGCTAAAAATAGAAATATGTTCTCCAGGCTACTACATATACCGTGTACTACAGTGGTAGTCGTTTAATGAGGCGACAACGACAGTACCACACTCCAGAAGTGTGGGCTATTTCTCCATGTCCGTGAGAGAGCTTAGAGCTATGCTTCAAGATAAAAATATTTCTTATGTAGTTCTGCTTACTTGTTTATTTTATGCTTAAGCTCCATTGTCTGTATGCATAGTGAAGTTGGTCTTGTTGCTTGGGGGGTATTGTTGCTGTCGCCTCATTAAACGACTACCACGGTACATGTACCTAATTGGTTGCCTTGGTTGGCTACGCTTTGATATTCGCACGATCCGTGCGAAAGATAAAGGTATATTTCAAAGTCTTACAATGTAATACGCAAAGTCCCTCACTCGCGTAATAGTAATAGCCAGATGCACGGTAGGATCGATCTACGGCTAATGCGGGTCATCAAGGCGGCGGCGGTCTAGTAGTAAGGCTGAGATGAGCGAGATACGGGGGAAAAAAAAAGGTGGCCTGGCTCGGATGTGATCAGAGCAAGGCGCTCAAAATCGCACGGAACCGGGAGGGGGGGTTGTGGTAGGTAGTGGGTTTGTACTCCGGGGGGAGTTGGCGGAGATTCTGGCGATCACGGTGCATGGTGGGCTCTGTGCTTAGCCTTACTACCATGAAAGCTATGCACTTCACTGAAGGCTACAGTGGTGGTGGTTGTAAATTTGGCCAATCCGATAACTCCTCTGCTACCGGATGTGGGTAGTGCTTTTGAAGGCTGTGTTTACTTAGGTCTATCAGTATTAGTACTAAGACGGGTGCCGTGCATTGGACGTGCTGCAAGATAGGCCAGAATGGCTACTGTGCAGTGATATGGTGAGATCTCAGCTAACTGGCTTCATCGGATGTTATAAAATCACTATCAGTGTGGTGCAAATCAGCACATATACACGGAGACACGACGCATTATAAAAACGCTATACTGCATAGGGAAAAAATTAGGGTTAGGGTTCAATCCGATGATTGCGTAGGTTATTTATTGATTTATTGATTAGGTATATTAACCGCGTAGGTTATGGTAAGGTGATATGGCGGATAAGGCGTATGTTATTATACCGGAGCAAAATACGCTTGAGGATATCACTGCAAAGACTCTGATGAATAAGCTCACAAAATCTCACTCGTAATCCAGGAATATTAGGGATTGAGATACGTATGTGCTCATTCCACTCCAGATTTTACCAATCTATCTATTACTTGCATATTTGGTTCTTGATTCAGCATGTAGAGCTCACGATCTACCTAAACCGCCCCCAACCATCCGCAATTCTAATCACCCCGTCTACCATAGAGCAGCTTACTTCCTCTCCAGCCCCATAGCCATAAACCCCACCTCCAGCTATATAGCACACCGTCAGCCAACCCCCACCGCACCGAGAACAACGAAACCCACCTTCGTCGCCTTCGCAAACACCTCCACCAACACCTCAATCCTCTGCGCGCTCTGCCGTACCGCATACTCCTCCAACGTATCCCTACCCTCCCTACAAACATTCCCATAATCCTCCCCCGTATAGCTCTCCACCCAGCCCCAATACGCATTCCCTCTCCCCCCATCCTGACTCTCCCTCTTGATTCTGCTCGCGATATCGCGGTATCCTAGCAGACACGGCGCCATCGCCACCTGCAGCGCGAACGAATCCTGCGTCGCACCAATGTCGAGCATAAACCGTGTATAGGCCGTGCAAGCCTGCGACTCAGATGCAGCTTCCATCTGCGATTGCGAGATCCCGAAGGTGGCGCAGTAGGTTATGTGGAGTTCCATTTCGCGCTGGACGGAGAGGACGACTTTGGCGGCTTTGGTGATCTCGGATATGTGAGTGCCTTTATAGCCTATGAGGGAGTTGGCGCGGGCGAATTGGATCTGGGGTGGGTTTGTTAGTTTATTTTAGAGGGAAGGGGACTGGAGGGAGGGGGAGGGGGACTAGGAAGAGGTAGTCTTGGATTAGGTAGTGTTTGAAGCACTCTTGGTTGAGGGTTCCGCCGCCGAGCTGGGTTACAAATTGGTGGTGGGTGTAGTCGTGCCAGCTAGGCTTCACTTTAGGGTGGGCGAGGAGGTAGTCTACGAAATGACCTCTTGGTGCCGGAGGGCTGTTAGCTAGTGGTATGAGTGTGGAGAAGAGTTGGAGGGTTACGGTGCAAATGGGAGGATGTAGTTGCTGTGAAGATGGTTTATGGGTCCGTTTCCCTTCCCGAAGTTCGGGATCGAGGTTCGGATCGCGGCCGAAATGTAATTGCATGATGAGCGCACTGCGTTTTCGAGATTGAAGCCTCGGGCTAGATTGGATGCGATTGATGCTGTTGGATGCTAGGTTAGTTAATTTCATAGATATTTGTAAATACGTGGATGAACACCTACAAGCAAGAGAGCACCCAGTCCCATGTGTATTCTTACTATCAATATACGGACTCTCAATGTATACCAACTCCGTCCCATCCACCAACACATCCACCACATATTCCTTCTCTTCCTCATTCTCCGCTGCATAATACTCGAGCTCTATCTTCCGAAACGGGACATGGCCACCCTTGAGCAGAATATTCTTCGGGCCATGGGCCTGCAGGGCTTTTGCAACCTCCGCCATAGTGCTCACGGACGTGATCTCTCGGATATTTATATCCAGGTTCTTCAGCAGCAGGAGCGCTTCCGGGATATTGGGTGTCAGGAGGTAGGTATGCGGGAATATATATTGAATAAACGACTTAACGGCAGCAGAAGGCAGGAGCTCGGAGCCTGAGGTAGAAACCATAACCTAGCCGTGCATACATACCCCGTTAACCTTTTCGTTAACCTTCCCTATTTCTTCCGAGTAAAAATAGAATTATAGCAGGCTCTCTCTACATACCGGATCAATAACCGTCTTCGCGATACCATACTTCCCCAGCGTTTCCGCAACAACCTTAATGCTTTCCTCACCAGCAAGCATCCCTATCAAAAACCATCAGGACTCCCCTCTCCCCTCCCTGTCTGCCCCCTCCCCCCTCCAAGACAAAACTGCTCCGATAGATCCGACCCACCTGTCTTAACCACATCTGCACCAATATCGTCCAGAACGGCCTCTAGGCTGCTCCGCAGAAACTCTGGTGGGATGGTATGGATTCCCTGAACGCCCAAGGTGTTTTGCGCTGTCAGCGCGGTAATTGCCGTCATACCGTAGCAGCCGTGGGCGGTGATGACTTTGATATCGGCTTCGATGCCAGCCCCACCTGATGGGTCCGAGCCGGCGATTGTAAGGACCCGAGGAAGCGAGTTTGATTTTGGAGTTGTCATTGTTTGGAAAAAACGAGAACGTGAGGGATTGTTTTTTTCTTTGGCAGCTGGGGGAGAGGGGGAAGGGGAACCCAAAGTTAATCTGCGGGAGGGAGGGAGGGGTAGTGTTTTTCTCGGCGGATTTGATACAATGTCACCAAAGCTGGATCAATTGTGAGCGTGATATGGCGAATGTGTTCCTGCAGATGTCCGGTGAGGAATCGGGAATAGTTTCATTGGAGGGGTAGTGGAGTGCCCCGCAGTGGATATGATATATCACTTATCTCTGCTGGGTTTGCCTCATCTCAACCTCATCTCGAGCCAGTCCACCACCACCACCACCACCACCAGCCCTGCTCTCGACTCTCCTCCAGCACAGCGTTCAGGGGACACGCAATGGCTCCCCCAAAGCTCAATCTCTATCTATACCTCGTTACAGACTCGTCGCTTCTCCCGCCGGGAACGACACTCGCCGATCATGTCGGTGCTGCCCTCGAGGGTGGTGTAACTATCGTGCAGCTGCGAGAAAAAAACCTACCAACCGCCAAATTCATCGAGCTTGGGAAACAGATCCACAAAGTCACAAAGGAATACGGAGTGCCACTACTCATCAACGATCGTGTCGACGTAGCGATGGCAGTTGGGTGCGAGGGAGTTCACATTGGCTGGGACGATATGGGTACGGTTCAGATATTCAATTCAATTCACTCCGCAAATTACCACTGCTAATCCCTACAGACTGCCAGACCGCCCGCCGTATAATGGGGCCAGACGCAATAATCGGAGTATCTGTTTCCAACCACGAGCAGCTTGCTCTAGCCCTCGAGGCAGTCCCCAGCTATCTCGGGCTAGGTCCCGTCTACGCAACTCCGACAAAACCAGACCATAATCCTCCGCTCGGCATCTCTGGTATCTCCTCGTTGCTCGCAAAGAAACCAGTACGCGTGCCTTCGGTCGCGATCGGCGGCATCAACTGCAAGAACCTCCAACGCGTCTTTTTTCTCTCTCAGTCCGAGTCGGCAGGGAAAAAGATACGCTTAAGTGGCGTCGCCGTCGTTTCCGCCATCATGGCTTCCAAGGATCCAGAAAAGACTTGTCGGGAATTGATAGACCTAATGTTATACAGTCCCCCGTGGTTTGATTTCTCCCAAAAGGCACGCTGGACGGGGCCCGTGGGGGGGTTTCCTCTACACTTACTATCGCTGCTTCAACGGACTAGACAGCGCCCGCCGCTGGTACACCATATCACCAACAATGTGTCTAAGGCTTTGTCGGCAAATGTGACACTGGCTATCGGCGCGTCCCCAATCATGTCGGAGAATCCCGCAGAGTTTGATGATCTGGCTGCACTGAACGACTCGCACGTTGCTCTGGTGCTAAACATGGGTACTTTCTTGAACGAGACTGATACAAAGACGCTGTTTCTGAAAGCCCTTGAGGCCCACAACTGGCGTGGCAATCCAGTTGTGTTTGATCCTGTTGGGTGTGGGGCTACTGAGGCGAGACGGCGATTCGCTAAGCTTGTCTTGGAGGGCGGATACTGTGACGTCGTGAAAGGAAACGAAGGCGAAATCCTAAATATTGCTGGCGAAAAAGTTAATATGAGGGGGGTTGACGGTGCTGGTTCGAGCGGTGGGGCTGCGAGAGAGAAAGAATTGGCGAAGATCTGCTCTAACCTTGCCAAGAGGGAAGGTTAGCTTACCCTGAGCCCTAAATACTCCTTTAAACGTGAAGCATAATCGACGAATGATACGATTAGGAAATATCATCGTCATGACGGGTCCTACCGATATAATCTCCGGAGGTAATAGGACCTATCTCCTGAGAAATGGTGACCCGGTTCAAACCCGCGTGACTGGTGTAAGTTTCTTCCCTTGGCGGTTACGTATTCTACATTTCTCACACGTTCATGGCTCAGGTTGGCTGTGTTCTTGCATCTGTCATTGCTGCCACCCTCGCCGGTTTGGATCACCATACTGACAGGGTAGATGCCGTGGTGGCTGCTGTGTCGTCTTTCAACATCGCAGCTGAGCGAGCTAATGCTGCGCCGAAGCCTGCTGGACCTGCTTCGTGGGCGATGAGGTTCGTGGACGCATTGGCGGAGGATCCGGACGAACGGTTTGAGAGGGAAATAAAAATTGAGGAGATTGAAGTTTAGGCTAGCTGCAAAAAAGAGTTAAATTAAGGAGATGATTTGGGTGATTGGGTGACTTTGGTACTGGTGAGTATCTTACGATGGTGCGAAGCTGAAATAAACGTTGTTTGTCTGAGAGAATTAGGCTGCCTATCGTCAGTTGTGCTGGCTGAGGATATGTTGAAATCGCCTTGGGGCTGTAAGAAAGATGTTGTGAAAATTATGCCACTATGCCGAACAGCGAGGCTAGCTTTCAGCAACCTGTAGAATCCATATTCCCATTGAGCAATCGACTACCACCAGCTTGGTAATTCTTTCTGGAGCAAGAGAAATACTTGGCTGGTAGTCAGTAGTACCTATCTAGCCTAACGAAGCCTGTACCTTTTAGTGAGACTATGGGTGGATGTAAGATCCTCAATCTCCGTGTCATTAACTCAGTACCTCTGCAGCATTTTGCACGACGACCTTGTAGTTTTCGAGAGGTAACAAGTATCGGGGCGATTGGGGAGTTTGTAGAGGCTGGGAGGGTTGAGGTTTTTGATCTCTGTGGGGGCGGCCAATATCCATAGTGGTGGTGAGTGGTCAGTCTGGATGATTGGAAGCAGCAAGGAGAGATATCGATGGGAACGATGGAGTCAATTACAGGCAGCTTAGAAAGAGTTGCATACGCGTACGAACCCTACCACCCGTGAAGGATCGTATGACTTTGATAGCCCAATAATAAATTTTTATTACCTCAACTTCCCCGCATATGCATCGTCATCTATTCTATCGCAGTCCAGCTCGTTCTCTGCGTTCGTGTCCATCCTGGCTGCCTCTTTTGACGGACGGGGGCAGCCCCACGGAATGCAACTTAGATCGTCATCTCCCAAACCTCCCCACCCCCTCCTTCACCACTACATGTATCTACCAAGCATATCACCAACATTGCACCCTACCATTTGGTTCACGCAAAAACCTTGCAGCCGGCTCTTTGTCTGACTTACCCACTATGACTCACTTCCAGCTGCCATCCTCATTCACCTCTGGTCACTGTTAGGATTCATCATGGCAGTGAGAATGATGTTGAATACTGAAAACATGTTTGATTGCTACATGCTCTATCTACCCTCAGTATCAAAAGTATACTTACCACCGCTACAGTTCAAATCGCTGTCATCACCTAGCGGGTTACCTGAATCTACTACGGATGCAGGTGTAAGTCTGGCAACAGGTGGCGGTGCAGCCCTTTTCTCAATGAGCTCGTGTTCATTTGAATTCCATACTTTTTCCAACTAGCTTCAATTGATGTTTAGCACATTGTATTCTTGACTCATTAGACGTGTTTATCAGACCTCACAGGGAGTTTTAGAGGAGGTGAAGAAACTGAGATCTTTCACTCGCACCGCCACCTGTCACCAGACTTACCCCCGCAACCGTAGCACAGTCGTTCACGGGTGATAGCGAATACTGGGTGTTGACGAACAGGATTTTCTATGAGAAAGAACGTTGCCAAGCCGCGGATCTGGGTGGAAACTTCTAGTACTCTATTGGCCTAAATCCCTCTGTTCGTCAACACCTAGTGTTCGCTATCACCTCGTATCTTTCAGGTGAGGGCCGGATGCCTCCAAGGAGACGACTGTTCGCTATATCGTTCTCTAACACCCCAGCCCCAGCCCTCTAGATGAGAACCCGGTACAGCTACGAAGGAAGAACTATTGTATCATGTTTGAGTACTTCCACACATTTCCTCTAGCTGAGAATCCAAAATCTCTATGAGAGAGAGATATCTTATGACACTCTGTGATATTTTCATGCTGTTGGTATGTTACTATGGGCTTCATGACCACTGAATATTCCAACTCAGTTGGTCATCAATCATTGGAAGAGATTCAATGTTGACAAGGATAGGCTTCTTTATGCGTTTGGCCGACTGTGATCTCTCTCACGACCGCGTCCAGCTCACCTAGGATATTCCTGTTCGTATGGTTTGACTTTCTTACGACGAGCTTCGAGCATCTCGATATGGCAGCTCCGGCCCCCCCATGGAGATTCCCAAGAGCTCCAACTTATGCATTTCCTCAGTCGCTCTTGTTATCACAGAAATTGTCATCGTCGCTTTTTTTGATTGCTGTGTGCTAAGCTAAAGAGTAGTAGATATTCAAAGGAATCAATAGTATCTCATGGTAGGGCTCAAGGATATAGATACGACTAACACTACTATATAGGACTGATGTCTTTGTGCGTGCTTCGAGGGTGTTCGTTGGTTTCCAGAACATAGCAAGCGTCCGGGTCATTAACTGAAGACTAAGCTCCCACCAGATTCAGGATCAGAATATTTTTCGTTGTCTGGAACTTTTGAAACAAAGCTGCGGCAATGATAATTAGTGGTAAGATCTAACAAGTCATAACCCTCTTCTCTAGTTAGTCATTTTGTTCCCTAAAGATTTAGCAACACATAACGAGGAGTACTGATGCCTGGACTATTAGATCCTGCCTTTTTGGTTCTTCAAAAGGAGCCGAGTGGATCATGGTCAATAGAGGTGCTTGCTGACGACTTTATCTCCCGCGAACGTTTATTATCCTCCTTCAGTCTCCTGGGCAGGGAATTCGGAAACATATGCCTTATAACTCTAAATTTAGATAGGTCCCAACACACTGGTGCTCAAGCACTGTATCGTCTAGCTAATAGAGAAATGGATGACCATGCGGGAGTCATATCTATTAAACACATTTGGTTCTGTCTTTCTAGATAATATAGGCATCTTCCATTTTATTCATACCTTTGTTTACGTTTTTTAACACACAATTGAATACGACGCACTTCTAATTGGCGAGGAGGCAACACTAACTACTTTAAGTGGGAAGCACTCAACTAAGCAGCTGGAGTAGCGTGATTGGCAGAGAGACGGAAGTGCATCTCTACAACATGGATAGTCGAGGCTACGGTAATAATACCCCTTGTAAGTGGACTGGATCGGAAATGTGCGCAATTCATAAAATATCACTCGTCTACTAACTTCAAGAATGTTAGAGATATTTCCTAATACAATTCCCTTTGAGCATGGTCTTGGAGGATATAAATTGTTGAGACAAACCTGATTGCACGGGTAATCGGGGGTTCTGATTGTGCTAAACAAGCATACAGCGGGCAAGCGCGCCGCCAGCCTTTAGGGATTAAGAAATCGACCCCTTTTGTCCTTACTATTTCAACAAGTGATTTTGGAGATTTTGTGCTAACTGTTTCATAATAATGGTTCACTAGCTATTGGAGGGTTCGATCTAAGTTAGTAGATCTTGCCCTGAACGAAGTGATGAGTTACGATATGGGTTAAAAATTAAATATGATTTGATTGGTTGGTCTTTCTGACCAATGACATTCGATGTCATCCCTGCCCAGTTCTGCAAAACCTTATCCCAATATCATTGCTCGAGACCCTGGTGCTCTAGATACACGAAGTGCATACCTACGATTCTTCTTTTGAGGAACACGACGCCCGAAGCGCATGATAATAGCTCTCAGGGCGCTGTGTCACCAATTGATACCTAGAAGGGTTCTGGGAGCTTGGGGAGATGAAGCTTTTCTATTGGTCACATTGCAATATTGTATATACCTTGGCAAAATTCTCCCGCATGTTACAGCACTTCGGGAATAGGATATGATTCTATAACCCTTTAAAATATTTAATGATTAAATAGTGTGTTGTTTCCGGGAACTATATTTCTATGCCTGATCTCTCATGAGTTTTTGCTCCTCGGTGATGAAGTAGCTAGAGTTCTTAAGCAGTAACTGAATCGCCAGCTCTAGATGAAGTGATGAGTTACAGTTTTTTTGGTTTAATCTGTCGCTGTACTCATGTCGCCAGAATTAATGTCAGTCACGTGACGGTTTTGACCAATCGAAACCGAATCCTCCGCCCGTTAGTCAGCCCGTAACTGACATTAATTCTGGCGACATGAGTATAGCTTTGAGACTTTTGTGATATTGCTCATGCCCATAATATACAGTATGTTCGTGTGGTAACCGCAAAGATCAACCTTTTCTCTCTCTCCGAAGAACGGAGACCCCACCAAAACTTTATCGGTATTATGTGAAAGAAATAAACTACAAAAATAAACCATAGATAAGAGTAGCCTTTCAGAATTAGTATATGCATATGTTTTGGACAAACAGCTGTTTATAAATTCGTAGACTAGGTAACTGTGAAAAATGTATCTACCTACCGTATATCACCGAGAGAAGGACCCGGGTCTATTCCAAAAATACAGGCCACGATACTGGGTAAGATGGCGGTGGCTGCATGTCATACGATATTGCTAAACGAATCTATCCCATAGACTGTTAAAAAATGCTGTCCCCCCTGTATAACTGTGGCTCAACTCGGAGCCAACTGAAATCTACCCAATAAAAGCGGGGTGTCAGCTTAAACAGTTGGTTAAAAAACGATTGGTCCTAAATTATTTTTTTGAATGTCGCCTTTGCCACCCAACGCCATCCATCGCTCTGAATACGGCATAGAAACTACACGTACCTATCCGGCAAGCGTTCCTAGCTAGGAATTTTGGAATAGGCCCGGACTCTTCTTTTGGAGATATACGGCAGCTGATACTCATGTCGCCGAATTGCTATTGCGTTCCCTTTTATAGAGGTAGATCTGCCCACCAAAATCTCCTGGCTGCAAGACAAACAGCTATGGTAAGTTAGTTTTTGGAGGGAGTAACCAAGAACTTGGTCGCCACGCTGTTAAGTTTCCTATTTGCGTAAAGATACAGACCTATTTCCTGGACAGGGAAAGCGGTAGCAATCCGGCGACATGAGTACTTAGTAAGAAGTCATACTCGTGATGCAATCGGGTATTCAATGATACAAGGGTTTGAACCAATCAAGATATGGGGCGAATATGGTGAGAAGCGGCATAGACGGTTCGAAAACTTCCATAAATGGCTTAATCAACGAAGTGGTGGTGCTATACATCACCGCCTGGAGTCTTGCTCGCCCAATAGGGCGTCCCCTTCATTAGAATCCCTGTATCACTGAATACCCGACCACATCACGAGCAGATCGACAAGCCAAGGGTTGGAGGAGAGGCTTGGCATTTTGAGCGATGCCAAGCCGTACCTAGCTAAAGGATTTTATTCCCCCTCTCGTATTTTCTATTTTCACCCACTCGCTGTTGTTTATGCTCAACCTGGAGGTTATACTCGCAAAAAGTAAAGCGAAAGACCCAAAAACAGAAACTACGCTCCACAGCCCTTCTTAGAACCCAACTTTCAGCTAAACTATACTGTTCAACTAAAAGTATTTTCACCTATGTACAAGAGAACAGAGCGGCCTGTAATTTTTTTAATCCAAGCTACATACTAGATCTGCAGAGCTAGTATTGATATTATAGTCGCTCTATATATATAGTATCGCTTCTCTCGTCTGAGATTCAAGAAATTTGATGCAATTTAGTAGTTTCTATCAGCCAAGTTTTGCTTAAAATGTGAGGACGGTCATTAGATACACAAACTAAACCATTAATGTTATCCCAGCTGTATTACAAAAGCTAGATATAAAAATTGTTCGATAACTCTGCCTTCTATCTACGGGTAAGAGGCTCAATCGCTCAAAGCCTCAGCAGATAATTCTAATTTTAGGGGCTTGTCAATGTTTCGCGCTCTCGTATTGCAAAGCCACTGCCTAGCGGGCTTCAAAAGTTGATAGCCCCAGACAGGGGTTACGATACATATGAGGCTCTAAAACACCGGGGACCTGAACAAAATTCGCAGGGTTGATAGCGAATAATTGAGTTAGTCTAAGCAGGATACGAACTTGTGTTGCCTAATCCTTTCATCTCATACTTTAGGTCGGCGGTAAAGGCTATCCCAGGGCACTAACAAGAACCTTCAAGGCTAGGGAGCTAGACAGGTGTGCTCAACGACTCCAGTCTTACTATGAGATCAATAGGAAATATGTTTGAAATCTCGGTATCTTGCCACAGGAATCCGCGATCGGGTTTTATACCCAGAACCTTGGGTTCTCTTCAACTCAGGTTTCGTGCGACTCAAACACTGCTTGCAGTGGGTTGTGAAACCTGAGCCCCATATTACCGACTCTCTAGAGAAGTAAAGAGTATCTCCGGCGGCAATCGGGGTAAGCTCGGGGCCTAGCAGCTGGAATCTATGTATGTTGATGTAACCCCTAGAAAGTTGGAGGTGCAGTTATCGTGCAAAATCGACGTATTACATAATAATTGTGCGAACTTCATCCAGATATCGCACAAACTTGCACATAACTTTGTTTAGCCGATTAATTGTAGCGAGCGAATTCCTGAAATTAACTTAACACTTTATTGCTACAGCCGTGTGGAACAAGCCTCGATATCCCCAGTAGCCGTCTCGCTAGTGATATGGGGTATTAAGATTTTCTTACACGGCTGTAGATGGCTTCTGATGTGCTTCGCTATCTACGGTAGGTACTCGTAATTGACTGGCGTTTTTGCACAAAGTGTATGGGGCACGAGCCTAGCCTGGTGCACAAACGTCAGTCATTTACGAGTTGTGCTGAGACTGTCTAGTCGTACGTGACTGAGCTTGCGTCCGATACCTCTTTGGCTAATTGGTATGTTTCATCCTCTAAGCTTTAACTGAGTAAGAAGATAACGTGTACTCGTGGTCCAGGGTAAGAACCTGAAAACATGGGGGGTGAATTTGTATGGCGAAATATCCGTGCATCACACCATAAAATACGAAACCACACACCCCATGTTTTCAGGTCCTTACTCTGAACCACGTGCACGAGTATCATGGTATTACAGCATTTGGGCTTTGTCAAGGCGGGGGAATAATCGATCTAAAAAGATCTCGGGCATACCTACGGTGCTGTTTTGAAGATACCATACAGTCTTGTCTGACGCTTGATTTTTCTGTTCGAGGTAGGGGCTCGGGGGTAGGTCCCAACCGCCGCTGTAAACCTCGGAGACATCCAATGCAAGAAGCTGAATAAGCCGCATCTTTTTACTTTACGAAGACGAGAAAATTCTTGGCGATATGATCGCCTCTTGGACCACTCATTACCAGGGGTAAGAAACTTACGATGTAATGGCATGTCGTGCTCTGGCTTGGCTGAAGATTTGCGACTCCTAGTCGAATCGCTGGTATATAGCAGCCCTATCGAGTCCTATCTGCATAGTGCGAATAGATAGCAGCCCTGAAGAATCTTTTCAAGACTCATCATTATAAGCTGACGAATATGCATTTACTAGAAGACCCTAAACCTGTGATGGCGCCTTCGTAGTTTATAAGCCTTACTAGAAAGTTTCGTGGATGGTCACGCAATTGCCGAGGGTTGACATTTCAAAACATAATCATACTTCATGGACATCGAAGCAAAATATACGAGGTTTGAATCATCACTATCACCGAACGAACTGACCACCTTGGGTTCGGCTATCGGCTGTGCGAAAAGGTATTTCTCTATCTCGCGGGGGCCCTTGCTGCCAGAGGAAGTGCTGTTTTTTCCATTAAGGAAGCATCAACCAATCACCGAAATATGTAGTACAGGAGCTGATCAATAACCAGGGACCGGTAGATGTACTCCTGGTAATATACTAGAAATATATGACCTCAGAAAATTGACAGAAGTTTTGATGGTGGCTATAGTATTATAGGTAAAGCTGTGCTTATGTCTAAGTGAGTTTGGTGACTATTTATTTTCCGTGGCTGTTAGGGATTATCAAACCAATTGCCTTCATTTGGATTTTGATAACGTCGTGTTTGTCCTACTAAATTTGGAATATAGTCCCGGAGTGATGCTCTTGGAGGATTTACTTAGTCCAACATGCACTAAGCTATTTGCATTTCGCTTTGCCTCCTTTACTTTTGACTCTAGCGTCCATTAGATTGTTCTCGAACTGCCCTAAAACCCTGGGTAATTTCGATGGCAGTTATTTACGGGCTCTAATGATCCATATCTTCTCATCTGATTCGTTGTGTTCACCTTGTGCTCCTAGACAAATCACCATCCGCTAGATGTAATAGAATCTCAGGATACCTCACACGCGCGTGCGCAGTTTGCGCTATGAGCTCCACTTTTATGTGTTTTGCAGGCCACAATGAAGCAATGAGCCTCTCGCAGTTGAAGAAAATGGTGGACTATTAGTTGTATCGCCTTTCTTTTGAGAGCCCCTCGGCAGAATTTGCGGGTGTGAATTTATCGAGGCGGAATTTTGATGTTAATGGTAGTTAGCCGCTCCCTCGTATTTGTGCCATATAATTTTGTATCAGGATATCCGGGTTATTCAAAATGCCTTGCTTTGACCGCTATGGGGCTATGATGCTTTGGGGACTGAGGCTCGTTTTAATCTGTCAGAAGCACAGAATTTCCTGTTGAAATTATGCCAATAGGAAGCAGTACCCCGCAGTTCTGGATATCTAGGCCCAGAAATTACTGATGAACCTTGTCTAGAGCCCGCAGAATGCGCGTGATGTTCTGAATTACAGGTAACACGGTGTTATCCCCGCAGATGAGTACAGCTATTTTCGCAGAAGCAAAGATCTGAGATAACTTAGTCATGGTTCATTGGTTCTAGGGAAGCTCTACTTGTGCTCTAGCATAAGTACCTGAAAATAGGAGTAAGGCTCTGGCCAACCAAATCTTGAAGTGCTGCTGCGGGACGAATTAAAAAAACATTTCCACCAATAGGAATTTTCAGGTACTTATGGTAGAGCACGAGTACAATATCGCCCATCGTAAGGATCTCGTTCGAAAGGTGTAGGACTTGTGTGTAATAGAATTTGTCACATTAGTCCATCCAAGCGTGATGAATATGGAGAATTTAGCTTTGCGTGAACAGAGGCTTTGCTTTTTCAGTGTTTAGCGTTTCTATGAGGGTTGAGCTCCGCCCGAGTTCCGTAGCCTAGACCTACAGATGTCTAGAAAAAGGCTATAGTGCCTTATGCAAAGCCTGTGTGTAGCCCATTCTTACTTTCGTGGGACACAAGAGAGATAGAAAATCTAGTCGGACTTTCAGAAACCATCTGAAGTCCCCATAGTTGAAGACAAATGAGAACATACGAACGTAGTGTATGAGAAACCCACTCCGATCGTATCCGGAGAGTGACTGAGATGGATTTCTTGTAGGCCAATCGAAGAAAGAGTTTCCATATAACTGGGTATGGTGTTGTTGAATGGGCTTGACTTGGTTTAGAGGATAAGGTATGTAAGAGATTTGAGATATAGGGGGTCACGGGCGCACGGCGGATACGGTCGAACGGCAGGCAGAGGTCACGGGCTTGGCACGGACTATTGAGAGGGTACAGGACTATTGATAGGGTACTGATTTTTTGTACCTTTCTCATAGTCCTGTACCCTCTCAATAGTCCTTACCTATCTAAATCGTAGGCCCTATTTTCTAGATTTTACCCCCCAAAACCTGCACCCTATCGATAGTCCTTGCCAAGCCCAGACCTGTCCGTCGTCTGACCGTATCCACCGTGCGCCCGCGACCCCCTGTACTACGGGTACAGGGGAAAGTGATTCCAAGTGGCAGTGCGCCAAGGTATTGATGTGCATGTGAATGGAAGAGACCGTCGAGTCTTGGCTCACCGCCACTTGGAATCACTTTCCTCTGTACTCGTGTACCAGGGTATGAACCTGAAAACATGGGGTGTGTGGCTTTGTATGCGACGGAGTGGTGCACGGATATTTTGCCATACAAATTCACCACCCATGTTTTCAGGTTCATACTCTGGTACACGAGTACCCATAGTACTACGGATACCAGGGTAAGTCTGTGGACAAGTGGCGGTGCGAGTAAGAGATGTTAAGTTTCTACACCTCCATAACTCCCTGAGAGATCTGATAAAGGCCCTAATGAACCAAGAGTGCTATTTATTAAATATTAAAGAAAATTAGCTCATAAAAGGATGAAATCCGAACGAGCTTGAGTCACTTAGGAAAGGAGCTGCACCGCCACCTGTCCACAGACTTACCCTGGTGTCCGTAGTACATATGCTCGTGTGGCTGGAGCTGATATTCACGTACCTATGGCGCACGCAGTCTTAGATCTTGGCCAATTATGAATATGCCACTGTCTTACAAATAGTGCCAAGCGTTCCGCACAATGTAGCTCTATCTTCCATCAAAAGCCTGCTACCATTGATAATTCTTCCATTGATGTTTATCAAGGTACTTCCGGTCAAGAATGTACCATCTGATACCTTTTACACACATATTTGTCTCGATACTATTTCTCCCTGCATATATCTCATCATGATCGCAACACTTCTTGGAACGTTCCACATTGAGCTTTTTACACCCAAAAATGAGGTCCAATTCTGCCACAGCCACAAAATTCCTTGCTCTATACAAAGCTAATTAGTGTTTAGACTATGCTGCTAGAGCCTATTTAGCTTTGCTTGTGTTGTTTGCTCTATTGTGCAACTCAGAATTAGAGCTCAAAAAGGTGGTCGAGGTCTAAAATTTCGCGGTAAATTTACATACATACTTTACCGTATTTTTGCATCCCTACTAGCAACACGTGAGGTCACCTTAGGCAACGCCCCACCTTGCACCACCTAGCTTTTCTCTTGCCAGCCCACAACAAAACCACATCTTGATCTGCCCACCAACCCGTAAAGGATACATACCCGCAAACACAAGCGCAGCCTTTTTTTCCGTTGCCGAGCAAAACCTAGCCTACAGCATGTCAATTGGTTCTGATAAAGGCTCATACTTCACTGTAACAAAGCCATGTGTTCTAACAAACACATCACCCATGGCAGTTATATCTGAAATTCCACCAGTCACTTCGGAGGAGTTCGTCTCCCCTACCACTAATGCGATCCAGAGAGTACTGGCGCGTGATCAAATGATGTGTTGGGCCTGTGAACTCAGGGTATCACTTGAAATTTCTCTCGTCAGTTCATCAGAAATGACTTGGGTAACTCTCCCGTCTGTTCATTCCTCAGGATTGATAAGTTACTTACTACCATATAGTTTAATCTTTACAGGGATAAAGGCCTGATCCCATTCACCCACCCTGCGCATGAAGAAAATTTAATTACTCTGTGCAAGAACTGCAAGGATCAATTGAACTCACGTGGCTGGATTTTCTTGCCTACAGAATTATCGGTTTTTATCGATTATGAGGAAGCTGACTATGAGAACCGCTCTAATGCAGCGAAACGGGGAGATATAGTTCCTACTAGAAACGTACCAACCACGGCTGGAGTATGTCAACTCTTGAAATTATCTCGATAGCTTCTAATGAAATATCTACTTAGGCATCTTTCGTTTATACTCGCTATATTATGAACCCAGACTTCACAACACTAATAAGTGATAAAAAACCCTGGGCAGGCTCTCCTACGGCAACCATCCTCAAGGCTGCCTTGGGAATCATGAGCCCGACCGGTATCACTCTCCCTGCTGCGGTTCGTGAGGAGTTCGCTCACCTCATGAACCTGTACAATAGACCCGATCCTTTGTCTATCCCACGCAGCACCGCGTCTAGGAATCAGCCTGTCGCCCTAATCCCTCAATTCAACTCGACAAATAACTATAGATCACCTCACCCGACTTCGTACAGGTCGGCTAGCACGTCACTCATCTCTGGTCTCAACTTAGATGAAATAACCACCCTAAGGGAAGCTGTTCGAATTATGAACTTACCGAAAAAAACATCCGTACTAGTGACCAAGGCTGCAACACTGGCCAAAAAGCGTCAAGACCCCAAGCGAACATGCCGCAGCGAACAGCCCTGCCACACCATACAATCCTCTGAGACAGGGCTGTCTGAATCAACTCGGTTCATCCTTGGGGACGATGTCATCCCGGAAGACAGTATCAGTCGGAAAGGTCGCGTTGAAGCTGATACTGGTGCTGCAGCTCTAATGACGGGAATCAAAAAGTGCCAGGACCTCGCCTGTGAAAAGTGCGAAGCAAAGCTTGCAGCACAAAAGGTCAAACATATGACCTGGGGTCCATCATCTAGCTCAAAAGACAAAATGGCTGAGTCTCAGGAGCGATTCGGGAAGTTCCCCATGGATGAACAATTGTGAATAACGCTCTGGAAATAAAATGATCTAATAATGGGAAGCCTTAAGTTAGATTTATTTTATAGTTAATCACCGATATTGCTGGATTATTGGATACATTACATTAATCTCCCAATTTTTCACGTCTGGTGGGAATTTCTCCAGACATACATGTAGCTTGGAGGAGGATATCAGGGAAATATGGCGACATGAGTATAGCAGTTGCTAGTCCGATGGTGACGATTATTATATTCGTAGGCGAACAATTAAGATATTTAAAGAGTTGTATAAGACGTTCCATGACCAAGTTGGCAGCTGTGCGATAGATCAGACCAGGATCCTACATACCGGTCTCCAGCCACCCTGCTAAGTGACAATCCTCTCATATTGGGTGGCGAACCTTTCTACGTGTGCTACCAAAAAGGTTTGATATTCTTAGTTATGCAGATACTGATAGACGCCTTCACGGTCCACCCGGACAGTTAACGGGAATAGGAAAGATTCTAGCGTTGCAACCGGCTTCCTTGCTGCTCAAGCAGGGGTTCTCTACCAAGTATTGACCGATCATCATCTATCCGGGTGAGGGGTGTCCGGGTGGACCGTGGAGACGTCTATTGTTCGTGGTCATAAGCCTGCTTGTTGCCCAACATGGCAACCACCACAATTGGCTTTTTTCGAAAAATGGAAAGCCCACAGAAACTTTGTCGGTATTATGTGGAAAATCAACAATAGGAAGAATATTAAGAACCAATATATATGTTTTGGGCACATAGCTGCTTCAAAATTCACGGAGTACAGTACCAAAAAATGGGGTGGATCCACTACCGTATTTTTAGAAAATGCCAGATTAATTCTGGAGCGCTGCTGCATTTGCTGACAAATCCCGTAGCAATCTAGAATTAATCTAGCATTTTTTAGAATACCGTAAAAATGCTGTACCAATCACATCCCCCTTTTTGGCACTGTAGTTGTGAAAAATGCATCCACTTGATAAGAAGTCACAATTCAATAGCCGAGGCTTGGCGTTTTGAACAATGTCAAGCCACATCTAACCAAAGCGCTTTTTTCGTATTTTCACCACCAAAGTGGCCTAGAATTTTTTTTAGCCAGACTATATAGGAGATCTACAGAGCCAATATTAATATTTTAGACTTCTCTTGATTTTTTTTCTTCAGAGATTTGGTGGAGTTTTGACGAGGTTCCTATTGTTGTGTTTGCCACGCTAGGCCATGAAAAATAGCAGAAACTTTGCGCAAACGGGTCTAGCCCCGATTTCTAGAAATTTGAATGGTGCAGATCAGCTTCCGATTGATAAAAAAAACCAGGGCTGGCTCAAAAGCTCAAAGTCTCTAATATCGATATTCTTTTTTTGTAGAGCGCTAAAGAAGTTTCGTTTCTATGGGCAGAATTTAATCGTCGTGACTGCAAACACTGGGTAGCCAGCATATTATAGAGATCTTAACCATTGCCAAGACATAGGTACATATATCTATACCCCACCCGACTACAATAATCCGAGAGAACGCTCCTTACTATTTTCTTTACGTAAGTACGTCGTTATACTGCTCTTCAGCTATGAAACTCATAAGCCCTGTCATGCAGTTCTTGGAGTAGGCATCACGAAAGGATCATGTATGTTAGAGTTACGTCTCGGCGCGGGTCCCGACCTATTGAACCCGCAGCACCCGATGTTGAGCATGCGACACTTGCTACATTCCGTTAGCGTGCTAAATTCTGACACGTCTGATAAGAGGTTACTAAGTCAGTAGCTGGCTGCACTTAATCGCCAGAAATTCAACCAGCCAAAACGATTATTGGTATTATTGGTGTGGATTAATACGCCTTATGTGGCTAAATAAATACTTAGGTTTTAAATATAAATTTATGATAAAAGCCTTATCGTGAACCGACAATGGTCATTTCAGAATAGATTGCCCACCACCCCCAGGCCTTCCTCGCTGGCTTGGAAGAGTTAAGAGGCCAACTCTTGTTATCCGATCATAAATTTCGAGATCTGTATCGCCTCATTTACTGCCAAGCCTAGAAAAAGCTTTTCACTGCTTACCCCCTGCAGATTTTTCCCCAAGATCAGAAGACAAGCTAGCAATAAGATCAGCTCATGTGGTTTTCGCCGGAGTTCAGACCGATTTTCCTAAGCGTCCTGGATCAAACTCCTTTCTCGAGAGGTCCTGTGTTTACAGCGTATGGCGGAAAAATATCCAGAAGACCGGGGTCTGTTAACTGGGTTCTGGTGTGGCCGATCCAAGACTCTGGGGAGCCAATAGCAGCCCTAGCCCAAAGTCTCACGTTTCTCGATCGTTTTTGCCGTACGCTGTAGGTTACCTTAGCATGCGTTGCGTAAGTTTATGCATATCTTGATTGCTTGTGCGTCTGAGATAGATAACTCACGGCGGTCTTCTATGCTACTACATGCACGCATATAAGGCTCCATGGCCACCGTGGCATTAGATATGAGGACTCAAATTCTTCGGTTCACGGGAATTGGATAACGATAGCTAGTATCGGGCCTACATGAACTCACTTGCAGTAATGAGTGTTAAGGTCTTGGTTGCCGAAAATTTTCAGCCTTCTTAGAGTTTCATTATACAGCAAAATCATGTTTTTTTGGTTGACGTTTACTCGTATTCTCATGATGTCTTTGGAATGGAGTATCTCTGCATCCCATATAGAATAAGTAGAATTCAGGGCGGTTTGTATGGTATGCGGACGTGGTCCATTTCAAAAACGTTATGAGAAACCGAGTGTTAGTTTTCGGCTTAGATACCCAGCTCGGCAAGCTCTATAAGCCCACAAGCTCTCCCGCCAGTAACTTAGAGCTTGCCACGATCACTCTCATGGTATCTCAACGCGAGTCTGCATAGCCATGATCCCAAAGAGGCTATCGGTTGCAACTAACGCATCGAAGTTTATGGCTCGGGTAGTTACTTGGAACTTACTGGCTAATCTACTCTACTATTACTAGCAGATTCCGTTCATCAGTACCAGTTGCTGCGCTATTAAAGCAATTAAAAGTCATGGAATCAGGTTGACATACGTAAGGTAGCTGTCCATTTGTTACCAACCTACAATTGTAAGGTTTGCTCGAGGCGGTCAATGCTTGAGATACAAATTCTATGCTAAAGAATAACTGCCTTAGGTTGGTTGCCGTTAGCTAACTGGCTTAAAAATTAGTATGTGAAATGCGCACTTAGTCAGGACATACAGAACGTCCAATTACTAGTTCTTGATGTTCCTTCACCCACCACATCGATTGGCCATCTTGCGCTTGCATGGTTGATTTTTCTCTTTATGGCACCCCCAAGCCGTTTTAGCACTCCACCTAATGTCGCACTCTTGGTGGCAATTGATTCAACGATCGTCCACCTTGCCGAGCTTTACTCAGTGCTGTGGTAAAAATGGCAAGAGACCGAACACAAGAACTCGAACCCCCCCCTCTTCGACGCCTTCACCGCAATCCTAGCTTCACCTGCTGCGCTGTTACCAGTTTCGTATTGTCACGTACGTGCAAGTGCTAGCAAAGTTTTCAATCCGTTAGGCCATATCCCAGTCCGGTGCATCAGGCATTATCTTGGTCACAAGGCAAACCTAGCTATAGCCCTCCAGAGACCCTTGAGCCATGCCATCGCAACAACGTTTTCAGGTATGGAAATTCCCTTTGCACGTGGGCTGGTTGGAGATTCTGATTCAATTCAGTAGCTGTTCTGTCTCGTAGTTGTCCGCCTTAGTCTAAGGCAAGGCCACGATCCGAAACAGAGTTTTGAACTCGCTGGCCGACAAAGTTAGTGAAATGCTCTGCTATACGGAGTTTATAGTCGATTCACAAACCAGAATTCAGCCTGGAGAAACTATTGCTATATCGTCCGGGCCCCAACTTCAGTGCTGGCATGTGTGCGTTCAAGTCGGATCTCTCCACGGGTTTCCCCAACCGGCGAAGAAGATTCCAAATATTTTGATATCGACAAAAAAAAAAAAAAAACGCAGAATCTACGCCATATGCGCATGCCCCTCTCATTTATACTCCAGCTAACTGGACTGCCCGTATTTCTGGAGGACTGAGTGTTTTTCAGCACCTGATTCCGGTAATTCTTGGATAACGAACTGCACTACACATAGTCGAGTTGCAGATACGACAGTTGGCCATTGTATACGTGCCTGGCCTAAACACCAATTCCTTTTTTTAAAAAAAAGATATTTCGTATCGTACTAGCTGAGTAAGTTGGGGAATCCCGTACAGTTGTGGGTTGCTCAGCCCAAGCATTCCAGCCAGCGAAGCGTTGTTTCGAAGGGATCCTAGCAAACATATAAGCGCTTATCAATACGTGTAGTTGAAGGCTGTGCAAGTTTCCATGAGGCAAACTAGTGTCGCTAATTGACTAAATATAACAGACGAGATCGTACGTCATAGTCGAATGTCAGACAGTATACGTATGAACCGTGGGATATAGCGATATCGTATTCGGGACGGGGTTAGTGTCGTCGTCGTTGTTGTCGTGTCAACTGAACGTTGCCAGCGCGTTTCGACGCGGCTGCAGAAAAAACCTCAGTAGACAGAAATGTTTTGGGGAGGGTATGCATATGGCTATAGGATGTCGTTGCAAGTGTTGTTTTTGGTGTTGGCCAAACTTTCCACCAAGCTTTGCTGGTAGGCTTATGTAAACGCATGTACAACAACGTATTAGCCACAGGCGTTAATTTAGAGTGGCTACTTGGCCATAAATCAAATTTTATGTTCCTCAGTCCACGCGTGCGAAGTAGAAGGTAGCTAGTTCACGAGCGATGAAACACCACCTCTGTATTGGGGTTGGCAAGCACTACGGGTGTCGGGGAGAATCTGGTGGCAGGTGCGTTTGGGGGGTGGCTAAACTCATGGTTTTACTAACTGACTTTACTGCTTTTCGCCATTTTTATTACGCCTCTCAGAGAGTTGCGGAGTGAGAGGAGAGACCCAAGTCTTACTTGCACTGCCACCTGCCATCAATGATCAGACCTACCCGTAGTACAGGCTACCTTCCAGCTTGGCCAGAGGCAAAGAGGAACAGAAGTACTCGAGATGCAAATTAACACGATAGATCCGGGGCCAGGCGCGATGCTAACAGACAACCCTATCCAAGTTGTTGTTTGTTCATCAAGTACATACCCCATCCACGTGCTGTAGTTAGATACCACTGACTCCAAGCCGATAAACAATCTTATCGGGCCTATCCCATTACTACTGCTATTATTAGCCATAGTAGATCATCGCATCGCTAACAACGCCCTACCCGCTCAGCGCTAGTTAGGGTTACATTGTACCAGATAGGACGTACCAGGGAGCTGGGTATCAGGTCCATCTTAGCTGGAGGATCTCCCCTAGGCCCAATCTACCCCAGATTCAGCTGCTGTAGTCTGTTTCAGTCTCATCTGAAGTTGTCCACTCTTGCCGCAGCTTAGCCATCGGTGGTAACCCAATCTGGAATCGCAAACATTTTGGCTGACCTTTCATCTTGCTACATACTGGATGCAGCCATATGGCTACCAAACAATCGGTCGGATTTCGGGATGTAGTAAGCCTCCTGTCAGAGCTACGTACTCCACAAGCCATCATCACTGCTGTAACGTGGTGTTTTGTCTGGCGCGTGTTTACGTCATGCGCATGTTCGAACTGTGTTTGGGGTTCGGAGTAGAAAGCTGACACAACGGTTTTATCTCCAAGTGCAGCACATCATCTTTAAATATGCACATATGCGTCCTTCTCTTGTTCCGTGAGCAAAGAGGCTCATTGCTATGCTGGTGGATACTGCGGACACACTATAGAAACTCTGGCTCACTTGATAACGGCCTTGCATTCTCACAATCACACCTGCCTGATCGCTGCCTGCTGTGAAATTCGAGGGGAGGGAAAGAATCATAGCTACCTTCTTCAGGGCTATCCTCCCATTTAGTTGAGGGTCAGTCAATCTGTAGGGTTGTCGAATTAAGCTCGTCTGGGATCGTCAGCCGCACGAGTCTCTCGTTTACGATTCACCTGTGACTCATATAGACTGCCTTCCAATCTATCATGATCATGAGCTTGAGGAGGTATCGTTGACTGTAGTGGTGTATAGTTACGCTTTGGGAACGCTCTAGCCGGAAAGAATAACCACTGCAGTTCTCAGAATCTTGGGCGCACACCAGGAAGAAACCCTGGCGCTTGATCCGTTCATACCCCAGGCGATATCCAAAAACTTAGCACTACTCACATGCATCAGTCACTGGGAGGCGTGTGCATATCACCTGCAGCTCTGTTGTCTGTGATCAAGAAATCGGGTTTTTAAGGTTCCACGTTCCCGGAAGATTTGAGTGCGCAGTATCAGGCTCCAGATCTTTCAAATCATAGCTATCTTCGGTATTCCAATGGCTGTGGCGGCTCGGCGAATGCTCGAGCCCGCGACCAAGAGCTGAAGAAAAAGGGGGAACTACATGTATGCTTGGAGGTTGAGATACCGGCTAGCACGACTACGTGTAGCTGAAAACAATATACTGGTAGTGCTCTACTTATTCCGCAGCAGTCAAAAGAGTCGAGAAGCTATTTGGAAATGTTCGTAAAGCGCATAGCACAAGAGTTTAGCGAGTGCGAGAGAGGGTGTGCTGTTGTAATTGGAGCCCCCATCTCATTGGGTGAGACAGCCCGAATTAGCCTGCGCAGCCTTGCCAATGAAATTACGTGCCCCAGTAAGGCGGTATTGTTGCCTAGCTAGACGCAGGACAGACACCGAAATATGCAGGTCTACAAGGGTTTTTTGCGCATTAAATACTTGTACGCTTTAGTGATCGAATAAACTGTGGTGGGAAATACATTATTTAACCTCTAATAAATTATATAAAGCTCGCTCGCTCGCAGCTACATTTAATCCATAGTACCCACAGATTGATAATATATCTGCCAGCTTCAGTTCACTCTCATTACGTTTCCCATACCTCAAATATTTCCGACTATATATCCACAAGGATTCCCCTCCATAAGTACGTATTTGAAAGAGGTAAAGTTTCCAGCGTTCTTCAAGTCAATGGCTAACCCTAGTCCCAAGCTTCTCTTCCTCGGAGTTCTGTTCTATTTATATCTTATTGCTGGATCACCTTGATTATCTACAGTTGAAATCGTCCCTGGGCAATTAAGATATATTGATCTTTTCCCATTATCGCCCACCTTCTGGATCCCGGATTATCTCCGTTTATTTTTCTACCACGGATGGCTACCGGCACACGTCAAAAGAGAATATGTCAGGCAAAAGGACCTATTGGAATTGCCCGAGGAACTGCGGATTTAAAATTACGAAGGTCCACGCGCAAGATTGCTGCCAGGAACCGGAATAGTAGCAACATACCTCGCGCTCCAATTAAGCTGGAAACACCCCCTGAGACCCCTAGGTCAACGCCTCCGCCCGAATCACAGCAATCCAGTTCAAGTACTTCTTCTAGTAACGTACGGTCTAATAGATTGAGTTCCTCATATACCGGGTCTGTGCCACGCCCGAACCAAGAGACTCAGGAAATAGGTACCGGAGAGGAACGACAGCAGCCAACCGTCAACTGGGATTGTGTTTCCTACGTAGTCTCAGACCAAAAAGTCCACACACAGTATGAGAAACCAGAAATAGCGCCTTGTCAGGTCGACGAGGAAGGAAACCCGATACCAAACTCGAGCAGGGTCCAGGCCTATGGGAAAATGGTGACGAAAACCGTTACGATGACTGTAACGACGACCATTGCCACAACTGAGATCCTGCGCCCAGGAGAGCCCGGATACGAAGCGTCTCTGGAGCGCCAAAAACGCCAGCGAGAACAAGGACCGGAAGAACAGCAGAAGCAGCACAGGCAGTATCGCGAAAGCAGGCAGTGGGCGAGCGGCGATAGGACCCTCCATGATAACTTCCACCATAAGCACCATCGAGCCGCGCAGCCTGCTCCAGCATCGGCCTAGTTTCAGTTTTTTTCTCGAGAAGTGCGCTAGTAGTGCGCTCGAGAGGTTTAGCTAATCGTGCGATCGTTTTGCGAGGAGTTTTTTTTCTTTCTTTTTTCTTTCTCTCTGTTTTAAGTGGCCCTGCAGATGGACAAAGGTCAATGAAATGAAGACACCACTTTGACCAAGGTGCGCGTGTGCGGATTACTCCTCCCCCCCTCCCAGGACCCATAGGAAGACCCCAGGGTCAATGCACGAGGCTTTCCAGGAATTTGCTACGAATCTACCACTAGTTTTTTCTCTCTTTCTTTGTTCATTTCTCGATGAGGCATGGACCTACACAACATATGAAGAGGAGGATTTTTCTTTTCTAAGGCTCTCTCTTTTGGGTAGATTCGAAACAGTTCAGGTAGTTTTTGGTGGGGCATTATCATACGGAAGAGCGGGGGTGGTGGTTATAATTTTGCGGTGGTGGTGGGGTCCATGTAACTCTACTATACAGTAACTTTTTTTCCCTTTGTTAAATGAAATCACAAGATTCTTGTCATGTGGAAGCTTAAGTCGTGGGGAGATCTCTATTTCTTTTCTCTCTCCAGGCTCTGTATAAACAAAATCGGTCGAAAACAGGGCTGACGGAATTAAGATCATTTCCAAATATATGAATTGTCTATGCATGTGATTATATATGGTCAAAAGACTACATGTATATGGGTAGGCTTAAGCTTACATGTGCGACTTGAGGGCAATAGCTCCCAATTTAACATGGAACTTGTAGGGAATGCTTGTTTTAGACAGATTTCCAATTATGTATATCCTTACATTTCTCGAGAAGATAAGTATCGCCCAGTGTTTCACAAGCGCCTGCCCCGTTATGCTTGTCCAAAGAGCTACCAAAAGCAATCGGGTGTAACTCCATGCAAGAAATAAGGCGAACGTACCTACCTACCAAAGAGCATCATCCCCAGCAATCGCGTAATGTCAGGGGCGAAACACTTCCTGGGACTTCCCCGGTTTCTATCCTGTGCGGCAAATGTATTAGATGGAGATCCGGGGTTTAACGTCCGAACATCTATCCATCATTCAGCTATTAATCACAGAGTGGCGTCGCGGCTGTAGCTGTATCGGTTTGGTAGCTGTAGCTATGTAGGGTTAGGGCTCTTCAGCTCAGTTGCACACTTAATCTCAGCACTTGCATAATCACAGCTCAACTGACTGCTGAGCCACAACACACTAGCTTGCCATCGATTATCGTGGTTTCTAGTTAGCAGATATCTTCAGGGGTCTTGAACACACGATATTTCTGTCTTCCGTTTGTGCTCTACTCATTCCCACAGAAGATTTATGGATCGACAAAGGATCTAGAGGCGGTGCTGTTCAGTACGCGTCCACCACAACGCCACCGTGGCAAGAAGCTTGGAAATCAAGATTAATTGAACCATTTGCTCTACACTATTCTATGTACACGCACCCACCCACCTAAGACGGATACACGGAGGGGCCGATGGATGCCGCTTGAAATTCTGTATGAAGTTGGTAGTTTCTTCCGCTCTCACCCTGACCGCAGCGAACGCCATGGAAATATACGTGATAGTGCTAATGCTAGAGGTTAGTCGTAGCTCCCAGAAATAAAGTCTTGATGGAACATATCGGACATGCCGCGTGAGTCGTTCCGGTGTGAGCAAGCCTTCGTATCCCCCTGCATGTCCAGATCCGTCGAGGCATACCGCCATAAACCACCACTTAGGCCCACCTCTTGGCTCCAATTCTTTGCGGTCTGCCTTGGATTTGTGGGAAAAATATCTTCTGGTATGTGAACAGAGCCTGAAGATAATTTCAAGCTGTCAGATGCCTAGAAGCACAGTCAGTGTATTTGATTGGCGCGAGTGATAGAGGAGTATACTAAATGTTCGAAATCCTCGAAATTAAGAACAGCGTCTGCAGGGCCCAATAGGTCACCAACAGATAAATTGCGTCATTTCTCGGCTCTGCGATTGTCTAGGGAGAGTCACTTGCTAGGCTGCACGGAGTAGCAGCTGCGGTTTGGGAGGATTAATTAGAATCAATGGATTGGAAGCGAACGTACTTTAATGTCATATTATGTACATGTTTCAACCTCGGCAACGCCTTTCTAATCCTCGATAAACTACTGGGCACCATGTTCTAGCTCTTTGGCGGGGTCAAAGCCACGCCTTGAGAATATATGGTTCAGGTTTTCAGCCATTTTATAAAGGTAGTGCGAAATGGATCAGCCACCTGTGGGATGAAGCAGAGTTCTACACGAGATTGATTAGAAGGCTATTGAACTACATACTAGACATGACTAGGTATACGCCTTGTGATGTTTGATTAGGATGTGAGAAAAAAGTTGCCGGCTTGGATTATTTTTGAGAACTACCTGGGTCTCTCCTTGATAGTGCAACCACTCGATCTTCACTACGCCTCGCTAATTATAATGGGTCTGTGTGGATACTAGTACATTAACCGCTAGCCTGTGGCCCAGGAATTAGTGGTTGCCGCCCAATCCGTGAATGCATAGTTGTGGATGTTGCGTATATTCGTTTGATGTGCGCAGCTACGCAAGGTTCTGTCTATTTTGATAGGCCTCGCACAAGGGAAAGGTGGATAGACTTATGTCTAAACCTCGCATGTTTGATAGGAACTTTCCGTGAGTCCGAGATGAGCCCAGGACTTCAAAACAAAAACAAAATAACCTATGAGATAGAGTCTACGCTTCACGTGATTTCTACCTTAGCAAACATTCTTACGTTCCCACTATTGCAGTCATATTATTTTGTTGGTGCAAGTTTACGGGAGACAGCTAGGATGCTAGGAAACATCTCTTTGCATGTTCGTCAATCATGATGGTTCACTATCCTTATCATTAAAAGTTCACTATCCTATACATACGGCTGTAAGCTATAAAAAAAACCCCTGTAGATTCTCTGAAACAGCTGTTCCTGGTATGTGTCGGGGGCTCGAATACATTTTTTGAGGCTGCAGAATTAAGAGATAACACGCACGTGGATATATAACCAACAAATTGCTATTAGCAGGGTTGAAACCTGTCACGAAGTTGGTTATACCATCTACTATGCTAGTTATAATTATAGATAAAGTCTACCAATAGCCTCTGCGCGTGCTCAGTACCATCAGGTACTGAGTACCTTCCGCGTGATAAGAATTATCAAGCTTTTGATATGACTCAAATTGCAGATGCAGCTGCAGATGCAAGAGGAAGCACGCTCTGAGCGTAAAGTGACTCCGAGTCTCCGCGACCCAATAGAAGTAACCCAGCCAAGGCAAACAGGATCTCAGAGATATCATATATACTTTGGGTTAGTTGTTTAGGGAACTGGTACCGTATACCTCCAAAAGAAGGGCCCAAAATACAGGCCAAAATACAGGGTAAGATGGTGAGGGTTATCACATGATATTGTTAAACGAATCTATAGGATTGGTCTTAAAAAAAAATTTATTTCACCTTTGCCACCCAACACCATCGCTCTGAATAAGACATAGAAACTACCTATCCGGCAATTGTTTCTAGCTAGGATTTTTGGAATGGACCCGGGCTCTTCTTTTGGAGATATATGGTACCATGTTTACGTTAACTCAGCTAATCTCGAAAATTAAAGGGCTTAAACTTACTATTCCTCAGAAATTATGTGTGGTATAGATTACGCTCGTGAACTGCAATCGAAACGACCTACCCGCGACAGGCCGCCTATCTCGTAACCTATCTCTGAGCTATGAATCATGTTTTTTTTTGTGCTACGTCAGCTTGTACCCCCTGCTTTGCCAGAGAGAAAAAAAACCCTTTCCTAATTGTAGAGTGCCTGATATATTCGTCGGATATCTCTGAGGTTTAGGTGCGATCCATGTTTCAGATCTTAACGTCATCCCTTGTGTCTCTGGGTTCCCGTCATGCATATGACGGAGCTCCTCTTCCTCAAACAACGTAAAAAGTATTGCTAAGAGCCTACTCGTAGAGTCAAATGTAGTTACCAGAAGCAATGAGCCTTAATACCGCGTCCCTGGCTCGGTTTTGGAAAATGGACGCGAAGGGGTTATTGGCGTGGCATTGGGGGAATCATAATTTATAGGTCACTTACGCTACTAAAACGAAAGCGCGATGTCCTGTCGGGTGGATACCTACATGTATATGTATTTCAGCCCTATTGTGGTTGTTCCCTTAAAGATGTGTGTGCAGGAGCCAGGCAGAAAACGGAAGTACAGCTCATACTCTACCATAAGTACCTGAACATGCTTTTTGGTGGCAATGTCTTTTAATTCGTCCTTCAAAATTTGGTTGGTTGACCTAAACCGTACCCTTGCTTTCAGGTACTTATTGTAGAACACAAGTATAATACTCTCTACACTGTGCTGATGATCTGCTGTACTACCGTTACAACCAAGCTGAGTTTGGTACAGTAGAGAGGGAACCGGACATGGTGCGCATACAGGGTGTTATTAAAAGACGAGAACGGGAAAAACCCCCGAATACTTAGGCTCACGTTCCCAACATATGAACAGTCTTTCACGGGGTGATAGCGAGTACTGGGTGTTGACAAACAGGGTGGTTCTGTAGGAAAGCTGCCAAGCCAGCCGCGGATCTGGGCGGAAACGTTAACTCCCAGTACTCTCTATTAGCTTAAATCACCCTGTTCGTCAACACCCAGTATTCACTACCACCCCGTGAACGACTGTAGATGGCTTGCTTTTGGTTGGTGAAATCGACAAATCGCTACTTGGTCCGGGTTAGGCTTACCCGACAAGGTAAGCTTTTCCTCAGCCTTTTTCCCTAAAGGGGAAATTGAACGTCTCCGATCAGCGGAGTTTTACCAGCCGATATATACCGTTTACTGGACATCTCGCAAAGGGTATTATCATTTGTTGAACAGAGAGGTATTTACTTCATTCTGCAGCGGAAAGAATACCAAAAAGGCTGGAGGTGTATGTATGCGTAGAGTGATGCAAAATACTACAAACTGAGTTTGGTTTAACTATCTCACCGGCTAAGACGAGACAATAGTGGGACCTCATGGAAGGGATATGTTGACAGTTTCGAGGAGGTAAGCGCAGCATGGCGTTGCTGACATTCCATAGCCTAACCAATAGCCAAGGCGGGGATGGAACGCCGGAACTATCCGTCGTTTGAGATCGTTGTATAAGAGAGGCCTATACAAGCTCCAAATTCTCACCATTATAACCTATACTGTTGGGCGATAGTGCTGATGAAAAATTTGCTAGTTTTTCTAAAACCATTCCCCGGGCTTAATGTTTCTCGGAGCCCGAAACCCGAAACCCCGTGCGGGGCGGATGCTGAAGATGCCGATGTAGCTGCGTAGGCTCTCTTGAATTTCGGGGTTGTCTCCGTGAATACGAGGGGTTAATGCAGTTTATCGATGTAAGTAAACAGAAAAACGGGATGAAGGGGTTTAGTCTAGTATCTCAAAGGACACATGGAACATGATGATTTGATATGCACTTCTTCGCGATGTCTCCACTGTATACGGGCTTAAAGTCATGAGCTGCCCTGCTGTTCATCTGCACCTCGCCGCAGTATACAGCGTTTTATTAGACATACGTAACAAGGCGATGAGCGGTTTTACTTCTACTTTTTTTGATACAGTATGAGAAGTTATATCTAAATACTTGGCTTCTGAGAAGAGCCTGGAAGCAGATGGATGCATATCACGTCGTGCATGAGGAGACTAAGAGACATATCTTTATGAGGAGAATTTCCTGAGCTTCTTGTATCTTTGTAAGACATGTATTTGAAGATGTCTTAACTAATTTATATTTACCCTATTCTTGTTTTTTTTGGCCTCCACACCACATATCCAAAAATGGCTAGTTTACGAAGTAATCCCCCACCTCCGCTTTCGGTTCTTATACTGTACGACAAATGTGAGACAGTTGCACACCAAGTTTTAGTTACCTATAGCATTATGATGCGTATCAGCTGCAGGGGTAATTGTAGAGCTTTTGGTTTCTTTAAATCACCTCGACGTGGGTGTTGACCGTTTAAGCTTTCTGTACTTCTAGAAACTTGCGTAGCTAGTACCAAACGCCCCAATCAGATACAGATGTTTAAAATTAGTGAAATAATTTTACTCCCTTCGCGCCTATGGCGCCTACCTATTGCAAGTTCAGCGCTACTAGAATCAAACTGAGAATAGCGCAGCGGTATCTTCGTTGCTGCCTAGCTCAGCCGCTATACAGGGTTAGGGTTTTGAAGTGTTTCCCCGTGGGGTCTAGTGGCTTTGATGCCTGTACATGTATACTACATGTACTGACACATATGTGGGGCTGGAAACTGTAAGAACTACATTCAAGTCCGCCTTCAAGATGTATACCAGGCTTCCATCAGCCTTGTCTTTCCCTCCTCGTTTCCCAGAGACAAATCGGAACCCAGGCAACTTTTATCCGTCCTCTATCGTCAAGTGCAGTTCACGAATTATTATAGTTACTCACGAAGCTCACACGGCATAACAAGATAGCCCCTAGTACTTTCCTTCTAAGCCTTGGCCATATTCACCGGAATTTATATGCGAAACGCAAGGCACATACCAACCTACTTCAGCCATCTCAAATAATTAAAATAGAACTTCTATCACTCCCATACAATATCACACTCAGCTCCATAACTTAAGAATTTCTACCTTACAATTACCACAGGGCGCATGAAACGAAAGCACTGCCTTCACCGTCTAGTCATATGCAGGAGAAAACATTGATTTTTCAGGCGATAGGTGTTTGATATTTCGCCCCAGAAAGCTGCAAAGGCCAAAAACACACACCAGTCCCTGCGAAATCTCTTGATTTTACGGGTAATTAGAATATAAACCCAAGCCTTGCTGATATTAGTTCTACTGCATAAAAAGTGTAATATTGACGTTTTTGATATAATTCGTGATATCTCAGAGTCGTACTTCTTGTTCAGTGCGCAGTTTTTAGATACTCCGATCAACCTATAACACCCCTTCGAATTTCTCCGTAGTCATGCACCTATTTTTATGAGTTTGGCCGGTCGACCTTGAGTATTCACCTTCCAGATTACCGACGTAGCTATGTACGTGGCAGTTAATAAATGCATACGACGTGACCGGCGACCCAGCTTAAGTGCGTGTGTAATATTTCAAGGTGAGTGCAGCATAAAGCGTGGCACATGAGCATCAATAAAAAAAATTCTAGCCAATTGAATAGCCCTATAGCTACCTATCATAGTTTTTTTTCTTCCCGAAACAAAAAAGTTTCCTAGAAAAGTTTCTTCAGATGTATTTTGAAGAAGCTGTTTCCGAAACACCCCAGGTTTTTTAAAGCCTCGAGGAAAAAAAAAATATCATGATTTTTGATCAGAGTGACCTTTTTTACCCGCTTTGGGTCGCTGCCGGTCATTCAGACACCATGTGATATATTGAACTGGGCACCGGTCAAGACGTGTCAGTCAAGCTATGGTGAAGGTATTTTAACTAGAACTTACGTAGATTACGTTAAGGTAAGAGGTATTTGGTTGCGGAAGTGACACTTTAATCTTCTCGAACTAATAGAGCTGTTCCTGAGATAAACTTAGGGCTATTAGAGATTTGGACTCTTGTGATTGATTAGATATATTGTACGACCAGAAGAAATATAATCATCATAAATCATCACTTGGTAGCTTTTGAGATGAGGATACGAAGTGAGATATATTTAGGTATGTCGAGCGTCATATGTGTAGAAGAATGCCAGTGAAGGCCTCATATAATATAAAAGCAGGTTCAGGCTATCCCGGGCCTAGGAAACGCATTAGGCTATGTTTAGTATTGAATTCTAAATTAGGAGTGATCTGATGTACGCGATTGAAGCGGTATTCTTCTTGGGCAACTGTAAAACATGTAGATATACGCTCTATCAACATGCTTGTATGAATATAGTTTGTATCGATAACTTAGAGTTTTTCATAATCATATGTGGTTCTTCATAGAACGAGGCCATAATTAAATTCTATGAACACCATCACTGCGCGTCTATGAAAAGGATAGCGTAATCTAGAAAGAGAAAAAAATAGTCACTATACAGCTACCCTGCCCAGAAACAGAAAATAATTCCAAACCCATACTCGATTATCATATATACTCACTGCGGAGGTACCATCAATCACAAAACGCGATGCTCACAACAATTTTGGGCGATGGACAGACAGAGTGATAGCTTATGATTATGAGAACCAACAAATCGAACGAAAAGTATCAACCAACTGCTAAATTCCCACTTTAACGCCGCGTCTCTACTATACCACGGCAGAGGGGCCGGGTTTCTAAAGCAAAATTTTAATTATTTCTCAGACGTCTTATTGCCCGTTCTCACTATGAAAATCATGATTACGACCGCATAGAGTATCGAAATACGTCTTGGCTCGCTCCTACTCTAGCACCAGCTGTGTGTACAAGGGGTATGTACTCAAAAGCGATATTGCACATTTCGAGTACCTCTCCAATTCTCAGCAACCACAAAACTAGCTAACAGGACAAAGATTGACATCAGGAATTAGTCTGCAGGGAACTCAAGCCAAGCAAAAAAATAATCCAAAAATCCAAATAGGGCTTCTTTTGGCTATTATTATGGCGCCTTTGAATGGGGAGTTGATAACTTAATACTACCCGGCACCCTTCGCTTGATATGCCGCATTTTTCATAAGGTAAACTCAGATATCCCATCCCGTAGTATGGCTAGTCAGCTCTGCCATCGAGGTATGTATTTATATTGTGCTTTGCTTTGAGGAAAAAAACGGGATTTTTTTTAGGTATTGTATCACTGATCTATGATAATTAACAACCTACCTTCGTACCCCGCACATATATCTCCACGTGCACGCAATTGACTCTTTTTTTTTTTTTTAACGAAATGGAAGCCCCACCAAAACTTCGTGGATATTGTATAGCTATAGGAGAGATTGGGCGAAAAAAAACGAAAAAAAACATAAATGGCGATTACAAGAGCAACCTTTGAAAAATCGAATCTATATATGCAATAGGTATGTATATAAATGCTTTAAAATCCGTGGAGTAATTAATGCGAAAGTTCATTCACCTGTAGCTTTCGAGGAGCTGGCTTCGAATTCCTAGTGCCATATAATTGGTTAAATCCGAACACGGCCGCAAGCCACTTTGGGCAGGACAAGGAAAGGTGAGGTAAGGCAAGGCTGTGTGGCTTTTCGCCGTGCTCAGAGATCCCCGGATTTAACCAATTTATCCGAGCAGATGCGGCAAGGCACCAGTTTTCCTTGGTTTGTGTATGAAAATCGGTTTAGTAATCCTATATGCTTATTATAGAGTAGAGTAAGCAAGCAGGCATCAGTTCCCCTGAAAAACAACGGGAAAACCCTTCTAATGCCAGCCACTAGCCACAACAACCTTTAGAATACCATCCAACACCAAGCACAACCAGAGACACACGGAACCCTCTGCCTAACCCACACACGCAGCGCGCTACCATACTATTCCTACCCCCCCCAAGCCTAAGGTTTTAGGATAAAATCGAACAAATTAAATTAAATAAATAATAATTAGATGCATTTAGCAATGGGAACCCTTTAGGCCAGCGTGTATGGTCCTGTCGGACATTGTTGGGTTTAAGCGAGGCGTATTTGGGGCAGCTGGAGCTTAGAGAAGCTTGGAGAGACAGCGTGCTCAAAGTGTTGCTATATCTAGCAGAAACTAGGGAATTTGGTCGATAGCAGGGCTGTTTATGTGGTAGGCGGAGGGTTCCGTGTGTCTCTGGTTATGCTCGGCGCTGGATGGTATTCTAAAGGTGTTTGTGGCTAATGACTGGCATTGGAAAGGTTTTCTCGATAATTTAGTGCTGGTTTCGGGTTGGGGTTGGGGGGGGCGAAACCCCGAAGTACGGGTTTAGAAGTGTAGATTTTGATTTTAGTAGAGAAGAGGAGAGGTTAAAAGAGGTTTAAGAATAAGGCTGGATTTGAGTAGTTGTTGCATAATATATGCCGAATCGTGAGGGTGTGGGAGAGAGATGCTTAAGCGAGAAGAGGTGGACGAGAGTTGGAATTGTGGAAGGATTTCAAGGTGGAGGAGCAGAGGGAGGAGGAAGGGATGAGGGTGGCTGGAGGAGTAGGAGGAAAAGGAAGAGTAGAATGGAGGAGGAGGAGAGTCGAAGAAGCAAAAAGAATCACGATAGCAACACCATACCCCGCGTAAGCTATAGGCTCACTGGGGGCGACGGAATCATACTACACAAAGTCTCACTACGCAAACCTCTATGATACCAACTCGCAACCTCCGAATAGCAGTCCGCAAGACCCAGTTCTCAAGCAAGCAAGAAAGTTTTTTTTATTCATAGCAAAGCAAGCAATCAGCCCATCATACAAACGGATGACAAAAGGACCAAGCCCAACTAAACGCAACACAACGTTGCAACATGACACATACATACCAAAGAAACAGAAAAGCCACCGGCCTAGACAAGCCCAACTATAGCAGACAAACCCTACTATAGCTAGAAAAAAACAACGAGTGACAAACAGTGACTAAATCATTGCCCGTAAAAACCCCACGGTGAAAAAACCCGTAAGTAAAAAACCAACCAAACTTTTAAATCAGCATACCAAATCCCGCACCAGTCAGAACGTGGTAAACTTAAATCAAACCCAAGCCCAGCCCAAGCCCAATCTAAACAATCAGCAGGGGAAAAGGAAGAAAAATACAAAAGAAAGAGTAGAGACCGTATCTATCTACACTGCACAAAAAAAATACAGTAAAGGATACCCCAACATCCGGTGGGAGGGGGGGATCAAATCAAATCATGGCATCGCAACCCACGATGGTTGTCTCCAACAATCCTGGGATCCTATGCCAATGCCATCCGTCATCCATTTTCATAATCTTCCAAGCAGCAAGACTAACCGCAATCATGAGGCCATGGAGTTGCATGCCAGACCCATTTTCAGCAGCCTTTATGAGAGCCGTTTCGATAAACTTTGCATCGTCTGCGATGAAGCGTCTGTTGGGTGTGCCCATACCATATCTGGTTCCAGGCTTGATGGTAAGACCGTTTAGCAAATGCACCTTCCTCAAGCGCGGACATCTTGCGAGGCCGCTCAAAAACGTATTCCAAGCATCGGTGCTGTTCTCCACAGAGAGCGCAATCTCAACTAGCTCATTTGCACCAGAAAAAACCTTTTCTAATTCCTTCTTAGTGAGTGCCCATTGCTCTTTTAGCACGATTTTATCAACGCGGCCTCCGCACTTAGGGATCGCATCAATCACAATCCTCCTCAGTATGGCAAGTGCTTCGCGATCACCGTCACGTTCGGTTTTTTCGTTAGTGTCGGTCAAGAACGATACCTGCTTCATGGGACCGAAGCCAGAGGTGTACAGTGCCTCGACGACACGCTCGACGAAACCAAATCCGGTAGAGCGAAACACTTTGATGCCACGCCAACAGTCCTTCGTAATATGGAAGCCGGCCTTCTCGATACAACCTAACAACACAAGATTCTTCAATTTCCCAGGAGCAATTTCCCAGTTGATTATCTTTTCGTCGACGACGAAGCCAGTAAGCTCGATGGTACTAAGTTGCAGTTTCTTCCTAGTATGTTTGAGCGCTTTTTTGGCGACGGTAAAAGCTTTCCAATCGAATACAGGAGGAGTTTTAAGGTGCCGTTCGTCTTCGTCATGTGCGGGTACGTGGTAGATGCGATAATAGCGATCAAAGAGACCAGGATAACGTTCGTGGGTGATGTGGGGCATTTCAAGTTTTAATACGCGGAGTGTGTCAATTGATCCAGCGATGATGTACCAAACCTGGCGCCACCATACGCCGCCGCGGGTAGGAAGGTTAATGAGATGCAGCTCTACAAGCGGGAGGCTGGCAAGAACGCCAATGTTAGGACGGTATTTCGAGACCTGAGCCCATTGAATATTGGAAGAACCGTCTTTACAGCGTTCTTTGCGCATAGGCTGAGAGAGGTTCAGTGAAAGGTGAGTCACATGTTTTAAGGATGCGAGGGCGGTTATCAGATGCCCACGTAGCGGGAGTGGGGAGCCCCAGGTGAAGGAGGTAATGTTTGGCATACGCTCGAGGATGTCGGACATGTATGCATTTACTTCCTTGATCCCGCCATCACCCACAAGACCTTCCTCGCTCTTGAGCTGTTTCATTTGCTCCTTACTGATGATGGTTTTACCTGTTTCGGAATCAATGATCTCCTCGTCCATCAGGAAGGAGCCGTTTTCCATAAGAGTGATTTGATTCTCTTCCCATCCGTCTTCGAGACGGAAAGATTTAGTCCACTTTTGAAGCTTTGGTCGATTTTCTTTCATGTGAAGGGAAGAGAAAAGGTGACTCAGATAGGAACAAGAGTAGCCATGGGGTAACTTGGGGCGGAGAATGATGGATTCATAGAGGAGGGGCTCGACAGACCGCCTCAAACGTTTTGAGACGCGGGAAAGGCGAGCGATATCGCACGGTTCGAGCTAGAGATGTGTGTTAATTTTAATAGATGTCAGTTTGTAAGGTAGGAGAATCACCATGCTCCCAATCCTGCGCCATAACCCGCCAGTCCCAAACCCGCCATGGGTCGAGAAGGCAGTCTCAACGTCCATTGTTCCAGAAGATGGAGTGGTAGCAAGCTGCGAGAAAGCAGTCTCGATATCCATTGTTGTTGAGGGAGGAGGTGTAGTGGTGTGGAGTGAAAGCTGAGGATCCCACTTTTCATAGCCCTGCCATTCCATAGATGGTGGGCTAGGCGGCCTGGTAAGAAGGCCGGGCCGTCGCAATACTCTCGGCGGCATGTTCTGGACCGGAGCGTTCTGGACCAAAGCTTGCGGAATTGCAGACACCTGCGGAAGATCAAGGTCGTTATGGTTCTCCTCGGGATTCTTCCGCTGCATTCTACCTCTCGACGACGACAGTCTCGACGGCCTTCCCTTCCACGGCCTCGGCACATCTGTAGCAGAACCATCACTCGACCCATAATTTGCAAACATAGCATCAAGACAGCTGTACGATTCCCTCACACCAGCCGTTCCCGAAATTGCAGCAATATCTTTAGAATCATTCAAAACTGGATTCCCGCTGGACACCTTCATCCGCGCCGCTTCCACCTCCGCAAGCCGTCTCTGCACCTGAAGTGTATTCGCCTTTGTAAACTCCCGGCTTTCATTCTCTGACGGCTGCATCATTACGGAGCTTGCATCAGACCTGGGGGTCCTCGCCGTCCCCATTCTAATAGGTGATGCTTGGGCTCTGAATGTGCCTCTGCGCGCCGTCGACGGGGATGGAAGAGAGCGATTGATAACCCTCAGCGGGCGCTGAGGTGTCCGAGCAACTTCCAGCAGCGGTGGTTGAGGAAACGGCATTTCGAGCAGATGAGCAGGAGCAGCAGACTCGAATGTCTGCACTACGATTGGAGTCGTGAAAGTTACAGCACGAGGATGTTTTGGAGGAATATAAGGTGGTGGGGGAGACTGTGGGACCGGTTTCCGCCGAATTGGGGATTTCGGGGGTACTGGTGGTCTTATATCGAGTTTGGGAGGGGGAGGAAGCGGTGAATTAGCGGTGACATTCCTCCGCTTATTACGTCTGCCAATGAGTGAGAGAGACTCTCCCAATGTTGTCGTCAGAGAGCGTGTGCGAGAGTGAACACGGCGCAGGTCAGTGGTAGACGACGATTGAGAGTCTGGGGGGGTATTGGGACGGGAGCCATCAAGATGAACGGGATAATCCATCTCAGCAGGCCTATGGAAGGTGGCTTTCAGAGAAGAGAAGGACTCTGGCGGCGATGGCGGGGGAGTTGGAGGGAGAGTTGGAGGGAGAGGTAGTGGGGGCTTGAAAGCTGTAGCAAGCAGCGAGGGAGTCGAGAAGGACAGATGGGACGAGATGTGGAAGCGGGGACGGGGGGTCTGGTGGGAGGAGCCAGTTCCAGGGCGGGTGGGGAGAGGGAGAGATGATGTGTGGTGGGGGAGAGGAGGACGTCCCTGGGCCTGTCTCTGCCCGCGTGCCCCACCACCACCACCGCCTGCTCCGCCCTTGGCATTGGAAAGGCTGTCCATCCAGACCGTCACTCGGCGGCCACTGTTGGAGCCCCAGGAGGCCAGGCTTTGCGATATCGAGCGTCTACGGCCATTACTGTCACGGTGATACTGGCTGGGCAGACGAACGAGTGATGGGCTGTGATCCATATCGATAGAGAGAGGCTGGCCTGGAGGTTATTCACAATCAAAAGACCACGATACACTCACTTTGTTTATAGCATTAACCAATAGGGTGGCAAGGAGTATAGTTGTTTATACACGGGTGGAGGGCTATTGAAGTAACGAGCGACAGCAGGGCATAGCGATACGAGGGGAGTATCACGGCGACGAGGGGGAGAAGGGGGAGAGGAATAGAAAGGAGAGAGGAGAGAGGAGAGAGAATAGAATAGAAAAAAAGGCAAAGAATGAAGAGAGCAGAGAAGAGCAGAGAAGAGACGAGAAGAGACGAGCAGAGAGATCCACTCGTCCACCCACAGAAAAGACAGACTCCAAGTCCCAGCTGCCCGAGATCAGGAATAAAGCGAGAGGCCGGGAACGATCGGGATCAGGATAGCTGAATGAAGAGAACATCCAGAACCAGAGCTGGCCATCGTTGACAGACAGACAGCCATAGATATAGCAATACAAACAATCCCCATCCCACCAACAACGTCGTGTGGCTGGGGCTGTGCCACATCTACCATCTACACACCACCTGTCGAGCCACATCACCGCTTCATCACCCTCATCATCACCCACGCTTTGCTTTTTATCGGTTTCGGGCAGAGAGATGCAATGCTACTAAACACCCCATTGGCCATCTCTCGCCCACCTGAGACTGAGATCCAACTCTACTTTGACGTGCTGTCCATCTTGAATCCACTCTCCTCTGCCATCTCAATCCTAGATTCTGAAACGAACGCAGGGTTAAGCATTACCCCTACCCGTAGACCACCCTTCCACCAATCGTTCGCCCTGCTGCGAATATATAATCCCGACCATTACATGCACAAACATGCATCCTTCCTTCCTACCCCTACCTCAAATTCTTCCCTCCTCTTCAACTTTTCAATTACTCCCCCCCCTTTAAAAACTTACTCTGACCGTGAATAAATAAATGGGCAAACTGGGACTCGAACCCAGACCTCTGCAATAACTAGGCATTTTTTCGCCCCGATTCGTCCACCGACCCCCCTCCTCAAAGGGTCTCCCTGTTCGGACATTGCCGTGCACAGACTGGAATCGAACTCAGGACCTTAACCATTTAATCGCAGTGCTCTAACCGTTGAGCCATTCACCCGCTCTACTGTCCCTCCCCTTTTAACCTAGCAAATACCCGACGCAAGGGGTTGAAACTGCATGTCATATATCATCTTTCACTAGGGTTGGGTTTGAATGGGACTAGATATACGCCGAATTGTAGTATTATTCGTACTGGATAACCGTATTGGTAGACATCCATGGGCATATGCATGGAGTTGATGATATGGCCACTCAAGATAATTCAAAAATATATCTGTCTTCGCCGTATAGAGCTCACCGCATAACTTAGATGTAATGCGCACGCGCAGGCACAGGAGGTTACGCCAGCCAGAAACATTCTCTGCCTTCCCAGTGCACAACATCTAACACCCCACCTTCCATCATCATCACTGAGATTCTTCCCGTTCAAGTAGTACCAGTAAATAGACTGAAACATCACGATCTACCTTCCCCGCCGCCGAAAATTACTGCGGCCATATCGGAACATCCTAACAAATAAACAATGATAAATAAGCCTGGACCCGCAGATCAACACTGAGCAGAACCAATATAAAAAGACAGATCAACGGCAGCCACACCAAACCACACACCAACACATATCCAAATAGCGCTGCAGTCTAACATCTAGCTTACACAATGCGCTGTAGGGCAGTCATTTTAAAATATCGTTCCCGATTTGACCCGATAGAGTTCTAAACCGGCCTTCGTCTTCGTCTTCGCCACTCCAGCCCAATCCACCTTCTCCTAAATACAAATAGAGAGAGAGAAAAAACAGGTAGAAAAAAAACTAAAATGGCTGAGTGAGGCTCAAGTATTATTTTTTTTTGCAACGTGCACGGATTGAAATCGGGCCGGGGCTCAGGATCGGTCAGGTTTGAAAATGCTGTGATGAGGCGCACTCTTGGTGGCCCAGGCTGCAATCGCGAATAATTTAAAATAATATAAAATGGGGGGAAGCAGCTTTTGACAGATTTCTGAATGGATAGGCTTCTACAACTGTTATTGGTATAGATCGTATCACTGCTATTGTTCCGTCATATAAGAACCAAAAAAGGTAATTGGTAGTGTTTTTAACCACTACATGTACATGTAACTAACAGAATAGTACACAGCCCGAAGAAAAAAAAAGTAATTGGTAATATCTATATCCATTCTCCAACTATAAACATAAATCCGCTCGAGAAAAAAAACATAAACAAACAATATTAATCTAGTGCAACGATCTATCAAAAGAACCTCGATCCCAACAACAGCACCAACTCAGACTCCAACTTACGCCTAGTTTCCATATGGCTGTCCCTGAGGTTGTCAAGTCTTGTCAGCTCCTCCCACATTTGTGCGTTTATCGCTAGATAAATATCATCCTCGAGCTCTTGTTCAGCCTCAGATTTAGCTTCTCTTATAGCGGATGCCTCTGGGTCCGCGCGTTCTTCTGAAGCCGTATAAATCATGGCATGAACACGATCGCTCTCGTCCATAATGGAATGGATGGCCTCTCTTTCGACAAAGATTGCGGCCTGGAGAGCTTCTATTTCTTGTTGATCTTCCTCACCGAGTAGTGGCAGAGACATGGCTAGATTTATGTTGGGAATAGCGGTCAGGGGTTTAGGTGATTTGAGGTTTGTTTATGAGTAGAGGAGCGAAATTCCAGGGCTGCTGCTTTATACTGCAGGAATTAGATTATATGATGGAGTGGTTGTTCACATTGCAGTGGATTGGTTCTTTGCATTGTAATAGAAATAAGTTTGGGTACGTAAAGGTAATTGTAGTTAGAAGTTCGAACCTCTAGTATACAACGTATTCCAGTACGCAACCCTTCACTGGCCCAGTACCCGAGGTTGTATCCTCCGCGGCTTATTTCGATGATTGGGATCTAGAATTTGGAGTGTCTTCTTCGGTGGCTGTGTTTCTCCCCAGCCACTTGTGGCATCTATTGATATTTTCTAACTCGTTTCAAGCTTCGTTTCAAACATGACCACAACCAGGGCTTTTCAATGCTTTCGCTTCCAGCATGAAAATAGCGATGATGCGGTCATGGACCGGCTTTAAAACCCTGATATCTTCCCCTGGCCACGAATATTTTCCTATGTTCCCAAAGTCCTCAGTTTACATTCCCTAAAGAATTGACAACCTCAGAAATCCAATGTCCCCACTAACTAAAATCAACGCGCTATACGCACACATCTTCGACCTCAACGCCGAGCTTCTAGCGCTTAGCAGCAAGGTTGCTAAACTCCAAAAATATATGCAAAAGCCAGTCTTCACCAACCCTCGCCCAGCAACCAGTACTGCTGAAGCTGAGCAGCTGTACAGAGTGACCAGGGCTGCCAAAGCTGCTTTGATTAAAAGAATCGACCAGGCTTATGTTCTGGAAAGATGTATCACAGAAACAGAAGCCGAGCTGGAGGATCAGAAGAAGATGCTCGAGGAATTGCCGAGTGGGCGGTCTTCTGAGAAACTGCAGATGAAGATGACTTGCGATGCTCTTTCTTCGCTGGTTAGCGATATGTGGGAACTGTATAAATTGGTGATGATTATTCTGACGGAAGTCATATAAAGTTGTTAGATTTATTTCGAGAGCTGCTCGTTTGTAAATATCTCTAGTTTTTTTTTTTTTATCGTTCCAGTTAGTATTTCCTAGTTGGGAAACTCATGACATAACACTCATGGCAGCTACATTTCACCGTTACACCTCGAGCTCCGAGACAGCGATTTCTCAATAATGCTAAAAGTTAATTCTCCACATTATCCAGCTACTACTGTCTCTGCCGATCCCCAACAACCTCATGCAGCCTCAGCATCTCCAATCCCCGAGTAGACCAATCCTGGCAGTTCCAGCGAGGATTCCTATTATTCACAATAGACACCCTATGCAAGATCTCGGCGATCCTATACAGCATAGATGAGTCCACTGATCCGACTTCAACCTTATCAATTGCTTTGCCGAGATTTTTCAAGCAGTAGGCGGTCTCATCGCCTTCATAATGGAAGCTTCCTGGTGCGCCGCGAAGCTGGTGAACGATTCCTTTATGCAGCCGGTGGGAGTCCTTATGGGCCTGGATCAAGAAGGCCCAGTGGTATGGCTTCACTCCTCCTGGCTCGCTCGGACTCCCACGGGCGTAAGTAACGATAAAGACGGGGTAGTAAACGGGCTTCTTGGGTGTAGGTTGAATCGCGGGAAAGGCCGTGAGCGACTGGAAAATTTTGGGTTGCGAGCGCTGTGCTGCGATGTCAGTAGTCGGAAATGGGGGGCTTCGGGAATATTAGAAACTTCTTACCACCGAAAGTACCTGGCGTTGAGAGTTCATATCGGCGAGGATGAAGAGGAATTGCCCTGTGAATCGGTCGACTCTTTATGAATTTAAGATTGAAGTTTTGCTCGGAAAAGGGAGTATTAACAGCAACCAAATTGCTTTGAAGAAATAGGAATGTAGCGTCAGCCTGATTGTGATGGGGTAGTATCGGTTTCTAGCAAGAGTGCTGCCTTCCGAAAAAACGTTGACCTTTAGTCCCCCACAGCAGGCTGCTTTCGAAAAAGAGGCTGGATTGTTTTGGCCGCAGAACCTTTATTGACATGGAATGGAGAATCGAGGGAAGGAGACGAGTGACTGGCCTAGTTAAGAGCTACCCGGACCACTGTCAAGTTTGCCTTCCATAGAATGGGTTGCTCACGACGATTTTTTTCTCCTATAGAACGAGGCTACACATTCTGTCTAGAAGATACGTGTTCACCTACACCAGACTTCCTTGAAAAAGACGTTTTGGCATGTACACCATCGAAAGGCATCGAACTTGCGCCATAGTTCTGTCTTTCCGAGAAATCACACGGTGATGTAAATCCTAGGTTTGTGATAGAATGATGGTAAATTGTGAATCACACGGAAATACATATACATACATATATAATGTACAGATCAGCGAAGATGCTCATATAATATTCTATAAGGTGCCTTTCAAATACGAAGTACTCTAGCATATCCTATCCTATGCCCGTCGGATGAGAGGAACCTGCAAGAGATATAGGAAAAGTAAGTGAAGCATTTTAGGGAGAACATGTACAAACACCAAAAGATATGACTGTCAGATCTCGATACGGAAGCATATCAGCATGTACAAGTACGTCGTTGCTAATCTCAAGTTAGACGACCTGATGCCAAGGTTCCATCCGGGGCAAAGAAAACGATATCCGCAATTAGTCTAGCCTACATTCCGATTTGCACTTGTTGAAATTTTGTGGCATTTGGGTAAGTGAAGAATTAGGGTTCTTTTGATTACTGCCCCCTTTATGCCGATCGCCTCAATGTCAAGACTCCTCATCGTGCAGCTAAGAACTAGACGTACGTGTATTAGTAGCACCAACCAGTAAGTTCTTAAGCCATCAGAAAGTCTACTATATCCCGCATAAACACTAACTGAGAATACGATAAATCTTATCGAAATACATATCAAGATCCTCCTGCAACATTGGATAGATATCTGGACCGCTCGAGCTCATATTCTCTCTGCGGAGCTTCCGTTTGATTAATAGCCTCACTAGAGTATTAAACAATAGCGATTGTGACGTAAATCCCCGCTAACTAATATGGCCTGACGAGTTATAGCCGATAACATGGTCATCTAACTTGAGGGTTTCAAGTTCTAACATTATAATCTGGAAAGATCTCGGAAGATGTTGTAATATCATGTGTATAGTAAGCCAGCCTGACCTCGGAAAGTGATACATGCGTCTAGATACGCACTATTTCTGGTGAGAGATACATGTGGCCGGTTGGTGCTCACATCTATGCTAAGTATCATGACGAGAGTCAATGAACTTAGAGCGTACGCGCACGATGGGCCTTTATGGGAGAGACAGATACTTAATCTAATTAAGAAAGATCGAGATTGACATCAAACACTTTCAAGCCGAGACTGATGTATTTATAACGTATTGGTGCTAACACCGATGAAGGATTGAATCCATAGACAAATCTCAACTCTTTAAATCTATCCGCGATGAGGCGCTGGGATTCTCAACCCAAATAATTCATGATTAATCAGAGTCTGCCTTGCAATTCACCTGCCTAGCCGCATTTCTCAAACCATCATTGTTGCGCCATCTAGATATTGATATACAATCGTAGTGTTTTAAAACACTACCCTAGGCCTAGAACTAGACCTATTTCGTTGGCTGAAATTTGAATCGAAATTAAAATAAGCAGATCAGTCAACCAGTGAGATATACAGCCGAAGATTTCGCAATCCGAGCTATGGCCCTTTTGATCGGCTGGAGAGTATCTCCGGAGACCAAAGGCAGTGTTTTAACCATACGCATTTCCGGAGCGGCTTCAGGTGTAATAGTTTTTCTCTATTATAGAAGATTCAGGCAACAGCGTCAGCTCGCGTAATTAGATATCGTATCTTACCGTTGTTGGTGTCTCATCGATAAGCTTGCTGTGCATGTACGTACATACCTCGACTCTACCCATGTATCTAGATCTGCTCCAACCCTCTTGAGGAATATTGCGTAATTAAATTAATTATTGCTGATTTGACAGCCTCGTCTCGAGTTCATTTGGCGCTGTTCAACACCCATATCTACATCCACGTCCCCTGACAGGGACCTGGCTAGCGCTAACTAAGCGCAATCAAATAATAAGAAGAATCTTCATCGGGGAAATATTTTATCCTCCCCTTAAATTCAAGCTTCACACGCCAAGTTGTTAGGTCCTATTAAAGATACAAGCAGACAGGCACAATACTTGCAGATAACCTAACCCTTAAGTTTTCTTCAGAGACCTGTATTGTAATAGACTTACTTTGCTTAATCCCATATAGTCTTCGCTTGTTTTTATGGGTTTTAAGTGTCGAAATTTTAGTTCAATACGAGTTAATACACATGCATAGCAAATCCGTCACATATGCATCTCGCAAGGCAGCCAAGCCACTGCTCTAAGAGAGCTTACCTGGCCTGTGCTGAATATTAAACGATAGTGAAGTTTTGAAATTACCTGCAAGTGAGTACCTTATGTACAGGGGATAAATGTTGAGGAGGACATTCGGAGATTTCTATGAAACGTGATTACATTTTCTTCCTTCCTTGTACCACAAACACACCAGAAAAACATCGTTCCTACGTACACACCCAAATCTCCACTCCGATACTAACAGCTGGGCTGGGGCGAGCACGCATATAGATGTAGATCAAGTCGACGAATCGGTGAACCGACCGTTATTTTTGCGCATTACCGCTCGTCTCATTCCCGATAAATTCGAACTGGTTTCGTGAACAACTTCGAGCTTCCTGCAGGCAGATATAAGCAAATTGTGTGACACAGCCGTTTAACCACACAGCCACTCCCCAACCCCGCATACGCTGCCATCAATGTGCCCTCTTTTTTCACAGCCTTGTATTAAGGGGGCCCCCATAAAAGCGTGACAGCGCGCCGTTAGAACAATTGGGAATTTAAGATCCTAAAACAACAACAACCCTAACCTTAGCTCAAACCCTCTCCCCATCCCCGCCAGATCCAGCCGGAAAAATGTTAAACGATGCAGAAAAGATCTCTCAAAAGCTTTTGAAGGAGGTTTACAGTCACGGACTATCGAGTGAAGAAGACATGGTCGTGATAAAAGATTACACATTTGTTTGGGATCGTAAGAACACGCATTCGATTTCTGCCCATGGTTCCAGGAAATTAATCGTAGCGTATAGAAGAGGGATGTCTTAACAGACTTGTCGTAAATTATAGACATTTCCAAGATGCAGAAGATCTGCAGCTATTCTTCACAAGAGAAAATGAGGTATGTAGCTATATCTGCTTTCCCCGAAGCCCACCTGCTTATATATTGCTTTGACTGGGATCTAGATGATACGCTCAACGCCTGGGGCACGGCTCCCAACAGTCAGAAAAATGTAAGTGCATATTGGCCTCTCAGAATAATTTACTAAAGTAGTAGCTAACTGGGTTCACTAGGCTCGTGAATCGTGGCTGGGCTGTCGCGGAAGCCAAGGAAGCCTTCTTCCAAGGGTTTGGCGTATACGATCTGCTCACCTGTCTCACCGGCAAGACCAGTCCCATGCTGCGCCGCCAAAATGCCAGTGAAGTAACTCGGAAAAGGAAGCTCCACGAAAGAGGCCCACGAATGGCGTATGACGCAACCGCGAATTGCTCAAACTTTGTGGTGCTCCCAGGACAAGAATCTCAAGAGGAGACTCATGGGTTCGACGGTGACCTGTATGCTGTTTTTGATCTTTTCGCATTGGATGATCGTGTGCCCCTTTCGATCAACAGGCCAGTTGGACAGCGGATGATGACGTTAGACTCCAACGGGTCTACCAGTCAAAAGAAAAGCTCTCCGCAAGGAAAAGAGAAATTGTCAATGACTTTTGCAGAAGAGCTTATGGCAACAGTGCCCTCTGTTCGTGATATCTTGCGGCAGACAAAATCATTTTGGATACCGTATTCTCAGTCAAAGCAAGATATTCTACCTCGGACATTGATATTTTTCACGACAGATTTGGAGCGGTCTTGGCAGATATTTGATGTCAGCACAGACGACGAATCACAGAATTTCACTGGTATTCGGAACAAGCAAGAAGCTTTTGATTTTGTTTCGGGGCAAATCCTGTTTCGATTCTTTAGCAATGATCTGACATCGAAATGGGCAGAGGTGATTGCAGCATGCAGTAAACATGTGACATCTCTCGTGAGTCCGCACTATCCTTACTGATTGCTGCCGTTGCTAACCAAGGATTGTCCCCGTAATAGAAAGGGAGCATAATGGCGGAAACATCAACAGAACTTGCTCAGAAGATATGGGAAGGAGAGGTTTTTTGGAAATACCTGGACCAAACGATCGACAAGCAAATCGAAGTTTTGCAGATGTTTTGCAGCGAGCTCAAGGCGAGCCAGGCGAGAAAGTTTCCGATTATAAACCTGGAGGACGAAGACATGCAATGGATAAACGCACAGCTTTTCAAGCTCAAGCGCCTTATTTCTCAGAATCTCATAGAACCGACAAATACAAACATGCAGATGGTATGATTGAATGCCTAATACTGTCTCCTAAGCTGCTAACAGCTTTATCAGCTTTTTACAATCGCCTCTCTTCGGGAAGCACAGACTGCAAACGAATATGGAGCATCGATGAACCGGCTAAGCTTGGTGACTGTAAGCAATCTCAACCGTCCAGATATCGAATCACGATGTTTTAAGGCTAATTCTCGTGCAGTCTATATTCCTACCGCTTACCTTTGTCACTGTAAGCCTAAACCTAGCCCATCAGTCTAAGATATGAATGCGTTACTGAATAATGCATGCATCTGCAGGGCGTATTAGGGATGAACGTGAATAATACAGTGATCAAGTGGTACCTAATCGGGGCTATGGCTCTTCTAGGCACTGCATGTTTCACGTGGTGGAAACTACGAAGGTTTTTTCAATTGAGGAAACAAAAGTCAAGTCACCAGGATCCTGAGTCATGAAATTTGCTCTATCGATTCACTTCAAAGACTCGTACTTAAGCCCTACCTCCTAAGGCTTATGGGCTGATGGCAAGTATATACAAATGTGCTTATAGTCGGCCCCTAGCTTTCGACTTCCCCGACCCGACCTTCACTTTTATATTCATTCGGAAAGCTAGCGCCGGCGGGCTTAGCAGTTGCAGAACCTACTCAGTCTAGGTATTCTAGCTAACTCGCACTAGGCTTTTCTTTATTGGAATGCTACCCAAACAGTTAGCTATATCAGTTCGAGTTCGTTGTAAAAGATCACTCCCTAATATCTCTTTCTGTACCTCGTTTCCTATTAGTTGTAAATCATTTCAGCTGGGTTCCCCATTTGCTATTACAGGCTTATAATTTATGCAACTACATGTAAATTTACTTCTAGTGGTGTTTTAGGGTTAGGGCTGGTGTATACGGATTCGGGATGTTGTTTCCTGGCATTTTCTCCCACCTTTCCCCGATATATTTCCTTTGGTGCGAGTTTTTTCTTTCCAGTATATAATCTTCCCTTACAGACTATTTAGAGGTTTCCTTGCTGGGAGTATTTTTCCAGTATATGTATTTGTAGAACGGGGTGAAGGAGAATGTCGTACATATAAAATTTCCTCGATTCTCAACAACAACATAACTACATGTACATGTAGCTCTATTGAAATGGGAGATTAGACTGCATAGAACCTAAATGCGGTAAGAAAAACGAAATAAGCCTTTTTGCCAAAAACACGCCAAGACGGCCACCAATAGATACCGGTTAAGTAGCTTTTAACTCCAGATTACAGCGCTGCTGATTATCTCAGACAGGTATTTTCAGCAGGAGATAAACTCCGTGTGCGATCTTATTGACGGAAATTTCTCTCTTGGCAAGGAGATAACTAGTCTCCTTCCGAGGCCCGGGATTCGCGGGAATAGCTTCTTCCAGATCAACTCCTTGTGAACCTAGCTATAAACTTATGACAGGCTATTGCGTAGATGCAACATAGACGCGTCGTTAAATTCTGGAGATAACAGAATCCGGAGCCGTTCTTGGGTATCCTAACCAGAAAACAGCTGTGCCAAGCCGCGACTGCATACCCTCCACGGAGCTATGGTATTACCGAATAATTAAACCTGGTGGTCAACCTGTAGGATACCGAGTATAGTTCGATTTCTCCACCTATAAGGGTGCCCAAATCGCCAGCCTTGTTTTCTAGAGATCGCTAAGAGTTGAGGTAGAGCCCATCCCCGATATATAGTCCTATCCCCCTAATTTATTTCTAAGTCTCGAAACCGTATTCTACAACCTATACAGCGTCACAATGGCAGACTTCAAAGGCCTCGTTCTGCAAAACCTTCCTCTTTCCTACCCTAACTTCTCCTTTGATGGGAAGACGATCATCGTCACCGGATCGAACGTCGGTCTAGGGCTGGAAGCAGCCCGCCATTTCACCCGCCTCGGAGCCGAGAAGGTGATCCTCGCGATCCGAAATCTCGAGAAAGGCGAAGCAGCAAAGAAGTCAATTGAAGATTCAACAGGTCGACTCGGTGTCGTCGAATGCTGGAAGCTAGACATGAGTACATTCGCAGGAACAACGGAGTTCATAGAGCGAGCACAGAAACTCCCCGGACTAGATGTGTTACTGTTGAACGCAGGTGTGAATGCCCAGTCATGGAGAGTTTCGCCTGATGGGTGGGAGGAGAGTCTACAAGTCAACGTTCTCTCGACAGCATTGCTTGCAATCCGATTACTCCCCAAGATGGTTTCCTCCGCAAGGGAGCATCCGGATTGGATCCCTCGTCTAGTTATCGTCAGTTCCGAAGTCCACCGTTGGCCTTCAGTCACTTCGCAGGTTCGCGAATGGCCACCGCTCGCTGGACGAGACGGACCAAAGATTTTCGACCTGCTGAATGACGAGGGGATAACTGGAACCAATATCTCGATGCGATATCAGTTGACCAAGTTGTTTGATATTTATATCGCCAGGGAAGTTGCACGGCTTGTCCCTCCGAGCAATACCGACGCTGCTAAGCCTGCGGTCATCGTAAACTCACTTAATCCGGGGCTCTGCTTTTCGGAGCTTGGTCGGGAAATGGGGTGGACCCACTACTTCTTTTCACTGGCATTTGCGAGACCCACAGAGAAAGGAAGTAGGGTTCTAGTAGACGCGGCTTCTCAAGACGAGAAGAGCCACGGTCAGTATCTGTGCTCTCAGAGGATTATTGAGTAAGTTCGACCCTACTCCCAGCTAAAAGAGATAATCAACTATGAATAAATGCTAATTATGTTTCCCGCTGCAGACCGGCTGAATTAGTCACCAGCGACGAAGGTAAAGAAACGCAGAAGCGTATTTGGGGCGAGATTTTGGATATTCTGGAGACCGTGTCGCCAGGGGTGAAAGGTCTCGCTGGCTTTTAGTTTTGGAAGGGAAATATTGTGCTTTTATGTATTGGTACGACTGGATGAGGGAAAGGACTCACGAGAGCTTCTATTAATATGTGATATGTGCTCTCCAGCACAGCTTGTATATTTATTTTCATTGTTTGCTGTAACTAGTGCTATGTAATCCACATACTGTATGTTCTGTCTGCTCTCGCAATCAGACGTTCATTCCCTAAACTTAGGGTATTTGGCGGAGTTGTAGAGACAATCCGTCACACCCAATATAGGAAAGTATTGTCACGTGATAAGTCGGCTGCGAAACTAGAGTATGCCCTGTCCTATATATTATATGCCAAGATATGCCGGGATTTGCAAAGCGTTCAAACCATTTCCAAATAGCACGTCCCACTTCCACAGTAGAAAATACCATAAACAAATATTTGCAAATAGAACAACTTTGTAACTGGTAAAACTCGTGTTAAAAGTGCTGCTCTATATTTAAAGTGCACCTTCAAAAAAAAAACTAAAATCAAAGCGATCAGCAAAAACATTCGGGGGCGGGGGTTGGCTTTTTGTGATGTTTCGCTGCGAGGATGTTTCTAGGATGGAGGATGCTTCTAGGATGGATGTTTCGTTGGTGGGAAGTTTCAACAAGATGGATAAATTTTTTTTTTTCTGCCTGCTCAGAAAAATTATTAAGCCTGTAAAAATCTACTCTCAAATTTTTTAGAAACTAAAATATTGACATACAGTACAAATTTTGCTTATGGAACAACCCAATCAAAAGTTATACTACTTGCCAATATTGCTAAATGGTATGTGTGCACTTTGCAAATTCCATATCTTGGCATATAGGACGCGTACGGAACACATATATGTATCGTAGCTGTCTGTGCCGTGGTGAGATAGGGTTTTGTTCACGCTATAACTTCGGTTGCATGTGATATTCTTGTACCTAGATAAAACAACGAAACAATGATTTAACTAAAAAAAAAATGTGCCGTGGTGAGATTGAGCAATGGTGAGAACTAACCACATAAAGCTTGGGTCAGGGAAATCTCGTCTTTATCACCCTTACTTAAGCTTTATACTGAAAATCGTTGATGATTGGTAGTGGTGAGGGAAGCCTAGTGGCCTTCAAACTGCTGAATTCAGGAAACCCTAACCTACCACGTACCCTCCAACCCCCACTTAGTTGGTTCTCTCTAGTACACGGCCTCATCATGGCACAAAAGCACAGTAATAAGTTAACTTGCGCCGCCATGCTGGCAATTGGACTTTAGTTGGTCTGGATTCTAGGATAGTGCTTATTTCTAAGGGAGGTAAGGGTTTTATATATGCTCTAGCTCATATATAATTAAACCCCATTTGCAAAGTGGCTGACTGGTAGGCAAATGGAACAGCCGATTTACGAACGGAGCCACCTTGTACACAGGCTGGCCCACCCACCTACAAACCGAAGCTGGTAAATGGCCGATATTTCAGAACTTCGAATGCGCTGGTACATAGGCAGGTCTGAAATTTTATTCAACCCACGAGCATCAACACCGTACCTCTTATAGCTTCGTGAACTCAGTGGATTGATCCTCTCAAGACATATTGCGAGTGCACGTATATAACAATATATTGAAAATGATCAACTGTAGATATAACGGAAGGAATGGTGCAGTAGATTGCCAGTATTATAAATACTGATGGATTGGTAGATGAATATAATCTACGAAGATCCTGCGGTACAGGATGTGATGGTGGTGGCGGCGGCGCACGTGGTGTAATTTTCAATACGGGTCAACTATTAGTTTCACCTTATAGGTGGGCCGACCGGTGTACAAAGTAGCTCCGTTCGTAAATCGGCTGTCCCATTTGCCTACCAGCCAGCCACTTTGCAAATGGGATTCAATTACATACGGGCCAGAAGTAAGTAAGTAAGTAAGTTTCATTCATCGCATCGAACCCTTGGGTTATGGCGGTCGCATACGGGCCAGAACATATACGAGCTGGCAGCTTGAGGCAGCACGAATTTAGGATCCGCGAGCGCAAGTTGCCTTGAGATACCCCTGTGAACCTGCTATGTACTTTAAATGTGAATTAGGAGGGTATAATAAGATTTAGAATGATTACAGTACGTCCAGTATACCCAATATGCCCGCCTCTTTCGAGCCCTTCTAAGCCTGTACTCTAGCCTTTCCTTCGACCCTGTTGGCTAGGATAGTTAGTACGTTACTCTCTTTAGTACAAGTAAATAATCACTGAGGTATTTTCCCCGAAAGCATTAGCTTGATCGATGGTGTAACTAAATAATAAATATAAGCATATATATGTATACACACAGGAGAGGTTAGCTATATACAGCGATTAGGCACAAAAAGTGTCTTTCTATTATCTTTATTATTTTAACTATACTATTTTTACGCGCACTCAGTGGAGTAGAGATGCATTGGCCAATGACCTGACACAAATCGGGAGATCGAGACGTTAGATCTAGGTTAATTGGGGGACAGGAATACCCGGCATTCGGCATAATATCCCAAACACCGCGTAGCTACGCAAATCCCCATATACCTATATGGATCACATACTATTATTCCGCCTTAATAAGTGCATATTTGGTGAGGGATCGTGCCGCGACGTAACGTTTTGGTTGCTATGTTGGAAAGACAAAACGCACGTTGTTAATTAACTCAACCAATAACTAGCGCAGGGGAAATAGGAATAACAAAAGATACTCTTAGGCATCAATCCGGCATCTTGGACACATAAAATACCATCGGGCTATGTCATAGTCGCTCAAAATCTATCTGTGGGGGGGGATCGAGAGGCCGTTCCCAACCGAGGTTTGGCCGAGGCCTTTCTTCAGGAGGTTACCTCTAGTCATGAACAATATCGTGTCCAGAAGGCAGAAAACTCCACAACCGGATATCTCGTAAAAGGTATTCCGCTGTACCTTTCTCCGGTGGTCCGGTTGGCTACAATGTGTGCCAGTAGGGAGTCTAAACCGGGGGTTTTTTTTCGTGATACAGCGGCATAAGGAATATCTTGAAGCTTGATTAGAGAAGGCCACGAACCAACAGGTTCAGAGACGATAAGATTTGAAAACGGGGCATCACATCCATACGCAAGTCACTCGTTTTGGGCAAGCGTCTCAGCAACTTGCGCTGTGTGTTCACGGCGCTTAGGCATGTGAAAATTTGCGCCTAAGCCAACCCGGTATTTTATCACAAACTACGGCCCCGATCAAGATAAGAGCTGTCGCAGATCGTGATGGGGCCGGCTGTGGTCGTGGTGGGGCACTCAGTTTAACGGCTTCTTCACTTCCCCTACTAATCCAAGGCGATTGTAGCGTTCCGGGGCAGATGAATTTTCACAGGAGCAGCCAGGAAGGTTGAGATTGCGAATTAGTACTTGCTGTCTTACTAATTCTGGAGTCAATAGATTGGATAGAGTCCTGTGTGTACTAACTAGATGCTATACAGCGATATCTCAGGGGAAGGTAGGGTGGGTTTTCCTGCCACCATCTGGCTATACAGACATCTCTAGCCTGATGGCGGAACTGGCCAGTGAGGGCCTGGCCGGCCCAATCCACAGACAGAAGCTTGGGGCTTCATGCTCGTTGCTACCAAGTTTCCCCCATATCCGCCAACTGACCGGTTCCGCCATCAGGCCAGGGACGTCTGTATCTGCTGAACGCGCTTGGTGTTGAGAATACTTCTGAAACGTCTGGCATAGAGCTGGCTGCCAATGGCTGATGCCGGGTTGGCACAGACCAACCGATACGGGTGTTCCATCGGTAAAGCGTCCGGCAGAAAATATCAGGGAACTGGGGTCTGCTAACAGGGTTCTGTGGCCAATCCAACTGCTACATAGAATCTTCCTCGAAAACTCTAGGGGGACCAACAACAGCCCGAACCCAAAACCCCACGACTCTCGATCTTTTTTGCCGTACGCTGTACGTATATACTATGGGTACAGGGAAAGTGACTACAGATGGCGGTGGGCCAAAAATCGACGGCCTCTTCCATTTACATGCAAATCAATAATACCTTGATCATGACGCACTGTCAGTACCTGGAATAACCTACCTTGGCACCCGGCCCGTAGTACAGCCGCGTCCGCAAAGCCCTAGGCCTGACATCCTTACAGTCTGCTGATAGTAGATAAAATAGCTCTGTACTAAGCTAGGGAACAGTAGATCGAGAGAGAAGAGATACTGAGATGCTAAATAGCATCCCATGACTTTCTGCAGTTGCTTTCTGCAAAAGTACAACCTCAATTGGCTGGCTCAATAGAGAGGGGGATGCCAAGACTGGCTGGGTGGGACAGTCGCGTTTTCAACCTCCTGGCATCCCCAATCTAGATCTGCTGATGGTAAACCAAATAGTTGTAGGTCAAGTCGGGGCACAGTAAATCAAAAGCAAGGAAAACGATGGAAATACTGACATGTCAACTAACATCTAGTAACATCATATCATTTTAATCTGTCAGCAGCTGTGCTCGATGGAGAGGAGAGCGCCAAGACTCTTCGGACAGCACGTCTGAACGGTGAAGATATACTTGAGTCTCTCAATCGGGCTATGGATTGACAATTACAAGTTTTCCAGGGTTTGAATATCGATTGCTGCGGAGGAACCGTTTAGTGTAGGGACTATTGCTAATGTAATCTAATCCACAGGCCAATGGTATATCAAATCTGGCTGCTTCATTACCTACTTGCGCTTATGCTCGTATTTTGCCGAATCTCTGGTTTTGTATGGGAAGCCTCAAGCAGCCAGTTTTAAAAACGGCAGTCAAAATACAGGTACAGGAAAACTCCGCTTCGACACCTTGCTTATCGTACGGGCACGTACGCCAGCGCACTCACCGCATTTTTTTTTCTGAAATCACAAATCTGGCTGCTTAGTTACTACGTATAGGCTTATCTCACGAGATATGTACTTACGCCAGCGCATTCACCGCTCATTTCTGAAATCACAATGGTTTTCTGTAAGCCATGTATCTTCTTTCTCTATGGTCTGATTTGTTCGATATATACGCTCCATCTGCGATGGCCCGTATGTACAGTCGATATGCAGTTGTCCGCAAGAGGCGTTACGGAAATTGTTTACCCATGGAAGTTAGCTAATATTCTCATATATATTATTGTGTTTAGTAAGCTAGTATTCGTCTTTCTACTTCATAAATAGTCTCATATTCCCCCTACTTCACTCGACCATATACACATCGCTAACTGCAGCTGCCGAAATCCGAAAACTAACAAGGCACAATTGAGCTTCGAATTCACTATGGCGTCGAAAGATCAACACATCGCCGTTGACCCGGTATATAAAATCTCCAAAGAGCCTGTCTATATATAATGAGGGCTATCTAACATGTATTTTACCAATAGGATGCAGACAACTCTGATAGTTCCGACTATATTTCGGGATCGTGCGTTTCCCCCCCCCCCACATCACCCCCCAATGGCCATGTCTGCCATAATAATAATAGCTCCCATTTAACCACCGTTATGTAAATATATAGTGAATACTCCACCGCCTCGCTTACATCCTCCATCTACGAGTAGGCCGCCATATCAGTCTTAACTCGCGAGGGAATAGTGCTCATGAAATGTCATTAGATATCGCTATGAGAACGGACGTCGGTACCATGCATATAAAGACGGGTAAGCCTTTCCAAAATATTCACGGATAATTAGTAGGCTTCTTCGATTTGCTGAGGACTGCATATATATAGGGCTTACCTATTGCCAAACGACGAAGTAATAATAACCCCACCCCCTTCCTCCCTGCAGCTGGTGGACGATATTTTTTAAAAAAAGAATTCTGGGTTAATAATTAATCTGTTTAAAACTCTTCCCCCCGCATTAGAAAGAACAAGACCGGTTAGACACCCTTAGTAATTCCTTCCCAGATTAACCCGTTCCTAACAACAAGGGATCATGATCAGGTTGGATATCATTCATCACGCGTATACGTTGATGAACGAAGGCAGGGTTCACTTGGCCCCTATCGGCAAAAACCCGCAGAGAATCCTCGATATAGGAACAGGCACAGGAATCTGGGCAATTGATGTTGCAGAGTACGTAAAGTTTTTTCAAATCTTAAAATTTTGGATTACGTAAAAAAAGACAAAAAAAAAACTCAATCTCTGCTTGATAGACGCTATCCGTCCGCGGAGGTCATTGGAACCGATCTGAGCCCAATCCAGCCCAGCTGGGTGCCACCCAATGTGCAATTTCAAATAGACGATGCTGAAAGCACCTGGACATGGAAGGAGGACTCATTCGATCTTATTCATATTCGCCATCTGAGCGGGGCAATAAGTGATTGGAGGCGTTTGATCGAACAGGCTTACAGGTAATGTTTATATTTCTCCACCTGGTTTAGATCGCCCGACGAAAAAAAAAAAAAGCTGAAATTAGTGGGAAGATGTGCTAAGCCAGGAGGATATATTGAAATTGCCGAATACGACTTGCGGTTATACAGTGACGATGGCACATTACATAAGGATACTTTCCTATGGAAGTTCTACGATCTGATTCACGAAGCTGGTAGAAAAAGCGGTAAGCCTTTAAAATCTTGAAAATCGGCTCAACTTCCCCCGCCAACTGATTGTACGAAAAATCAAAAGGTCGGGGATTCGATGGCTTAGAAAAGACAAAAGCCCTTATCGAGGATGCGGGATTTGAAGATGTTGATTATCGTGTGGTTAAGCTTCCAGTTGGCATTTGGCCAGCAGATCCGAAAGAAAAGGAGATTGGGGCGTACTTACTACTAAATGCCGAAACCGCGTACGATGCTTATGGTATGGCATTGTTCACAAGAGAACTAGGCATGAGTGTAGAAGAGGCGAAGAGAATCGTTGTTGGCGCCGAGAAGGATATTAGGAACAGGAGGATTCATTCCTACTCAAGGCAGTGAGTTCTACTTCTCCCCCGCTACTTTTACCTACCTCGAGCTAATAGTGAATCAGTCATCTCTTCCATGGGCGGAAGCCATTTCCAGAAAGCTGAGAGAAGGGTTATTGCCAAAATTTTGTATGGTTTCCTTAGATATGTATCATCGCAAAATAAAAACGAAATTAAGATAGTGTCTGCATTAGTTGCACAATGATACCGAAAACGCTGTGGGTGATAACTATAGGCTAGGAGTAGGAACTCTGAGGGATTCGATGATTTTTTTTGTGGAATTAAAATTAGCAATGCGCTGGGGATAGTGATTTAACGCGAAAACTGATTAATGTACCTAATGAATAAACAATAACAACAATAGCGAAAACTGATTTCGTGCTTGATTAAAACGAGAGCACCGAGTGATTGTTGGAGCAAAACCTGCTAGCCACGTGAGCTAATACTGCTAGCCACGTGCGGCCAATAGGAGGCGATTACGATTTACCCGCAGTATATCCCACGGATAGTGGGCAGCAGTCATTTTATATTGCCCTCAAGCTTCGCAAGGAATACTTTACCGATACAAAGTGCCAGCCTTAAGCTTTAGTATGTCGAGATAGGTTCGTTTTCTTTGAGCGTTCTTGATTGAACTGGCGGAGAATAATGGCTCTGCTAGCATGGGAGAAAGTGCTATCCAGCTTTATTTCAGGTGTTCCTACACGACCCATGAGTTTAGTAGCAAGGCCGTCGAGAAAACTCCCAGCATCGAAGGTATAAGAGCAGTGAGTGATAGTTGTGGCTCTGCCCTTTTTTACGCAGCAGGTAGTTAGAGAGTTGAGATCGTGATTGGCTGTAGGCACTTTTCTTCATCACAGGGCTGTTTGCAACGCAGACTCGGCCCGGAGAAGATCTCAATACTGCAGGGCCAGTGCAACAGTTGGTGGGGTTGAGTGTCTGCACTTGCAGAGCCCTTCGATTGGTGGGGTTGACGTTATGGATATCAAGGCAGGGGTTGAGGCTTAAAGCGAAGTGAGGTGAGGCTCCAGGTGAGGCTTAAAAGCTTAAAGTTCGAGAGGGATAGAAAGTACAGTCTATGGTAGAAAAACAAGGGTAAGCGCGGGGTAGAGTACAGTCGTTCACGGGGTGATGGCGAACACTGGGTGTTAACGAACAGGGGGATTTAGACCAATAAAGTACTAGAAGTTTCCGCCCAGATCCGCGACTTGGCAACTTTCTTTCCCACAAAACCCCTGTTCGTCAACACCCAGTATTCACTATCACCCCGTGAACGACTGTAGTCAATGCCGCTGCCAAAAGCTTTCCAATAAGCCTAGAAGACCAACGAACGCTTCAGATCGTGAGTTACCACAATTCTACAGTACATATAGTTCTGCCAGGGCCTGTACTGACGGATGACAGAATATACATACATGCGCGACTCATGTGGATGGCTGTAAAAAGCTAACGGGGCTGACAACTTGCTGGGGAACAGAGATCGAGACTTGACTGATCCGCTCACTTAAACTCTACAGGCTCGGATGTGTAGAAAATACACACATACTACATGTCGTTCAGGAAAAACATCAGAGCGAGCTTCTGGGCGCGTGGAGTTGAAAGCGAAGGCTCTGGGTCACGGGACGAAAGACGACCAAGCAAAAGATATGACGTCAGCTATGTGGCGATAAAGACAGTTGATGGTGCCGGAGCTTTCAGACTCCATCGTGTCTTTGGGACCGTGGTGCCTTCACATTTTGGGTGACCTGGTAGGGGCGCCTAGGCAGCACATGTAGGGTGCGGTGCGCCTGCTACGCCTGTGGCCTTACCAAGGGACAGCCTCAAGCACCATCACCCATCCCCCACGAGTGTATGGATCACCGTGTCTGTCTCAAGTTCTATACCATCTGAGCCTCACTCCTGGAGCAGTGGCCCGCCGGGAACTGTCTCTAAGTCGCTGCCTTGTGAGTGCATATGCATCAAGCGGTGAGGGCATGACTTGGGGGGAACCCCTCCACTTCATCGGTTATGTGGGGTAATTTGCCCACAGCCGTAATCCTGCTTAGGCAGGGTAACTGGGCTCAACTGATTACCATGCGAGCAGCACCACTTACTCTATTCGACGAGAGAAGAGATCCTACGCCTTAGGGCTGGTAATTTTTCTCCACCAAGCACATCAATGATTGCACACAGTAATCCTCGCCCCAGATTCCTAATAGCTGGGGCCAGCAATCAAGCGTTAGACCTAATTAGCGCGTTGCATGATAGTCAAGTCTTTTGCCAACTAGACTTCGATTACGAAAGGCCGGGTTGCTCTATTTCCCAGCAAGCGTGATGTAATTGCCTAAGGTTGGCTTAAGTAAGTAAGTAATTCTCATTTACGCATTCTGAGGTTGGCTTGCTTTGTTGTGCCCCCCCCAAATTATGCGCTGTTGCTTATGATTTCTATTTTATCTGTTAATTGAATAACAGCAATGGTAAAATAGCTAAATATCCTTGGAGTACAAATCTTTAGAACTCGCCTCCCCTCTCCCCCAACTCTGAAAACGAGATAAAAATAGCAGCTTTAAATACAAAGTTTTCGAGAACCTTAATCCTCTATTTCCTATCCCTAAGGTCACATGTTCTCCATTAACACGCATTTTCCTTCCTCAACTTTGACCGTATTTTCTCCCCTTATAGCTAAAAATAGCAACTCGATAAAAGAAACTTTCATATGGATCAAGATCTAGACTGTGTGCTTGTCAGAGATTGAACCCGCAGACGAGGCTCGGAACCCGAAGTCTTAAATATGCTTCCCCGCAGGCTACGCTCATCCGTCCTCACAAACGTTTCCTCCGGTTCCTTGGCTTTAGCTTTCTCGCTTTTCCCTCTTGTATCAGCTCGAGGCTTGCTTTATGCCCAACTTCCGCTGCCGCCCCACGATGTGGCTAGGTGTAAAGGAGTGCATCCCTCGAAATCTTTTGCATCTGGATTAGCAGCCGCGCTGAGCAGCATTGACGCCACATTCATCGAAAAACTGGATAGTGAATGCTGATCTATCAGATGAAGTAGCATTCTCCCCTCTTTATCCTGGGCCTCCGCTTGTGTACCCCAGTCAAGAAGCACTCCCATCACCTTAGGTGTACTCCATTTTGCTGCCAGGTGCAAAGGTGTCCTATTATCAACGTCCCTCGATTTGACTTCGGCCTTGCGATTTAAAAACAAACTGGCAACTTCATGGTGGTCATCAGTGTTGTTGGAAATCCGTAGCAACAAGTCGTTCAACGCTGGCCCTTCGTAGAGGGCTTTTGTCCTTTCTGTGACTCGGTCGAAAAACAGCCTCACCATACTCTTATAGCCGGAGTCGACTGCCCATTGTAGAATCGGTGTCCCATTCGCGCTGGTTATGACTGGGTTCGCTCCCCGCTCAAGCAAAAATCTAGCTATGTTGGTATGTGTGGCCATCACCGCACAGTGCAGTGGTGTGAGCTCGTCCCGGCCCTTGGCTTCGATGTCCATTCCTCGGTCGAGAAGAAGCTCAACAACCAGGAGACTTCCATATGATGCTGCTATGTGTAGGGGGCTGTCCCCATTCGAGTATGTAACCTCCATTCCTGCTCCTCGGGCTACTAATAACCTAGCCACCCCGGCCTGGTCGCAGTAGGCCGCGTCGTGTAGAGCCGTCCATCCTCCTTGACTGACTGCTTCGATTGCCGCGCCTCTGTCTAGCAAGAGATTTACCACCGTTTCATGCCCTGAGCACGCCGCCGCTCCCAGAACGGACCATCTCCCCTGTGCAATAGATTCGGTCTTCGCTCCTCGATCTAGCAACAGTTTGACCACCGCCTCGTGCCCTTTTTCTGCTGCTGCATATAACGCTTTCTCCGTTGCTAGACTTGCGCTCCAGTTCTGCCCCGCAGCCTAAGAGTAACTCAACCACGGCCTCATGGCCGTTATATGCCGCGGTGCGGAGGGCCGCAGATTCTTGGCCGGCTGCATTTGGGTCTGCACCTCGTTCAAGAAGCAATTTGACAGCTGGTTCCCATCCATGTTCCGCCGCAAGATGCAGAGACCGCACACTGGGCAACGCTCCCCAATCAAGCAGAAGCTTGACGAGTGTCTCACTCCCACCTTCTGCCGCCTGTTCGAGAGGAGTATCGAGCCTCTTATCGTTCCAATCGTGGCTCGAAAGATTCTTGCCCTTGGCGTTTACATCCACCCCTAGTTCTAGCCATATTCTCACTACCCCATTACGCTGGAGCGCATGTGACTGAGCCAGACCCAAGACTGTCCGACCTTCGTTATCCCTCGATCGAGTTTTGGTTCCTCTCTCTGCAGAGAGTTCGGTTACCTGCATATGCTCTCTAACAGGTCTTTGGACTGCCAATACAAATGGCGTGCTCCCCTTTCGATCCTGCGCTTCCTTTGCTGCCCCCCTTTTTATTAGGGGCCCAATAACCTGTATATGCCATCCTTTTGCCGCATGGCGCAAAACCGTCTCACCGTCTCTGTCTTGAGTTTCCATTTCGGCTCCGTGCTTTAGTAGCAGCTCTACCATCGCGGCGTGGCCTGCTATGGCAGCCATGTGTAAGGGGGTGCACCCGTAGTCTTCGCGTACCTTAACGAGATAAGCTCCTTTCGCCAGTAGAAGTTCAGCTACCTCACCACGCCCGAAGTATGCGGCCCAGTGGAGTGGAGTCTTCCGTGAACTACCCTGAGCCTCGATATCGGCCCCAACAGCGAGCAGTATCGTGGCCATGTCCACGTTCCCTGATTTGGCTGCGCAATGCAATGGCTGCATACCGTCTATCCCTCACACTTCCACCTCACTGCCTCCCTGCGACAGTAACCGTCGAATGCTAGATGGCCTGCTCCAGCTCGCATAATGTAGCGGCGTCCAATCAACAATGTCTTTTGCTTCTGTGTCTGCTCCAAAACCTAGCAGCTCCTTTAAGATGGCCCACCTCTGGCGCTTTGTCTATAATCATTGCCTGCCACAGCGTATGAAGTGGTGTCCAAAAACATCAACTGTGTGCGTATGGCTCGCGTAGATCGAGTAATTGTCGTAAGAGTAGTGGCCTTCCATGGCCCTTCTGTGTATTTTTGTGTGCCCAAGTATATTGGGAAACCGCGAGGGGCACTTGTACATAGAAGACGTATCTCTTCTGCCCTCACAGTGTTTGGACAGCAACTCATCACAAATCTCAGGCCGGCCTTGCTTCTGATATAGCTTTGTGAGCTTCAACATGACATCATTATCGGCATTGTTCAATTCGCGCAACAGAGCAGTCTTTAGCTTCTCTAACCTTCGGACGGCGCTCTGGCCTGGTTGTTGCTGTTTCTGAATGTCCACGGTGAGTGAGCAAAGTCTAAAGAATTCAGACATTAATGCGGTGGCTTTGACTACAACCGCGTGTCTCGGCCCGTATGTCATGCAGGTTCGGAACAGCCAGCGGTATGTCTCTCCCGCCTCTTCCCAATGGCCAATCGATTGGTGGCTCCTTGCGTGTTCCCGGACCGTCTGAACGACCACTTGTACTTCTGGAAGCTTCTCTTCTGCACTTAGTGGTGGAATGATAATCATATACACCTCCTCTATGCTCCTCAAACCAGCATATTGTATACTCTGTGCCATCTTTAGCAAGACCGAATTCTCAAGCTCGAATGATTGCCACGCGGTAGAATTCTTGTTTAGATCCACCTTTTTGTTATGCTTTACGTTTGTAGTACCTCTAATAGGCTGTGCGATTTTCGTTACGGCTCACATAAAGGATGAAAACACGTCTTGGGCAAAGAGCAAGTCCAGAGGAAGATCGGATAAAGCTGCTAGTACGGCTAATCTTCCCGACTCCGTTCCAGTGGCGGGCGCTTGGGCTGCAGTCATAACGCTTGAGGGTCTGGACTTCGTGGTGGTCTTGATGCTGGAGGTGGTGCTGAAGAATCGGAATGAGTTTGCAGGTTGCTTCTGCAGGGTGGAAGGGGGGGTGAGAATGGCGGATAGTTCCCGGGTTTAATATTTCACAAAACTTCCCCGGATATCTGGAGATCCCGATTTGGTATTCGTAAATCCTGTGATTCGATGGCTATCAATTTGAATTATGTTGACGTCCTCTATCGAGGGTTCATCCAACATCTCCACTTCAAGAACCTCGGCGTTTGCTCCAACCCACCACCTCAGATCTCTACGGGAGGATTCTGTATTTGGACCCAGCAGTCGTAAACCCTGTTTTCTCAAGGCAGCTTCTCCATAGCGTGCCCAATCGTTCTCATAATCCCTCCCTGGAATATTCTGGGTCTGGGAAGCAACACCCTTCAGGAGTTCCCCCTTCTTCCGCTTCACGAACAACGTAAAGCCATAGGGAAAGGGCTGCTTCAATCTCGGCAGCATTAGCTTTCCTCTTTCCGTTTTGCCACTTGATTCCGAAGTAGATTGATTGGCCTTCGAGAGCATTTAGAGACCAATAAAGTTCCTCAGCCTCTATGCTACCTTTCGAGGCGAAAAGGGTATTCATCACAACCTCGATCGAAATTGCAACAGATATAGCTCTGCCAAAAGAAGGACTACGCCATTCTGTATGCCCTCCTAGACGCTTCCGTTCTTCCATCACTTTATGCATTGCGCTCGGGTCGCCTATCACGCCAGAGACGATCCATATCTTTTTTCCGCGCAATCCGGGTTGCGAGCCAGTCGATCTCATATTCGGCAGGAAGCTTTTGAGTAAAGGGTTTCTCGGAAAAGCCTCGACAAACCCAGGTCCTCAAGGCCGTCATCACCAAAGTCGCGCCCAACTGGGCGATTGTGGTGGACCAATGCAGCCCACGCAAGCCTATGAATTGCAGAACGAACCCACAGACGCTGATAGCCGTTCCCAGGACTGTTAGGATCTCGGAAGTAATCTGAGGGCTGTCTGTGACTTCGGGGCTACGTCCCTCACTTCGACGTGATGTCTTGACCGAATGACGCTCATCTTTTGCAAAGATTGCAAACGATTCAAAAACCTGATCGCTAACACGTTGCCCTTTCTGCAACTAGAGTAAGCGAACTCCGATATTTGAGGCGACACCATCCGTCGAACCCTCATCCGATCGACTCCGCCGTTCAGTTATCCAAGTTTCCTCTTTACTGCTGTTATCCACGATATTTGAACACACCAACATCCCCGCCACCAGAGCTAGAGTTCCGACTACTATGAGGGGGAATGCATAGTTGATTATCGGTAAATCACTCCTCAGGAATCCCCAATAGTAGGTTGACAATCTGGCAAATGCGAGGACACCAAGTTGAAGTAGTCCAAAAAGAGCGACAGCATACAGCTCTTGTCGTCTGACGTGATTGTGGAGATTTAATGAAATATTGGGAGCGCTTATCGTCGCCTTATTGCTCGATCTACGATGGGAACCTTCGAACGATTGCGAATCGGAGATTGGCGAAGTGGGCGATTGTTCCAAGTCCTGCGTTTTCGTATTCCATCCACAGCCAAGACGTCCCAAGAATTCCGACGCTAAAGGCTAAAGGTATTAACAATATTCATATTACCCAGATTTTATCAACTTTGGCTGTCTTACTTGGGTTTTCGGTACGGATGTGTTCTTGGTAGACATAGTTTCAGCGTGATCATCCAACCTATAGCTAACCTGATAGAATTCCATACCTTTGTCCTTCAGAAATTTTTCCCTCTTTGCCTCCCCTAGGGCGTATAGTTTCCCAGAATCCGGATCATTACAAATTTACAATCCGGAAGATGTACAAATTCCTAAACCAAAGGTGCTCCCATTATCCTAACAATGGTCTGCCCATTCTACAATTCGCAGACCTCGTGGGACGTAGAGGACATCAACTCAACCTCTGCTCCAGCCCGATTCTCTCTAGCCCTCCCAATTACTGCCCGGAGCCAGGTTGGCCCACCAACCCTGATGGCTCCCACTGATAATGCCCAGCGGAGCCATCGCGAATATAATGTTGTCTGTCCATCCCATCGACTGGCTCATGAACTGCTTGGCCACCTGTTCGCCAAAGAGCGCTAGGACAGGGGCTAAATCAGAAAACAGATTATTCGAGAAATCATCGCCGGCAAAACCGCCTCCAGGAACAGTAGCTGTAATTTGCTTGAAGCAAGCTGCGAGAGCAACGGCGATGATCTTTTTTCAAGTTCAGCGCCGGAGATCGTGGATTCGGGAGCCCCATGTCGCCTACTGTACGTAGTTCAGATTAGACCTGATGTAAAAGATTTTGGCAGAGCAGCTAGCTTCAGGAGATAAACCGTTTTTTCTTTGCTAGTTTAGATGGTTCCGGAAGGTAGTGAAAAATATTACAATACCTTGGGGACGGAGAGGGGACAGGCGGGATTAAGGTGGCCTGAACGAAACGAAGGGTTATGGGGGTGCAAGAGTCTAGTAGATATTGATTGGTAGCCTTGCGCAGGACATGCGCAGCGACGCCCTCCTTAGTGTAGAGTACGTTTCTCTAGCGCTCAAGAAGCGACTGGATGGTACGGGTCTGTGTGCTGGACGGAGTCGCATAGGAATGGCGAATAATAACGAGCAGTTGCGATTGCAATTCGTTTGTGGGTCATGCATACACGGAGCCTCCGTACGTGGTTGAGTTACTTAAGTTTAGCTACACTTATACTTATATTGCCAATCAAAGAGGAGATATTTAGAAACAGTAGGAGTAGGCGAGGAAGGTAGTTTTCTTTCGCTTGCTGATCCCTCAAGGGTTTATCGTGGGCCTACTCCTATAGTATGGAATAGCTTCTTCGTAATCTTTCTTAGTTTGGATAGAAATGGCGTTTGGTCGTGGAGGGAATGTGATGATTCGTTCGCACTGCGCATGGTGGTGAGCGAATATTCGCACTTGCTTACTTTGCTGCAGACCCGTGTCTGTTTGTCAGAGCCTTGTATGTAGTGTACAGCTAGTCGCAGCCAATTAACAAGACCCTGCAGTTTTGAAAGTACATACCACGACGCAACAAATTCGCAATATAATCGAATACATATACGGTCTATTCAAGTGATGGTAGAAGTAGAATAGAGCTCTGCTTTTTTTTCTGGAGAAGGTTTGGCATCGCCTCGTTGCGTTGTGGTGCTTCAAAAACCGTAATGACTTGTTGAACGTAGCTGTTATACGGCGTACGGCGAGGAAGATCGAGAAATCGGAGGTGCTAGCAGAGCCCCATAGCCAATTCCACTGTTATATAGGATCTTCGTCGAAAACTTTGGGAAGCCAATTGTACTCAGGGCAAACATGGAGAAGCTGAACATATCATTTGTTGGTAGCAATTCTCGATTCGCCTTCATCTAACACATCGACTGATTGATTGGTCGACTCGCACTTGCATGTTCAGGTTATTCATGCCCCCTTTTTTCGAACTGAGTTTATTCCCACTCTGAAAAACAGGATAGACCCTTACAGAGTATTGATACTATAGCATGGATAGCTAGCCAAGTTACAAAATCAAGCAATTAAGTGTTACTACTTTCCAATTGCTCGGCGTGAGTTTTACATGTACGCATCACGGTCACGCTCTTGCCACACTGCTTCTGAATCTTAACCAATGAATACTAGTAGGTACCTAGGTATGAACTCGTCGATTTTTTCGAGTACTAATTCTATAGAATATGTGGCTCTCGCATGGAGGTTCGCTATAGCAATCAAACAGGCAGTCAAACAGATTGTATATAGGGTCCCAAGAGTAGTTTTTCTCGTAGGCGAACAGACGTCATTAGGTATCCCTTTTCTCGTAGCAACATGCTCCTAAGGGCTTTAAAACCCTCGAAAAATAGTTCAAGCCATTATTTCCACATCCGATATATACTGCAAGGTCCAAAGGCTTGGGGAGATAGTCGGTAATAGATAGAGAACAGACTATGCTAGAGGGTTTCGGGATATAGGGCCTTAAATACTATAAAATTCCGAATTTCACACCTCTACTTTATCCAATGCTAAACCCGTCCCTTCGCTTTATTCCTTCTTTCCTTTACAACCATGGCCTTTTCAGACTATATTTCCCTAGCGAATGCCTTTCTTGCTGCCATTACCCTCTAGTCTCTACACTAGCATGGTAAAAGTGTGGGTAAAACTGTCTGTAAATGCATTAGGTCATGACGCATTTACAGAAAGCTTTGTCAGTAAATGTTATTTCGTGCTTTTCCCGCAAGGTTGTGCGGATAATATATAAATTTATTCATCTACTCACGTATCATAGTAGGCCAAACTTTCAACTAGAATCACTTCAAGCAAAAATATGACATCGTTGACGCTCTGTTATAGCATCACAATATATATGACCGCATTCCTAGCAATATTAATATCTCTACACTTTTTCGGGTTGTTCGTCGATGTACATCATTGTAAATGTAACGAATTCCCCGCAAAGCTGATTTGAATACAGGATGAGACCAGGTTTTCACCCTTAATTGTGGGGTCCCTCGGAGAATTCGCCCTACGCCCAGTATCGCCACACATATATCCAGAAACCATTTCACTGCCGTGATGCATAGTGGCTCCGATTTCGGGGGGGGTCACACCAGAAGTGTCCAATAGTTATTTTTCGCTCAAGATATACTCAAGCTCGCGATAATACGTATATTTCTTGAGTCGGGCCGATTTTGCCTCTAACTGATCACGGCCGGCAAGTTGTGTGAAAATGACAAAGAAGTCCCCCGGCCGGCCGCTCTCAGCACTCCGAGAATCGAGGGGTGAGATGGAAGTAAATACCTGCTGTAAAAAGCGACCTAGCCCAAGTCGAGAATTTATTACGCCAACCCCTGTCTCTATGATCTGCAGGATCGGAGGACTGTCGGATTATGGGGGATCGGTCAGGGGTTGGAGGGCTATATAGGGCATGTACACTGCAGGCCACATTCGAATACTTATGTGTTTTTCTCCACTATATAGCCTCGGCTCGGATACTCTGGAGTTATTTAAAGGGACTGGGGTACTCGCACTTCTAGAAAGAATTGACCGACTTGGCGAAATACACCAAAAACACGCATTTTCAACAACAAATAATATATTCTATAGTCATTGCATGTACACTAGAAATTGATAAAGTCTAAAATGCATCTAAATGTATTGTAATTAAAAATATCAGGGTGAGTGAATGTACAGTGGTGGTGCAAAACAAGACTTGAAGGGTGTCATCTTTGGGTGTTACCAGCAAGACAACTATCCAGCTCAACAACTGCACAATGATTTGCAGGTAGCACTTCTCACTTCATCATTGTACTTAAATGATAACATGTTCGTGAATCATAAATTTCTATAAGGGAAATATGTACTGTTAAAGGTGTGTTGATAGTTACTAATAGGCGAAATTTTTTCAGGTTTGATTACATATTCAAAACTAGAGATATATTCATCAGGCATGATTCAGAAAAACTCCAAAATGAGAATAATAATGACTATAAGGCCCCTCAGTTACCATGAGTAGCACAAGGTATATAAATTATCTCAGAGGTGAGAACTAGTAGTATCAGTGGGTGGGTGAAAGATAGGTGCATTGAGACACAATAGGTCAAACCAGAGTCAATTTTGATCACTTTGAAAAAATAATATATGAGGAGAATCCTCAAAGCCCACAGTGCATATTACTAAATTTGTTTATTCATTGGGTATATGGTGGGCTGGAAAACTAAACCTGAATGTGGTCACCCTGGTTGCGTTGTCGCAATCGGTCAATTCTTTTTAGAAGTGCGAGTACACAGGGTATTCGAGACCGGTAACCCAAAGTTCCGTATACCCCTACCCATAGCTGCCGTCGATCTTCACGTTGAAATTATAGTAAAACTGAATTCACGCTCGGATTGGTCACTACTAGACTATGTTAGGGTTTCCTGGGAAACTAGTTCTACAGCTGCAGGCGGCTTGCGTAGAGCCGTAAGACCTATCTTACTACGTAGCAGGGATCCGGGCCAATATGCAGTAGTTGGCAGTGATGTCAAGACACAAGTTCGTCCGATCGCGATACTTCAGACACCCGAGCGCTTGAGAGATCAGCTTGGCGTTTTTCAGGTTTGGTTACACGTAGTTCGAAGGAGATGCTGTGTTGGTTGGGAAGTAAGCAAGAATAATTTAATTAAACGAAACATACAAATGCTAGAATAGGCTATTCATCTTTTAGTAGAAGCCAAGCTTTCTGATTTCTCAACTTCCATGCCCTACATGGAATGGGATATCAGTGAGACCCTGACTACAACCCTTGTTCACAATGCTACGGATAGTTCTCACTTAATCGAATGCGACATAAGGCCGTGAGGAAAACTTCACAAACGCCTGCCCTTTAAAGCAAGAAGGAGAACTCGTGTCCGTTGGCGCGCAATCAAATAGATGCCATGGGCTATTCAATTATTCAACTTTCTGGCGCTTAGCAGCAGCCCCTTGGAAGTGGGCTATGATCATTGCTCGCTAAAAGGTAACAGGTAAAGTCTGAACATAGCCCCCGAACGATATATTGACCCGTTACCTGATGGAGTATGTGTATTGAGATGGCATAACCAAGCTTTATTTAATTTTTGCCACGTTATAGGCACGGCGCAGCTAACACGATATTATGAGCCTATGACCGATTTATCTCCCAACACAGTGTAGAAAACTATAGCCAGATAACTATTCGAAAGTTGGTTTCAAGCGCCAACTATTCAATGCAGGTTACACAAATACTCCATTATGGGATACTAAACATGGCCATGTCCCCACAAACTTAAGTCCAGCGGGAGGATGACCTGATCATGTCGATGATACGTGGAAGCACTGGCCATAAGCAACAAGCCCTACCGCTTGAACTACTTCCTTCGCCATCGATTAGTTGAATCGGCCAGCCATTGCAAAGCACACGTTGTGTGAGAGACTACAAAGGCTCTACAGCCCCGATCCCTGTAACTCAACATTGCCTGCAGGTGTACCACCAGTCCGGCAGCACATGGAACTCTAAAATTAACTGTGATCCTCATTCTCTGCAGGTTTCAAACCCCTGACTTCTTGGCAAGCGAAAAAGGCAACTCAACTAATGATGCGAAGGACCTTCCGGAACCCCGCTGTTGGCTGCAAATCCGCTGCCCTAGTATTAAGGTTGAAAACCACCTCGGAGGCGGGTATTGGAACGGTAAGAAGCTCACGAGCAACCACCTTCGCTTTGTGGACAAGAGGGCTAATTAACATTGTGCAGTTTGCATTATGGTGGGAGCACTTCACTGCGAGCCGCACTTCCGTGTTGGGGCCCTCTTTTCATGTGAAGCTATTAAGGATTTCCAAGGATTATTGGCCAAACACTGACCAGTCCAGTAGTCAAGAGTGGCTTACGGGAGCTGATCATTCCCGGTTTTATAAAGCAACGGTCCCCGGACAGACAAGTAGCTATTCTTCATACCCAAATCCATTCTTTATTTAATCCTCTTCTTGTCGCTCATTTAATTTCCATTCTTTTAATCGCCCATCGCCTTTGATAGGTTTCCGATCTTTCTGCTTTTTAGTATCATCTGGCCAAGATGTGTTCACTCACTTCTCTGCTTGTCGCTATTGCTCTCGCACCATTGTCTGCGTTGGCCGCGAGGGAGGTTTTTGCCCACTACATGGTATGCAGCCCGATACACCCTAACTACCGCCTTGTTGGTATATACTAATTTCAATAGCTTGGTGTTACCAGTGGACAAACAATCGATGACTGGAACAGAGATATCCAGCTTGCAAAAGCTGCCCATATCGATGGTTTTGCCCTTAATGCTGGGCCGGCCGACTCTTTCGGTCCTCAGCAGATCGCGTTAGCGTTCCAGTCAGCTGAGGCAAATGGCTTCAAGCTGTTTTTCTCGTTTGATATGGTAAGTGCTGTTTGAAAGAACCCCCCCATAGATCCCGTAAATAGACGTCTGGCTAAATAAATTACGCTTATTAGGCTTGCTGCGGAACCTGGCCTGTCTCCGAGGTTGCGGATTATATCAACGCGCACAAGAACAGCCCTGCCCACTTCAAGGTTGATGGCAAACCCATGGTCTCGACCTTTGAAGGGACAAACTTTATTTCGCAGTGGTCCGAAGTCGAGCAAAGCACTGGGCAGCTATTCCTCGTCCCCGACTGGGCATCTATGGGGCCTCAGGCCTTCTCTACGCACTTGGATGTTGTTGACGGAACGTGTGAGTGGAGCCCGGGAGAACCCCCGCTTCTTTTTCGCAGCGATTGAAACTAATATTTATCGTTGGCTATAGTTCCATGGGACGCTTGGCCACACGATCGGAGCCCTACGCACAAGACCACGGAGTCTGATCAGGCTTGGATCGGTGCTATCCAAGGGAAGTCCTACATGATGGCTGTCTCGCCATGGTTTTACACCAACCTCCCCCAGTACTCGAAGAACTGGAACTGGGATAGCGATTCGCTCTGGTTCGACCGATGGGAGTCCGTCCTTGATATCCTGCCGCAATTCGTCGAGGTTAGCACTCACTCGAAGAAATAGTTTTCGTGATAGAGACATGCTAAACAGCCTTACGAGTAGATTATTACCTGGAACGACTATGGTGAATCGCACTACATCGGCCCTATCCGCTCCCAAGGGATCGTCCCGGGAGCTGAGGTTTATGTCAACGGTATGCCTCACGACGCCTGGAGATTCAGTCTCCCCTACTACATCGATGCGTACAAGGCGGGGACACGCAACATCCCCATCGCCAACGAGGGCGCAGTGTTCTGGTACCGCAATACTCCCAAGAACGTCTGCAGCGACGGCGGCACCACTTGCGACCAGAGTGGCTCTGGTGGATCCGCTGCGAACTGTGTCCGCGATAGCGTGTTTGTCATCACCGCTTCCAACTCCCCCACCACCGTCTCGGTCCAGATCGGCGGCTCGGGCCAGACCTTCTCCGTTGCGGCGGGAATGAAGTTTGTGGAGTTGCCGTTCGATGGCCGTACTGGAAACGTTGTGGTCAGCATCAATGGCAAGACTGCCACGGGCCCAGCTCCGATTACAAACAACTGCCCGGCGAGCGGAAGGGTCAACTTCAACGCCGTGGTTGGGTCTACGTAATAGAGTCTTGTGCATGATTCTGGGGTTTGTATAGTCGGATAGAGACGGGGCCATGGTTTAGACGTACAGGAGGTGGCTTTATTGAAGATCAAATTAGCCAATTGAATCGCATCTGGTGTTTTGTCTATATATTCAATTCAAACATACAATTAAGATACTGTGGTTCTTTATCGATAATTATAACAGAACCCTTCACTCGCTGAGGGCTAAAGGGGTTTGAGAGATAACTAAGTAGGCCCTGGCAGGCCTTTTAATAGGCCGTCCACCTTGGCCCAACCAGCTCCCCGAACCTGAGCTAGGGCCAGCCTGGCAGGGCCCCATTTAATGGTACTACTCGGTTTATCACCATAGCTAAGAAGCTCAGAGATCTAATAGTGCCTAGGAAGCGTCAACATCTGGTGTTAGCATACTGTAAAAGGTCATATCATTATGTATTCATTTATTCATTCATTCATTCGGTACATTCAACCGTTGATTGTAGTACATTTATCACGAGTTAAAAATCTATTACTTCCCATATTCCCAAACGCCACCGTAGGAGATAATCTCCTACTAGAGGGAAATTTGGCATTCATAACTCCCAACCCTAACCCACAAACACACCCTTAGGAAACCCTAGATAGATAGATAGATTTTTCATTCACACCCTTAGGAAACCCTAAGTATGTAGGTGTCGGCCTACTTTTGTACAGGGTATCTTGTGCTCTATATAAGTGGGCATCTATGCTCTGTTACTCACAGATATTCGTCCGATCTTACTTACGCGCACGTCATAACGCCCCGAATGTTGGCAACAGAGTGGTCTGTAGAACGTTGCTGTCGTTACCATTTATGGTTAGCATCAATTAGTAAACGAACCCTAACCCAGAATACCAAAGCATCAGTAATCATTAAGCCAGGTAGAAGATATCACAGTAAAATACATATACATAAGATTTGTTAGTTGGCAAGAGAGTGTTTTTACTGAAGAGTAAACCATGCTTATGGGGCGAGAAGGCCTAGGGAGGGCTCGAAAGTCGCGCCAGCAGCCTGAGACCCCGACCCTTGCGGCCATAGGTGGGGCGAACTGAATCTTGGAAGGTTCAAAACCACAAGTTGATAGTAAATCAAAGGCATTCGGGGCCCGGACAGTCTACTGGCCTCCAGTTACCAATGGATGTTTTAGGAAGATAGGGGAGGGATATGGGTTAGGGTTTTGCGCGTCCAGAGACTTTACAACCAACTCCGTTCGATACAGCACTCAGGGCTAACTCGGACTATTGTATCGCGCATGCATGTTTGTCATCGCACACATGTTTGTCATTGCATACCTATGGATTACAGGGAACACTCCTTGGTAAAGCAGCACAATCTCTGGTAGTGCTGTTTGCACTGCAGCTGTGGCCGTCGTGATCAGGTCTGTCGGAGCACTTGTTGTAATCCTCACCAAACTAGGGCATGTACTTAAGCTTGTATTTGCTGGAAAGTGTTAGAATCCGACTCCTAGCTCGGGTTTAACCCATAAGCGAGACATAATTACTACTCGACTACGTGAAATATAATGTTGGTAGATTATCAAATCGCCCTTTGCTCTGATGATTAGTTAACTTCCTCGGCATCTAAATATTAATGGTTGGATTACTGAACTTTCCGCTTTACTCAGTAGCTATAGCGGCGCTTTTTTAATTTTGTCCACGTCTGAAGTTCAAAATTGAAGCCTTCTCGAGTAATCATTTCAGATGTCTAATTGTCTTTTATAAATCTTTCAGATTCGATTTCTCTGGAGTTCTGGCTCCTTCTACGTATCTTATGAGGAGACTGGTGAAGGGTATATATATACGTGAGGATTTCAATCGTAGAAGAAGAATCCAATCCAAGAACAACCACAAGCAGCAAAACCCTTACACATAAACAAGTTAAATAGCCTCCAGTTAAGCTCACCATTGACCATCACTCGAAAATCGCTACCATGTCTGTCAAAACAATCGTAATCACTGGTGCCAACCGTGGACTCGGCCTTGAGTTGGCCAGAGCATACTCGTCTCAGCCAAATACCCAAGTCATCGGCACAGCACGCAAACCTACCGCTGCTACTGAGCTTAGCGCTCTCCCGAATGTTACTGTCGTTAATCTAGACGTTTCTGATCTGAGCTCCATTCCAAAATTCGCGGAAGAGGTTTCAAAGATCGCGCCCGACGGCGTAGACATCCTATGGAACGTGTGTAACTCGGTTCCCCCATCATTTTTTATGGCTGTGGGAAATATGCTAAATAAGAGAGATTAGAATGCGGGAGTAGATAACCAAGAAGTTCTTCCGAGCGAAGTTTCCCCGGAAGGATTCCTGGAGGATCTGAAAATCAACGTTGTTGCCCAAACGGCCGTCATCCAAGAACTTCTTCCGCTTCTCCGCAAGAAGCAGACAAAGAAGATCATCTTCATGAGCTCTCTGATGGGGTCGCTTGCCGCGATGGGGATGGGACAAAAGGTTCTCGTTGAAGGCGGTAGCTGGCACGGACCTAGCAACAAGCACAATATGGTTTATTCAACCACCAAGGCAGCTTTATCCATGACAGCCCTAGTAAATTAAGGACCTCCTGTGGATTACTTTTGAGTGTAATGGTTACTGATCCGCCCTTTGCTGCCCTCTAGTCTTGGGCTGGACACCTGAAGCCTGAAGGATTCACAGTCACACCGATTCACCCCGGTTGGGTAAGTTTTGAGAATCCTGCCCGTAGTAATCACTTGAGAGCTATTGCTAACTAGTTTGACGACCTCAGGTGCAAACGGATATGGGTACTTCGGCAGCAGACATTACAGCAGACGTATCAATCAAGGGAATGTTGACTGTCGTTGAGGGATTGACGCCAAGTGACGATGTTGTACTGAGGAACTATAACGGCGCAATTTTACCATTTTAAGTCCTCATGCTGGAGGGAGAGCTGCATGTATGGAATAGCAGAGTCAAAGGTGTTTACCAATTTGGGGAGAGAAATTGGACGCCCAGCATTGCGGAAATGCGGTCTGTGAGAAAAAAATGATGATTGGTTCTTTGGCATATGTTATAAATAAATAAATAAATATCTACTTGATTACTAGGACCCTTGGAACCCGGAATACCCATACAATGAACCCTAACCCTAACACAACCTTCTATTATCAATATTATAACCCGTAATTGCATCTAAGTATTCAGCACCGTCACTAGGAAAACGCGTGTAACTAATCTTTGCGCATGTGCGGTGAACGCATAAGCCCTTGAATGCCGTGTTCCCCACGCGCACGGAAGAGCTTCCTGACATACATTAACGGTAATGTGCGGATAGAGACGTGATACTTCGCAGAGATGTCGTGATGATCACCAGTACATGTATCCCTCGGCTTAACCCTGTTGGAATAGGTGCTCTCACCTACAATACTATTGTACTAAACATACAGAGTAACACGGATGGATGTTGGGCCGACGGAGGATCTCTTTTCTATTTACCCGACGGGCATATTTTCTTATAACGAGATTATTGTATGAGGAACAAAGAGTATATAACGGAGGAGTTTTATAGTTAGATCATTATCGAAATAGTCATTTATTCACTACACTATCTACTTGTTTTCAAAAGGTTATGAGCCCGGAGGATTCCATTTAAAGAATCCCATAGCAGCTTTGTTACTTCCGACTACCTGCGCAAAAACGAAGATACCCGCAATAAAAAGAACTTCTTACCTCGATCAACATGTCGTCCTCTACTCATGATTTCATGGATTAACTTAGGGAAGGAATCGGGGTCAGGTTGTTGGTTTTGTTATTTTCTTCGATGGTTGAATCTCGAGGGCGAGGTTTTTCGCTTCAAGCTCTCGGGTATCGAGATAAGCGGTCTTCTTGAAGAGAAAGCATGCGACGAGAGTGTTCTGAGATTCACAGGCTACGAAGTGTTCGAGTATAGAGGACTTGAGAACGGCGACAGCGAAAGGTTATGAGGTATAGCAGAGGTTTGTATTGTAAAATACAGAGTGTCTTACAGAAGACGTTCTTAAAGAAAGAAGAAGGAAAAGTACAACAAGAGGGAATTAAAACGACATATCTGTAATCCAACTCGCTCGATGACAAAGCTTAACTTCATTCTGTGAGCACGAGAAACATAAAGAACGACAACGTGACACAACAGCGCATGCTGTCTGTGAGCAAACGAAAACAGTTATCATGAAAATCTCCTTATAGCCGTGAGCTCCTGCGAACACTAACGAAACTTCCAGGTTTATCCGGATATTGTTGGTGGAAGGCGTCCACTGCTTCAGTCTCTTCGTGATAATCAGCTGGTTCGCGTAGGTAGGGCGTAACCTGTCCATTCAATGGGTATTGCAGTTTTCCATGGCGAATGCGAGAAGCCAAGATCCTTTCGACGAGATATTCTTCGTGGACATTGACTTGGACCGGGGGTGGTGGTGGAATAATTTGACCCGGAAGTGGGTCAACAGGAGCAGCCTTGATTAGTGAAACGTGAAATACCGGATGATACTTCATTGACGTTGGTAGCTCCACTTCATGGCGTATCTTTGAGATTATTCGTTTAATTGGAAATGGGCCGCTCCATTTCCAGTCTAACTTTCTCGAGTTCCTTGTTGTCCTCATGTTCTTCATAGAAATAAAGACTTCATCTCTAATTTTGAATGAAGGAGCAGGAGTGCGACGTCGGTTTGTACTTGATTCGAAGACATCTTGAGCAGTTTTCATCTGTACTCGTAGAAAATCCCTGAGTTCTTCCATCTTGGAGGCAAAGTCATTGGCGTTGAGGGTCTGAGGGGAGCGGTCACTAGAGACGATAGAAGTATCGAATCGGGGATGATAGCCGTAATTTGCGAAGAAAGGTGTAGCCTTGGTGCTAGCAGATTCTTGATTATTGGCGGCAAATTCGGCAATAGGTAGCCACTTCGACCAATCGTCTTGCTGGTAGGACACGTAGCAACGGAGGTATTGTTCCATTACGGCGTTAAGACGCTCGGTTTGGCCATCTGTTTCTGGGTGGAAAGACGTGGACATACGAGCGGAAATATTCAGGCGTTGGCAAAGGGATTTCCAAAACTTTGCAGTAAACTGCGTTCCTCGGTCGGAAGTAATATGGGAAGGTAATCCGTGTAGTTTCCAGACGTTTTGAAGGTATAGTTCTGCCGTTTGTTCGGCATTAACGGTGGTGTTACAAGGGATCAGGTGCCGCATTTTCGACAGTCTATCTACTACGACCATTATTGCATTGAAACCATTGGATTCGGGAAGGCCAGTGACGAAGTCCATCGATAGTTCTTCCCAGGGGCGGTTAGGGATTGGAAGGGGTTTGAGGACGCCGTGTAGATGCAGTGTATTAGGCTTTGCTCGTCGGCAAGTATGGCAGTTTCGGGTGTATCGTCCAATGTACTCTCTCATTTTAGGCCAATAAAATTGTCTAGAGATGAGTTCGAAGGTTTTCACGTCCCGGGTGGCCGGCAGAGGGCGTCATGATATCTTTGCAGGATGAGGAGCGGAAGAGGGTCGTAGCCGGGGACATAGAACTTTTGTCGATAGAAAAGATGGCCATTTGACTCGGTACAATCGCCTAAAGTAATTTCCTTGGATTGATGTTCGCCATTCTTGAGTGCTAATAGAATTTTTTGTGGGAATGGGTCAGCAATATATCAGGGTTAATTAGGGTTTCGAGGGGGCATCAATTCAGCGGGTTCGTTTCTTCAAAGAAGAAAACAAACTTGCAGGGTCAGGTTCTTCTCGCAGACTACGATGTTGGTGTTGTAGTCTTTCATCCCCTTCTTCAGGGAGATCTCCTGATCTCCGAGTCGTGCGTCTGGCTTTCCTCCCTGTACTCCTGGTCGGTAGGTGATCACGAAGTCAAACGCGAGGTATTCTGCCCATCGACTTGTCTTCGGTTGAGCTGTTTTGTTGTCATAAAATACTCCAGGTTTTTGTGATCGGTAATAACGGAGATGGGTAGTTCTGAGCGCTTCGAGTTCTGGTCTCCATTCCTCGAAACAACGAATGATGGTAGGAGTTCCTTGTCATAAATTTCATAATTGCACTCAGCGGGTGAGTGTTTTTTGAAAAGAATGCGCGGGGTGAAGCGCGCCGTTATCATCAAGTTGGGAGAAACACCAGGAGACGAAGTCAGATGCATCTGATTCACAAAAATCTTCTTTCGGGGATCGAAATGGATGAGTACGAGAACTTTGGTGAAGGCGTCTTTTAGAGCTTCGAATGCGAGTTCGAACCGACAGTCGAATTCGAAAGTGATGCCTTTTTTTGTAAAGGCGATGAGAGGGGCAGCCAGGCGAGAAAATCACAGAATAAATCTTCGATAGAAGTTTGCGAATCCTAGGAAGGCTTGTACATCCTTGACGCATTTGGGCCGGTTCCAGTCGCGCACCGCTTTGACCTTGTCCTCGTCCATCTTGATTCCTTCAGGCGTAAGGATTAGGCGAGGTATTTTATCGATTGAACATGGAATTCACACTTCTCAGGTTTGAGAAGAATGTTATTGGCTTTAAGGGCGTCGAGGACTTGTTTGACGTGCACTTTGTGTTCTGCTAGGGTATCACTATAGATCAGGATATCGTCGAGATACGCTGTGCAGAATAGGTCAGGTATTCTCGAAGGGAGTCGTTAACGAAACGTTGGAAGGTTCGGGCGTTAGTGAGGCCGAATGGCATTACCATGTATTCATACAAGCCATATCGGGTTCGAAAGGCTGTTTTCCATTCTTAAAAGCCCCTTCGGCGATACGAATTTGGTGGAAGCCGTCACGGAGATCGAGTTTGGAGTACCACTGAGCTTTTGCAAGGCGATCCAAGGTTTCTTTGATCGGGGGAAGTATATCGGTCTTTAACCGTGAGAGCGTTAAGGCGCGGTAATCGACACAAAGGCGGAGAGCAATCGGGTTTGGCGGCGAAGAGGGCTGAGGAAGCGGCGGAAGATGAACTGGCACGGATAAACCCTTTTTCTAAGTTGTCTTCAATATACTTCTTGAGAACTAGAAGTTCATCTCGTGACATGCGTAGAGTGGGCCGAATGGTGGTTTTGCCTTCTTGCGGGGTGATCTTGTGGTCATAGGGTCGTCGGGGGAGTCCTTGAGCTTTAGCTTTGTCAAACATATCTAGATAACCGTGGTACTCGGCGGGTATTCGTTGCCTCACTCTCTTTTGTGGTTTTGCTATCGAGGACTTTATTGATCTCATAGAGGGACATATAATACACTTGGATACCTTTTTTCCTGGCGAGCATGCGGAAGCTAGCTGCGCCGATAAAGCGGCGTTTAAGCTTTCTTTGGAGGGGAATGGCGGCGGCTGAGACGACGGGTTGCTTGGGGGCACAGTGGGTGGTGCAGAATTCAGAATTGAATTCAATGCTTTTGTTGGCAAACTGTAGGTGAACGTCGTGGAGGTTCATCCAAGGGATACCGAGCACAGGGGGTAATGGCTAGCTTGGTGACAAAGAAGGGGCTTTCTCAGTGTGCTGTTGGATGGAAAGCTCTAGGTGGCAAAGATTTGTAATATCTCCTGAGGCAATTGTCCGTCCGTTGATGACTTCTAATTGGCGGGGAGTTTTTAGAGGAGACATGGGTAGGGAATGGTGAAGCATGAAGTTTTCATCAATGAATGCGAACCCTGAGGCCCCGGTGTCTAGAAGTGCGTGTGTTTTTATGATTTTATTTTGGTGGGAAATATTACAAGAAATTACAAAGTGTTCACCATCCAAATTATCCTCCACACACACATCCGACACTGAAAACCCAGAAATAGAGAACGCTGACAAAGAAGAAAAACGAACCAGAGCAGGGTCACAAGGCGACTCTGGTTGAACTAGTTTAAAGACTCAACTGAGTCTGCTGCATCGAAGGCAGAAAAACGAGGGGGGAGAGGCGGCGGAAAAACAGAGGAGGCAGGAGGAGCGGCGGCGGCGTTAATGGCGGCTCCCCTCATCGCGGGGCGTTTCGAGGCGGAGGGGCAATTGGAGAAGATATGTCCTTCTCCAGTGCAAAACAGGCAGTGATTGTTGGTTTGCCTCCATGCTTTTTCTTCTGGCGATAACTTTCTCCTCCCGTTGACACGAACATAGCGTTGTTCGGCGGGCGGGGGCGGGTGGAGTTTGGGCCGAAGGAGAGATCCATGGGGACAAGTCCTCCTGGGGCGAAGGAGGAGGAAGCGGGGGTAAAGGCGGCGGAGGCGGCGGCGGGGGCGGTGAACTGCCCCATGGTGTTACGGGCAGCGTTTTTCTTTTCCTCTCTTCTTGCTCGGATACGATTATCTAAGCGGAGGAGGAAGGCGCAGAGAGAGGTAAAGGTGGTAGGGAAGTCGGCCACGGTCACTACGGCTTCTTTTAGCTCGTCTGACATTCCGAATTCCAAGGCATCGTTCTTTGCCGATTCATCGTAGTTTAGTCGCCCCATGATTCGCTGGAAGTCGGCGAGGTAAGCAGAGAAGTCTCGCTTCCCTTGTCGGAGCTGGTGTAGCTCGCGGCGGGCGGTTCCGAGTGGGTCGGGGTCTCCGAAAGCGGTTTCCAGGGCGGTAATTAATTCGGCGGCGTTATTCCAAGTGGTGGTCCCATCAGGGAGGACAGAGTGGCGGATTTGTTCAAGGGCGGCTCCCTCGAGGCGGCTGATAGCATACAATATGATATTGTTGCTGTTGGAAAATCGGTCGGCATTGACCGAGAGCTTAGATCTGAGTTGTAGAACGAACCCAGGGAGTTTGTCGCGGGACCCATTGAACTTGTCTGGGTCAGGCATCTTGTCTGAACGGCCTCCTTGTGTATGAGCTGGAGGCGCTGGTGGTGGTGGTGCAGGAGGTGGTGGGGCGGCGTTGCGGAGGCGAGCGACTTCTGCTTCGGCTGCCTGTAATTGGGACTGGCAGGTGTTAAACCTTGCCGTCATATTGTTTCGTTCCTGTACAGCTTCTTCTAGCTGTAGGTCTGCATACGTGAGGTTGTCGACCCGCTGTTGATAGTGGGATCGAATTTCCTCGTAGGCAGAGGCGAGGTCGGCGTTGGCGGCAGCTTGGAAGTTTTCGAAGGTAGGGAAAGTCCAAGGGGCGGGGGCGGGGTTCTTCGTGGTGATGTTGGCGACGTAAAAAGCGGGGTAGAGGGTGTGGATGAGGAACGACGTAATCTCGAGGGCGAGGTTTTTCCTTCAAGCTCTCAGGTATCCCCCGAGATGAGCAGTGCTACTTGAAGAGAAAACTTATGCGACGAGAGTGTTTACGAGATTCCACAGGCTCTACGAAGTGTTCAAGTATAGAGGACTTGAGAACGGCGACAGCGAAAGGTTATGAGGTATAACCGAGGTTTGTATTGTGAAATACAAGAGTGTACTACAGAAGACGTTGCTTAAAGAAAGAAGAAGGAAAAGTACAACAAGAGGGGAATTCCCTTCGCTTATATACCATAATCCAACTCGCTCGATGACAAAGACTTAACTCGTTGCAACGGAACCCCAAAGAAACATAAAGAACGACAACGTGACACAACAGCCTTGTACCCCTGTACCTAGCGAACCAACGAAAACAGTTATCCATGAAATTGTATGGGTTCTCTATTGTTCGGGTATGTTTCGGTTGTTGGAATAATGTCTTTGTGTTTCGGTTATTGTCGGGTTGTCGTTGGTGTTACAGGAAAAGCGGGGTATTTAAGTGAAGGATTTCGGTCGTTTATGTCTTTTCTCTTCTTCTTTCCTTAAGCAACGTTCTCGTTACCTTCTGCTGTAATTATTACAATATCATCTCGGTTCTACACTCGAACCTCGTCGCTGTCCACTTCGCCGCACCTATCTCGCCCGGAGATAAACCCTTGTAGAACTTGTAGAACACCGCACTCTTCGAACGTGTTAGAACCTCGCTTAAGAAGCACTGCTCACCTTCAGGGATACTGAAGGGCTTAACGAGTGACTGAACCGCGAGACATGAACGCATTCCCACACTTAAAGTCATTCTTGAGTCAAGTTCGACTACCCACGATGGCGACGGCAGCAATTATCATGCTCGAATATTACGACGCGATACCCTCATGCTTGGAACACTCCCCATACCCGCCAGCACTGACGAAGAAGGTAGCGTCGTGGAAAAAGAAGTTAACATTTGGGCCAAGGATTTCCTGGTCCGTAACGTCGAGAAGTCTTGGTTGCTCCATTGCCTTCGCCTAACGCTCTGTCATGTGGAAGAATGCGAAGACATGTTCGACAGAAGGACAACAAGCCCCTTTCATGGATGGTTGTATTGTTGGTTCGTCGGATATCTTGGTACAAGGTTGTTGTGTTTCGTTGTTGTTCTTTGTGTTTTCCCGGGTTTCTATTACAGTGAGTCATGTCTTTGTCATCGAAAGGGTTGAGTTGTAGTATATAAGCGAAGGGTTTTCCCCTCTTGTTGTACTTTTTCTCTTTCTTTCTTTAAGCAACGTCTTCTATAGTACACTCCTGTATTTCACAATACAACCCTCGGTTATACCTCATAACCTTACGCTGCCGCCGCCCTCAAGTCCTCTATACTTGAAACCACTCCGTAGAGCCTGTGGAACATCGTGAATACTCTCGTCGCTTAGTTTTCCCTTCAAGTAGCACTGCTCATCTCGGGGGATACCTGAGAGCTTGAAGATAAACCTCGCCCCTTGAGAACCCCCTCAACCTCACCACAAACTCAGAAACTCGAACTCGTTCACTCTGACCTCAGTGGACGGTTCCCAGTTGAAGCGCCAGGAGGATACCACTATTTTATGTCCTTCATTGATGACTTCAGTCGATTTGCGACCATCTATTTACTCAGGAATAAGAGCGATGCAACAGAAGCCATCAAAACCTACATAGTTAATATGGAAAGAAGGACAGGGGAGAAAGTTAAGAGGTTTCGAACGGATAATGGAGGGGAGTATGTTTCATGGATTGACTTAGGAAAGGAATCGTGGTCTGGTTGCTGGTTTTGTTATTGTTTTGGATGGTCGTATAAGTTCTTCGTTGTTCGGGTATATTTTGGTTATCTGGATAATGTCTTTGTGTTTCGGTTGTTGTCGGGTTATTGTCGGTGTTACTGTAAAAGCGGGGTATTTAAGTGAAGGATTTTGGTCATTCATGTTTTCCTTTCTCTTCTTTCTTTAAACAACGTTCTCGTTCACTTCTACTTGTATTATCTCAATACTATCTCGGTTCTACCTCAGAACCCTCGCTGTCGCTGTGAAACATCGCTGATACTTCGCCTTGAAGTATACCCCCTGTAGAACTTGTAGAAACACCACACTCTTCGAACGAGTTAGAATCTCGCCTAAGTAGCACTGCTCACCTTCAGGGATACTGAAGGGCTTAAACGAGAGACCGACCGTGAGAGTATGTGAACCAAGGGCTGATGGAAGAGTTCAAAAAGAGGGGAATTACTCATGAAACCTCTGTCCCCTATTCTCATGAATCTAATGGAGTGGCAGAAAGGTTCAATAGAACCATTCAGGACATGGTAAGAACGGTAGGAATCACGTCAGGGTTACCCCGGAATCTTTGGGCAGAGGGGGTGAGTATGCTCACGCACGTGAAAAACCGAGTACCGCATCGAAGCATCGATAAAACCCCCTTCGAAGCCTATAATGGATACAAACCCTCTATATCTCATCTCCGACGCTTTGGCGAAATCGCCTACGCTCATATACCAGAAGAAGCCCGGAAACCAGGAAGCAAGCTTGAACCAAGGGCAGTCGAAGGGAAGATTTGTGGGTATGGACAAACAGCGGGAGAATACAGGGTATATGTTCCAAGCCTCAAGAAAGTCATAAGAAGCAGAGACGTTCGATTCACCAAACAGGAGTCGAAAGCAAAGGGGGACATAAGAACAAATGTTAGACTTCCTCCAGAAGATATACCGACTCCGATACCGATTCCAATTCCGATTCCAATTCCGCAGAATAACCCGCACCAAAACCTGTATCAGGAAAGAATAAAGAGAAGGAAGGAAAAGAAGAGAAAGGAGAAGAGACGGGAGGAAAATCAGAAGCACCAAAAACCCCTCCAAGGAACTCGAGAGCACCAGCATCCTCAATCTTTCCTCATCTCGAAACACAGAAAAACGCTTGGGAACCGCCAAAAGCCAGAAAAGAAAAAGAGAGAACGACGTTGAGTTTCCAGGAAGCATTAAGGAGATCTGATCGCGTTACGAAACCTCCCCAACGGTTCGACGAAGAAGCACTTCTCATTACTGGAGGACCTCAGAACTTTCGAGAAGCAACCTCTGGGCCTGACGAAGAAAAATGGATAGAAGCCATGGACGAAGAATTCCAAGCACTCTTAGAGAACCAGGTGTGGACTGTAGTGAAAAGACCCGAAGGAAAGAAGGTAGTCAAGAGCAGGTGGGTTTATCACCCAAAGCTGGGACCAGATGGGAAAATCACTCGGTATAAAGCACGGTTCGTTGCCAAAGGTTTTTCTCAGGTTCAGGGGATAGATTACAACGAAACCTTCTCACCAGTCTTCCGATATGAGTCAATAAGGATCCTTTTCGCGATAATGGCAAGTCACCAAGGCGAGTGGGTAAGTAGGCAGAGCGATGTTAAGAATGCTTTTCTCAACGGCGAACTTCAGGAGGAGGTATACTTGGAGCAACCAGAAGGATACGAAGAAGGGAGTAATTGTGTTCTAAAACTTCGGAAAACCCTATACGGCCTCAAGCAATCTCCCCGAGAATGGCATAGCGTATTATTTCGAGAACTCCAAGGACTAGGTCTCAGAAGAAGCACCTGTTTCACGGATGGGACCCGGTGATGCGATAAGTTTAAAGTTGTTGGTAGTAAGCAAAGGGTTGTTGAAGTATAATGACTTTGTTGTTTGGTTGCATTTCGGTTAGTGTTAAGTTGTCGTTTGTGTTACATGAAAGCGGGGTATTTAAGTGATGGATTTTCTTCGCCTGTGTCTTTTTCTTCTTCTTTCCTTAAGCAACGTTCTCGTTTACCTTCTACTGTAATTGTCGGAATACTATATCAGTTCTACCTCAGAACTCTCGCTGTCGCTGTTTACTCCGCTGCACTTATCTCGCCTTGAGATAGACCCTTTGTAGAACTTGTAGAAAACACTGCACTCTTTGAACGTGTTATTACCTCGCTTAAGTAGCACTGCGCACCTTCAGGGATACTGAAGGGCTTAACGAGGAACATAACCGTGAGACACCTTCGACCCGAGCGTGTTTATTAATTCAGAAAACACACTCATCCTAGCGGCCTTTGTCGACGATTTAGCCACCTTCTCGGTCGATGCCAAAGAAGATCAGAGAGTCGCCAAACATCTAGCAACAGTTTTTCGAATGACAGACAATGGACCCGTTAACTGGATCGTTGGAATTAAGATTACTCATACTCCAGAATCCATTAGACTCGACCAGTCAGCTTATCTCGAACGTAATCTCACGGTTCGACCCTAGTCTTAAGCCCTTCTGTATCCCAGAAGGTGAGCAGAGCTACTTAAACGAGAATCGTTGCGATAAGAATAGCGAAGTTTTCTACAGGTCCTACGGGGTCTAACTCAAGACGAGTTAAGTGAGGGAATGTTTTACAGCGACAGCGACCGCGGGGATTCTGAGGTAGAATCGAGATAGTATTAAAGTAATACAGTAGAAGTAAAGTAAGAACGTTGCTTAAGGAAAGAAAGAGAAGAAGACACAAGCGAAAAGAACCCATCTCTTAAATACCCCGCTTTTCGACCATTATGACTCATACCTAAGAATAACCGAAGACCAACGAAACACAAAGACATTATAACCTTTAACCGGAACCACAATCTCTTACTAAATCCTTGACCCGATTAATCCTTTGTATCCGTGAAAGTTGCCCCCCTCTTCAAGCGTGAGCTCCTGCGAACGAGAGGTAATTCCATAGGAGTAATACTGAGAAAGGCATCGAGAGCAGCAGTATCCTCAAGATCTTCAGCAGGTTCCCAGGTGGGATGAGCATAACCTGTCCATTCGACGAGGTACTGTTGTTTCCCACGGTATATTCGTCGATCCAGGATTTTCTCGATATAGTATTCTTCCTGGTCATTAACAACAACAGGTACGGGAGGAGGAATTACTTGACCGGGAAGGGCATCTTGGGCAGCGGGTTTCAGTAGAGAAATTTCATGGATGGATGTTTCGTTGGTTGGTTGGTTGCATGGGTATACGGTTGTCGCGTTTCGTTGTTCTTTATGTTTCTATGGGTTTCCTATTGCAATGAGTCATGTTTTTGTCATCGAAGGAGTCGGAATGTGGTATATAAGCGAAGGGATTCCCCCTCTTGTTGTACTTTTCCTTCTTCTTCTTTAAGCAACGTCTTCTATGGTAAACTCGCTGTATCTTTCAAATACAAAACCCAGGTTACACTTCGTAATCCTTCGCCGTCGCCGTCTTCAAGTCATCATAACTTGAACCATTGGTAGAGCCTGTAGAATCTTCGCACCTTCTCCTGTTGTTAGTTTCTCGTTCAAGTAGCACTGCTCATCTCGGGGGATACCCGAGAGCTTGACGAGAATCTCACTCCCTGAGAAGAAACGTGAAAGACGGGATGGTATTTGACTGAACTTGGAAGGTCGATCTCGTAGGCAAAAGCGCGACACTATCTTTTTTATCGTACGGTCCCATCCATTTCCAATCCAATTTTCTTGCATTACGGGTAGTTCGGATATTCTTCATCGATATAAAGACCTGATCCTTAACTTGCAGTAATGGGGCTGGTGTACGATGCTTATTCGTAGCGGTTTCCTGGATATCCTGAGCAACTCTTATCTGAGTTTGTAAATAGTCATAGAGTTCTTGCATCGTCCGACTGAACGAGGCAGCGTCCAGGCTTTGTGCATTGGCTTTAATTGGAAGGATCGTAGTATCGAAACGAGGATGGTACCCATAATTAGCGAAAAAGGGGGAGGCTTTGGTGCTAGCTGACTCTTGGTTGTTTGCGGAAAACTCGGCCATTGGCAACCATTTGTTCCAATCTTCCTGTTGGTAGGATACATAGGAACGCAGGTATTGTTCCATCACGGCATTTAATCTCTCCGTTTGTCCATCGGTCTCAGGGTGAAAAGCCGTCGACATTCGAGCTTGGATTCCAAGCCGTTGGCAGAGATCCCTCCAGAAGTGGGCAGTAAACTGAGTTCCTCGGTCGGATGTGACAAAGCTAGGCAGGCCATGTAGTTTCCAGATATGTTGCAGATAAAGGTCAGCCACATCTCGGGAATTAACAGTGGTATTGCAGGGGATTAGGTGCCGCATTTTTGATAGACGATCGACAACTACCATAATAGCATCATAACCAATCCCGATTAGGAGGCTGTGACAAAGTCATTGAAATCTCTTGCAGGGACGGTTTGGAATAGGCAAAGGACGAGGACGCCTTGGGTTCGTTGAGTCGTAGGTTTTGCTTTCTGGCAGGTATGGCGATTACGAGCATACCTGCCAAATTGATTCCCGCATTTTTGGCCCGATAAAAACACAGAAAGAAGTTCGAAGGTCTTTATCTCGTCACGGGTGTCACTGTGGGATATCGTGATGTCTTCGAATAAGGCTCAAGTCTAAGAGGGTCGAAGTCGGGAACATAGAAGCGTTACCGGTAACGTAGGAGCGCTTGGCTATTACTGCGTTCAACTTAGGGTAATTTCCTTTGACTGTTGTTATTCTTTATTTTTAGAGTCTTCTACGAGTATTTTTTGAGGGAATCCATCAGTATCATAACCTTTTTAAAGAGTTTTAGAAGGGGCGTCAGTTCAGCGGCTTCATTTGACAAAGAGCGACAACAAACAGCTTAGGGTCGCATTTTCGTTCTTTAATACCAACTTGGCTTTGGTGTCTGCGTATCGTTAAATCCCCTTGGGAAGATCTCACGATCTTACGGTCAGCGCGTCTGGCTTTCCTCATGACTACCAGGCGATAGGTGATCACAAAATCGAAACGGGAAAGGTATTCGGCCCATCGTGCTTGACGTCGGTTCAATTGTTTTGTCTTTGTAAAATACTCAAGATTTTTATGATCGCTGATTACGTCGATAGGATGTTTGGAACCTTCAAGCTCCGGACGCCATTCTTCGAATACCCGGATAATAGCCAACAGTTCGCTTGTCGTAAATCTCGTAATTACATTCAGCAGGTGAATGTTTTTCGAGAAGAATGCAACCGGATGGAGAATTCCAGCGTCATCGTATTGTGAAAGCACTCTCAGGATACGAAGTCAGGCATCTGTTTCCACTATGATTTTCTTATCAGGGTCAAAGTGGATGAGAATGGGGCGGTGGTAAAGGCGTGCTTCAAATTTTCGAAGGCTACGTCGGCTTGGACTGTCTGATTCGAAAGCAATGCCTTTTCGGGTCAGGGCGGTGAGGGGGCAGCGAGTTTAGAAAAAGCACAGAATAAAACGACGGTAGAAGTTTGCAAACCGAGGAAGGCTTGTACATCTTTGACACTCTTTGGGGTGTTCGAGTCCCGGACGGCTTTTAGTTTTCTTCATCCATTTTAATGCCGTCGGGGGTGAGGATAAGGCAAGTACTTTGTCGTCTGTACGCCGAATTCGCATTCTCTGGCTTAAGCAGGATGTCATTGTCGCTGAGTGTCTGCAGTACCTTCCGTACATGAATCGATGTTCGCAAATGTATCACTGTAAATCAGGATATCATCTAGGTAAAGCCGTACAGAATATATCCAAATATTCGGTAAGACAATCGTTTACGAATCGTTTGGAAGGTTAGGGGCATTGGTTAAGCCGAATGGCATGACTTGGTATTCGTATAAGCCATAGCGGGTGCGGAAGGCTGTCTTCCACTCGTCTCCTTCGGCAATGCGTACTTGATGGTAGCCATCACGGAGGTCTAATTTGGTATACCATTGCGCTTTGGCTAATCGATTGAGCGTTTCTCTAATGAGCGGGGAGGTATATCGATCTTTAACCGTAATTGCATTGAGGCCTCGATAGTCCACACAGAGTCTTAGGGAGCTGTCAGCTTTCTTTACAAAGAGGACAGGGGATCCTGCGGGAGAAGAGCTGGCGCGAATAAAGCCCTTCTCCAGGTTATCCTCGATGTATTTTTTGAGAACAATGAGTTCTTCTCGGGACATTCCATAGAGGGGGCCAAACGGTGCGTCTTTCCCTTCCATTAGCTGTATTTTGTGATCATACGAGCGTCGTGGAGGTAAGCCTTGGGCTTTGCTTTTATCAAACATATCTAGGAATTCGTGGTACTCAGCAGGTATCCTTGCTTTCCATTCTTCCTTACTGGTCTTTTCCCCTAGGATTTTGTTGATCTCATAGAGGGACATAGCATAGGCTTGGGAAGAGTGTTTTCGAATAAGAGTCCTAAAACTGGCGGCCCCAATGAATGATACATTTAATCTGGGAGGAGCGGGGATTGAGGGTGTTGATACAGGGGGTAGGCGAGGGGCACAGCGGGTGGTGCAGAGTTTAGAATTAAACTCAATGCGTTTATCGGCAAAGTGAAGGTGAACATCATGGTGGTTCATCCAAGGGATTCCTAACACTAGGGGATAGTGTCCTAGTTGGGTCACAAAGCAGGGGGCTTGTTCCTGGTGTTGTTGGATGGACAAGTTAATGTTGGCGAGGTGAGTAATATCTCCCGAGGCAACTGGGCGGCCATCGATTACTTCAAGTTGTCTGGGTATTTTTAAGGGAGAGAGTGGAAGAGAGTGGTGACTCGCGAAATTCTTGTCGATGAATGCAAATCCAGAGGCTCAGTGTCTAGTAAAGCGTGTGTTTTGATGATTTTATTATTATTGGAAATATTGCAGAAACTACAAAATGTTAAAATCTAAGCGATCCTCACGCTTAAACTAGAAACTGAAAACCGGAAATTGAAAATGCAGACAAAGGAGAAGAAGACGGAACCAAGGCAGGGTCACTGGTCGGCGCTTGGTTGTAAGACCGGTACTTCTTACCGCACAGGAAATCTCAAGAACTTTAGATAACAATCTGACGCTATAACCTGCCCGGTTGCTATCCGCAACACAATACACAGGCGCAAGTCCTACTTCTTATGAACCGCTAAAAGATAACCGTAGGGTTCAAAGTAGGGATCGAGCAAAGTTCCGTGAAGAACTTCCAATAGTAAGGTTTAATAACTAACATTTGAAGAGGCCAAAGCTGCTAAGCGAGATAAAAGTAATTCACAAGTAATAGAGTAAATTGCACGGAAGTAATTTTGCTAGAAACAATATAATATTGATAAGGCTCGTTCTTCGTCGCTAATGATCAGGAAGAAGACCCTTCTCAACGGTAGAACACTGGACTACTTATAGTAGTCAAGCGTCGAATACAAAGGCTATGTAATAACATGAACTAACATGAAGAAATCCCATAGACCCTGAACGCTTTCCTTCGCTCCTACCCCTCTCATTATCGTATGGCGTGATTGTCGGAATTAACCGGCGACGCAACGTATAAGCGAATCGGGGAAGTGTCGATCGAAAGAGTCGGCCATTGATGACACAAGGAAACCAAACATCCAATCCGAATCTTATTAATAATCAACCAAGATTAATAATAACCGACATGGTCGGGGATTGAACGCTAGTCCATATGTGTGCATCGTAAGCGAACTCAAGTCGTAACCAACTAAGCTACCAATAGGTATAACACTGGTTGAACTAGTTTAAAGCCTCGCTTGAGGCGCTGGCGGATTCTAAAGCAAAAAACTGAGGTGGGAGAGGTGGTGGTGGGAGAGAGGAGGCCGGAGGGTTGCGGTTAGCGGGTGGTGCGGTGAGAGCTCCTCTCATCGTGGGTTTCTTTGGGGCGGAGGGGCAGTTGGCGTAGGAGTGATCAGGGGCGGCGCAGAACATACACTTTCCTGTGGAGCGGCGCCATTGTTTCTCTTCTTCCGATAGCTTCCTCCTGCCGTTGATCATAGTATATCTTTGGTCCTGAGGGGGGCGAGAAAGGTTGCTGGTACGTCCGAAGGAGAGATCCATGGGGGCCAGGCCGCCTGGTACGAATGATGAGGCAGGGACAAAAGGGGTCATTGCATTGGTAGGAGCGCTGAATTGTCCCATGTTCTCTCGATTGTTTCCGCGTTTCTCTGCCTTGCGGGCTCGGATACGGTTGTCCATTCGGGTGAGAACCAGGACCATGTCATTGAGGGTTGCGGGTGTAGCGGCGGCGAAGACTATGGCTTCTTTTAGCTCTTCTGACATACCGTGTTCAAGGGCATCCATCTTCGAGTTTTCATCGAAGTTTAATTGTCCCATGATGCGCTGGAAATCTGCCAGGTAAGCGGAAAAGTCTCGTTTGCCCTGCCTGAGTTGATGCAATTCTCGGCGGGCTGTACCGGTGGGGTCGGGGTCACCAAAGGCGGTCTCCAGGGCGGCTATGAGGGCGGCGGCGTTGGTCCAGGTTGTAAGGCCTGAGGGAAGGACCGTGTGTCGAACTTGTTCCAGGGCTGCTCCTTCCAAGCGGTTGATTGTGTAGAGAATCATGGTGTTCTCATCAGCAAATCTGTCTCGGTTGACCGCAAGTTTTGAGCGAAGTTGGAGGATGAAGCCAGGGAGCTTTGCTCTGGATCCGTCAAATTTCTCTGGGTCCGGCATTCGTTCGGAGCGATGGGTAGTGTTTGGTGGCGGTGGAGGGGTAGCAGTGAGGTTTGGTGGAGCCGGGGGGAGGGAGAGGGCTGCACGGGCTTCGTTTCGTTCTCGACGTAGCCGGTCAATGAGGGTTGAGGCATCACTGACCCGTTGGTCTTGTTGTTGGGCGTGATGGTTGGCATTGTTGGCTTGGATCTGAGCGGTGTTGAGCTTGATTTCTAGCTCCTGTGTTCCCTCTTGTAGGGCGTCGATTTGATCCTCGAGGGCCTGGTTGAGTTCCCGGAGTCGATTATACAACTCAACGGGGTCATCTCTGTAGGCCTGCGCAAATGCTTCTTTTGTAGGGAAGCGGGGTGTGGCGATGGCGGCTCCTTCAGAGGAGGAGGTGATGGGGGCGGGGGAGCTCATTGTTACTTCGGCGTAGGAGGTGTAGATGGGAAAAGCAACGTAATCTCACGGTTCGATCCTAGTTTAAGCCCTTCTGTATCCGGAAGGTGAGCGGAGCTACTTTAAACGAGAATCGTTGCGATAAGAGTAGCGAAGTTTTCTACAGGTCCTACGGGTCTAACTCAGCGAGTTAAGTGTGGGGATGTTCTACAGCAGCGAGCGGCACGAGGATTACGAGGTAGAATCGAGATAGTATTTAGACAATACGGCAGAAGTAAAGTAAGAACGTTCTTAAGGAAAGAAAGAAAGGAAGACACAAGCGAAGAAGATCCATCTCTTAAATACCCCGCTTTTCAACCATTATGACTCATGACTACAAATAACCGAAAACAAACAAAACACAAAGACATTGTAACCTTTAGCCGAAACCACAATTCCTTACTAAATCCTTGACCCGATTAATCCTTTGTATCCGTGAAAAACGAGTCCTAGAACGCTTCGATATGACGGAATGCCGCCCAGTAAAGACACCTCTCGAAAATAACAATCTCGCTCCGGCTCCAGAGGGAACTGCTACTGCCGCCGAAGTCACCAACTATCAGGAAATCATAGGGTCATTAATGTATGCAGCAATTGGTACAAGACCTGACCTCACATTTGCAGTAACTTTCCTGTCGTCTTTTTCGACCAATCCGGGACCGGATTTCATGGATTAACTTAGGAAAGGAGTCGTGGTCGAGTTGTTGGTTTTGTTATTGTTTGGATAGTAGTATGATTCCTTTATTTTGTTCGGGTATATTTTGGTTAGAGAGATAATGTCTTTGTGTTTCGGTTGTTGTCGGGTTGTTGTTGGTGTTACGGGAAAGCGGGGTATTTAAGCGAAGGATTTCGGTCGTTCTTGTTTCTCTTTCTCTTCTTTTCTTAAGCAACGTTCTCGTCACTTCTACTTGTATTATCTTAATACTATCTCGGTTCTATCTCAAAACCCTCGCTGCCGCTGTGAAACATCGCCGATACTTCGCGCAGTATATATGAAATACCGCACTCTTCGAACGAGTTAGAATCTCGCTTAAGTAGCACTGCTCACCTTCAGGGATACTGAAGGGCTTAAACGAGAGACTAACCGTGAGTTTCATGGATGGTTGCTTTCGTTGATCGGTTAGATATGGGATTACGGGGTTCTTTGCGTCGCGTTAATGTTCTCTGTGTTTCTTTGGGTTTCCTATTTACAATGAGTCACGTCTTTGTCATCGAAAAAGTCGGAATGTGGTATATAAGCGAAGGGTTTTCCCCTCTTGTCGTACTTTTCCTTCTTCTTTCCTTAAGCAACGTCTTCTATAGTACACTCTTGTATTTCACAATACAAACCTCGGTTATACCTCATAACCTCGCGCTGTCTCCAAACTCAAGTCCTCTATACTTGAACACTCTGTAGAGCCTGTGGAATCTCGTAAACACTCTTGTCGCTTAGTTTTCTCTTCAAGTAGCACTGCTCATCTCGGGGGATACCTGAGAGCTTGAAGATAAAACCTCGCCCCTTGAGAGTGAGACGGATCACTGGACAGCAATTAAGAGAGTCCTAAGGTACCTACGAGGCACTACGAAACTAGGGCTAGTATACGCAAGGAATCCAAGAAAATCACTTTACCTGGAAGGGTACGCCGATGCTTCTCATGCAGCTGATGTTGGATCTAGGAGGTCAACCTCCGGCAATTGTTTTCTTTTGAACGACTGTCTCATAACCTGGAGATCAGAAAAACAGAAATCCATCGCCATTTCCTCAACCGAAGCCGAATATATGGCGATTTCAGAAGCGTCAAGGCAGCTAGTGTGGCTAAAAAGGAGTATGGAAGAACTGGAACTTTGGGAAGAACGGGAGTATGTACTAAAAGGAGATAATACCGGGGCCCTTTCCTTAGTTAAGAATCCTGTTTTTCATAAACGATCTAAACATATAGACGTTCACTTTCATTATATCAGGGAACAATTTGAGAATAATGTGTTTAGTTTAGTATATGTACCAACAGCAGAAAATTTGGGGGATCTTTTTACGAAAGGTTTAGAAAGGATTAAACACCAGGGTTTTTTGTTATTATTAGGATGCCTCGAGCAAGAGGGGGTGTTGGAATAGGTGCTCTCACCTACAATACTATTGTAGCTAAACATACAGAGTAACACGGATGGATGTTGGGCCGACGGAGGATCTCTTTTCTATTTACCCGACGGGCATATTTTCTTATAGTAACGAGATTATTGTATGAGGAACAAAGAGTATATAACTGGAGGAGTTTTATAGTTAGATCATTATCGAAATAGTCATTTATTCACAACATTATCTACTCGTTTTCTAAAAACCCCGGGTAAGTCGATTTCGATCTGTAATCAGTATCGATCCCTCAGTCCTATATAGCTAACCCCTCCAACAAAGGCTGCCGCGGCCGCGAATAACTATTCTACACCTATCGATAAGAGAAGAAACAAAGATAAAGAATAAATGGCACCTTCTTCAACTACAATCTTAAACGCTGGGGCTCTGGGGCTCAGGCTACCCGAGAACACTCGGCAGAGGCTTTTGAAAGATGGAATTGACCCTGAGACGTATCCCACTCGTCCTGAGAAGCCACAGTTTCTAGATGAAGTGTACAAGATCAGAGGAGAGCATTGGTACTCTACGCCGCCCCTCCGCATGAGCCGTGACTCAAGGATGCGTCTTAAACTTATGCGTTTTGGCTTATAGGGAGCATACCGATCCGGGAAAACGGGCAGATCCAGAAAAGAAAGCGCTGCTCGGTGCAGCTTCAAAAGTGATCCAACTCACACGGTATGCCATCCAAACTCCATAGCATCTGTGGGTATCTTCAAAACCCCCATACCTAACGTGAAAATTGGACATGTTAGGCATATTGGAACTGAGATTCATGGACTTCAACTCGCCAAGTTGACGAGCCAGCAAAAGGATGAGCTGGCCCTCCTAATCGCGGAGCGGAGTGTGGTATTCTTCCGTGACCAGGATATCACCCCTAAGTAGCAACTAGAGCTAGGAAAACACTTCGGTGTAATTGAAGTACACCCGGCGGTTCCCCAGGTACCGAGTTGTCCAGGAGTTACAGTTGTGTGGCCCGATCTACAGATTGCCGAAGGTTTGGAGGCGAATTTTCGGAAACCAGGGTTGCTATCCCCTACTCTATCTTGCTATTCCGATGGTCCTGCTATTGGCATGTTTTCAGAGGTACTAATCGTGGAATTATTTTAGAGGGGCTTCAGGCTGGCACTCGGATTTGACGCACGAATTGCAGCCTGCTGGGATTACCCATCTTCATAACGATACTATCCCTGAGCTCGGTGGCGACACACTTTGGGCCTCTGGGTACTCAGCATACGAGAAGCTCTCTTCTGACTTTCGAAAAATGATTGATGGTAAACTTGGGGTATTTCGATCCATGCACGGGTATCTGGACAGAAACAACCCAAATGCAGGACCGAAATTTATGGAAAGAGTCCACCCAATAGTGAGAGTACATCCCGTCACAGGATGGAAGAGTCTTTTCGTCAATAGGGCGTTTACGGTGAGGATTGTTAGCTTGGATAAACCCGAAAGCGGTCTGTACTTTTCTACATCCCTAAGCTGAAAACTATGTGGGGGACTTAAGCTGATAGTTGATAGATTTGATACTGGGATATCTCTACGATGTTTACGAGCGTAACATTGATATCCAGCTTCGTTTCAAATGGACTCCCTATACGAGTGCTTTATGGGATAACAGGTTTGGAATAGCCTTCGGTTAACCTAGGCCATATAGGCAATTCACTGACGAGGTTTTCTAGAATTACTATCCACTGTGCGAGCTGGGATTATGAGGTACAAAAGTTCCCCTGAGTTTGAGCCCACATTGACGATAGTATACTGATATTGGGCAACACTGGTAGGGCAATGAGCCTCGACATGGCACGCGTGTAACAACACTTGCAGAAAAACCATTCTTTGATGCAGCAGCTCCAACCCGTAGACAAGCTTTAGGACTCGACAAATAATCGTAGGCTATGAACTGGCAGGGGTTTGAAATGAAACGCGAATTATTGACCACTCCAGATGGGCTATCAATGGGTTATCATAGCTTCGAGTGTGTGATCTGTAGAGGTTTCACGATATTAAGCAACCAGCAGTAATTGCATGCTCCAGCCTACAATGTAACCCTAACCCTATACCACTACCTGCTCTCTCCCTCTTGGGCCTGCAGCACCGTAGAATAGAGACCCCAGTACCCACGCTTTAGGACACAGTGCTGCTACTATTAGACACCTCCATAGCTCCACAAGATGGTGTCTGCAATTCCCGCTTATGGTAATCGAACAAATACGCATATACATCGACATGATCATTCGAGATGGATGTTATTGAAGAGGGCACTAGAACCGTCGCGAAAATCACCCGAAGTATAACACAGAACGTTGACCTAAGACACCAAGAATTGAATAGTTAAATACAAAAATAGTCTCCAGACCATAGTCTCCAGACCATAACCTCGCAACCTGTAAATGCTTTTCCCCACATGCTATTAGCAACCATGAAACTTTATATCTCAAGACCGCCACAAAAACCCTTGCTACCGTCTTCCACCGCTGATTTGATTGTTTAACCGGTCCAGACAGCGGGGCCGGGGATGGTGTATGCGCCGGTTCCCTGATAGATATCGAAGACGATACCGGGGGATGTAGCAGTGTAAGCACCTGGGAAGGCAACCTTGGAGCTATTATTCTGTTAGTCCAGGCTGCAAGTTGTGTATTTTTCATCAACAGCATCAGGATATCTTACCTAGGGCCGGTGGCAGTTCCGCTTCCGGTGACAGTGATTTGGAAACACGAAGGGTAGAATTGGATACCGGGATACGCGTAGGCTATCGTACACCAATAAAGTTAGCAACCCCCCCTTAAAGATAAAAGGTGCGCGTTGTAACCCACCAGAGTGAAGAGCAATCAGTTCGTGGCGGACAATGTAGTTTCCGGCAGCCAAGGACGAGGGAACCTTGAAGGTATATGCTTGGTTGGTGATGAAGGCGTCCGAAGCCCATGTACCGTCAGAAAGCTTTCCAGCTTCCGCAACCTTAAACCAGACAGCAGCAGTGCCTGGGCTGTAGGTTGTGCAGCTCCCGGTGCACTTGGCCATGTAAGTGATGACTGGCCCGTGATGGCTGTCTGGCCATGTAGTCCAATGCAGAGAGATGGTCGAGCCAGCGGCAACAGTGGCACTCAGAGGGGCGGGAGCTGATCCACTGCCGAGATATCCATTGCACTGAAGATCAATCAAAGTCAAATCCTCGACGGGTCCATTGCCAGGGATCTTGCGGACGATTCTCTCGGGAGGAGTACTGTAGTAAGGATCGGAATATCTAATAAGAATATCGAGGTTAGATATCCATATGATCCTCGAAATGCCTAGACATATATAGCAGGGAAACGTACGGCAGATAGCCGGTGTATGTGGTGCCGCCAATGGTAAGGTCGCTCACATATCCGTGTCCTAGGACACCGGAAGCATTGAGGAGGGCCGCAGCGGCGGCAGCAATAGAGAAGGACTTCATATTCGTTCTTAGGATTCTGGAAGGCCTTGAACTACTGAAGAGCGGAGACTCAAATCCAAGGGAATCAGCAGGCCATTATATACTAATTCTATCTCCATATAATGAAGATACCTTCGGCTGGACCGAAGAACGTTGATATTGATGTTGCCAGGATTAGGGAACTGACAGTTCCTAATTCCGACGATATTCCTTGGATTTTCAGGTACATGATTCTTCTAGGGTAATTATGGATGGCCAAGAATTCTGTTAATCCAATCCACGTAAGTCCACGTTTGCTTTTTCTAAGCCAAGCAAAACACCCAAAGCTGTGCAGTATCAAATAAAGATGGAGATTAACCGTATATGATAGCAAGTTAGATCTACACCAGGGGCCATTTAACTGTGATTAAACTCTAAAACGATACCCCTTTCTTCGAAGACCACGATCAGCACTCACTGATTTGCGTGACAGCTTTGTTTCAAGCAATAAAACGAATCTCTCGAGCATTTGGGAGCTTAAAAGGATAGTTACGAGATACCTTAATCTGATGGTATTAAAAAAGCGGTAGAGCGTTTCACTAATCCTCCCCACCAACATCACCGTTATTTATCCCATGTGGCGCCGGCGCTGAGGACCTTCACCCGTTTGTCGCACGCCATCCCCACAATAAACTCCAAATTGCAGGCACATGTTACCGCAGGATACCGTCATCACATTTAAAGTGTTTTTCCCCCGCCAAAGTTCCGAATATACTGACCATGTCGGAGGAACTCGAGGGGAATCCCCAGAAAACTAGGGCTTGCAGGGTATCGTTATTCAGCCGGACGGCTAGTCGGAGCCTGCGCCTAAACCCGCCTGTCAAGAAACACATACGGCATGCTAAGCGACGGTACTATACTGTATCTTTCCGGGAAACTGCGCTGGCTGGAGACTGCCAAGCAGATGTAGATGGAACGACGTTCCGGAATTCCAGCAACCTGTCTTCCTAGGGTTTTGAAATACACCGAGGCACGACGTTGAAAATTCTCCTCTGTGAACACTCGCTACCGGAGCTTTTGTGTCCCGAGGGCCAAAATTCTGTGTCTCTTTGCTTGGATCCTCACTCTACTACCCGGTGCCGCCGGAGATGACAGCTACTTGCAGTCTCGACTTTAATCTATGACCATTGCTAAATAATCAAAAACGTGTCAGTTCTACGGACGGGATGGACTTAAATCAATTCACGTGGCGAGGCTACGGGATAAAGGTGGGGAAAGTGTAAATGAAAGGCCATGGGTGATATATGCGTATGTAGACATACCCAACTTAAGCTCCATAGAACCCCTACGTACCCAATTGCCTGAGTATATACATATATATATAGTGCGAAGGGATTCGTAGCATTAATATATCTATCCATATGAAGGATCCTACTTTTCATTTCACCATGTCACATTCCAATACTGCTGCCATTGAGGAATCGTTATTAGCACACCATCGTATCTCTCGAGCTCGAAAGACGAATGCCCATGCGCTCTTGAACTTTGACCGTATTATTACAGAAAGAATCAGCATTTTTAGACGCAATTTCAAATCACTCGGAACTGTCGCGTGACATTTTCTCCTTCAACCGCTCTTAGTGATCATCAGATAGGGTACAATTTACCTATTTATTACTAATTTGAATATAATATGTATGCAAGACCTTGATAGACCTCTATGATCTTCATGCTCGGAATTTCATCAGCTTGATAAGTCATACGCAAGCCAAATCGAATTCTTCAAAAAATCCTAGACTCGGAATAGCTCTCCTCTCGGTCTGCCAAAATACTCAATCACAAAACTGTCGGCCAACTTTCAAAATGGGTTGCCCTCCTAAGGCGAGGGGTTAGGAATTGCTTCCACTGTTTATATCAAAATACCTCACTCTATAGCTGAAGATATGGATAGATCCACCGAGAAGCGGAAACAGAAGCCACAGCTAAACGTGTTGTATATAATTTCCCTGTTTACTGCGTTTTTCGTGTAAAACCCTGGGCTTGAGTCCAAGGCGTACTGGCGGAGTTAGATTGTGATATCGATGCGTGACCAGTTTTCGGAGTTTTGTTCTCTTTTTGGTCGTGGAGTTGAGGTTTATGTCAGGCGTCTGTTAAAAACACTGCTTGAATATAGATCACCTACTAGCATTAGTGAGAGGCCGACGCAAAGGTATAGTTGCTCCATTTAAAGTCATAGGTAGGCCACCCGCTTACAGTTGTGGTGGGGTTTTATATGGGCCGGAACATTTACATCCGAGCAGGTGCATACCGTCTTATCCATGTACAATACAAACAAATAGGGTGGATCTGAATCTGTTATAGCATTGTTAAGAAATGCTGTATTTGTAATAATAATTCGGCGTTTATCTAGGATATCGCGCATTTTGTGCGAATAAGGTTTCACTTATTAGTATTGCCATTTCGTGAAATACTTTGGTCGGAGTTATCTAAAGAGTAGGTGTATATTGCTCGTGAAATCTACAATTTAGTTGACACTGAACATGAACCGAAAGAACACTACAGGATATCACTCGTTTGCGCCTCGTTTATCCCCCATCTTGCTTATACCACCGCACTACCCCAAACAGGAGGTACATTACGGAACAAAACGGTGTTTCAAAATTTCCCAAAAAAATAAATAAATACGAAATAGGGAAATCGTGGGTCAGGTAGCAGAAAATCTCATAATCTCACCGTATCACTGCGTTTTCGTTTTGGAGGCTGAACTTACCCTAAAGACCCGCGGGAAGAAGAAATGGCCGCCCTCCGAGTAGTGATACTCGTCTTGTTGGTCGTTGATCTGGATATGAAGATACTCCACGAAAACGAGGAAACAGTAAACTCCGACACCGGTGAAAAGATGCCACCTGTGATGCGCGTGATAGGAAATCAGCATAGAAGATAGCGGGGTGGGTGGCACTCACCATCCATGAAGCTCGAGCAGGAAGCCAATAGGTATCTTGGTATACGCCCTCATAGTCGTCAAATGGGGACAGCAGAACTCGTCGATCAGCCAGAGAGCGTATCCTAGAACGAAGGTAACCGAACCAACAGCAGCGAGTTTCCGCATTTTCTGCAGAGCGATTTGGTCCGCGACCTTGGTTCTCATAAGGAAGTTGGTTCGGAAGAAAACGAGGACGATGAAACTACCAAAGACCAATTGATGTAGCGATGATTCTCCGAGCGAATGATGGACCCACGTAAGCCCCACCAGGAACGAAGTCAAGCCCACGGCAAGAATAGTTCGGAGCTTTTGGTCCAACTGGAACGAGAATATTGTATATAGGACTAGCGAGGTGGAATATAGCATGGAGATTTCATCCACTATCCTCATTCGCCATACATGTATGCTTAGCAACACGTAGCCCCAGAACGATTGAAAAAAAGCCAGGGGGGCTATTGCTATACAGGAACAGTACCTAACTGCATGGAATACTTCAAAGTCGCATGGAAGCACATTGAGCCAATACCAACAACGGCGAGAGACCCATAGGTAAGGGTGAAGATGATGTCTTTGTCCTCTCTGATAGCCTTTTGGCATCCATAGGAAGCCAGGAACACTGTATTGTGAAAGCGTTAGGGGTAGCAGATATCACAAACTCCGAGCTTGATTTAATTGAGACAAATCTACCGTAGAGAAAACTAGTGATGGTATTTACAAACTCGGCAACGTATGGTGAAAGGTAATAATCCTAGCTGCAGGTTAGTGGAATGATCATGCCGCTGTGAGACTACAGGGTTAGGGTTTTAACCTTTTCGCAAAAACTAGATTTCAAGTCCCACGTTAGCAGAGCAGAGCCCCTCGAGTCGGTTCGAGACAAAGCAGAAACGATAAAACCCGATATAAAGAAATAACGTTTAATTTCAGAAATAAGAAGCCTACTTTATGGTTGACGTTTCGGGGCCCCAGAACGATTCATGGTGGCCATATGGCCAGCCCCAGGTTGCCATTACGGGCAAACGAGAGGGTTTGATGGGAGTTTTGATAATAAGTTGTTTTGGACGTTTACGGTGGTGGGATTAAGCTTAAGTTAGTTTGGTGAGGGAGACGGAGCTGTAGAGTAAGCTGGGGGAATTTGGAGGAGGAAGAGGGGCTACAGTTGCCTTGGGCAAAGACCGGCGAACACCTGTCCGTGCTGGGGATCTGGAAGGCTGCTTGCTTTACAGTCTGGGTCTGGCCCGCCGAACCCTGTTTTCTGTTGGCCGAGCCACAATCAGCCATGTGGTGCGCCACACCTGCGTCAGATATCCCTATAGCTATAGTAGAATACAACCTAGCAAATGTCCTATCCATTTGGCCTATAACTGCGTATCATATAGTCTCGTACTATCATCCTGTATCGTGCATCTGTAGCTATACACGGACTTTATATCGTTCAGGTGTCTTACGAGGAATATTTGGGATGGTAAGATTGAGCAGCTGGAATACTAATCAAGCTTACATAACTCTACCAGTATAATAATCCAAGGCGTGGGGGCACTTCACGTGATCTGCCAGGCCATCTCTACTCTAAATCTGCCCAGTGTTCATCTCACGAGCAATTTCAGGGGTAGCTCTCCGCTAAATTCCCGCATTGTCTTAGAAGCCCAAGCAACAAATACACTTTAGCAGAAAGGCTTCACATTCAATGGGGCAGTTTTCTGAAGAAATATCTAGTAATGTATCGCAGGCGATTTGCTGTGGACGGAAAGGTTCGATCTACCCCTGAAACCTGATCATGAATATTCTGGAATTGCGTTCTAAACCTCTCCCTATCCCAGGCCGCGGTTATCTGTGGTGGTTCAAAGGGACTGGGCAAAGAACTTGCTATCCAGCTTGCCTCGAAGGTAATCCTAGAGTGGAGGTTATTGCAATTTCATGTGGCACTTGGCTTAAACGATATCTGGCTAGGAACGAATATCATTCTGCTGGCGCGAAACCCGTTGGATCTCTTGATTGCCAAGAAGGAAGTTGAGAACAACTGACGGAGGCCTAAGCAATCAGTAACTACTATCTCTGCTGACCTGGCAAAGGCTGAAGAAGTAGGAATTCCCTCCTTGTTGGCGGGAGGTATGGGATGTCTTACGAGACCTTCTGATCCTGAACTGCGGTGGTGACGCATTTAACTCTACTATGATCCAGCATTATAGAGTCTCGCCTCGACCACTCGTGCCTTTTTCTGCTCTCTATACTCTGACTCGATGTCTTCTCAAATTGGTTCCCCAGACACTTAGATTGGGAGGGTTGTGCTCGGATTCCCCGTACTTCCAGATATCCTACCCTGCGTCGTTGGTGGAGTCTCGCACCAAGTTGGATTTTTCGCAGGCATCGAGGCATCGCAGATCAAAGCGTGTCTCGAGAATAACTACTACACAGCAGCATTCGCAACTCCCTCCCTCCTTCAGCGCTGGCTTAAAGAACCATCCATCGATGGCACAACAAAAAGCGTAGTCTTCACGGCTTCGACCGCTGCCTTTGTCGGTCTCCCTGGATACGCGGCTTACACGCTAACAAAAGTGGCGATCAGGGCCCTTGCGGATACCCTTCGGCAAGAAGTCTTGCTGTACGGCGATGATGAAGTTTTTTTTAGATCCATTGCTCGTTCCCTGGAACGATATTCACGGACGCCTTTTACGAAGAATAGAAGACGAAGCTGGAACTTACAAAGAGACTCGAGGGCTCCGATGACCTGGCGAATGTAAATGGTCTAACGATAGCTGAGGTCGCGAAGCGGACACTAAAGGGGGTCGAGAATGGTAGTTTTCTCATCGCGATGGATGTGGTTGGTGATATGCTCGTGAGCAATATGAGGGGCCCAAGTCCGAGAAATAACTATTTGCGGGGCGCGGTTCTGGGGATTGTGGGGTATTTGGTGTGGCCGTTTTTTAGGTTGAAGTTTGATTGAGCTCGAGATCGAGACCTCGAAGTATTTGAAGAAAAAGAGTTTGTAGTTTGATATTTTAGTTGGTAGGATATTCTAAACACATAACACACCGATTGGCTCTTACTATCGCTCAAGATGAAAGCCCTAGCGCTGTCAAGAGCTTATCGCTTGAGATGACCGGATCAGTGCTTTTTACTTTAAAGTGTCAGATACTAGAGAACGGTTGGCTGTCTATCCAGAAAAAGGGACAAGTTGAAGTTAGACTTTTATCTGTTCTTGTAAGACATGCAGTTCATTACTATTGGTAACAGTCCAAAGGCTAAACTACACCCAGAGTTCTCAGAAGGACACAAGTAGTCCCAAATTCTGGATCGATGCTGGTAGCACAAGAGTCGTCCATGCACCCCGCCTCCCACACCAATCCTTGGATAGGCTTTACCAGCGTTAAGGTTGGGAGCAAGCTTAAGTTGTTACGCACTATTGTGCAATTGCACTTACATACGCTGGCTAAAAATGGCTAATGAGCCACCAGCCTTTGATTTGGCATACTCCTGTAACTAATTCTGCTTCACTCTGGACACTCGTTAGGTTCTGTGGGAGTGAGATAAAAGTTCTGGCGTCTAGTTTATAAATATTTACAGTAGATAAACTCCAACATACGAAAGATTAAAAAAACAAGCGCTGCCTTTCAAGCCCCCTAATGCATCCAATCCTATTCTATCCAACCCCATGCCCCTTCGTCCTCCCTTAATTATCACCAAGCTCCCCCACAAACTCGTCAACGCATCGCACGCCTCTCATACACCACTCCTTTACATCTTAGCTCTCAGGACCCATCCTGTCTTTGCTACCCTCGCGGCTGCCAAAGAGAGGCCACCCAAAATCAGCACCAAACCACAGAAGATCTGAGCATACCGAAAGTTGCCATGCCCAACTGAAACCAACGCCCCCGATATAGGCGGCCCGACAACACATCCAACACTGACAACCGTGAAACTCATGCCGATTCTCGTCCCTGCTTTTCTCGGGTCGTCTGTAAGGGCTGCCACGCTGGCCGGGAAAAGCGCTTGAACGCCCGCTGCGAATATACCGTAAATAACAACGAAAGCCATGAGTCCGCCATACGAATCGACTGCCATCCAGCAGATCATAATGATTCCGGTAATTATTGTAATTGGAGCAAAGGCGTTAATGCAGCCGATGTAACGGTCGGCGAGATAACTTGGGACTAGACGGCCGATGACTCCGACGGCGTTCATGATGATGATTGAGTTGAATGCGTCCCCGGAATGGACACCGATTGAGAGCGCGAAATCTGCTGCGTAGTAGAAAGCAAAGTAGACCCCGCAGAACTCGAGAAATCCGCCTTGAGAGATTTGTTAGCCACATTGAGCGCTATCTAGCATGCCGTGATGAGATATTATACCTATTAAAAAGAGATCGTAGGACAGCTCTCTAAACGCAGCCCATTCAATAAGAGGGCCGGTGATTCTAGGAGGTACTCGAGTTCTGTATAAGGCCGAAGCAAGCAGTAGTGTGGCTAGACATACAAACCCCATACATCTCATTGCCCACGGGAAGCCAATTTGAGGGATAAGGTGTTGAGCCATGAGAGGGTAGACGATTCCCCCGGTAACAGACCCACAAGTAGCGAAGCCTACAGCAATAGATTTCCACTGCCTGAAGTATGTGCTCATGACCGATAGGCCAGCGCAGAACATCAGTCCGTTCGCGAGTCCACAGCACACGCCTTGGGCGAGGAAGAACTGCCAGTACTCGTGGCACAGGGATGTCATCATGATACCAAGTACCTGGAGGAACACCCCCAGCGAATACACGTGTCGAAAGTATCCTGCATCTGTGGCTCGTCCACCGAACACTCCGATAAAAAAGAGGAAAAACACTTGCATCGATCCTATCCAGCTAATGGCGGACTGGTTTTCTGGGAGGATCGTTGAATAGTATGTTTGGAAAACACCAAATGACTTTTTTTAATTATTCATAAAAAAATTAGTCACACCTCCCTAACACATGCAAAAAAAATTGACTATGGCTACTCACGCTGATGATTCCCCAGGTATTCATTACTGTCAGATGTGTTGCTAGAACAACTGACCAGGCACGAAGGCCACCATCTGGGGGTGGGGGTGGCTCCTTCTCGCTCTTGATGATTGAGCCTTGCGAGTCTGAGTCTGGCAAGCTCGTAGGCGTGTGGGCTCTGCTATAGTCTGAACTCATGTTGATGTTCGTAGTAAGGGACAGTTTCGAACTTTAATTGTCTAGTATGGCTTAAGAGAATTCGATGGAAATATGCCTCTAGGTAAAGAAAAAACGAAGGTATATATGTATATCTGTCAGAATCGATGGATGACCAGGTTTTGGCTTAAAAGTCACTGATATGTAATGAGCGGATATACAGGAACCGCCAACGGAGTTTGAATTTTCTGATACAAAATAGTACAGTTTCGACGTAACTATTTAACTAACTAACGATAAGGTAGGTGGTGGGACCCTGCATAACTGCCGTTGTCGTCACGGCCAGGGCAGAAGGCGCTGTTCCGTTCTAGGCGTCGGATAGTGGGTTAGGGTTTTCTTAATGTCCGATGAAAAGGGGTGATACAGTTCGCCGAAGGTTTCATGGCGTTGTGGACTGGGAAATTACAAATTTCAAGTCTTGGCTAGATTGTATGTGTATATCTCCGAGGTTATACTGTCTAGATAGATGCCGAATAGCCATTATATTGTTGGGGATATGTTCCATTGGCATACGGAATAGGTAATGGAGTTCTCTAGTAGCTCTTTCTGTCACATAGCTTCAAAGCCAATAATACTCTATCTTGGCCAGCTACTAGGGTACGTAGGGTTCTTTGTTAGAATCCGAATACAGCAAACCGACAATGGAGACGTGAACTAGAGATTATGCAGGGCAAAACTTATTACGATTATGATTAAAAGACCTCACGAGGGCCGAAAATCCAGATCACTATCTTATCAGCTGTTTCTGCTCTGATTGATATCCGTGCTACTGGTTCAGTGTTGTGGCTCGGAAATGATAATTATGCAGGTTACATCGATCATGTTACACACGACCCTGAGTAACTACGAACCCCTTGCAGGTGAAGGTACGAGCCACATAAACATCGTAATGAGTAATAGGGATGAGAGCCAGTTAACATGTGCCTGGAACGTAATGCTTGACGAGCATAGAAGAGCTCTCGAACTATGGTTGCCTAATGTAGCCATAAATAACCTTGAACATGGGTGGCTCAACATTTTTTCGGAATAAATCTTGAAATATTCCCCGCACGCCCATGGAAAAACAGTAATACGGGTATGCAGCACGAAAATAACGTGCAAGTCGATCTAATGCCCGAAGACAGGAACTCAAAAAGCCACAGACGCAGTCAGAACTAAAATATATTTTTATCGCGACGATCGCTAAAAGCAAAGACACCCGGCTGCCATCTAACGGCAATTTGTGCTAGGCTTGCGCGGAGACCTATGCTAATCGTTTTTATTGAGAATCTATCTTTCGGGTTTAAATACTGGTGCGAAATTTACTTCTTAATCCGAGTGGGGGGGGATGCCGCCCTGCGCCAATCGAAGTTAACGTTATAACTTGATTCTTGCGCCGGAATATCAGGCGCGGCCATAAACCATTAAAGTTTTTGGTTCATCCCAATACACAGCTCTGAGACTCCGTGTCTTATGGTTGGTGCGCCCCTACCCCGCACGCGTGATCTGAATCAGCGATTAAATCTTTATCGTGCAGGAAATCAAAAGCAAAACTGTCTTACGCGTCACAAATAGAGACATGGCTGTAATTTCCCACGTGGGTGAGGGTGCTGAGATCAACTCTCGCAGTCGTCAGATACTAATCCAAGTTTCTGCCTATGGCTGAGTAGCCAGAAAATACGAATATGGTAATAACGTTTTAGCCATGCCTCCTTCTCCAGATATTTCTAGCCGCCTGCAGTTAACCCACGTGCGCATGAGAACAGGTAGCCAACCACGAGCAACATTGGTATGTGGCTAGTGCATTGTCTCGGAGGAATGATTGAATGCCATTTGCTAAGCACTCAATACTAGATAGAAATACATTTTAAAAATAGGGCTGACATGATTGGCCAGGGACATGTCGACATTATCAACAATTTATCAGCCGAGGAGAAATCCCCAGGCAGCAAAGCAAAACTTGTTAATATGCTCGTGTTCTTTAATTTTACAACTTAGCGGCCGCGGCAGCTATCTAAACGCCTAAGACCGAAGAAACCTGGAGAAAACGAACGATGCACTGATCTATAAAAGCAACCCGCTCAGATAGAAAAAATCCGCCGTCACGGAGTTTGAGCCCTCCGACTACTGGCATAGATTTCCGAACTAGGATAGATTCTGTGGCCAGAATCCAGAGCAGTCCGGCTTGAAGGAGGAGTCTACGCCTCGCGTCAGACAGTAAAATCTGGATTTCACTCTGGGTGGGCTACTAATCAAGTAGTGTGGCGAATTCGGTGGACTGTATAAAACCGAACGGATTGATTCGACGCGATCTCAGTCCGTCTGAGCTATAGTTGGCTAGATAAGGCTTGAGCTCGTATATATGGGCATGTGTAAGTTGCGCAAGGCACATGATATTTTTGGCCTAGAAGATCTAGCACGACCCAATCTCCTCGTGAGGCACCATTTCAGGACCTCCGTCAGTCCCTAATATACGCCCAGAAATGCACGGGTCACAAATGAAATTGACGGCTGTTAAGGACAGAGCCTGCGTATTACGTGTAATATCTGCGTATATCTGAGATCTGTAATACCCCTAACTGCCTATCAAACGCTTAACTGTGTGAGGTTACGCCCGGTGAGAGGCAACTCTAGGCGGGAGACTAAACTAAACCTAAGCAAACCAAACTAGTATCTCCACAGAATTATAACTCATCTGCAAACGATAGTATGAGTTATGATCCTGAAGCATCTTTTAATCAGCCTTGTTTCGTAACCGTTTGAGACATCTCTCAGCAAGGAAGCCCTTCGGGCATGGCTTCGGGGACGGAAATCAGCGAGAGACACAGACCTGAGTACACGTGCTAGGCACTCGGAGATTATTATAAAAGCCCAAAGACGGGGTTCAGTGCTCGCCTTAAGAGAATCCAGAAACTTGTCCAGTAATTTAGTCTTTAGACCCACTTTAGTATTTGGCACATGCATATCTACGTGCATTTGTTGGGAACATAAGTGCGGTCCACTATACCAAGGAATGCTTGCCTGTTTTTCATATACTTATGTAGAATTTCAGCGAACATAGTTTCTGCGCCGGTTTTGACGTTTTCTACAAGAAGCTCGAGCACTTAGGATGGGACAAGTTAGTTCTGACACTAACCACTAACCAGACGCTCCTTGCCAGGGACTCGGTATTATCGCTAGTTCACGTGAATACATCAATTAAAACTATCAATTTCGCCTCGAATCAAAGTTTGTGAATGGCTTAGTGAAGTAGAACTGCAGAAGCGAGCTAATCCTAGTTGAGCCTGGTCCAAGACAACCTTCAATTATCGAATATTCAATTTCTTGATATTTTCGTGTATTCCTTGAAATAAGGCTAAGATTTGCATCTCTCGAGATATGAAATCTCAACTAGCACGGACAAGGGATACTAATTTCCCTACATTGCGAGATAGTAGGTTGCCCTGCACCTTAATGTCAACGTTGGCACTAATTATATGTAGGGGTACTCTACAGACGAGTGAGAAGGGTGAGGAAACAACGACCAAAACTAGCCAAAACTAGCTAACTTCACAACCAAAACTTTCTTTCTTAAAAACAACCAAATGACACAGCTAGCCTACCAGTGGCTCTATCACTTATGAATTTACCATAAGCGAAATTTTGAGTCATTTTTTTCAGAGGATCATGGGCTGGAAATCCTTTAAGTCATGGTACTCATGAATTTCCGTTACATCATACCTTTCCTCACTAAAAAATTGGGCGGTTAGCTATAGCCAAACCTCATGAACTCTAGAGCTTCTATTTCAATACAGAAAATCCATATATCTAGATCTCAGAGCTATTAGGTGTATCTCACAACTCGGTTTGTTTTCGCTACAACTCCTAGCGGAAAGTCAATTGGCCTAGAATTGGCTTGTTTTGGTGTATGTTGATTAGCCCTTGTCTCGTCACTTTTTCATTCGTCTGTACATGACAAGCACCACCGACACCTGAAGCCCCATCCCAAGTGCTCGCTATAGTATAGTATTCATGCTCATAATCGTAACCAATAAGTTGAATACATTAAGATAGATATAAACCCAAGCTTACTACAGTACCGGGGGGTGGGGTGGGTGGGTTGTTCATGATACCGTATTGTTGGAAAACACGGGAGTACATGTAAGTCAGGATGGCTACCATACCTATTTGCTTCGAAAACTCTTAGCAGTACCGCTTTACTCCTGCATTCATAAGAGTGCCGCACAACTTCCGTTCCTTTCCGGTACTGTAGTACTACAAGTGTAGGAGTAATTATAATGACAAGCAGAAATACAGCTCCTATTTTAGGTGACTTGGGCTCGTTTGAATTTCATAATTTTCTCAACTGGCCAAGTCCGGCGCTTAATGTACAGCATTTTGGGGAGTTGCGGAGGGGAGGTAAACCAGCATCTTTTGCTGGCGTGCACTGGCACCTGTCATCAGACTTACGCTACACTCTTAGCATAACCTCCACTTCAATATGTTCTCAATTATTTCGGTGAGCTGCTTAGGCTTCATATCCCAAGAACGAATTTAGGCACGGCGGCCCTACGGGATTCAGGATATAATTACTCTTACCAGTGTTGCAAATACGATGAAGCACAGCCTTTGGACTAGTTTTCAATTTTACGGCATATATGTATTTCACAAATAGATAACCCAGTCTCCCAAAGGAAATAAAAACATAAACAGAAAAACAGAAATAAGCATAAGAGTTTCAAAGGTCTAGCGAAATTTCTGACCCCCGACTTCCAAACACCTGCACCTAATCTACTGTGCCCTCAGGGGATCGCTGGCTCGCGCCTCACTCCAGTTCTTTCTAATAATCTCTGCCCTTTCTGGCGTCCTCGCCTTGCAATCAAACTGGAACGGATTCGCCCTGGAGCTGAGACCACTGTTGTAATCGTAGTATGGGATATTAATCTCGTTGCCATTCGCGTCCTTTTTCTTGTTCATCTGGAAAGCCCATAGCAACCGAATAGTTAAGAGGTGAAGGGATCGTTCAGCAATGTTCATGCCAGGGCAAATGCGACGCCCGAAACCGAAGGCGGAGAAATTTTGGAGGTTAGGGTATACGGCTAAGGGTTCCTTGTAGGTGGGATAGGCTGGATTAACCCAACGGTCGGGGAGGAATGACTCCGGATCGGGATATTGTTCCGGGTTACGTTGGATTGCCCTGGGAATTTGTTAGTTAGGATAAAAGGCTAGAAGATCATGGAGGCGTACCAAAGATTAGGGTGGATGACGGTGCCCTTGGGGAATTTATAGCCTTCGTATTCATCATCCTTGGTCAATTCATGGGGCATGCCTAGCACGATTGAGTTAGTAACGAAGAACAAAGTTGTGCGAGGAAACCCAACTGACCTCCAGACAACACAGGACGCCATCTAAGAATTTCCTTCATTATTGCACGTGCGAAAGGCAAGTTAGGCAGATCATCGAATTCGGGCATCCTATCCCCACAAACAGCATCGATCTCTGCGTGACCCCTAGCTTGAACCTCCGGATGCAAGCACATTGCTAAACAGAATGAGATCATTGCCGCTGCAGTAGTTCCGCTACCAGCCTCGAAAAAGGTACCAATGACATAAGCAGATTCGTCGCGGGAGAGGCCGTATTCGTCTTCGTTCTCGAGGAAGGTCTTCGTCAGACACTCTGGTGCGTTACCGTTCTTGATGCCTTCACGGATATCGTTTTGCAAAGTCCTGAAGAGATTGATTTCGCGTTCATGCAGCCACTTCGCCTCCTTCTTGAAAGGTGCAAGGAACTCTGGAAGATGACGCAACAATGGGATTGAATCGCAGAGGTAGGCGCCGGGGGCAGTCACACGCTCGACGGTGTGGACAACGTTGTAGATTTCTCTAACGAAAGGCTCGCGACCAGTCTCGACAGACTTTCCAAATGCGAGACGGAAAATAATTCCGGCGGCGTATCTCTCAAAGTGATTTTCATAGCCATCGGGATCATCAAGAAGATCATTCAGCAATTTCTTGGCCTCGAGAGATTGTGCTGGTCGGTACATATCGGCGACTTTCGGCATACCGAGAGTATGCATCAACTTACGTCCACGTCTCCATGTGTCTGCCACAGATGTCAGTACAGCGAATAACCACATATAAGGAGGGATGACAAACCATCATATGGAAGAAGGAGAGGTCTCAAGCCCTTTGAGAGCAACTCGGTAGCAAAGTACAGGAATTCTCTAGATGAGTAGATGTTTCCTCGCCCTCTCAGAAGGTCATTCGCAATTTTCTCAGTGGATACCACGATATTGTTCTTGGAACCAACAGTAAACTTGAATATTGGGCCGTAGATATCCGCCCATTCCTTAAATTGGACCCATGTGTGTGTCTTTTGAAGCTGGAATATATTACCAACGAGCGGAGAAGCTATTATCCAGTTATTAGTCTATGTAAAACTTCAACGTAAAATGCAAAACACCTACGTTTTGGACCAGGTGGTGTTTTAGTGGTGCCAGTAGCTTTCGAAGGTCCCAAGTTCTTCTCACTTTTGCTTGCTGTGACCACTGTGTATGCCTTGTACACAAAAAAGAAGAAGGCAAATGCCGCCCCGACTGTGGCGAGATGCATGATTGTTTTAGAAAAGCCCGTATATGCCTTGGGAGCTAGGCTTGATGCTAGAGTTGAGATATCGAGAAGAGTGTACCGTCGGTTCACCTCCTGTTATATCGTCCCCATCGCGATGATTAGAAGGCAGTTGTTAATAGCAAAACCCGATCACTATGAATATCACTCGGGGTTGCTTTAGCGTTGCGTACTTTCGTTATCGCTGACTACAGAGTTCTAGGTTCTCAGACCATACTATTTCGAAACCCATCAGGGCCAGACAAGACCGCCAATTGTAGGATCACATAGTAGGACCGAGAGCAGGGTTAAACCCAGTCACCGGATTCTCCCATCATTGAACATTCAGGGCCTATGCAGGGATCTCTAACAGGAGTATAAGCTCTGGGTGGAAATATCATATCCAACCGAGCATCTAGTTGTCCCCAATACAATCTCCATTAAAGTTGAATATGTCAATTTAAAAAACACTGGAGTGTTTTTAGTCAAAATGGTCGTATTTCCGATGACCAAGCAGGGTGAATATCGGATCCTTAGCGAGCAAGACTAGCTCTATAGGTACCAATCCTAAGTCAGACCCTTAGAATTAGAATTAATATGTGGTATGATAGTTGCTGCGAACCTGGGCTCACTCTAGCCCCGAGTCACTTGGAATATTAGCGCTCGGGCCATCCTTTCTGAATAGCGGGGGCTAATCGTAGGGACAATGTAGGGTATCCAACTATTCTTGAGTTTATGGTCCATCGGTAATCAAGGCTTGAGGCCGCCTCAATGGGGGACAGGTTGAGTCGACCTTATCGAGCATCGAACATCGATGAGGAGTGCTCTTGTAAGGGCTCGATCAAGGCCTCAGTGTTATCCAAGCATTTCCAGGATATTGTAAACCCCGACATATACACCACAGGCTCAAGTCCGAATCGCAGTAATGGCACGGATCGCTTGCTGGAATGCGTGTATCAGATACGAGGGTACCAAACCAGGAGAACTGCATAGGACAAGGAGTTAGCACCTGAGATGACAGCCTCGATCCTAAGCCAGGAGTGTTATCACGAAGTTTTACCCGGTTCTCGTGTTTGGCGGTCATGGGAAGATGGTGTGGAGGATGGCCAGAGGACCAATAACAATATCAAGCGCCACACACCAGCCCCGTGAACAGACGCCACGCCTTTTACGGCAGCCCCATGCGTTGAAAATCACTCGGTGTTTCAGCCCTAACCCTGATAACTGCACAGGGGCTCCTTATTCGTCGTGAAGGCTGCCTGATGGCCAGTCGCATATATATGCCTGATTTCTATACGCTCGCCTTTTCTGTCGTACAAACCGTCAGGAAAGACAGTGGTTGTCGCTTCCGAGATAGCTGCCAGACCAGATTGGCGATAGGGCTACTATCCCTGTATCATATCCGTTTCCACAGTTGGTACATGCTAGAGGGAGGATCATGGGTATGAAATAAAATACGTTAACATTACATCTCGAAACTTATTCGTCGAGCTGAGTTGTTGGATGGCCAAATAGTCATAAGACTAACTGAAGCTATCGACACTTCCTCCACTATTTCTCACTCGACGCCATGTAGAAGCGGTCCCACATTTTAAGCATATCGTGTAGCAATAGAGAGACTGGTAACTGTAATCATAATTCCGAGATTTTTTCCGATTAGAATAGTGATCTTCATCGGCCAATTGCACATGTGCTTTTGCAATTGACTCCAGAACATCACAAGGCCGATTACCTCTCGTTGGGTGAAATGATCGCTGTCCAATCGGACATGTCTCAGAATTCAGAAAATCATATCCATCTTCGTGTCTTACTTACAGATTCAAGAACACACCCGAAAACATCATATCGCCTCCTCCCGAATATTGGGGTTTCGGTGCGGATTTCGGGCCCAATTGGTCCAGCTCCGAATTCCTCTTGTCGGTTGAAACTGGGTTCCAAGAAAGATAAAATCAAACAGTTGGAGTAGTTAAAGAGTACCATCGTGTTATTGATTTTTGTAAAAAGAATATATTCAACAACCTTTCCCTCTGAGCTATCTATAACCAAATTCCTCCGCTCGAACGGTAAAAATCAAATACCAATAATAGTTCCCCCGTCCCCCGAATCAACAAAAAGGAAAGCAAACGCAAAATCTACAAATCGAACCAAGGAAAGCCCAATCCGTTTGAATAGTAAAGAAATTTCTTTAAGAAAATATATATCCCTTCTTCTGCTATCTATGCTCAAGCGTAGTCGAGAAGCTGACGGAAACCATTGAAGCGGCCCTCAGGATCGTACTTCTGCTTCAAGGCGACAAGTCTCTGAACCTGTCCCTCATTACCCCAGAAGTCCTCGGGAGCATTGTATGATCCCTTGCCATAGTTAACGTAAACGTGTCTCTCGTTGTACCCGGTAAACTCGTCGAACTGTTGCTCGAGATCAATGAGCCAGTCGTCGACCAAGGTGTTAAAGCTGCTGTCGAAGTAGGTTGCTTGGAAGATTCTAGACGAATTATTAGTAAGAGATGCTGACGGGGTCTTTGATGGTAGGACAGGGGACTATATACCCCAAGTGCTTGGAAGCTCCACGCCATCTGTAAGCGGTATTGCTGGTATCGATGGCCTTGACAGCCTGCTGAGGGAATGTTTCGTAGATGAAGTTCATGGTAACCTTGTCGCCATACTGGACAACAAATTTCTCCCAGGCGTCGAAGAGGCGCTGAGTACCGACCGGGTCGTACAGATCCATGGCGAGGGAGTACGAGTTCCTGTACTTGTTGGGCGTGCAAAGCTCGCTGTTGAGACCGGCCTGTACCCGCCATGGGAGAGAATTCCATCCAACAACGCGATCAGAAAAGGTAAGGGGCTTGATATCCAACCACTCCTGAAGGAGGTCATGGGCATCAGCAACAGGACCAGAATAGACAAAGTTAATGGCGATGACGGGGCCTCCAGTTGAGCCGACTGGAACGGTGACCAAGAAGAGAGCGAGGGACTCGGGCAGGGGGCCATCGGCCTGCTTGTTGATAACCCTGAGGACATCCTGAAGCTGGCTCATGGAAAACTCCATATCGACCGCATAATGAAGTCCGTCGTTGACCTGGTCGTACACCCTGAAGGTGGCCTGGGTAGCGATACCAAAGTTCTGACCAGCACCACGGACACCCCACCAGAGCTCAGGATCGGTCTGGTTGTTGAGAGTGATGGCTGTGCCGTTGGCAAGGACGTATCGCAATTCGACGAGGTTATCGATGATGAGACCGTGTCTTCCCTGCAATCGACCAACACCACCACCCATCGTGACTCCCATAACACCCGTGCAGGGGCAGGAACCAGCAGCTGGAAGAGGAATCAGCACTCGTTTGGTCGGATTATGTCAAGGGAGACTTACTGATTTCTTTCCCAAGTGCGTAGGTTGCGTTGATAATCTCACCAGTTCGGATGCCACCGCCAACAGTTACGTGATCATTGGTGGCATCGTAGGTGGTCCAGTTCAACCCTCTCATATCAATCATGATGGCATTGCGAACACGAGCCAAAACCGAAGACAAACCGTGACCACCGGACTTGGCGAGGAAGGTGATGTTGTTGGCAGTAGCAAATTGGACCTATCAAGGCTGTCAGTATCTAAAATAATAAGGAAGCGGGTTTGTCCACGGAGCTGATGGCATACAGTTGCAACGACATCTGCTTCACTGGCCACATGGACCACGACTTGCCAGTTAGGGTGATTGAGAAGAGTGAATCGCTCATCGGAGACCACGAATCCATCACTACCAGGATAGTAAATGCTAGCTCCGGGAGAGAGCAAAGGAGCAAGTCCGTCGGTGATCTGACGCTTCATGAAATGACCGGCGACGGCTGTGAAGGCCGCCGAAAAGGCGAGGAGCGACTGAAAACGCATCTTGATGTCTTGGACTCTGGGATGATTGAACTCTTAAGCTCTAGAACTCTTGAACTGCAAAGCTACCGAGCTGCTGATTGGATGAGAGTGTTGGAGACTAATGATGTTCAATTGAGGAGGCAAGATTCGGTCAATATATACTCATTTTTCAAATGTATGATGAAGCTAATCAGGCCATGGAGATTTTAGTGATGAGGCTTCTAGCTAACTTTGCTCGACCATCCAAGATTCCCTTGCCCGGACTGCGGAAATGTCTCGTTCCCCGAGTAAGACAACTCAGGTACCAACTTAACTACTGACAGGGTCCAGTCTTGGGAATCCCGAGCGTGCAAACAGGTCATCGTTCGATTCGAGCCTCGCTGAACGAACGTTACAGTTCTCGATGGCACCGTAAACGGCATCGCAGGATCAGAGTAAAGGTTGTGGTATTACGTCTCCAAGGCCAATGAGCTCCAAGATGATGTCTCGGAGATGTTCTCAGAACCCTGTAACACACAGCCGAGAGACTGCTAAAGTTTAGTGCACGTGTGGGGTCGAAACGATGCTCGAGATAGCTACTCCATAGAGACAGAAATCGGCAGAGAAAAGGCTTCGCCAGCGTCATCTCGATTGCTACGCATGCTCCCAGGGGATTAACGTGACATGGGAGCCGCATTTCCCCATCCTACAACAGGAAGCGTGGTACCCATGGGAGTTTAACAGAGAAACCCTTGCAGTTTATTTCACCCCACGAAACGATTAATCAGACGCAGGGCCGTTCTCTCTCTCCATGGTCCGTTAGGTACAGATATTCCCGAACCAGCAAACGTGGTGGAGCAGAGAGAGTACTGCCGGTCTCGTAACACCCAGCGATGCGGACCCTAGGCTGCAAGCCAAGCCGGATAGCCGTCCTCAGGTAACCGTTCCGTGCTACGACGAAAGCGATCGTGTGCCCGAGTATTCGATAATCCGAGTTCAATAGCACTTTCAAGTAGTAATAGTAATTATTAGTAATATACATAGGCTGATAATAATAGCTACACCCTGAATAGGGCTAGTGGAATCTGTCCCGTTGCCGTGGAACTACTCTCGAAATGCAACAACCGACCCAGCTCGCACCACTTCTCCCTACTAATTCCATGGAAAAGCTGCAGATTTCATGTAATGCCCCCTACTCTCCCGATTACCTAGGCCCAAAATCGTCCGTTAAACTACATATAAAGACATCCCAATCCTCGGTAAGTTCTGTCAAGCCGTCCGATATGGGCGTCTTGTTCGCGATCGAAGGAGAGGGCTCAGTCTTCTGTGTACGACCCTGAGAAATAACAGGATGTATACATGTACTCTACCATACTAAGTTGGTGTTGAATCGCTCGGAGTTAAGCTTTTTAACGAAGCGAACCTGCAGACGCCAGAAATGGCGCCCAGTGATATTCTACAGAGAATACGAACTAGGATCCAGCATGCATTGCCCACACATTATCTGCATGGATCTGGCTCTGAGGCTGGGCATTGAAGGGCCATGTAAATCATATGCATTTGAAACGATAAACCGAGCACAGAGCTGGGACATGACAAGCAAGAATGAACGGGATGAAAGCTACCTGCGCACTCGTAGATACTGCTCTCTCTCGAAAGCAGTTACTGAGCTGATGGTCGTGGCCATTTCTCCTAGATCTGCTAATCAGATAAATTATTCCGCCATTCGCTTAACCATGGTGATAGTCAGATATAGCTAAAGACAAGGTGTGATATACACGTTCGCAGGCATGCTACGGAATTCGTGCCTGGCACCGTTGCATAGAAAGCTAAACCCCTCATGTTTTCCAGTTCATAAGCTCGATTGCAAGTATAACACAATATGCACAGTATGCAATACGATCTAATCTGGGACCTTGCAGTTCCACGTGGCACGATGGATATGTAAACAAGCTATATGATGTCACGAAGCTTGGCAGCAACACTAATCCCGTCTGGGTCGGGCAATAGATCACGGCGACCACAATGTCTGTACCGATTTCAATCCCCAGGAAGATTCAGGAGCTCTAATAGCCCGTCAGTGTGAAGGCCATCTGCCTTGTGAATCACTCGAATTAATTCCCGGCTACATAGGGTCCGAAATCTGTCACAGCATTCAAAAGCAGGGGCGCGAGTCATTAACTGCAAGGGACAAAATACTCAGGCCCACTAGTGTGACATCCACCGCCCCCATACTTTAATTATTCTAAGCACTTGTTAATTTCAATCATGGGTCCAGTCCGGACGGCCTTCACATCACTTGGTAAATGGTTCTATCTGGAGGTGAAATAACGTACGGGCTTAAGCGTGGACCTGTTGCAGGGGATCTTTTTGTTCTCTTCGTTGCTACGGACAGCCTAACCGATATTGAACCACGCAAATGAACCATAAGTTATTAAACAAATTCAATCAGTCTCAGGAATATCAAAGTGCCAAGCCCCAGAGAGACATATCATAAGTAGTTCCTCAATGTCGCTGTGTCACCGCTATTCTCAAGGCCAAGCCGGAAATTCAGAGTACCTGTCTGTGCTCATGACCAAGGGCTCGAATTCGAAAATGAGGTCCGGATTGGTTGATGCAGGCACCCCTAGAGTGATGCCGATGATGTTGGTGATCATAATATGTCGTGGCGAGTGCTACTGTACCAAAAAAACGGCATGCAGCTAGTACAGTATATGTGCGACGTTCTAAAAAGATGCTGAAGTAATACTAGATTCCTGGCATAAATTCGGTAGTTCTCCAGAATCAAGTTAGTATTTTTCAATAATCAAATGGCAAATTCACCCCGTTTTCTTATACAGTGCCTATACAAGTCTATATATACATGTATACAACCTAGTATGTGTTCGACATCATTCGCCAGCAAAATTCACGGCCAATTGAATTTAGAATAATCAATTCAATTATTTATAACCCAAACTATATAATGATATTCTTGTACATATATAGTTTCAGATATACACACCGAATATCACAATTTCGGTAGCGAGAGGTGTACTATGCAAGTGGTTTATACATACATGCCCTACTGCTTCAATTAGTTGCGCATGCGCGCGTGGTATACACGACTCCCGGGTTCGGATCGATTGATCAACAGCATAATACTCTCTACCAAGCCCGCGTATTTAGTGGTAGGTGTCCCCAGGAATAGAGGGATTTAGTGGGTAGGAGAGGGCCATATATTGGCAATAGTTGCTCGATTTCAAATTTACGACGGCGTGGCACAGCTATAACGAATGATTTTATATGACTCAGATCCCTGTCCGCCTTTATTGAAAGGAAGTCGTACTAAGCGACAAGAATAAACCGCGTGACGCATTTGCAGAAGTTGATCCTTATAGGGGTTTATTGTGGAGAAATGCCTCTTCCGCGCCTGAACGGTGCGTTGTCTAAACAGGAAACTTCCCATTCCTTAACCAGAAAGCTCCAAGGCAGTTTAAACCCAAGAGCTTAACATGATAAATACCAGGAAATAGTGGTGTCTTATTCCGGACCGGGTCCTGAGGGTGTTGAAAGAACACCGAAAAGATGCGAAAGAAGTACTGAGACTGCCTCCAATAGAAACAGTTCTCTCACTAGAGCTTGCTTAGGCGACGCGGCTTCAGAACAGTGATATGAGTACATGTATCCATTTGGTGATATATCGACTCCATACCTTCTAACCTACAGCGATCTCAGTGGGGGAGTAGGGTTGGGTACACTCCACATACAGTTAGCGCATCGATATCTGGCTTGGCAGTATTTAGAGTGTTCTAAGGTTCGAACTCATCCAACCCTCGTCTTTCTCAGTGTCAAACGGGACAAGGACATAAGTAGCTCCTGCTTAGACATACTCAGTCTCGTCTACACCCTGATATCCCGCACCCAGCGCCAAGCTGGCAAGCCCAACGGGATCACGGCTCTCAATAGGTTCGGTAATAATGGCATCTCTACCTCTCTATATATGTACTAGTATATTGAGAGTATCTTTTTGTGGTATCCTCGTAAGGTAATTATAAACATAACGATGTTAATAAAAGTCTAGTTTCCAATAACTCTTGGCACAAATTCGCGCGTTAACTGTGCGCTTAAGGGGGCTACAGCGATGCCATGTGAGACGTCTTTTGAGAACGAATCCCTATCCCTTACGCTGGTAATGTTGCCAACTTTCGAGGGTCCCAAATAAGTGCCAGCATTTAAGGCTGTGCAATCTGATTTCATTGAATTCTCGGAAGCACGGTGAGTTTCTGAGAAATACATAGGCAGCTCGGGGGACTAAGTTAATCGGTATTCAGAATTATAGATAAGCCACCTCTTTCTGCTCCGTAGATTCGGATAAATGTTTGCAGCTCTGGAGTACTAGAGTAAGTGATAAAGCCCACTAATTTTGATATGCGTGGCCCCTTTAAATGGATTGCTTGGTCTATAGAAGTTCGGTGGCGCGCGGCTATCCTTTGCTGTGAGGGCCTCATGCCGCTGACCCCGATTTACTCACTAACAGAAGACAAAAAAACAAAAGAAAGCGACGCAGATACGCTCTTTCTTTGTCCAACATGATTTAGAGTTGGCGAACTCTGCGCATTAAGTTTGTTGGGAAAACGCCACTTGTCCTAAGCGTTTATTCGCCTACCGGCTAAGCGCGCGCTGAAGGAGGTTGGACTGCGGTAGCCTTTGCGAGTGCCTTGAACGAAGTGAAGAGTTATGCGGTAAGGAAAGAACTAACCTCAATGCTGAGTGGTCAGTCGATCTGACCAGTAAATACTGATTACCACCCCCCAAGAACAAGGGCGTGAGAACCCTAACCCAGTGTTAGGACTTCAGAAGTATTGTGTAGGGGACACACCACCGCGAAGCGGTGGTTATAGGAGCAAGCTAGGAGGGATCGAACGCCGCGCAACGGCGTGAGGTCTCGACTGCGAGCTTTTCACAGGTTTGTTGAAGCCCAAGGCCCCCAGTGCTCTGAGTACATAGGATATGGTTCTTCGTTCAGGGTATACGACCCCTTACAGGGCGACGGGGCTGAGCCTGGTATATCACTAGATAATGGATTGCTGGGGGGTCGTCTCCAGTAATCGATATTTTGGGGGCTAGTGCTGCGGCCACCCTTTGCTGGCCATTTGATTGGATCATTGGATGTCTATGTTTTTTTTAAGCTCAAGGTAGCAATCCATTTTGGCGCCATGCGCCCCCGTGAAGATAGGAGGGTAATCTAACTACATATACAGGAAGGCTCTCGCCCATAATAATTATTGGCTACTGTAAACGGCAATTTTCAGGCAACCATAAGCTACCTGTCAGAAGTCTTGGCATAGAGATAGTGTTTTAGAGAACTCTGCTGACAGCTGCGGATGACTGTCAAAACATGAGATTAAATAAATATAAGTATCCCCCATCGAAGATCTTAAACACCGAAGCAACTACCAGTTATTTATCGAACTTCTCTTTGTGAAAACACAGTCATACACAAATACAAAAACTCCCAGACCACAAAGATGTATCATGTGGCGCCGGAATCCAACTATGCTCAAAAACAATCCATAACTATAGTTTTACGGGGCATAATTAAAGAATATCATGCCGGAGGAGGAGTCCTTCGTGAGCTTTGCCAGAATGCCGATGACGCTGGGGCGAGCGAAATCGAGTTTGTACTCGATTGCAATCAGCATTCAACCCAAGATATCTTGCACGAAGGCTTAGCGGAGTATCAGGGCGTCTCACTACTAGCGTTCAACGATAAGAAATTCTCGCGAGCCGACTTCGATTCTCTGAGCCGTGTTGGAGATAGCGCGAAGGCCAAGGATCCTGGTTCAACGGGAAAGTTTGGGCGGGGTTTCAACAGTGTAGGTTTTTCTTGGGCTCTAATGTTCTATCTACATGTTGAGCTTACTTGTAATAATGCTACGGTTTAGGTCTATAACTGGACAGATTCGCCGTCCATCCTTTCTGGGTGTTCTCTCCTTATTCTCGACCCTCATCATACATGGTCTGCCTCGCCAGAGGTAGCTCACCCTGGTGGTCCACTTTACAACTTTGTCAAAAATCGCGAAGCTCCTCAGATGAAAAACCAATTGTCCGCATTCAAGAGTCTTCTCAAAGACCCCGACAGCGAGTTTGACGGGACAATCATCCGAATCCCATTGAGGACGGAGGCCCAGGCAGAGAAGAGCGAGATCGTCGTACCTGGAAAACACACCACAGCGGAGGATATTATCGACGTGTTTCATAGGTTTTCCGACGAGTTAGTAGAAACACTGCTATATTTGAAGAATTTACGTAGTATTACGCTGCGGGTTGGTGATAAGGTTTACGCAAAGGCGACGTCCGCTACATACCTTCCCTCAAACATCAGCGGCAAAATATACGGGGATCAACAGAAAGAGGGTATCAACGAAATCTATAGAGAAGTTTTCGTCGAAAAAACAACTGAATTGCGCAAGATGGACTTCTTGATGAATATCTCCCTTTACTGTTGTTATACTGAGAAAGACCCTGAGGTCGAAAAGAAGCAGAATTTCAAATACGCCATCAGCCACCAGCTACGCAATATTCCCGGGGATCATAAACTACAGAGGTGGGCGAGATCTCAGAAACTTTTCCCTTGGGTTGCTATCGCTACACCACTTGAGCTCGAGGTCTGTCCTAGATACCTTGTATCTTTGTCTCTCTTACTAAATTTTCATAGGAAAGTACAAACTTCGAGGGACGACTATTTAGCACTCTTCCCCTACCAGTTAAGACGAAACATCCTGTTCACATCCACGGAATGTTTTCCATTACCCCTGACCGTCAAAGCATTCATTTCGGTAGTGACAAAATAAATAGCGAGGACTCGGAAGCTCGATGGGGAACCAAATGGAATGACTGGTTGTTCCAAGAAATTGTTCCACAGACCTGGGTTCAGAATCTGGATTTTCTGCGGACTATGAATGAAAGAGATGAATGTGCATTCAGTGGCTGGAAATTTTGGCCTGTGGGAAGTGATGGGGGATGGAAAGAAATTGGAATGGGTGTTTTGGGAGGAGTGTTTAAGGAAGTACTCAAACGAAACTTAAAATTGCTGCCTACTGTGTGTGGTACAACAGGAACTCGAGAAGCTGTTTTGTTCACCATGGAAATCGAAGATGAGTTGGAGCGCGCCTTTCGAGATGCCAGAGTCCCCGTCGTACATCCTCCCCAGAACAGGCAGAAAGAACTCGCTATTCTTGAACCCCACTCTTTTGGACTCACCATTATGACACCAAGCACCGCACGAAGGTATCTCACCACACTAGCTAGCTCACTCAGTGATCTACCAATAGATCCTCGCATGCCCCTTCTGGACTATGTAATCTCGGATGAAGATTTTCGGGATATAGGCTCTTGTGCTGCACCTCTGATACCCGTCAAAGATGGTACATTTCGAGCTTTTAGCTGCCCAACAAATAAATCAAGTACCCTATTTCTGTCTCGTGATGGCAAGGAAGATGCGATTTTCGAGAAGTATACGGAAGCAGTTGATTTGACTACTACGCTTCTCAGGTCCAAAAAACTGATGCAGAAAAATATCTTCCAACTTGACAAATTCACTTCCGTTCGTATGAGGCGCCCCAAGGATGCAGCTCTTTACTGCAATAACTACATCTTCAACAACCTCGGGCCTAATAGCATGGTAGACGTAATCAATAGAGATGATATTGCTGGCTTCGTGGACCAATTCTGGCAGTGGATAAACCAAAACTGCAAACCATTGACTTCAATTATCAATTCGCCACTACGGGACTTGTGGTTGCTGCCGCTCATGACTGGGGAATATCGAAAGCTTAGCAGTACGATCACTGTGTTGGATGTGTCTTCTAGAAGAGGAGTCGGCTCGTTTCTCTGGGCCACCGCCGATTCTCATTTCTTGCGTTACAGAAGAAAGTACAGTCTATTCACTGGGGAGGGGTTTTCACCAATCGTTAGCAATTCTCTGCACAAGTGTGGATTTGTGAAGAACGACGAAGACATCGTATCATTGATGAAATGGCTTGTCGAGAATGCGAGGGGCTTTGTTGACGGATTGAATGACGAGGAAAAAGTCTCGCTCCTGCAACATTTGAGTGCTCTTTCGAGAAACTATATGGGAAATGCAGAGAGAGCAGCAATGCAGGATGGGATCTCCAGGCTGAGCCTGTTCCGAGAGGCAGTCCCTTTCGGGGCGACTAAAGGGTAAGTTTTGCGATCGGAAATGCAAAAGACTCTACGAAAGCAGGAAATCTAACGACTTGGATAGTCCTTGGATCTCCTTGGATCTGGTTGAATCGCAGAACCCTTTTGTCGACTATATCGGTCTAAAGAATATCCCAGTAGCATTAAAAGCGAATAATACCATTTTCATCGATACCAGCGATTCTGATACTAGACTACTACTCACGGGACTCAAACTGGCTACCTGTCCTGGGTTAACGGAAACTCTCGAGAGATATGTTGTTCCTGGAATTAAAACCGCTGGCGACGAAAATTCGAAAAATTCACTTGTGAATTATGCATTACAAAATTTCGATTCCCTATCGATGAAGTCAAAGAAAGAACTGTCTGAAACAGAGTTTGTTCCCGTTGCAACTAACTTGGGTCAAGTATTATTGAAACGCCCTGGTGATACTGTAGCTCCGAATTCCGCAGTGGCCTCACTTTTTTTTCAAACCGAAAACAAAGTTCCAATTAAGGAGTTTAACTGTTCTCATCGCAGCCGACTTCTAGAACTGGGAATGGTTAATGCGATTACCGATGATGTCGTCCTCGAGCGGATTTCGGAATATGGTAACTCGAATCACCCGCAGAAAGACGTTGCCGAGAAAGTCCAGCTTCTTATTGCCAATTGCCAGAAACCTCCGGAAATTTCTCAAGAAATTCTAGAGTCATTGCGTTGGATCCCAGCTCGGATGTTGGGCGGGGTCGAAGGACTTTATACTGCGAAGGATTGTCGGGACCGAAGTTTTGAAATGCTTGTTAAATATGCCATGCCTCTTGCATATTTTCCAGTCAACAATGCTTGGACAACGCGTTTCAGATGGAACGAAAAGCTACCTACAGCTACATTGTTAAAGCAGTTGGAAGGGGCAGCAAAAGCAGAAGACAATGCAGCTCTGGAGCATCTCATTAAGCATAAACACATAGGGTCAGAGCCTGAGCTGAAGCAAATTCCTTGGATTCCGAGTGCGGCAGGGGGCTATTATGTGCCCACAAATATCTTCTTTGACGACTTTCGAACATTGTCTCCCCACTTCGGCACTGTCGATAACCGTTTCAAAAAGATAGCAAGGCCGCTTTTTACCAAACTAGGAGTCCTGAACGCTCCTTCTTTTGAGCAGGTATTTAGGGCCTCTCCAAATTATTTACACGACCAAGTAAGATTAATCTTCGTTATATATTGTAGTTGATGAAATTACAAGATGAGCTTGCCGGTAAAGGACCTCTAATACAAAAAGATCTGGATATGGCACTTTTTATTGTCAAGGAGGTTGGAAAACGGTATCCGAAAAAAGATCTCACGAGATTTAAAGCACCCGACAGCACTGGCCATTTCCATTTCATCTCCGAGCTCACGGCTGGGGATCCTGGGAGTACTGAAACAAAAGGCTTGAAAATCTTGCATCAAGCTATTTCGTTGGACACGGCTAAGCGATTAAAACTGGCAACAATCAAAGATCGCTTTTTGCAGTTGCTCAATGATCCTGATTTTGAGGAAGATTTTTCGCAAAGGGAAAGCCCTATGGCGGTCATTGAAGACACATTGAAGCGGTATCCAATTCGTAACACTTTTAACGAGTACCTTGCTAATGCAGAAGATTCTGGGTCGGCGTCGAAAGTATGTTGGATACTCGATGAATCGGAAGATTATCCAAAGACAAACTTGCTTTCTCAAGAGCTTGCTGAAGTTCAGGGACCAGCACTTTTTTGCTACAATGATGGCAGTACGTAGTTTTACATATCGTTTGCCTAAAGATCACTCTTTACCCTGCTAATATCTATTAAGAATTTTCTGAAAAGGACTTCAAAGGAATAATTAATATTGGTGTTGGATCAAAGCGGGATGATCCTTCGAAGATTGGTAAGTTTGGAAAAGGGGCGTTGACCATGTATGTATAAACCTCTATTGAGATGAATTTGTCCGAATGGCCACTGAGTGACGTAAAGGTATCATTGGACGTCGATCCCAAGTTTTATTTCTGGAGAATACTATGTTATTTTTGAGTAAGTGGATCTTAGACTACAGGGAGGCATTATGTCGATTAATTCGGAACTAGCCCGGAAAAGAAATATCTTCCAGAGCATCCTGTGACTAAACGGCCGAGGGCTGGAATGAAGATTAAAATCGAGCACGTACGTGAGCAATGTGAGTTAATCGAATCCCGAGGGCCTGATATCGTGTGACATACTTATCTTATGAGTTAGGGCCTGAACAACTACGGCCTTTTGAAGGGATCCTAAAATTCAATAAGGATTCTAAATCATTTCCAGGCACAATATTTAGGTTCCCGTTACCCCGACGCAAAACACCCCACACGAAGGCTAAGATCAGCACCTCGGAGGCGAGAAGGTATCTAGAGCACTATTTTGAAGAAGCAGATATCTCTTTGCTCTTTCTGAAGGAAATCTCTTCGATTTCTTTCTGGGATAAAGGCTGCAAGGAACCCAACTGGAATATAAGATCAAAAAAACACCCCAACTGGAGTATAAGATCAAAAACACACCCCATACCCGATAATCCAGACGTCAGCTATATGACAGTATATAGTCGATCTCCACGACAAATTTCTGACATAGGGCCCGAGAAACCGATTCCTAGATTGTGGTGTATTTTTTCCGGAAAGATTGTTGACCGTGATGTCCCAATCCCATTAGTAGAAATCCAGAAAAAGGAAAGACTTGAAACCAACTATGGTTTGGCAGCCTTGCTTTCGGAAATGCCTACTGGTGGCATTTCCGCCAGACACTTTGTCGGACTACCACTACAGAATTCTACCATATTCGGGATCCCGGTACATGTCAATGCCGTAAGTGATATATTCTAATTGGGTTAATCGTCAGACCTTTGGCTAACAAGGCCAACGTCTTGGTAGGATACCATAATTCGGAGCGATCGGCAATCGATTTCTATCGAACAGAAGGATGAAGGCTCGGAGTGGAATAAATGGATTTTCGAAAATGGTGTTGCTCGAGGGTACTTGTACCTGGTGAAACACCTCATGCAAATTAGAGGGGTTGACGGATATCGCCACTGGCCAGACTACCAATCCCGAGCTGCTAATACCGCGTCGAAGATTATTGCTACAGCTTTTTGGGAGCTGGTGGTTTCCAGTCCCTTTTGTCTCTACCCACCTATGAGGTTGGCCTCCGCTACCAGTGACGGCGATAATGAACATACCCCGCCAAATCTCTGTCTGAGAGGTGCCATCTTCAATCTCTTAGACTCGGACGAGAGCGACTTTTTACTCCCTATTCTTTCAGAGTTTGGTATAGAAAGTATTGTACGTCCGAGCGATATGGTCCGAAATGCGTTGAGTGAACTCCGACCGGAATCAATAAAATCGATCACACCCGAATTTCTTTCCAATCTTCTCGGATCGTCGATTGGCTCTAAGAAGTTAATGGAAATTTGGGGACGGCAGCACAATTTTAATATCGACTTCTTCAATAAACTGCTCTCTTTCATAATCCAAGAAACCACGCTGTCTTCGCTTGTCGGAAGAACAATACTACCCCTTGCCAACTACACTCTGGGCACATTATCACAAGTAGCATACCACCCTAATTTTCTTGTGGCAACAACTCCCGAGGAAACTGAAATTTTGGGGATTTCACAAACCCTGATGGTTCATCCAGGTCTCGCCCGGTCGATAGTAGATACGCTTGTATCACCTAGAATGTTAAATGTCGCGGAATTCTGCTTTGATGACATTTCTAGACTTCGCTCAGCATTCGAAGAAAGTGGAACTGAGATTCGCAAAGCCTGGCTCGCAAAGGTTTGGCTATATATGAAGAGAAACCCTCGTCATCATCGCAATATTGAGGCTCGCGTTGATCGCTTGCAGCATATACCAATTTATTTCGGAAAGGTTTTTGGCGACTACACTGAAAATTGCGTTTTCATCTGTCCTCTAGATTTTCGTAGTTTCACACATCCTGCTATCCTAGAGCCCTTTGGGGTAACAGCAAAGGAGAGACTGGTTTTGGAGTCATTGGCGGGCATCATCATGCTCGACAGGTCTGCTTTCCCGGATAGTGGATTACTGCAGGAACCGATAAGGACTTCCGCTGGAGTTTACAGACTCCTAAAGTGCATTGATCACCTTGCAGCCAAAAATGGGCTGTTTATAGAAGAATACATTACCAAAAATGTTCTGCCAGGTCATATTGCGGTAAGACATCCCACTTCGCTGGTCAGCAAAATTCGTAATTAACGTTACCCCTAGACTTTGAGGGCTATCTTTACTCCAACCATCATATCTGAGATCCTAAATCAATATTCTCTCGCAAAAGAATACCTTAAACAACTTCCTATTTGGCCTGTTTCCGCCGCTTCGAGCTCACAAACTATTGTACACCAACCAGCCACCAAAACATTACTACCTCCCTACGCAAAACTATCATCCTTACGTATGACAGAAACGGGTATCTTTATCGAAACGAGTGTTGCGACGCAGTATGGCAACCAACTAGAGCAACTTGGAGTTGGGAAGATGTCCCTTAGTGTATATTTGAGGGATCATGTTGGTATATGTTTGGGTCAAAGGCTTTCATTAGAAAAGAAACCACGTTATCGAGCCCTATTGGAGAGCCTTTTTTCAGTTTTCCCTGGGGCGTTTTTAACTTATCCTCTCGCAGTTGATGGAAATGAGAGATTCCAGATGGCGAGCTCTCTGTATCGTTTCGATGAGCCAGTATTCGAAGCAGCATTCAGGGATCTCGAAGCTACACATTTCATTCATGCCGATTACCGGAGTTTAATCGGTTGGAAAAATTTCTCCCTTTTCCAGAGCATCAGTGAGAGTTCATACCTGGCTTGTGCTCACTCGATCCAACGCCGGGGATCAGATATTGGGGGTGTTCAAGATCAACTCATGGCTGACGCAAGAACTGTCTTCGAGCACATCTGCTGGGATACTCGGGAAATTCAATCGTGGACCGCAGATATCTGGAGAGATCTTGCAAGAACTTCATTTGCCCCTATAAAAACAACCTTCACCAACTACCACAGTCACCGCATACCACGGATGCAGGAATTGGTTAGGGGTACCAAGCTCAGAAGGATCACAGAAACCATTATTCCAGATTATACCCATATTGCGTGGAGCCAGTTTCCCATCCTTGAAACATCACCTAGCGTGTCCGCTCAGAGAAAATTGCCCTCCAGTTGTATACCCTCGCCTACTGTAGTTCTCAACCATTTGATATTCCTCTCGAATAACAGGTTTCAAGTGGAAAAAGAACAAGTTTCCGCATACGTTACAGATATTAAAGCAACCTACCTATATCTCCAAAATATAGCCGAAATAGACAGTCGACTTTCGGTTATGCCAGAGGCCGAGATATGGTTTAACGCCGAAACCGATGATATCTCAATCATGTCGATAAATGCGTTTCAAAATTCCTGGACTAGCTCTAAGAATCTTTGTATCGGTTTGGAATATGATTCCCTACCCTTGCAACAAGTTCGCACATTCCTTACACCATTTAGGGAGCTACTTTTGTCCTGCGGTGTGAAACGGATCAGAGCACCTATTATCCCCCGATCTCTTGATACGATCACCACCGACCATAAATCGTTAATGGTTGGAGGGTTGCATAGATTAAGAGAGGAAGGTCAGTCGTTTGACGTGAGGCTAGTGGTAGGTGGCCAAATCTTCAAAGCCCATTGGACTGTTCTCTCAGCAATGTCGAGATATTTTGATCGCATGTACACAAGTGGTATGCAAGAGGTAGCTCAAAGAACGATCACGTTTCCCATCGAATCAGAAATTCAACCGAAAACAGTTTCGGTACTTTTAGACTACATTTATTCCGGTAGAATTCCAGAGGCCGAACCTTCAGGCAACGTGTCGAATGACCTGGATGACATCGTTGAACAACTATATACGGCCAACTTATGGCAACTCGACGAACTGAAAAATATTCTGGAGCGCGTACTATGCGATAAAAAATGGATCCGTCCAGAAACTGTCCGCGCTATCCTGAAGTGCGCGGAGGAAGTTCGCGCGAAGGTCCTGGCCAGAGTGTGTAGTCAATACATTTCAGATAATGAGGAGATTGTCCAGCGACAAGATATGGAGGAAAACGAATGGTAATTGTAAGTCATCGATGAAATGGCTTATCAAGCTTTGGATTTGATACTGAAAGATCATAGTTCACTCGAGGGCATATTTACATCCTAAGGTCTCGTTTTTCAACTATGCGTGCGTTTACGCTTCTCATTTGGCATCTAAGCTCCGACTTTGGGGTGAATAATTTTTTGTGTGGTTCCATAGTTACATGTAGTGTATATCAGTTCTTTAATTTGGGGTTTAATATTATTCTATCAGTAACACGTGCACACGCGCTGCGTGCTTTGTGTAACAAAACGTTGGCTGGGTACTTACGGTCGTAACCCAATCAGACCAACTGATCTCGTATGCCATAAAACTTCCACTGCCCATTGTGACCTTGCTTACTTCATATCGCACTATGCACCTGGAAGTTGGAGCGCTTGGAGCGATGACTAACCTGGCCAAGAACAAGTAGTTCATTCAAGGTCACTCGGACTTGGCATGCATATGTACTTCGTTTTTGTAGTAGTGATAGCTTTGTTAATAGTACATAATCCCCTCAAGCTTAAACCCCAATTTATACTAATCTCCCGTCATTCTATTACTACTGGAGTATACAGTTTGGGGTCACTCGGTCAGTACTCGGAGTCGGACGGAACCTGAAAGCCATACATCCAATATGTATTAAGGAAATGTTTATAAGTTATATACAACTTTATTTCAGGAGCATCAATGGGCGTCCAAGCGAGGGCAGCAGATCGGAGAAGTGGTTATACGAGTAAATACGTGTACTATAGAGTAGGCATAATATTTGCGTTGATCGTTCATTTCTTCTCTCGAAAATAACGGTACTGCAATTACCTCGCTCCAAAATTTGAGCCCTCCCTCTTCTCAATCTTGGAGAGGCGAAAAGCTACCTAAAGGGGGCTGGGAGCAATGACGAAGTTTAGGATCTATAAAAGCTGAAGATACACCTTTTTCACTTGGGAGCCCAGAGATTTTACCAAGCAGTGTACATACATTATGTTAAATTAAGATAACCCCAAGGAATCACCCGCTAAACAATCCTACATCTCGTTGAATATATATATATATAGGGACTTGATGCCTGTCTTTAGTTTTTTTTCACTTCTCTTTTCTATCGCTTTGCGCAGATATACGAATATATATACATGTTGTCATTATTCTAGCAACCCCTCCTATGAAAGTAACATTTCTAATTGCATTTACTCCCTTAAAGGAAACGTTATGTGGCTAAACATCACATCACGGCGGGTGGTAGTAATTGATTATAAGATAGACGCATGAAGAGTACTCGAGTCTAATTTACACGGTGGGTCGGGTAACGCAACTCGCCCGCATTCCCGTATCCTGCATCCTACATCTGCGACTTACTTAATCTGGAATACCCTACCCGTTGCCCCACTCCACCACCCCGCACCCCTCAGTAAAATCCATGAGTGCATATCTGTTAAGTTTTCTAATTGATATATTTTCTAGAATATCGATTCAAAGGTTAGCGGACATACAGCCACTCAGGGCTTGCATTGAGATGAATGTGTGTCTCGTGTGTGTACTACATGGACCTACTCTATTCTATCATTATTCATCCCCTAGCCATAGTACAATATAGTACTAATGGAAGGCATTGACCATAACATTCGACGTCGGTTAGACGGACTTGTTTAATAAAATGCACCTTTTATTGTTTTTTTGGCTATGTTTTATTGATTCCTTGGTAGGTACGTGGGGGGTTATAAGTGTAGTTTTGCTAAATAAATGCATGCCTGTATATACCCTACTCTGTAATAGGTATTCAGATGTCGCCAATCATAGGCCAAGGGTTGCACACGGTGCACACGAGTTAGCTACATGAACTCAAGTACATTGAGTATGCGTCATGTAATTGAACGAATCGATCGAAATCAAACGCAAAGTTGACAGTCTCCGGATCATTATTGTGAAGTGGAGCGTTTTGAGCAATTGCCTGTGATATATCTGGTGACGGCTTGGGGTTTCTCTCAAGGCTGGTTCGGGTCTAGACTACTTTGCCGTAGCAGCTCTACAGCTGAATTAACGCTTTCACAGACGAAAATAGTATTATATTCCACGAAGCACAGGCCGCTTCCCGTACATTGGATCTTGCGATTGTCGATCGTGGTCGATGTCTATGCGTTCTGAGCTGAGTTCAGCTCGACATCGCTAACAGTACTGTGTGTACATCTTGCACCAAATAGCTCTTCCGCCTTTCGAAAATTACGACAGATCACGTTGTGAGGGTTGTTATATTGTGGGAGTACTTGAACGATGAAAATCCAAGGATAAGCCACGTCAAAGGTGAATACCGTAGTATTTGGTGAAATTCGTTCTGGCACTAGTAGGTAAGACACGCATATAATCTGTTAATACTCTATGCTTATGATGCCGATGGGGGACTTTTGGCGGAAAATCATGGAAAGTCGACATGTCCTATGCATGTTTTACCTACTAGGGCCAGGACGAATTTCACCAAATACTACGGTATGTTGTTGTAGCTACAGCTGCAGGCCCACAGGATGAATATGCTAGCTCGCTGCTGATTAGCCGCCGTAGTTAAAACGCCCATCACGTGGTCTTGGATGAATTAATGGGATCTCCATTGCATATCGAAGCGATTTTACTTTCAGCCTCGTCGTCCCGATCTCGAGAGCGTGGCACTTCAGCTGATAGTCGCTTTCAGGCCATATGCATGCGCAGGTGATTCCTTGATACGTATACGGCGACCTTGAGCTCAGCTGAGAAACAGTTTTATTAAAACATGAAGAGAAATAGATAGCGTTCAATCCTCCCAATGAAATTACTGGGAAGGGAAAAAATAGTGCTGGGAGTGACCTGTTTGCCTGTAAGATTGGATCTTATCCTGAGATTCTTTCGGAGATCTAGCCAATTCAACTATGTATGCGGAGGAATGGGCCTGCAACACTCACACGCACCTCTATTATGCGCCTAGGTCTGGACTGCAAACTCCTGGGCTTCTTTGGTAGCCCTTTATGTCTCTTCATGTGCCTGATTATCTTCGTGTAGCCCTGCGGCACCTACAAGCTATGGCTATCTCTAGTACTATACACATCGAGAAACAGGCCGTAGGGCTAAGCGAAACTAACTTCAACCAGGTATATATTATTGACGTAGCTTTCTATTGGTTCACATCTCCAGTGTCTCATGTTCTGGGATAAAGCTACTAGGGAACTACACGAAACAGAAAATCGCCCAATCTAAGCCACCGCTAGCCATGATATCTCCACCTCCTGAAGGGAAGAGTACCACCAAGTTTGTAACTGGTACTTCAACTTGTCCTTGTCAGTTTCATTATCCGCACACCAGATCCGTATCCCCTCTTTATTGCCAGTCTTTATCCGCGAAATGCCCAGCGCTACTTTTGGCTTCTCCGTGAATGCGGAAGTAAATTCCACCTCGTCATAATGGTAACGGTACTTGTCTTTGTCCCCTTCTAGTGCAGCAATATTGAGACCGGTTATCCTACCGCCACGGATCTCTTCTGAGTCTTCAAACGCTACCCACGAGAATGTTGATTGGTACAGAGTCGTGTCGGCGCCTATATCGACCTTCAATGTGAAGCCGGCCTCACTCACCGATTCCGCCGACCCCCCTACGTCCCAATCATGATCCTTGTCCATCTGAAAACCCCCTAACCACACCACCACAGTTGGCATGCTCGCAAAAGCTTTTTTGAACTTGATATCAAAGGATCTCCCTGAGCGTCTGGTGGTCCTGCACACCCCAGACTCGATGTTGGGATTGCCCGTCGCGAGCCATGTGAGACCAGTCACTGTCATTGCTCCATCACCCCAGATGCTGCTGCGGGATTGAAAGGCGTCGGGGCCAATCTCTTCGACAGAGGACTTGACACCGATTGTACGATCACCGGCTCCGAGATCCGCCTTCATCAGCCCCAAAATGACATCGGGGGAGCTCATGTAGGGTTCGGCGAATGTGTGGGTTTTGAGGATATCGCTTTGGTCGACATCTTGCCATGAACGGTCAGATTCGGTGTAAAATATGTCGGTTTGGGTAGGATATGGCATGGTGAGGTGCTTTTCTTATCGTATGGGGCTGATTTTTTTGACGAAGAGTTTGTGAGAAATTCAAGGATCCGTGGAATTGAGAGAACACACACGAAAGTGATATCAATGAAAAGGGTATCCTGAACAGTTATTGTGGACAGAAGTTCTGGGAGAGCAGGTCTTTATGTCTTTGATGTGTTAGGTTCTCAGTGCTATGCTCCTCCCTCGAATGGAAAATTGAGATACATTCCTTAATAGATAGTATTATGTGGACGTTTTTAGAATTTTGGTCAAGGTAACTCAATATATGCTCCCGTTCACCGAAGCAGCAGCCCGGTTCCCACCTCCGAGTGATCACGCTCGAGTCTACGGCTAGGCCTGTATACACCTGCTGAATGATATGCGCATGTTCAGATTGGGTGAAGCTTTAATCGTACTAGGATATGTGGGCTATTTGAAATCAGTTGCACGTAATCTAGGGCTTTCAGCTGCGGAAAAGAATTTAGAATTATCTACCACCCACACAGCCATAAGGCTATTCAGGTCGTGTGATTCCGATCTGAGTAGTGAAAAGCAAACTAATTACGCTAACACAGTTCTAGACTTCCACACAGTAACGCTAGATGTGATACGGGCGAGAATTCCTGTACCTAGACTAAATCGGAATTTCGATTCTTTGATTTTTTTCGGAAATGCAGGCCATTGTCAATGGCCGAAACAATATGGACGGTTAGATCGATTGGTGAAACCTCTGCTATTAGTGGGCGGAACAGAACATCCGTCGTGCGGGGGAACTCCAGCTCTAGAACGGGTACGGCGATAAGGCTTTTGGCATTCATACAAGAAATGCGTACGCCATGAGTTCCAAAATAGAACGCGGGGACAGTAGAGCTAACCTGTTTGTTAACTCTACACTGATCCTAGGCGATCCGCGTTGATTAGCATAATCTTTTAGTCAATAGTTTATAGCGCGGAATCTGAGCTAATATTTGACAGCGTGAGCCTGGCACAGAGGTTGCTGGATCATCCAGAGCATCCATTTATTTTGTGAACAGGTTCAGCCCACAGTAAAGTGATCTGGTATGGTCTGGTGTGGAACAGGTGTCCCCGGTCCGTAGCCCAGTTCAATTTCTACCTCATCCATCCCCTCCTTAATTACGGGTTTTATTTCGTTGTTCTCCAGTAGGTAGAGTGTCAGTCATATGGAAAACACGTAGTATGTACTATTGTATACTTTAGCGTCCTGCAACGTTTTTAAGTGAACTTACTAATGCACGTATTTGTTTATGCCCCAAGAGTAAAAGCCTTCTTGGTTACTCAACTTGTGTGTTTTGAGGCCATTCATTTCTGGCTCACGCATATTTCAGATCTTAAATAGAGCAATTCTCCCTCTTAGGTTCCCATACCAATTTGACCTTCCTCCTCGAAAAGAAACAACCCTGCATTATCGAGTCTCCAAAAAGTTCAATCTTCACCAATACAGTTACGCAGTAACAGAATCCATCAAAACTCTTACGATGCCAGTGGAAACGAAATGTGGGTTGCCATCTGTTCTATCATCACCAATATTACATCTTGCTTACCCCTGCCTTTTTGAAACGGTTAGCTAACGATTTGTACAAAAAGATACTGTCCTGTTGGACGCAGGGTCTAGTGGGACTCGGATCTATGTCTATCAATGGCAGGTTGATAGTTCCGGACCGACAGAAAATACGGTAATTGAAAAAATCCCCGGATGGACGGAGAAGAAAACGGGACCAGGTTTGTACACCCATTTTCCATTTCTGAGACTACACCGCTATACGGGAGGAATACGAGATACCATCGTGCTTCAACGTTCTGTCACTCCCAGGGTTGGGCTAACGTTCTTTTCAAGGCATTCACAACCTCGCTCCAGTCTTAAAGAGCTCCCATGATGGTGGCCAGCCCACTCGCATCTCCGAGCAGCTCACAGCGCATGATAGCATATCTAAAGCTATCGTCGACACTGGCAAGAAGGTCTCCGCGTATCTCGATCCTCTGCTGAGCCACGCACGCAATTTTCTACCCCGAGATCGTATCAATTCTATTCCACTCTTCATTCTGGCTACTGGTGGCATGCGACGTCACAAGCAGGAACATTACGAGGAATACATTATCCTCCGGGAAGCAATAACCGGGTACATCAACGGCTCCGGCTTCTCGAGCCCGACCTACGATACCATCTCTGGCGAAGACGAAGCATTGTATGGATGGGTCGCGGCGAACCATTTCGACGGGTGCTTCAAGACGAATAAGACCCCGCATGGATTCATGGAAATGGGCGGAGAAAGTGCACAGTTTGCTGTTTCACTCAAAGCAGACGGCTATGGTAGCTACGAGGGGCTGCTCCGGAAAGTCAAAATCTGGGGCGTCTCCTATACGCTTTTCGTGAAGACGTGGATGGGACTCGGAGTGGACTCGGCCTGGAAGCGTCACCAAGCCAGGCTGCGGGAGAGCGAGTCAGTTATGCCACTGGATCCATGTTTGCCCACAGGATATTCCTATAGGCTCAGCGGAAGCGACAAGATTGTGCAGGGAACGGGTGAATTCGTCAAATGTATGAAAGAGGCCCTCTCTCTGCTGAGCTGCTCGGACAAGAATTGCATGTCGGGGAACTTATGTATCTACCGCTCGAAGCCGAATGACGCCGAAATTAACCCCCAGTCTATCGGTTGCCTCCTTAGGGATAGCAGCACTGGTAACCCGATAATCAGCTTCGACAAGGACGAATTCTGCGGTTCGTCCGTGTATTATCATGCAACGCATGGGATCTTCGGAGGAGGCTATAGCGAGGACGGCACAGAAGAGAAAGAAGACTTTGAAGCCTTCTGGAATACCGTTGTAGGCTTTTCTAAGTTTGATTGGGAAACCCTAAAGGCAAAGAGAGCGCGAGAAAGAAAGACCGAGTACAAGTTTCTCCTGAGAGGCTTCTTCACAGCCGCAATGATAATGAGCACTCTATTCCTTGGTTTTGGAGTACCCATGCCACCACAGGCCGTCATAGCTGCAAGACAATTTGCAGGTGAGCGAGCGGAGCGGGCCAAGGATGCGGCGGAAGACGTATTGGAGAACGCAAAGAGGAAATACAATGAGGCGAACGCGAGTTCCAGCAGAGCAATAGACGCAGCAGAGAGGGCGGAAAAAGCAGAAAAGGAAGCAATTTCGGAGAAGGAAAAGGAGGAAGAGGATGCCGTTTCAGATGATGACAGAGCAGAGGACATTGCTGAATGCAAGGCTTTGTTCGAGGCTCGACCGAACGAAGCAAACAGGCAAGACTTTATGGATGCGGTTGAGGTTGTAGTAGGAGCCCGTGACAAGGCGACCAAACGTACGGAGGCTGCTCGGGCGGCTAGGCAGAAGCGGAGAGAGAAGTGGGCCGAGGCCAAAGAGGCGTATAATGCGTTTGTGACGGCAAAGAGTAACCTACGACGGGTGACAAGAGCAGAAACGGAATTGAAGGCGGGTAATGCGGTTGATGAGAAACTCGAAACCGCCTACACCAGCCAGGAAATTTCGCCCAAGTATAAAAGCATCAGGGACCCCGATTGGACTCTTGGTAGAATTGTGCTCCATGTAAACCGTTATAAGCCTGATATCAGAACCAAGCATGGTTGGCAGGATTAGGTTCCTTTTTGTTTTGCCGGTGGTTTCTCCTATGAGGATCTTCATTCCCTGTTGGTACATACACATTGATCGGGATGGTAACAAAATGGCAGATTTTGGTAGCTCAATTTAGTTTTTCTTTAAAGGAAATATCATACGTAGTTTGTTATTTTGATGCGCAATTGATAGATAGAGAGGCCGCCGTGCGATCAGCGCACGTAAGTGAATTAAAATTCGTAGTTACGGTATATATATGTTCTTCATGAGATACGTGCATACAATCCTAGGAAGGAAGGAAGAGAAATAGTGCTCGGTGTTTGACTAACCGCTTGCAGTGAGAATTATCCTTAAGAAATGATCGAAGAATAAATGCAAGAAAGGAAGGAAGGAAGAAACCCAATACCCACTCTAACAGAAGCTGACCATGATCCCATGCAATTAATGCTAATTTCCACAGTCTTGCTCTACTATCGGTTTTATTTTTAAGAATAGCGGACTGTTACTTTGTGAAAAAAGGCTTGCTAATCGAACACCAGAGGAGACCGTATGTACTTTAGGATTGAACAAGCGAGTAATTTCTCATGATTACCAAATCCAGATATTTTATTTCACCTACTCCTTTATGCTACTTGCTAGATTCTAACATCTAAACAATAGTAATACAATTATTCGATAGTTTATTACGCTCTAGAGTATATTCAATTGGGTATGTTGGAGCTTTGGACCACGATCGAGTATTATGTGAGCTTAGATGTGAGCTTAGGATATCGAGCGAGATACAAACAAAGCAGGCACTATATATACAGGCAACAAACTAATTGAAAGCTCCTAAAACCCGAGTCTTCCAAAGCCCATCTGGCTACCATAGATCTGCAGGGGCGGAGCCTAGAGTACTATCAGGGCGCAATACCGATAGTTTTAATAGTGTATAAGTCGCGATATCGATGGTAGCTCTACAAGGTGTAGAAATACACCAATGCGCACATCTCTCATACAAATAAAGTGCAAAACGTACAAAATGATGAATGAACAGGGGATCTTATATATAAATGCATTCCAGGATGTGTTTACAGATGACATTGCTCCCGAATCAACCGATTTTCCCCACATCAGCAAAAAGGGGGGTCTGCGTTGATATGCGCGTGGGACACTTTACGCGCTGGGCGTACCGGACGAGGATTTATTTTAGGCAGCACGTCCAGAGCAGCGCCTAAAGTTTTTTGTGCTTGGGCGCACTCAACGTAGCTATCCAAATTCTACGTCAAACAAATACTAGAATAGATCCGTGCCTAGTACGTCGTAGGTTCTAGACGCACTGGACGAGCTGGAGTCTATATACACGCTCCTGGTCACGCTCCTGTCACGCTGTTTCGCTGCTAATGAATATATGTGATATCGTTGATTCTCTAGAACTACTAAACTATATACATATATGGTACTGTTGTTTCACGAGATACTGCGAGTGGGAATAGCTTGTAGCAAAGATCTGAGTTTATTGATGGTGATGATCAGAGCAAGAGATTACTAGCGAGAGAACATAAATATAGAGCAGAATAAGTAGTCACATGAGACTAGTGTCGAGCAAACTTTCCTAGCGTACTAGCTTCAACCTACGCATCAGTAAAAATAATTTATTCTTCCTGGAGATCAGGCATGCCTCCCCGGGAGACGTTTTCCTCCCGGACCTTCCTGACCTCCCTGACCTCCTGGAGAAGCAGGAGCGCAAACCTCTCCTCTCGGAGAATTTGGCACCTCTCTGCAGAAGCTTTTTCCTCCTGGAGAATATGTAACCTCTCTGCGGCAGCTTTTTCCTCCCGGAGGAAGCCTCCCATCCCCCGTCCTCCAGGAAAGCTCCCCCCCGCCTGAAGAGCCTTAGGCGAACCCTAACCCACGGGACTTAGAGAAAATTTCGAAGGAATCTCTCGATAGAGAGCCCTAACCCACACAACAAGGAGGGATTCCCTCGCTAGAGACCCCTAACCCACGGGACTTGGAGCATTTAGTCACGCCTCCCTTTGCTCCAACCCCTGAACTCTTCCTTCCTCGTCCACATCAGCACCCCCCTAGGAAGCTGCTCTATTGGCTGCCATATCTACCCCTTCTAAAAGCTCGCGTATGAAGCCTCTATATAGACAGTTGTATAGAGACCTCACTGACTGCCATATAGATGCACTCCCAACACCCCTACAGCTCGCTCTCACTGTTCAGTTCTCGTTAAGCCCTTCTGTATCCCAGAAGGTGAGCAGAGCTACATAAGCAAGATACTGTTGCAATAAGGATCACGATGTTTTCTACAGGTTCTACGTCTCAAGGAGTGAGATTCTCGTCAAGCTCTCGAGTATCCCTCGAGATGAGCAGTGCTACTTGAACGAGAAACTAACGGCAAGAGTGTACACGAAGATTCCACAGGCTCTACGAGTTCCTCGAATGATGTAGGTTCGAGGACAATCGCTCTCAAGGGGCGAGGTTTCCCGTCAAGCTCTCAGGTATCCCCTGAGATGAGCAGTGCTACTTGAATGGGAAACTAAGCGACGAGAGCGTTTACGAGGTTCCACAGGCTCTACAAGGGGTTCAAGTATAAAGGACTTGAGGACGGCGACAGCGTAAGGTTATGAAGTATAACCGAGGTTTGTATTGTAGGATACAAATGAGTGAACAATAGAAGACGTTGCTTAAAGAAAGAAGAAGGAAAAAGTACAACAAGAGGGGGAATCCCTTCGACATATACCAGGTTCAACCCTTTCGATGACAAAGACATGACTCATTGTAACAAAAACCCACAGAAACACAAAGAACAATAGCGAAACACCGCAACCAGTATGCATACAACTAACGAACCAAAGAAACAACCATGTGAAAATCGCAAGAGCTTAAATGAAGGAAGCGTTAGGCTTACAGGAGGTCGCGGTGAGGAAGTCGTAGAGGTAAAGTCTTAAGACCGTGTGGGTTGTTGAAGGTCTATGTGAAGGGGAAACGTTAGTTTCCGAAGATAGTCGCGGTTAAGGAGTCAGGAAGGAAGTTGAAAGCTAAGACCGTGTGGGTTGTTGAAGGTCTACTCTGTTTGGTCTGATTTCCTGACTCCTCAGTTAGCTGAGACAGTCAGGGATATATACAACGCTCTTGGCGGATGCGGATGTTAGGGGGATCCGAGCGGAAGACCTCATGTGGGAGGGAAACGTTAGTTTCCGGAGTATAGTCGCGGTAAGGAGTCAGGAAGGGTAGTTGAAAGCTAAGACCGTGTGGGTTGTTGAAGGTCTACTCTGTTTTGTCTGATTTCCTGACTCCTCAGTTAGCTGAGACAGTCAGGGATATATACAACCCTCTTGGCTTATATGGGGGGAAAACGTTAGTTTTCGAAGATAGTCGCGGAAGGAGTCAGGAAGGGTAGTCGAAAGCTAAGACCGTGTGCGTTGTTGAACGTCTACTCTGTTTGGTCTGATTTCCTGACTCCTCAGTTAGCTGAGACAGTCAGGGATATATACAACCCTCTTGGCGGATGCGGATGTTAGGGGGATCCGGGCGGAAGGCCTCTCGGCCGAGCTGGGATGATGCAATTTTGATTGACTAGCGGCGGCAGAGTTTGGTTACTCTTTTGGGTAATTTCAAGCTGTGTACGCGTCGTAATATCAGGGTATGCGGGAGAATTCGGGAGTGGCAGAACCATGCAGGTGATACTATGTGGGTGATGCACTCCGCCACGATGCAGTGTTACGTGCAGGGGGCGGCTGTTTGGTCCGTCGGTTATCCTCGGTCCGAGGGCTCCGCTAAGTCCGACGCCAAGACGCCAAGGCGGCTCGGAGATAACATCCGTTCCGTTCCGTGCCAAGATGCCAAGGGTTTAGGGTTTAGGGTTTAGGGTTTAGGGTTTAGGGTTTAGGGTTTAGGGTTTAGGGTTTAGGGTTTAGGGTTT